>JAHQRK010000019.1:0-1200000 GCA_019828595.1 Aphanomyces cochlioides
ACTGCCACGAGGTCGGTAGTAGGAAGTAGCTGGTGTGTTGTATATATGTCGGTGAGTATAAGGTATGAGGGTGTAGTGTGTTGACTGTGTATATATATGGTGTAGTTGATGTAACTTGGTGTGAATGTGGTATCGTTGTTGTCGTGGGGAGTGGAATATGCTTGGTGGTATGTGTTGTTGTGTCTCGGTTGTATGGTATCGTGTTGTGTGGGTGTATAGTATAGCGTCTACGTGGCCCAATTGGATAGGGCATCCGCCTACGAAGCGGGAGATTGCGGGTTCGAGTCCCGTCGTGGACTACACTTTTGCCCCTCTTTTTCACCACTCTCACTTTCCATCCACACTCTCCACCTCCTTCACTCGACTGTCTTTATATCTCGACTTTCTCATCCCTTCGTCATCAGACAAACAATACAAACAACCAGCATTTTTCTCCACGAAAAACGTACCCACTCGTCTCCCCAATCATCCGTCGCTCTGTTTTCTTTTTCAAAACACTCATTCCATATTGCCACGCCAAAGAAAATATACCATGTACCAGAAGAGGAGTTTCGACCAGGCTCACATGACTGTCATTCGTAACCCATTTCATGTCCTGTTCTCGAATGTCTCGACACATTTGGTCTCATCCAACGCGAATAGCACACATTACATGCATACAATTGGAGGAATTACAAAGCTGGAGAAACAATATCTTGAATCCAATACGTTGCGCGAGACTCGATCCATCATACTTTTGTCGATGGTGTGAAATGGAAGACGATAAATACGCTCTTCCAACATGTCCACGCACTTGGAATACAACAACTTGCTCATATATATGTGGCCTCGGCTGTGCAAGAATGATGGCGCTCTTATAATCGTGAGTCAAACTGGTCATTATGTAGTGACCATACTTTGGACGAAAAGGAGAGTAGAATATCATATTGGGACACTTTTTGTTTGCCATGAAAAGCGTCCCAACTTTCGACACAGAGAAAGCTGCGATTACGATGCTTGAATCCATCAATGTAGACGAACTGGAGTGAGCTGTTCGTGTGAGAAATGCAGCGGATAAAGCCACAACATTGACGCCATTTGTATGGGAAGATGTACCTGATTTGACTCGAGTAAAACGCATTGTTGCAGTCAAGCCATCCAGATTAGATCTCATCAATTTCCAAGCACGACCCACGGCCATCCATTGATGTGTGTGACGACTGCCACGAGGTCGGTAGTAGGAAGTAGCTGGTGTGTTGTATATATGTCGGTGAGTATAAGGTATGAGGGTGTAGTGTGTTGACTGTGTATATATATGGTGTAGTTGATGTAACTTGGTGTGAATGTGGTATCGTTGTTGTCGTGGGGAGTGGAATATGCTTGGTGGTATGTGTTGTTGTGTCTCGGTTGTATGGTATCGTGTTGTGTGGGTGTATAGTATAGCGTCTACGTGGCCCAATTGGATAGGGCATCCGCCTACGAAGCGGGAGATTGCGGGTTCGAGTCCCGTCGTGGACTACACTTTTGCCCCTCTTTTTCACCACTCTCACTTTCCATCCACACTCTCCACCTCCTTCACTCGACTGTCTTTATATCTCGACTTTTCTATCCCTTCGTCATCAGACAAACAATACAAACAACCAGCATTTTTCTCCACGAAAAACGTACCCACTCGTCTCCCCAATCATCCGTCGCTCTGTTTTCTTTTTCAAAACACTCATTCCATATTGCCACGCCAAAGAAAATATACCATGTACCAGAAGAGGAGTTTCGACCAGGCTCACATGACTGTCATTCGTAACCCATTTCATGTCCTGTTCTCGAATGTCTCGACACATTTGGTCTCATCCAACGCGAATAGCACACATTACATGCATACAATTGGAGGAATTACAAAGCTGGAGAAACAATATCTTGAATCCAATACGTTGCGCGAGACTCGATCCATCATACTTTTGTCGATGGTGTGAAATGGAAGACGATAAATACGCTCTTCCAACATGTCCACGCACTTGGAATACAACAACTTGCTCATATATATGTGGCCTCGGCTGTGCAAGAATGATGGCGCTCTTATAATCGTGAGTCAAACTGGTCATTATGTAGTGACCATACTTTGGACGAAAAGGAGAGTAGAATATCATATTGGGACACTTTTTGTTTGCCATGAAAAGCGTCCCAACTTTCGACACAGAGAAAGCTGCGATTACGATGCTTGAATCCATCAATGTAGACGAACTGGAGTGAGCTGTTCGTGTGAGAAATGCAGCGGATAAAGCCACAACATTGACGCCATTTGTATGGGAAGATGTACCTGATTTGACTCCAGTAAAACGCATTGTTGCAGTCAAGCCATCCAGATTAGATCTCATCAATTTCCAAGCACGACCCACGGCCATCCATTGATGTGTGTGACGACTGCCACGAGGTCAGTAGTAGGAAGTAGCTGGTGTGTTGTATATATGTCGGTGAGTATAAGGTATGAGGGTGTAGTGTGTTGACTGTGTATATATATGGTGTAGTTGATGTAACTTGGTGTGAATGTGGTATCGTTGTTGTCGTGGGGAGTGGAATATGCTTGGTGGTATGTGTTGTTGTGTCTCGGTTGTATGGTATCGTGTTGTGTGGGTGTATAGTATAGCGTCTACGTGGCCCAATTGGATAGGGCATCCGCCTACGAAGCGGGAGATTGCGGGTTCGAGTCCCGTCGTGGACTACACTTTTGCCCCTCTTTTTCACCACTCTCACTTTCCATCCACACTCTCCACCTCCTTCACTCGACTGTCTTTATATCTCGACTTTTCTATCCCTTCGTCATCAGACAAACAATACAAACAACCAGCATTTTTCTCCACGAAAAACGTACCCACTCGTCTCCCCAATCATCCGTCGCTCTGTTTTCTTTTTCAAAACACTCATTCCATATTGCCACGCCAAAGAAAATATACCATGTACCAGAAGAGGAGTTTCGACCAGGCTCACATGACTGTCATTCGTAACCCATTTCATGTCCTGTTCTCGAATGTCTCGACACATTTGGTCTCATCCAACGCGAATAGCACACATTACATGCATACAATTGGAGGAATTACAAAGCTGGAGAAACAATATCTTGAATCCAATACGTTGCGCGAGACTCGATCCATCATACTTTTGTCGATGGTGTGAAATGGAAGACGATAAATACGCTCTTCCAACATGTCCACGCACTTGGAATACAACAACTTGCTCATATATATGTGGCCTCGGCTGTGCAAGAATGATGGCGCTCTTATAATCGTGAGTCAAACTGGTCATTATGTAGTGACCATACTTTGGACGAAAAGGAGAGTAGAATATCATATTGGGACACTTTTTGTTTGCCATGAAAAGCGTCCCAACTTTCGACACAGAGAAAGCTGCGATTACGATGCTTGAATCCATCAATGTAGACGAACTGGAGTGAGCTGTTCGTGTGAGAAATGCAGCGGATAAAGCCACAACATTGACGCCATTTGTATGGGAAGATGTACCTGATTTGACTCGAGTAAAACGCATTGTTGCAGTCAAGCCATCCAGATTAGATCTCATCAATTTCCAAGCACGACCCACGGCCATCCATTGATGTGTGTGACGACTGCCACGAGGTCGGTAGTAGGAAGTAGCTGGTGTGTTGTATATATGTCGGTGAGTATAAGGTATGAGGGTGTAGTGTGTTGACTGTGTATATATATGGTGTAGTTGATGTAACTTGGTGTGAATGTGGTATCGTTGTTGTCGTGGGGAGTGGAATATGCTTGGTGGTATGTGTTGTTGTGTCTCGGTTGTATGGTATCGTGTTGTGTGGGTGTATAGTATAGCGTCTACGTGGCCCAATTGGATAGGGCATCCGCCTACGAAGCGGGAGATTGCGGGTTCGAGTCCCGTCGTGGACTACACTTTTGCCCCTCTTTTTCACCACTCTCACTTTCCATCCACACTCTCCACCTCCTTCACTCGACTGTCTTTATATCTCGACTTTCTCATCCCTTCGTCATCAGACAAACAATACAAACAACCAGCATTTTCTCCACGAAAAACGTACCCACTCGTCTCCCCAATCATCCGTCGCTCTGTTTTCTTTTTCAAAACACTCATTCCATATTGCCACGCCAAAGAAAATATACCATGTACCAGAAGAGGAGTTTCGACCAGGCTCACATGACTGTCATTCGTAACCCATTTCATGTCCTGTTCTCGAATGTCTCGACACATTTGGTCTCATCCAACGCGAATAGCACACATTACATGCATACAATTGGAGGAATTACAAAGCTGGAGAAACAATATCTTGAATCCAATACGTTGCGCGAGACTCGATCCATCATACTTTTGTCGATGGTGTGAAATGGAAGACGATAAATACGCTCTTCCAACATGTCCACGCACTTGGAATACAACAACTTGCTCATATATATGTGGCCTCGGCTGTGCAAGAATGATGGCGCTCTTATAATCGTGAGTCAAACTGGTCATTATGTAGTGACCATACTTTGGACGAAAAGGAGAGTAGAATATCATATTGGGACACTTTTTGTTTGCCATGAAAAGCGTCCCAACTTTCGACACAGAGAAAGCTGCGATTACGATGCTTGAATCCATCAATGTAGACGAACTGGAGTGAGCTGTTCGTGTGAGAAATGCAGCGGATAAAGCCACAACATTGACGCCATTTGTATGGGAAGATGTACCTGATTTGACTCCAGTAAAACGCATTGTTGCAGTCAAGCCATCCAGATTAGATCTCATCAATTTCCAAGCACGACCCACGGCCATCCATTGATGTGTGTGACGACTGCCACGAGGTCAGTAGTAGGAAGTAGCTGGTGTGTTGTATATATGTCGGTGAGTATAAGGTATGAGGGTGTAGTGTGTTGACTGTGTATATATATGGTGTAGTTGATGTAACTTGGTGTGAATGTGGTATCGTTGTTGTCGTGGGGAGTGGAATATGCTTGGTGGTATGTGTTGTTGTGTCTCGGTTGTATGGTATCGTGTTGTGTGGGTGTATAGTATAGCGTCTACGTGGCCCAATTGGATAGGGCATCCGCCTACGAAGCGGGAGATTGCGGGTTCGAGTCCCGTCGTGGACTACACTTTTGCCCCTCTTTTTCACCACTCTCACTTTCCATCCACACTCTCCACCTCCTTCACTCGACTGTCTTTATATCTCGACTTTTCTATCCCTTCGTCATCAGACAAACAATACAAACAACCAGCATTTTTCTCCACGAAAAACGTACCCACTCGTCTCCCCAATCATCCGTCGCTCTGTTTTCTTTTTCAAAACACTCATTCCATATTGCCACGCCAAAGAAAATATACCATGTACCAGAAGAGGAGTTTCGACCAGGCTCACATGACTGTCATTCGTAACCCATTTCATGTCCTGTTCTCGAATGTCTCGACACATTTGGTCTCATCCAACGCGAATAGCACACATTACATGCATACAATTGGAGGAATTACAAAGCTGGAGAAACAATATCTTGAATCCAATACGTTGCGCGAGACTCGATCCATCATACTTTTGTCGATGGTGTGAAATGGAAGACGATAAATACGCTCTTCCAACATGTCCACGCACTTGGAATACAACAACTTGCTCATATATATGTGGCCTCGGCTGTGCAAGAATGATGGCGCTCTTATAATCGTGAGTCAAACTGGTCATTATGTAGTGACCATACTTTGGACGAAAAGGAGAGTAGAATATCATATTGGGACACTTTTTGTTTGCCATGAAAAGCGTCCCAACTTTCGACACAGAGAAAGCTGCGATTACGATGCTTGAATCCATCAATGTAGACGAACTGGAGTGAGCTGTTCGTGTGAGAAATGCAGCGGATAAAGCCACAACATTGACGCCATTTGTATGGGAAGATGTACCTGATTTGACTCGAGTAAAACGCATTGTTGCAGTCAAGCCATCCAGATTAGATCTCATCAATTTCCAAGCACGACCCACGGCCATCCATTGATGTGTGTGACGACTGCCACGAGGTCAGTAGTAGGAAGTAGCTGGTGTGTTGTATATATGTCGGTGAGTATAAGGTATGAGGGTGTAGTGTGTTGACTGTGTATATATATGGTGTAGTTGATGTAACTTGGTGTGAATGTGGTATCGTTGTTGTCGTGGGGAGTGGAATATGCTTGGTGGTATGTGTTGTTGTGTCTCGGTTGTATGGTATCGTGTTGTGTGGGTGTATAGTATAGCGTCTACGTGGCCCAATTGGATAGGGCATCCGCCTACGAAGCGGGAGATTGCGGGTTCGAGTCCCGTCGTGGACTACACTTTTGCCCCTCTTTTTCACCACTCTCACTTTCCATCCACACTCTCCACCTCCTTCACTCGACTGTCTTTATATCTCGACTTTTCTATCCCTTCGTCATCAGACAAACAATACAAACAACCAGCATTTTTCTCCACGAAAAACGTACCCACTCGTCTCCCCAATCATCCGTCGCTCTGTTTTCTTTTTCAAAACACTCATTCCATATTGCCACGCCAAAGAAAATATACCATGTACCAGAAGAGGAGTTTCGACCAGGCTCACATGACTGTCATTCGTAACCCATTTCATGTCCTGTTCTCGAATGTCTCGACACATTTGGTCTCATCCAACGCGAATAGCACACATTACATGCATACAATTGGAGGAATTACAAAGCTGGAGAAACAATATCTTGAATCCAATACGTTGCGCGAGACTCGATCCATCATACTTTTGTCGATGGTGTGAAATGGAAGACGATAAATACGCTCTTCCAACATGTCCACGCACTTGGAATACAACAACTTGCTCATATATATGTGGCCTCGGCTGTGCAAGAATGATGGCGCTCTTATAATCGTGAGTCAAACTGGTCATTATGTAGTGACCATACTTTGGACGAAAAGGAGAGTAGAATATCATATTGGGACACTTTTTGTTTGCCATGAAAAGCGTCCCAACTTTCGACACAGAGAAAGCTGCGATTACGATGCTTGAATCCATCAATGTAGACGAACTGGAGTGAGCTGTTCGTGTGAGAAATGCAGCGGATAAAGCCACAACATTGACGCCATTTGTATGGGAAGATGTACCTGATTTGACTCCAGTAAAACGCATTGTTGCAGTCAAGCCATCCAGATTAGATCTCATCAATTTCCAAGCACGACCCACGGCCATCCATTGATGTGTGTGACGACTGCCACGAGGTCGGTAGTAGGAAGTAGCTGGTGTGTTGTATATATGTCGGTGAGTATAAGGTATGAGGGTGTAGTGTGTTGACTGTGTATATATATGGTGTAGTTGATGTAACTTGGTGTGAATGTGGTATCGTTGTTGTCGTGGGGAGTGGAATATGCTTGGTGGTATGTGTTGTTGTGTCTCGGTTGTATGGTATCGTGTTGTGTGGGTGTATAGTATAGCGTCTACGTGGCCCAATTGGATAGGGCATCCGCCTACGAAGCGGGAGATTGCGGGTTCGAGTCCCGTCGTGGACTACACTTTTGCCCCTCTTTTTCACCACTCTCACTTTCCATCCACACTCTCCACCTCCTTCACTCGACTGTCTTTATATCTCGACTTTTCTATCCCTTCGTCATCAGACAAACAATACAAACAACCAGCATTTTTCTCCACGAAAAACGTACCCACTCGTCTCCCCAATCATCCGTCGCTCTGTTTTCTTTTTCAAAACACTCATTCCATATTGCCACGCCAAAGAAAATATACCATGTACCAGAAGAGGAGTTTCGACCAGGCTCACATGACTGTCATTCGTAACCCATTTCATGTCCTGTTCTCGAATGTCTCGACACATTTGGTCTCATCCAACGCGAATAGCACACATTACATGCATACAATTGGAGGAATTACAAAGCTGGAGAAACAATATCTTGAATCCAATACGTTGCGCGAGACTCGATCCATCATACTTTTGTCGATGGTGTGAAATGGAAGACGATAAATACGCTCTTCCAACATGTCCACGCACTTGGAATACAACAACTTGCTCATATATATGTGGCCTCGGCTGTGCAAGAATGATGGCGCTCTTATAATCGTGAGTCAAACTGGTCATTATGTAGTGACCATACTTTGGACGAAAAGGAGAGTAGAATATCATATTGGGACACTTTTTGTTTGCCATGAAAAGCGTCCCAACTTTCGACACAGAGAAAGCTGCGATTACGATGCTTGAATCCATCAATGTAGACGAACTGGAGTGAGCTGTTCGTGTGAGAAATGCAGCGGATAAAGCCACAACATTGACGCCATTTGTATGGGAAGATGTACCTGATTTGACTCCAGTAAAACGCATTGTTGCAGTCAAGCCATCCAGATTAGATCTCATCAATTTCCAAGCACGACCCACGGCCATCCATTGATGTGTGTGACGACTGCCACGAGGTCGGTAGTAGGAAGTAGCTGGTGTGTTGTATATATGTCGGTGAGTATAAGGTATGAGGGTGTAGTGTGTTGACTGTGTATATATATGGTGTAGTTGATGTAACTTGGTGTGAATGTGGTATCGTTGTTGTCGTGGGGAGTGGAATATGCTTGGTGGTATGTGTTGTTGTGTCTCGGTTGTATGGTATCGTGTTGTGTGGGTGTATAGTATAGCGTCTACGTGGCCCAATTGGATAGGGCATCCGCCTACGAAGCGGGAGATTGCGGGTTCGAGTCCCGTCGTGGACTACACTTTTGCCCCTCTTTTTCACCACTCTCACTTTCCATCCACACTCTCCACCTCCTTCACTCGACTGTCTTTATATCTCGACTTTTCTATCCCTTCGTCATCAGACAAACAATACAAACAACCAGCATTTTTCTCCACGAAAAACGTACCCACTCGTCTCCCCAATCATCCGTCGCTCTGTTTTCTTTTTCAAAACACTCATTCCATATTGCCACGCCAAAGAAAATATACCATGTACCAGAAGAGGAGTTTCGACCAGGCTCACATGACTGTCATTCGTAACCCATTTCATGTCCTGTTCTCGAATGTCTCGACACATTTGGTCTCATCCAACGCGAATAGCACACATTACATGCATACAATTGGAGGAATTACAAAGCTGGAGAAACAATATCTTGAATCCAATACGTTGCGCGAGACTCGATCCATCATACTTTTGTCGATGGTGTGAAATGGAAGACGATAAATACGCTCTTCCAACATGTCCACGCACTTGGAATACAACAACTTGCTCATATATATGTGGCCTCGGCTGTGCAAGAATGATGGCGCTCTTATAATCGTGAGTCAAACTGGTCATTATGTAGTGACCATACTTTGGACGAAAAGGAGAGTAGAATATCATATTGGGACACTTTTTGTTTGCCATGAAAAGCGTCCCAACTTTCGACACAGAGAAAGCTGCGATTACGATGCTTGAATCCATCAATGTAGACGAACTGGAGTGAGCTGTTCGTGTGAGAAATGCAGCGGATAAAGCCACAACATTGACGCCATTTGTATGGGAAGATGTACCTGATTTGACTCCAGTAAAACGCATTGTTGCAGTCAAGCCATCCAGATTAGATCTCATCAATTTCCAAGCACGACCCACGGCCATCCATTGATGTGTGTGACGACTGCCACGAGGTCAGTAGTAGGAAGTAGCTGGTGTGTTGTATATATGTCGGTGAGTATAAGGTATGAGGGTGTAGTGTGTTGACTGTGTATATATATGGTGTAGTTGATGTAACTTGGTGTGAATGTGGTATCGTTGTTGTCGTGGGGAGTGGAATATGCTTGGTGGTATGTGTTGTTGTGTCTCGGTTGTATGGTATCGTGTTGTGTGGGTGTATAGTATAGCGTCTACGTGGCCCAATTGGATAGGGCATCCGCCTACGAAGCGGGAGATTGCGGGTTCGAGTCCCGTCGTGGACTACACTTTTGCCCCTCTTTTTCACCACTCTCACTTTCCATCCACACTCTCCACCTCCTTCACTCGACTGTCTTTATATCTCGACTTTTCTATCCCTTCGTCATCAGACAAACAATACAAACAACCAGCATTTTTCTCCACGAAAAACGTACCCACTCGTCTCCCCAATCATCCGTCGCTCTGTTTTCTTTTTCAAAACACTCATTCCATATTGCCACGCCAAAGAAAATATACCATGTACCAGAAGAGGAGTTTCGACCAGGCTCACATGACTGTCATTCGTAACCCATTTCATGTCCTGTTCTCGAATGTCTCGACACATTTGGTCTCATCCAACGCGAATAGCACACATTACATGCATACAATTGGAGGAATTACAAAGCTGGAGAAACAATATCTTGAATCCAATACGTTGCGCGAGACTCGATCCATCATACTTTTGTCGATGGTGTGAAATGGAAGACGATAAATACGCTCTTCCAACATGTCCACGCACTTGGAATACAACAACTTGCTCATATATATGTGGCCTCGGCTGTGCAAGAATGATGGCGCTCTTATAATCGTGAGTCAAACTGGTCATTATGTAGTGACCATACTTTGGACGAAAAGGAGAGTAGAATATCATATTGGGACACTTTTTGTTTGCCATGAAAAGCGTCCCAACTTTCGACACAGAGAAAGCTGCGATTACGATGCTTGAATCCATCAATGTAGACGAACTGGAGTGAGCTGTTCGTGTGAGAAATGCAGCGGATAAAGCCACAACATTGACGCCATTTGTATGGGAAGATGTACCTGATTTGACTCGAGTAAAACGCATTGTTGCAGTCAAGCCATCCAGATTAGATCTCATCAATTTCCAAGCACGACCCACGGCCATCCATTGATGTGTGTGACGACTGCCACGAGGTCAGTAGTAGGAAGTAGCTGGTGTGTTGTATATATGTCGGTGAGTATAAGGTATGAGGGTGTAGTGTGTTGACTGTGTATATATATGGTGTAGTTGATGTAACTTGGTGTGAATGTGGTATCGTTGTTGTCGTGGGGAGTGGAATATGCTTGGTGGTATGTGTTGTTGTGTCTCGGTTGTATGGTATCGTGTTGTGTGGGTGTATAGTATAGCGTCTACGTGGCCCAATTGGATAGGGCATCCGCCTACGAAGCGGGAGATTGCGGGTTCGAGTCCCGTCGTGGACTACACTTTTGCCCCTCTTTTTCACCACTCTCACTTTCCATCCACACTCTCCACCTCCTTCACTCGACTGTCTTTATATCTCGACTTTTCTATCCCTTCGTCATCAGACAAACAATACAAACAACCAGCATTTTTCTCCACGAAAAACGTACCCACTCGTCTCCCCAATCATCCGTCGCTCTGTTTTCTTTTTCAAAACACTCATTCCATATTGCCACGCCAAAGAAAATATACCATGTACCAGAAGAGGAGTTTCGACCAGGCTCACATGACTGTCATTCGTAACCCATTTCATGTCCTGTTCTCGAATGTCTCGACACATTTGGTCTCATCCAACGCGAATAGCACACATTACATGCATACAATTGGAGGAATTACAAAGCTGGAGAAACAATATCTTGAATCCAATACGTTGCGCGAGACTCGATCCATCATACTTTTGTCGATGGTGTGAAATGGAAGACGATAAATACGCTCTTCCAACATGTCCACGCACTTGGAATACAACAACTTGCTCATATATATGTGGCCTCGGCTGTGCAAGAATGATGGCGCTCTTATAATCGTGAGTCAAACTGGTCATTATGTAGTGACCATACTTTGGACGAAAAGGAGAGTAGAATATCATATTGGGACACTTTTTGTTTGCCATGAAAAGCGTCCCAACTTTCGACACAGAGAAAGCTGCGATTACGATGCTTGAATCCATCAATGTAGACGAACTGGAGTGAGCTGTTCGTGTGAGAAATGCAGCGGATAAAGCCACAACATTGACGCCATTTGTATGGGAAGATGTACCTGATTTGACTCCAGTAAAACGCATTGTTGCAGTCAAGCCATCCAGATTAGATCTCATCAATTTCCAAGCACGACCCACGGCCATCCATTGATGTGTGTGACGACTGCCACGAGGTCAGTAGTAGGAAGTAGCTGGTGTGTTGTATATATGTCGGTGAGTATAAGGTATGAGGGTGTAGTGTGTTGACTGTGTATATATATGGTGTAGTTGATGTAACTTGGTGTGAATGTGGTATCGTTGTTGTCGTGGGGAGTGGAATATGCTTGGTGGTATGTGTTGTTGTGTCTCGGTTGTATGGTATCGTGTTGTGTGGGTGTATAGTATAGCGTCTACGTGGCCCAATTGGATAGGGCATCCGCCTACGAAGCGGGAGATTGCGGGTTCGAGTCCCGTCGTGGACTACACTTTTGCCCCTCTTTTTCACCACTCTCACTTTCCATCCACACTCTCCACCTCCTTCACTCGACTGTCTTTATATCTCGACTTTTCTATCCCTTCGTCATCAGACAAACAATACAAACAACCAGCATTTTTCTCCACGAAAAACGTACCCACTCGTCTCCCCAATCATCCGTCGCTCTGTTTTCTTTTTCAAAACACTCATTCCATATTGCCACGCCAAAGAAAATATACCATGTACCAGAAGAGGAGTTTCGACCAGGCTCACATGACTGTCATTCGTAACCCATTTCATGTCCTGTTCTCGAATGTCTCGACACATTTGGTCTCATCCAACGCGAATAGCACACATTACATGCATACAATTGGAGGAATTACAAAGCTGGAGAAACAATATCTTGAATCCAATACGTTGCGCGAGACTCGATCCATCATACTTTTGTCGATGGTGTGAAATGGAAGACGATAAATACGCTCTTCCAACATGTCCACGCACTTGGAATACAACAACTTGCTCATATATATGTGGCCTCGGCTGTGCAAGAATGATGGCGCTCTTATAATCGTGAGTCAAACTGGTCATTATGTAGTGACCATACTTTGGACGAAAAGGAGAGTAGAATATCATATTGGGACACTTTTTGTTTGCCATGAAAAGCGTCCCAACTTTCGACACAGAGAAAGCTGCGATTACGATGCTTGAATCCATCAATGTAGACGAACTGGAGTGAGCTGTTCGTGTGAGAAATGCAGCGGATAAAGCCACAACATTGACGCCATTTGTATGGGAAGATGTACCTGATTTGACTCGAGTAAAACGCATTGTTGCAGTCAAGCCATCCAGATTAGATCTCATCAATTTCCAAGCACGACCCACGGCCATCCATTGATGTGTGTGACGACTGCCACGAGGTCAGTAGTAGGAAGTAGCTGGTGTGTTGTATATATGTCGGTGAGTATAAGGTATGAGGGTGTAGTGTGTTGACTGTGTATATATATGGTGTAGTTGATGTAACTTGGTGTGAATGTGGTATCGTTGTTGTCGTGGGGAGTGGAATATGCTTGGTGGTATGTGTTGTTGTGTCTCGGTTGTATGGTATCGTGTTGTGTGGGTGTATAGTATAGCGTCTACGTGGCCCAATTGGATAGGGCATCCGCCTACGAAGCGGGAGATTGCGGGTTCGAGTCCCGTCGTGGACTACACTTTTGCCCCTCTTTTTCACCACTCTCACTTTCCATCCACACTCTCCACCTCCTTCACTCGACTGTCTTTATATCTCGACTTTTCTATCCCTTCGTCATCAGACAAACAATACAAACAACCAGCATTTTTCTCCACGAAAAACGTACCCACTCGTCTCCCCAATCATCCGTCGCTCTGTTTTCTTTTTCAAAACACTCATTCCATATTGCCACGCCAAAGAAAATATACCATGTACCAGAAGAGGAGTTTCGACCAGGCTCACATGACTGTCATTCGTAACCCATTTCATGTCCTGTTCTCGAATGTCTCGACACATTTGGTCTCATCCAACGCGAATAGCACACATTACATGCATACAATTGGAGGAATTACAAAGCTGGAGAAACAATATCTTGAATCCAATACGTTGCGCGAGACTCGATCCATCATACTTTTGTCGATGGTGTGAAATGGAAGACGATAAATACGCTCTTCCAACATGTCCACGCACTTGGAATACAACAACTTGCTCATATATATGTGGCCTCGGCTGTGCAAGAATGATGGCGCTCTTATAATCGTGAGTCAAACTGGTCATTATGTAGTGACCATACTTTGGACGAAAAGGAGAGTAGAATATCATATTGGGACACTTTTTGTTTGCCATGAAAAGCGTCCCAACTTTCGACACAGAGAAAGCTGCGATTACGATGCTTGAATCCATCAATGTAGACGAACTGGAGTGAGCTGTTCGTGTGAGAAATGCAGCGGATAAAGCCACAACATTGACGCCATTTGTATGGGAAGATGTACCTGATTTGACTCCAGTAAAACGCATTGTTGCAGTCAAGCCATCCAGATTAGATCTCATCAATTTCCAAGCACGACCCACGGCCATCCATTGATGTGTGTGACGACTGCCACGAGGTCAGTAGTAGGAAGTAGCTGGTGTGTTGTATATATGTCGGTGAGTATAAGGTATGAGGGTGTAGTGTGTTGACTGTGTATATATATGGTGTAGTTGATGTAACTTGGTGTGAATGTGGTATCGTTGTTGTCGTGGGGAGTGGAATATGCTTGGTGGTATGTGTTGTTGTGTCTCGGTTGTATGGTATCGTGTTGTGTGGGTGTATAGTATAGCGTCTACGTGGCCCAATTGGATAGGGCATCCGCCTACGAAGCGGGAGATTGCGGGTTCGAGTCCCGTCGTGGACTACACTTTTGCCCCTCTTTTTCACCACTCTCACTTTCCATCCACACTCTCCACCTCCTTCACTCGACTGTCTTTATATCTCGACTTTTCTATCCCTTCGTCATCAGACAAACAATACAAACAACCAGCATTTTTCTCCACGAAAAACGTACCCACTCGTCTCCCCAATCATCCGTCGCTCTGTTTTCTTTTTCAAAACACTCATTCCATATTGCCACGCCAAAGAAAATATACCATGTACCAGAAGAGGAGTTTCGACCAGGCTCACATGACTGTCATTCGTAACCCATTTCATGTCCTGTTCTCGAATGTCTCGACACATTTGGTCTCATCCAACGCGAATAGCACACATTACATGCATACAATTGGAGGAATTACAAAGCTGGAGAAACAATATCTTGAATCCAATACGTTGCGCGAGACTCGATCCATCATACTTTTGTCGATGGTGTGAAATGGAAGACGATAAATACGCTCTTCCAACATGTCCACGCACTTGGAATACAACAACTTGCTCATATATATGTGGCCTCGGCTGTGCAAGAATGATGGCGCTCTTATAATCGTGAGTCAAACTGGTCATTATGTAGTGACCATACTTTGGACGAAAAGGAGAGTAGAATATCATATTGGGACACTTTTTGTTTGCCATGAAAAGCGTCCCAACTTTCGACACAGAGAAAGCTGCGATTACGATGCTTGAATCCATCAATGTAGACGAACTGGAGTGAGCTGTTCGTGTGAGAAATGCAGCGGATAAAGCCACAACATTGACGCCATTTGTATGGGAAGATGTACCTGATTTGACTCGAGTAAAACGCATTGTTGCAGTCAAGCCATCCAGATTAGATCTCATCAATTTCCAAGCACGACCCACGGCCATCCATTGATGTGTGTGACGACTGCCACGAGGTCAGTAGTAGGAAGTAGCTGGTGTGTTGTATATATGTCGGTGAGTATAAGGTATGAGGGTGTAGTGTGTTGACTGTGTATATATATGGTGTAGTTGATGTAACTTGGTGTGAATGTGGTATCGTTGTTGTCGTGGGGAGTGGAATATGCTTGGTGGTATGTGTTGTTGTGTCTCGGTTGTATGGTATCGTGTTGTGTGGGTGTATAGTATAGCGTCTACGTGGCCCAATTGGATAGGGCATCCGCCTACGAAGCGGGAGATTGCGGGTTCGAGTCCCGTCGTGGACTACACTTTTGCCCCTCTTTTTCACCACTCTCACTTTCCATCCACACTCTCCACCTCCTTCACTCGACTGTCTTTATATCTCGACTTTTCTATCCCTTCGTCATCAGACAAACAATACAAACAACCAGCATTTTTCTCCACGAAAAACGTACCCACTCGTCTCCCCAATCATCCGTCGCTCTGTTTTCTTTTTCAAAACACTCATTCCATATTGCCACGCCAAAGAAAATATACCATGTACCAGAAGAGGAGTTTCGACCAGGCTCACATGACTGTCATTCGTAACCCATTTCATGTCCTGTTCTCGAATGTCTCGACACATTTGGTCTCATCCAACGCGAATAGCACACATTACATGCATACAATTGGAGGAATTACAAAGCTGGAGAAACAATATCTTGAATCCAATACGTTGCGCGAGACTCGATCCATCATACTTTTGTCGATGGTGTGAAATGGAAGACGATAAATACGCTCTTCCAACATGTCCACGCACTTGGAATACAACAACTTGCTCATATATATGTGGCCTCGGCTGTGCAAGAATGATGGCGCTCTTATAATCGTGAGTCAAACTGGTCATTATGTAGTGACCATACTTTGGACGAAAAGGAGAGTAGAATATCATATTGGGACACTTTTTGTTTGCCATGAAAAGCGTCCCAACTTTCGACACAGAGAAAGCTGCGATTACGATGCTTGAATCCATCAATGTAGACGAACTGGAGTGAGCTGTTCGTGTGAGAAATGCAGCGGATAAAGCCACAACATTGACGCCATTTGTATGGGAAGATGTACCTGATTTGACTCGAGTAAAACGCATTGTTGCAGTCAAGCCATCCAGATTAGATCTCATCAATTTCCAAGCACGACCCACGGCCATCCATTGATGTGTGTGACGACTGCCACGAGGTCAGTAGTAGGAAGTAGCTGGTGTGTTGTATATATGTCGGTGAGTATAAGGTATGAGGGTGTAGTGTGTTGACTGTGTATATATATGGTGTAGTTGATGTAACTTGGTGTGAATGTGGTATCGTTGTTGTCGTGGGGAGTGGAATATGCTTGGTGGTATGTGTTGTTGTGTCTCGGTTGTATGGTATCGTGTTGTGTGGGTGTATAGTATAGCGTCTACGTGGCCCAATTGGATAGGGCATCCGCCTACGAAGCGGGAGATTGCGGGTTCGAGTCCCGTCGTGGACTACACTTTTGCCCCTCTTTTTCACCACTCTCACTTTCCATCCACACTCTCCACCTCCTTCACTCGACTGTCTTTATATCTCGACTTTTCTATCCCTTCGTCATCAGACAAACAATACAAACAACCAGCATTTTTCTCCACGAAAAACGTACCCACTCGTCTCCCCAATCATCCGTCGCTCTGTTTTCTTTTTCAAAACACTCATTCCATATTGCCACGCCAAAGAAAATATACCATGTACCAGAAGAGGAGTTTCGACCAGGCTCACATGACTGTCATTCGTAACCCATTTCATGTCCTGTTCTCGAATGTCTCGACACATTTGGTCTCATCCAACGCGAATAGCACACATTACATGCATACAATTGGAGGAATTACAAAGCTGGAGAAACAATATCTTGAATCCAATACGTTGCGCGAGACTCGATCCATCATACTTTTGTCGATGGTGTGAAATGGAAGACGATAAATACGCTCTTCCAACATGTCCACGCACTTGGAATACAACAACTTGCTCATATATATGTGGCCTCGGCTGTGCAAGAATGATGGCGCTCTTATAATCGTGAGTCAAACTGGTCATTATGTAGTGACCATACTTTGGACGAAAAGGAGAGTAGAATATCATATTGGGACACTTTTTGTTTGCCATGAAAAGCGTCCCAACTTTCGACACAGAGAAAGCTGCGATTACGATGCTTGAATCCATCAATGTAGACGAACTGGAGTGAGCTGTTCGTGTGAGAAATGCAGCGGATAAAGCCACAACATTGACGCCATTTGTATGGGAAGATGTACCTGATTTGACTCGAGTAAAACGCATTGTTGCAGTCAAGCCATCCAGATTAGATCTCATCAATTTCCAAGCACGACCCACGGCCATCCATTGATGTGTGTGACGACTGCCACGAGGTCAGTAGTAGGAAGTAGCTGGTGTGTTGTATATATGTCGGTGAGTATAAGGTATGAGGGTGTAGTGTGTTGACTGTGTATATATATGGTGTAGTTGATGTAACTTGGTGTGAATGTGGTATCGTTGTTGTCGTGGGGAGTGGAATATGCTTGGTGGTATGTGTTGTTGTGTCTCGGTTGTATGGTATCGTGTTGTGTGGGTGTATAGTATAGCGTCTACGTGGCCCAATTGGATAGGGCATCCGCCTACGAAGCGGGAGATTGCGGGTTCGAGTCCCGTCGTGGACTACACTTTTGCCCCTCTTTTTCACCACTCTCACTTTCCATCCACACTCTCCACCTCCTTCACTCGACTGTCTTTATATCTCGACTTTTCTATCCCTTCGTCATCAGACAAACAATACAAACAACCAGCATTTTTCTCCACGAAAAACGTACCCACTCGTCTCCCCAATCATCCGTCGCTCTGTTTTCTTTTTCAAAACACTCATTCCATATTGCCACGCCAAAGAAAATATACCATGTACCAGAAGAGGAGTTTCGACCAGGCTCACATGACTGTCATTCGTAACCCATTTCATGTCCTGTTCTCGAATGTCTCGACACATTTGGTCTCATCCAACGCGAATAGCACACATTACATGCATACAATTGGAGGAATTACAAAGCTGGAGAAACAATATCTTGAATCCAATACGTTGCGCGAGACTCGATCCATCATACTTTTGTCGATGGTGTGAAATGGAAGACGATAAATACGCTCTTCCAACATGTCCACGCACTTGGAATACAACAACTTGCTCATATATATGTGGCCTCGGCTGTGCAAGAATGATGGCGCTCTTATAATCGTGAGTCAAACTGGTCATTATGTAGTGACCATACTTTGGACGAAAAGGAGAGTAGAATATCATATTGGGACACTTTTTGTTTGCCATGAAAAGCGTCCCAACTTTCGACACAGAGAAAGCTGCGATTACGATGCTTGAATCCATCAATGTAGACGAACTGGAGTGAGCTGTTCGTGTGAGAAATGCAGCGGATAAAGCCACAACATTGACGCCATTTGTATGGGAAGATGTACCTGATTTGACTCGAGTAAAACGCATTGTTGCAGTCAAGCCATCCAGATTAGATCTCATCAATTTCCAAGCACGACCCACGGCCATCCATTGATGTGTGTGACGACTGCCACGAGGTCAGTAGTAGGAAGTAGCTGGTGTGTTGTATATATGTCGGTGAGTATAAGGTATGAGGGTGTAGTGTGTTGACTGTGTATATATATGGTGTAGTTGATGTAACTTGGTGTGAATGTGGTATCGTTGTTGTCGTGGGGAGTGGAATATGCTTGGTGGTATGTGTTGTTGTGTCTCGGTTGTATGGTATCGTGTTGTGTGGGTGTATAGTATAGCGTCTACGTGGCCCAATTGGATAGGGCATCCGCCTACGAAGCGGGAGATTGCGGGTTCGAGTCCCGTCGTGGACTACACTTTTGCCCCTCTTTTTCACCACTCTCACTTTCCATCCACACTCTCCACCTCCTTCACTCGACTGTCTTTATATCTCGACTTTTCTATCCCTTCGTCATCAGACAAACAATACAAACAACCAGCATTTTTCTCCACGAAAAACGTACCCACTCGTCTCCCCAATCATCCGTCGCTCTGTTTTCTTTTTCAAAACACTCATTCCATATTGCCACGCCAAAGAAAATATACCATGTACCAGAAGAGGAGTTTCGACCAGGCTCACATGACTGTCATTCGTAACCCATTTCATGTCCTGTTCTCGAATGTCTCGACACATTTGGTCTCATCCAACGCGAATAGCACACATTACATGCATACAATTGGAGGAATTACAAAGCTGGAGAAACAATATCTTGAATCCAATACGTTGCGCGAGACTCGATCCATCATACTTTTGTCGATGGTGTGAAATGGAAGACGATAAATACGCTCTTCCAACATGTCCACGCACTTGGAATACAACAACTTGCTCATATATATGTGGCCTCGGCTGTGCAAGAATGATGGCGCTCTTATAATCGTGAGTCAAACTGGTCATTATGTAGTGACCATACTTTGGACGAAAAGGAGAGTAGAATATCATATTGGGACACTTTTTGTTTGCCATGAAAAGCGTCCCAACTTTCGACACAGAGAAAGCTGCGATTACGATGCTTGAATCCATCAATGTAGACGAACTGGAGTGAGCTGTTCGTGTGAGAAATGCAGCGGATAAAGCCACAACATTGACGCCATTTGTATGGGAAGATGTACCTGATTTGACTCGAGTAAAACGCATTGTTGCAGTCAAGCCATCCAGATTAGATCTCATCAATTTCCAAGCACGACCCACGGCCATCCATTGATGTGTGTGACGACTGCCACGAGGTCAGTAGTAGGAAGTAGCTGGTGTGTTGTATATATGTCGGTGAGTATAAGGTATGAGGGTGTAGTGTGTTGACTGTGTATATATATGGTGTAGTTGATGTAACTTGGTGTGAATGTGGTATCGTTGTTGTCGTGGGGAGTGGAATATGCTTGGTGGTATGTGTTGTTGTGTCTCGGTTGTATGGTATCGTGTTGTGTGGGTGTATAGTATAGCGTCTACGTGGCCCAATTGGATAGGGCATCCGCCTACGAAGCGGGAGATTGCGGGTTCGAGTCCCGTCGTGGACTACACTTTTGCCCCTCTTTTTCACCACTCTCACTTTCCATCCACACTCTCCACCTCCTTCACTCGACTGTCTTTATATCTCGACTTTTCTATCCCTTCGTCATCAGACAAACAATACAAACAACCAGCATTTTTCTCCACGAAAAACGTACCCACTCGTCTCCCCAATCATCCGTCGCTCTGTTTTCTTTTTCAAAACACTCATTCCATATTGCCACGCCAAAGAAAATATACCATGTACCAGAAGAGGAGTTTCGACCAGGCTCACATGACTGTCATTCGTAACCCATTTCATGTCCTGTTCTCGAATGTCTCGACACATTTGGTCTCATCCAACGCGAATAGCACACATTACATGCATACAATTGGAGGAATTACAAAGCTGGAGAAACAATATCTTGAATCCAATACGTTGCGCGAGACTCGATCCATCATACTTTTGTCGATGGTGTGAAATGGAAGACGATAAATACGCTCTTCCAACATGTCCACGCACTTGGAATACAACAACTTGCTCATATATATGTGGCCTCGGCTGTGCAAGAATGATGGCGCTCTTATAATCGTGAGTCAAACTGGTCATTATGTAGTGACCATACTTTGGACGAAAAGGAGAGTAGAATATCATATTGGGACACTTTTTGTTTGCCATGAAAAGCGTCCCAACTTTCGACACAGAGAAAGCTGCGATTACGATGCTTGAATCCATCAATGTAGACGAACTGGAGTGAGCTGTTCGTGTGAGAAATGCAGCGGATAAAGCCACAACATTGACGCCATTTGTATGGGAAGATGTACCTGATTTGACTCGAGTAAAACGCATTGTTGCAGTCAAGCCATCCAGATTAGATCTCATCAATTTCCAAGCACGACCCACGGCCATCCATTGATGTGTGTGACGACTGCCACGAGGTCAGTAGTAGGAAGTAGCTGGTGTGTTGTATATATGTCGGTGAGTATAAGGTATGAGGGTGTAGTGTGTTGACTGTGTATATATATGGTGTAGTTGATGTAACTTGGTGTGAATGTGGTATCGTTGTTGTCGTGGGGAGTGGAATATGCTTGGTGGTATGTGTTGTTGTGTCTCGGTTGTATGGTATCGTGTTGTGTGGGTGTATAGTATAGCGTCTACGTGGCCCAATTGGATAGGGCATCCGCCTACGAAGCGGGAGATTGCGGGTTCGAGTCCCGTCGTGGACTACACTTTTGCCCCTCTTTTTCACCACTCTCACTTTCCATCCACACTCTCCACCTCCTTCACTCGACTGTCTTTATATCTCGACTTTTCTATCCCTTCGTCATCAGACAAACAATACAAACAACCAGCATTTTTCTCCACGAAAAACGTACCCACTCGTCTCCCCAATCATCCGTCGCTCTGTTTTCTTTTTCAAAACACTCATTCCATATTGCCACGCCAAAGAAAATATACCATGTACCAGAAGAGGAGTTTCGACCAGGCTCACATGACTGTCATTCGTAACCCATTTCATGTCCTGTTCTCGAATGTCTCGACACATTTGGTCTCATCCAACGCGAATAGCACACATTACATGCATACAATTGGAGGAATTACAAAGCTGGAGAAACAATATCTTGAATCCAATACGTTGCGCGAGACTCGATCCATCATACTTTTGTCGATGGTGTGAAATGGAAGACGATAAATACGCTCTTCCAACATGTCCACGCACTTGGAATACAACAACTTGCTCATATATATGTGGCCTCGGCTGTGCAAGAATGATGGCGCTCTTATAATCGTGAGTCAAACTGGTCATTATGTAGTGACCATACTTTGGACGAAAAGGAGAGTAGAATATCATATTGGGACACTTTTTGTTTGCCATGAAAAGCGTCCCAACTTTCGACACAGAGAAAGCTGCGATTACGATGCTTGAATCCATCAATGTAGACGAACTGGAGTGAGCTGTTCGTGTGAGAAATGCAGCGGATAAAGCCACAACATTGACGCCATTTGTATGGGAAGATGTACCTGATTTGACTCGAGTAAAACGCATTGTTGCAGTCAAGCCATCCAGATTAGATCTCATCAATTTCCAAGCACGACCCACGGCCATCCATTGATGTGTGTGACGACTGCCACGAGGTCAGTAGTAGGAAGTAGCTGGTGTGTTGTATATATGTCGGTGAGTATAAGGTATGAGGGTGTAGTGTGTTGACTGTGTATATATATGGTGTAGTTGATGTAACTTGGTGTGAATGTGGTATCGTTGTTGTCGTGGGGAGTGGAATATGCTTGGTGGTATGTGTTGTTGTGTCTCGGTTGTATGGTATCGTGTTGTGTGGGTGTATAGTATAGCGTCTACGTGGCCCAATTGGATAGGGCATCCGCCTACGAAGCGGGAGATTGCGGGTTCGAGTCCCGTCGTGGACTACACTTTTGCCCCTCTTTTTCACCACTCTCACTTTCCATCCACACTCTCCACCTCCTTCACTCGACTGTCTTTATATCTCGACTTTTCTATCCCTTCGTCATCAGACAAACAATACAAACAACCAGCATTTTTCTCCACGAAAAACGTACCCACTCGTCTCCCCAATCATCCGTCGCTCTGTTTTCTTTTTCAAAACACTCATTCCATATTGCCACGCCAAAGAAAATATACCATGTACCAGAAGAGGAGTTTCGACCAGGCTCACATGACTGTCATTCGTAACCCATTTCATGTCCTGTTCTCGAATGTCTCGACACATTTGGTCTCATCCAACGCGAATAGCACACATTACATGCATACAATTGGAGGAATTACAAAGCTGGAGAAACAATATCTTGAATCCAATACGTTGCGCGAGACTCGATCCATCATACTTTTGTCGATGGTGTGAAATGGAAGACGATAAATACGCTCTTCCAACATGTCCACGCACTTGGAATACAACAACTTGCTCATATATATGTGGCCTCGGCTGTGCAAGAATGATGGCGCTCTTATAATCGTGAGTCAAACTGGTCATTATGTAGTGACCATACTTTGGACGAAAAGGAGAGTAGAATATCATATTGGGACACTTTTTGTTTGCCATGAAAAGCGTCCCAACTTTCGACACAGAGAAAGCTGCGATTACGATGCTTGAATCCATCAATGTAGACGAACTGGAGTGAGCTGTTCGTGTGAGAAATGCAGCGGATAAAGCCACAACATTGACGCCATTTGTATGGGAAGATGTACCTGATTTGACTCGAGTAAAACGCATTGTTGCAGTCAAGCCATCCAGATTAGATCTCATCAATTTCCAAGCACGACCCACGGCCATCCATTGATGTGTGTGACGACTGCCACGAGGTCAGTAGTAGGAAGTAGCTGGTGTGTTGTATATATGTCGGTGAGTATAAGGTATGAGGGTGTAGTGTGTTGACTGTGTATATATATGGTGTAGTTGATGTAACTTGGTGTGAATGTGGTATCGTTGTTGTCGTGGGGAGTGGAATATGCTTGGTGGTATGTGTTGTTGTGTCTCGGTTGTATGGTATCGTGTTGTGTGGGTGTATAGTATAGCGTCTACGTGGCCCAATTGGATAGGGCATCCGCCTACGAAGCGGGAGATTGCGGGTTCGAGTCCCGTCGTGGACTACACTTTTGCCCCTCTTTTTCACCACTCTCACTTTCCATCCACACTCTCCACCTCCTTCACTCGACTGTCTTTATATCTCGACTTTTCTATCCCTTCGTCATCAGACAAACAATACAAACAACCAGCATTTTTCTCCACGAAAAACGTACCCACTCGTCTCCCCAATCATCCGTCGCTCTGTTTTCTTTTTCAAAACACTCATTCCATATTGCCACGCCAAAGAAAATATACCATGTACCAGAAGAGGAGTTTCGACCAGGCTCACATGACTGTCATTCGTAACCCATTTCATGTCCTGTTCTCGAATGTCTCGACACATTTGGTCTCATCCAACGCGTATAGCACACATTACATGCATACAATTGGAGGAATTACAAAGCTGGAGAAACAATATCTTGAATCCAATACGTTGCGCGAGACTCGATCCATCATACTTTTGTCGATGGTGTGAAATGGAAGACGATAAATACGCTCTTCCAACATGTTCACGCACTTGGAATACAACAACTTGCTCATATATATGTGGCCTCGGCTGTGCAAGAATGATGGCGCTCTTATAATCGTGAGTCAAACTGGTCATTATGTAGTGACCATACTTTGGACGAAAAGGAGAGTAGAATATCATATTGGGACACTTTTTGTTTGCCATGAAAAGCGTCCCAACTTTCGACACAGAGAAAGCTGCGATTACGATGCTTGAATCCATCAATGTAGACGAACTGGAGTGAGCTGTTCGTGTGAGAAATGCAGCGGATAAAGCCACAACATTGACGCCATTTGTATGGGAAGATGTACCTGATTTGACTCGAGTAAAACGCATTGTTGCAGTCAAGCCATCCAGATTAGATCTCATCAATTTCCAAGCACGACCCACGGCCATCCATTGATGTGTGTGACGACTGCCACGAGGTCAGTAGTAGGAAGTAGCTGGTGTGTTGTATATATGTCGGTGAGTATAAGGTATGAGGGTGTAGTGTGTTGACTGTGTATATATATGGTGTAGTTGATGTAACTTGGTGTGAATGTGGTATCGTTGTTGTCGTGGGGAGTGGAATATGCTTGGTGGTATGTGTTGTTGTGTCTCGGTTGTATGGTATCGTGTTGTGTGGGTGTATAGTATAGCGTCTACGTGGCCCAATTGGATAGGGCATCCGCCTACGAAGCGGGAGATTGCGGGTTCGAGTCCCGTCGTGGACTACACTTTTGCCCCTCTTTTTCACCACTCTCACTTTCCATCCACACTCTCCACCTCCTTCACTCGACTGTCTTTATATCTCGACTTTTCTATCCCTTCGTCATCAGACAAACAATACAAACAACCAGCATTTTTCTCCACGAAAAACGTACCCACTCGTCTCCCCAATCATCCGTCGCTCTGTTTTCTTTTTCAAAACACTCATTCCATATTGCCACGCCAAAGAAAATATACCATGTACCAGAAGAGGAGTTTCGACCAGGCTCACATGACTGTCATTCGTAACCCATTTCATGTCCTGTTCTCGAATGTCTCGACACATTTGGTCTCATCCAACGCGAATAGCACACATTACATGCATACAATTGGAGGAATTACAAAGCTGGAGAAACAATATCTTGAATCCAATACGTTGCGCGAGACTCGATCCATCATACTTTTGTCGATGGTGTGAAATGGAAGACGATAAATACGCTCTTCCAACATGTCCACGCACTTGGAATACAACAACTTGCTCATATATATGTGGCCTCGGCTGTGCAAGAATGATGGCGCTCTTATAATCGTGAGTCAAACTGGTCATTATGTAGTGACCATACTTTGGACGAAAAGGAGAGTAGAATATCATATTGGGACACTTTTTGTTTGCCATGAAAAGCGTCCCAACTTTCGACACAGAGAAAGCTGCGATTACGATGCTTGAATCCATCAATGTAGACGAACTGGAGTGAGCTGTTCGTGTGAGAAATGCAGCGGATAAAGCCACAACATTGACGCCATTTGTATGGGAAGATGTACCTGATTTGACTCGAGTAAAACGCATTGTTGCAGTCAAGCCATCCAGATTAGATCTCATCAATTTCCAAGCACGACCCACGGCCATCCATTGATGTGTGTGACGACTGCCACGAGGTCAGTAGTAGGAAGTAGCTGGTGTGTTGTATATATGTCGGTGAGTATAAGGTATGAGGGTGTAGTGTGTTGACTGTGTATATATATGGTGTAGTTGATGTAACTTGGTGTGAATGTGGTATCGTTGTTGTCGTGGGGAGTGGAATATGCTTGGTGGTATGTGTTGTTGTGTCTCGGTTGTATGGTATCGTGTTGTGTGGGTGTATAGTATAGCGTCTACGTGGCCCAATTGGATAGGGCATCCGCCTACGAAGCGGGAGATTGCGGGTTCGAGTCCCGTCGTGGACTACACTTTTGCCCCTCTTTTTCACCACTCTCACTTTCCATCCACACTCTCCACCTCCTTCACTCGACTGTCTTTATATCTCGACTTTTCTATCCCTTCGTCATCAGACAAACAATACAAACAACCAGCATTTTTCTCCACGAAAAACGTACCCACTCGTCTCCCCAATCATCCGTCGCTCTGTTTTCTTTTTCAAAACACTCATTCCATATTGCCACGCCAAAGAAAATATACCATGTACCAGAAGAGGAGTTTCGACCAGGCTCACATGACTGTCATTCGTAACCCATTTCATGTCCTGTTCTCGAATGTCTCGACACATTTGGTCTCATCCAACGCGAATAGCACACATTACATGCATACAATTGGAGGAATTACAAAGCTGGAGAAACAATATCTTGAATCCAATACGTTGCGCGAGACTCGATCCATCATACTTTTGTCGATGGTGTGAAATGGAAGACGATAAATACGCTCTTCCAACATGTCCACGCACTTGGAATACAACAACTTGCTCATATATATGTGGCCTCGGCTGTGCAAGAATGATGGCGCTCTTATAATCGTGAGTCAAACTGGTCATTATGTAGTGACCATACTTTGGACGAAAAGGAGAGTAGAATATCATATTGGGACACTTTTTGTTTGCCATGAAAAGCGTCCCAACTTTCGACACAGAGAAAGCTGCGATTACGATGCTTGAATCCATCAATGTAGACGAACTGGAGTGAGCTGTTCGTGTGAGAAATGCAGCGGATAAAGCCACAACATTGACGCCATTTGTATGGGAAGATGTACCTGATTTGACTCGAGTAAAACGCATTGTTGCAGTCAAGCCATCCAGATTAGATCTCATCAATTTCCAAGCACGACCCACGGCCATCCATTGATGTGTGTGACGACTACCACGAGGTCAGTAGTAGGAAGTAGCTGGTGTGTTGTATATATGTCGGTGAGTATAAGGTATGAGGGTGTAGTGTGTTGACTGTGTATATATATGGTGTAGTTGATGTAACTTGGTGTGAATGTGGTATCGTTGTTGTCGTGGGGAGTGGAATATGCTTGGTGGTATGTGTTGTTGTGTCTCGGTTGTATGGTATCGTGTTGTGTGGGTGTATAGTATAGCGTCTACGTGGCCCAATTGGATAGGGCATCCGCCTACGAAGCGGGAGATTGCGGGTTCGAGTCCCGTCGTGGACTACACTTTTGCCCCTCTTTTTCACCACTCTCACTTTCCATCCACACTCTCCACCTCCTTCACTCGACTGTCTTTATATCTCGACTTTTCTATCCCTTCGTCATCAGACAAACAATACAAACAACCAGCATTTTTCTCCACGAAAAACGTACCCACTCGTCTCCCCAATCATCCGTCGCTCTGTTTTCTTTTTCAAAACACTCATTCCATATTGCCACGCCAAAGAAAATATACCATGTACCAGAAGAGGAGTTTCGACCAGGCTCACATGACTGTCATTCGTAACCCATTTCATGTCCTGTTCTCGAATGTCTCGACACATTTGGTCTCATCCAACGCGAATAGCACACATTACATGCATACAATTGGAGGAACTACAAAGCTGGAGAAACAATATCTTGAATCCAATACGTTGCGCGAGACTCGATCCATCATACTTTTGTCGATGGTGTGAAATGGAAGACGATAAATACGCTCTTCCAACATGTTCACGCACTTGGAATTGGAATACAACAACTTGCTCATATATATGTGGCCTCGGCTGTGCAAGAATGATGGCGCTCTTATAATCGTGAGTCAAACTGGTCATTATGTAGTGACCATACTTTGGACGAAAAGGAGAGTAGAATATCATATTGGGACACTTTTTGTTTGCCATGAAAAGCGTCCCAACTTTCGACACAGAGAAAGCTGCGATTACGATGCTTGAATCCATCAATGTAGACGAACTGGAGTGAGCTGTTCGTGTGAGAAATGCAGCGGATAAAGCCACAACATTGACGCCATTTGTATGGGAAGATGTACCTGATTTGACTCGAGTAAAACGCATTGTTGCAGTCAAGCCATCCAGATTAGATCTCATCAATTTCCAAGCACGACCCACGGCCATCCATTGATGTGTGTGACGACTGCCACGAGGTCAGTAGTAGGAAGTAGCTGGTGTGTTGTATATATGTCGGTGAGTATAAGGTATGAGGGTGTAGTGTGTTGACTGTGTATATATATGGTGTAGTTGATGTAACTTGGTGTGAATGTGGTATCGTTGTTGTCGTGGGGAGTGGAATATGCTTGGTGGTATGTGTTGTTGTGTCTCGGTTGTATGGTATCGTGTTGTGTGGGTGTATAGTATAGCGTCTACGTGGCCCAATTGGATAGGGCATCCGCCTACGAAGCGGGAGATTGCGGGTTCGAGTCCCGTCGTGGACTACACTTTTGCCCCTCTTTTTCACCACTCTCACTTTCCATCCACACTCTCCACCTCCTTCACTCGACTGTCTTTATATCTCGACTTTTCTATCCCTTCGTCATCAGACAAACAATACAAACAACCAGCATTTTTCTCCACGAAAAACGTACCCACTCGTCTCCCCAATCATCCGTCGCTCTGTTTTCTTTTTCAAAACACTCATTCCATATTGCCACGCCAAAGAAAATATACCATGTACCAGAAGAGGAGTTTCGACCAGGCTCACATGACTGTCATTCGTAACCCATTTCATGTCCTGTTCTCGAATGTCTCGACACATTTGGTCTCATCCAACGCGAATAGCACACATTACATGCATACAATTGGAGGAATTACAAAGCTGGAGAAACAATATCTTGAATCCAATACGTTGCGCGAGACTCGATCCATCATACTTTTGTCGATGGTGTGAAATGGAAGACGATAAATACGCTCTTCCAACATGTTCACGCACTTGGACTTGGAATACAACAACTTGCTCATATATATGTGGCCTCGGCTGTGCAAGAATGATGGCGCTCTTATAATCGTGAGTCAAACTGGTCATTATGTAGTGACCATACTTTGGACGAAAAGGAGAGTAGAATATCATATTGGGACACTTTTTGTTTGCCATGAAAAGCGTCCCAACTTTCGACACAGAGAAAGCTGCGATTACGATGCTTGAATCCATCAATGTAGACGAACTGGAGTGAGCTGTTCGTGTGAGAAATGCAGCGGATAAAGCCACAACATTGACGCCATTTGTATGGGAAGATGTACCTGATTTGACTCGAGTAAAACGCATTGTTGCAGTCAAGCCATCCAGATTAGATCTCATCAATTTCCAAGCACGACCCACGGCCATCCATTGATGTGTGTGACGACTGCCACGAGGTCAGTAGTAGGAAGTAGCTGGTGTGTTGTATATATGTCGGTGAGTATAAGGTATGAGGGTGTAGTGTGTTGACTGTGTATATATATGGTGTAGTTGATGTAACTTGGTGTGAATGTGGTATCGTTGTTGTCGTGGGGAGTGGAATATGCTTGGTGGTATGTGTTGTTGTGTCTCGGTTGTATGGTATCGTGTTGTGTGGGTGTATAGTATAGCGTCTACGTGGCCCAATTGGATAGGGCATCCGCCTACGAAGCGGGAGATTGCGGGTTCGAGTCCCGTCGTGGACTACACTTTTGCCCCTCTTTTTCACCACTCTCACTTTCCATCCACACTCTCCACCTCCTTCACTCGACTGTCTTTATATCTCGACTTTTCTATCCCTTCGTCATCAGACAAACAATACAAACAACCAGCATTTTTCTCCACGAAAAACGTACCCACTCGTCTCCCCAATCATCCGTCGCTCTGTTTTCTTTTTCAAAACACTCATTCCATATTGCCACGCCAAAGAAAATATACCATGTACCAGAAGAGGAGTTTCGACCAGGCTCACATGACTGTCATTCGTAACCCATTTCATGTCCTGTTCTCGAATGTCTCGACACATTTGGTCTCATCCAACGCGAATAGCACACATTACATGCATACAATTGGAGGAATTACAAAGCTGGAGAAACAATATCTTGAATCCAATACGTTGCGCGAGACTCGATCCATCATACTTTTGTCGATGGTGTGAAATGGAAGACGATAAATACGCTCTTCCAACATGTCCACGCACTTGGAATACAACAACTTGCTCATATATATGTGGCCTCGGCTGTGCAAGAATGATGGCGCTCTTATAATCGTGAGTCAAACTGGTCATTATGTAGTGACCATACTTTGGACGAAAAGGAGAGTAGAATATCATATTGGGACACTTTTTGTTTGCCATGAAAAGCGTCCCAACTTTCGACACAGAGAAAGCTGCGATTACGATGCTTGAATCCATCAATGTAGACGAACTGGAGTGAGCTGTTCGTGTGAGAAATGCAGCGGATAAAGCCACAACATTGACGCCATTTGTATGGGAAGATGTACCTGATTTGACTCGAGTAAAACGCATTGTTGCAGTCAAGCCATCCAGATTAGATCTCATCAATTTCCAAGCACGACCCACGGCCATCCATTGATGTGTGTGACGACTACCACGAGGTCAGTAGTAGGAAGTAGCTGGTGTGTTGTATATATGTCGGTGAGTATAAGGTATGAGGGTGTAGTGTGTTGACTGTGTATATATATGGTGTAGTTGATGTAACTTGGTGTGAATGTGGTATCGTTGTTGTCGTGGGGAGTGGAATATGCTTGGTGGTATGTGTTGTTGTGTCTCGGTTGTATGGTATCGTGTTGTGTGGGTGTATAGTATAGCGTCTACGTGGCCCAATTGGATAGGGCATCCGCCTACGAAGCGGGAGATTGCGGGTTCGAGTCCCGTCGTGGACTACACTTTTGCCCCTCTTTTTCACCACTCTCACTTTCCATCCACACTCTCCACCTCCTTCACTCGACTGTCTTTATATCTCGACTTTTCTATCCCTTCGTCATCAGACAAACAATACAAACAACCAGCATTTTTCTCCACGAAAAACGTACCCACTCGTCTCCCCAATCATCCGTCGCTCTGTTTTCTTTTTCAAAACACTCATTCCATATTGCCACGCCAAAGAAAATATACCATGTACCAGAAGAGGAGTTTCGACCAGGCTCACATGACTGTCATTCGTAACCCATTTCATGTCCTGTTCTCGAATGTCTCTCGACACATTTGGTCTCATCCAACGCGAATAGCACACATTACATGCATACAATTGGAGGAACTACAAAGCTGGAGAAACAATATCTTGAATCCAATACGTTGCGCGAGACTCGATCCATCATACTTTTGTCGATGGTGTGAAATGGAAGACGATAAATACGCTCTTCCAACATGTTCACGCACTTGGAATTGGAATACAACAACTTGCTCATATATATGTGGCCTCGGCTGTGCAAGAATGATGGCGCTCTTATAATCGTGAGTCAAACTGGTCATTATGTAGTGACCATACTTTGGACGAAAAGGAGAGTAGAATATCATATTGGGACACTTTTTGTTTGCCATGAAAAGCGTCCCAACTTTCGACACAGAGAAAGCTGCGATTACGATGCTTGAATCCATCAATGTAGACGAACTGGAGTGAGCTGTTCGTGTGAGAAATGCAGCGGATAAAGCCACAACATTGACGCCATTTGTATGGGAAGATGTACCTGATTTGACTCGAGTAAAACGCATTGTTGCAGTCAAGCCATCCAGATTAGATCTCATCAATTTCCAAGCACGACCCACGGCCATCCATTGATGTGTGTGACGACTGCCACGAGGTCAGTAGTAGGAAGTAGCTGGTGTGTTGTATATATGTCGGTGAGTATAAGGTATGAGGGTGTAGTGTGTTGACTGTGTATATATATGGTGTAGTTGATGTAACTTGGTGTGAATGTGGTATCGTTGTTGTCGTGGGGAGTGGAATATGCTTGGTGGTATGTGTTGTTGTGTCTCGGTTGTATGGTATCGTGTTGTGTGGGTGTATAGTATAGCGTCTACGTGGCCCAATTGGATAGGGCATCCGCCTACGAAGCGGGAGATTGCGGGTTCGAGTCCCGTCGTGGACTACACTTTTGCCCCTCTTTTTCACCACTCTCACTTTCCATCCACACTCTCCACCTCCTTCACTCGACTGTCTTTATATCTCGACTTTTCTATCCCTTCGTCATCAGACAAACAATACAAACAACCAGCATTTTTCTCCACGAAAAACGTACCCACTCGTCTCCCCAATCATCCGTCGCTCTGTTTTCTTTTTCAAAACACTCATTCCATATTGCCACGCCAAAGAAAATATACCATGTACCAGAAGAGGAGTTTCGACCAGGCTCACATGACTGTCATTCGTAACCCATTTCATGTCCTGTTCTCGAATGTCTCGACACATTTGGTCTCATCCAACGCGAATAGCACACATTACATGCATACAATTGGAGGAATTACAAAGCTGGAGAAACAATATCTTGAATCCAATACGTTGCGCGAGACTCGATCCATCATACTTTTGTCGATGGTGTGAAATGGAAGACGATAAATACGCTCTTCCAACATGTCCACGCACTTGGAATACAACAACTTGCTCATATATATGTGGCCTCGGCTGTGCAAGAATGATGGCGCTCTTATAATCGTGAGTCAAACTGGTCATTATGTAGTGACCATACTTTGGACGAAAAGGAGAGTAGAATATCATATTGGGACACTTTTTGTTTGCCATGAAAAGCGTCCCAACTTTCGACACAGAGAAAGCTGCGATTACGATGCTTGAATCCATCAATGTAGACGAACTGGAGTGAGCTGTTCGTGTGAGAAATGCAGCGGATAAAGCCACAACATTGACGCCATTTGTATGGGAAGATGTACCTGATTTGACTCGAGTAAAACGCATTGTTGCAGTCAAGCCATCCAGATTAGATCTCATCAATTTCCAAGCACGACCCACGGCCATCCATTGATGTGTGTGACGACTACCACGAGGTCAGTAGTAGGAAGTAGCTGGTGTGTTGTATATATGTCGGTGAGTATAAGGTATGAGGGTGTAGTGTGTTGACTGTGTATATATATGGTGTAGTTGATGTAACTTGGTGTGAATGTGGTATCGTTGTTGTCGTGGGGAGTGGAATATGCTTGGTGGTATGTGTTGTTGTGTCTCGGTTGTATGGTATCGTGTTGTGTGGGTGTATAGTATAGCGTCTACGTGGCCCAATTGGATAGGGCATCCGCCTACGAAGCGGGAGATTGCGGGTTCGAGTCCCGTCGTGGACTACACTTTTGCCCCTCTTTTTCACCACTCTCACTTTCCATCCACACTCTCCACCTCCTTCACTCGACTGTCTTTATATCTCGACTTTTCTATCCCTTCGTCATCAGACAAACAATACAAACAACCAGCATTTTTCTCCACGAAAAACGTACCCACTCGTCTCCCCAATCATCCGTCGCTCTGTTTTCTTTTTCAAAACACTCATTCCATATTGCCACGCCAAAGAAAATATACCATGTACCAGAAGAGGAGTTTCGACCAGGCTCACATGACTGTCATTCGTAACCCATTTCATGTCCTGTTCTCGAATGTCTCGACACATTTGGTCTCATCCAACGCGAATAGCACACATTACATGCATACAATTGGAGGAATTACAAAGCTGGAGAAACAATATCTTGAATCCAATACGTTCGCGAGACTCGATCCATCATACTTTTGTCGATGGTGTGAAATGGAAGACGATAAATACGCTCTTCCAACATGTCCACGCACTTGGAATACAACAACTTGCTCATATATATGTGGCCTCGGCTGTGCAAGAATGATGGCGCTCTTATAATCGTGAGTCAAACTGGTCATTATGTAGTGACCATACTTTGGACGAAAAGGAGAGTAGAATATCATATTGGGACACTTTTTGTTTGCCATGAAAAGCGTCCCAACTTTCGACACAGAGAAAGCTGCGATTACGATGCTTGAATCCATCAATGTAGACGAACTGGAGTGAGCTGTTCGTGTGAGAAATGCAGCGGATAAAGCCACAACATTGACGCCATTTGTATGGGAAGATGTACCTGATTTGACTCGAGTAAAACGCATTGTTGCAGTCAAGCCATCCAGATTAGATCTCATCAATTTCCAAGCACGACCCACGGCCATCCATTGATGTGTGTGACGACTGCCACGAGGTCAGTAGTAGGAAGTAGCTGGTGTGTTGTATATATGTCGGTGAGTATAAGGTATGAGGGTGTAGTGTGTTGACTGTGTATATATATGGTGTAGTTGATGTAACTTGGTGTGAATGTGGTATCGTTGTTGTCGTGGGGAGTGGAATATGCTTGGTGGTATGTGTTGTTGTGTCTCGGTTGTATGGTATCGTGTTGTGTGGGTGTATAGTATAGCGTCTACGTGGCCCAATTGGATAGGGCATCCGCCTACGAAGCGGGAGATTGCGGGTTCGAGTCCCGTCGTGGACTACACTTTTGCCCCTCTTTTTCACCACTCTCACTTTCCATCCACACTCTCCACCTCCTTCACTCGACTGTCTTTATATCTCGACTTTTCTATCCCTTCGTCATCAGACAAACAATACAAACAACCAGCATTTTTCTCCACGAAAAACGTACCCACTCGTCTCCCCAATCATCCGTCGCTCTGTTTTCTTTTTCAAAACACTCATTCCATATTGCCACGCCAAAGAAAATATACCATGTACCAGAAGAGGAGTTTCGACCAGGCTCACATGACTGTCATTCGTAACCCATTTCATGTCCTGTTCTCGAATGTCTCGACACATTTGGTCTCATCCAACGCGAATAGCACACATTACATGCATACAATTGGAGGAATTACAAAGCTGGAGAAACAATATCTTGAATCCAATACGTTGCGCGAGACTCGATCCATCATACTTTTGTCGATGGTGTGAAATGGAAGACGATAAATACGCTCTTCCAACATGTTCACGCACTTGGAATTGGAATACAACAACTTGCTCATATATATGTGGCCTCGGCTGTGCAAGAATGATGGCGCTCTTATAATCGTGAGTCAAACTGGTCATTATGTAGTGACCATACTTTGGACGAAAAGGAGAGTAGAATATCATATTGGGACACTTTTTGTTTGCCATGAAAAGCGTCCCAACTTTCGACACAGAGAAAGCTGCGATTACGATGCTTGAATCCATCAATGTAGACGAACTGGAGTGAGCTGTTCGTGTGAGAAATGCAGCGGATAAAGCCACAACATTGACGCCATTTGTATGGGAAGATGTACCTGATTTGACTCGAGTAAAACGCATTGTTGCAGTCAAGCCATCCAGATTAGATCTCATCAATTTCCAAGCACGACCCACGGCCATCCATTGATGTGTGTGACGACTGCCACGAGGTCAGTAGTAGGAAGTAGCTGGTGTGTTGTATATATGTCGGTGAGTATAAGGTATGAGGGTGTAGTGTGTTGACTGTGTATATATATGGTGTAGTTGATGTAACTTGGTGTGAATGTGGTATCGTTGTTGTCGTGGGGAGTGGAATATGCTTGGTGGTATGTGTTGTTGTGTCTCGGTTGTATGGTATCGTGTTGTGTGGGTGTATAGTATAGCGTCTACGTGGCCCAATTGGATAGGGCATCCGCCTACGAAGCGGGAGATTGCGGGTTCGAGTCCCGTCGTGGACTACACTTTTGCCCCTCTTTTTCACCACTCTCACTTTCCATCCACACTCTCCACCTCCTTCACTCGACTGTCTTTATATCTCGACTTTTCTATCCCTTCGTCATCAGACAAACAATACAAACAACCAGCATTTTTCTCCACGAAAAACGTACCCACTCGTCTCCCCAATCATCCGTCGCTCTGTTTTCTTTTTCAAAACACTCATTCCATATTGCCACGCCAAAGAAAATATACCATGTACCAGAAGAGGAGTTTCGACCAGGCTCACATGACTGTCATTCGTAACCCATTTCATGTCCTGTTCTCGAATGTCTCGACACATTTGGTCTCATCCAACGCGAATAGCACACATTACATGCATACAATTGGAGGAACTACAAAGCTGGAGAAACAATATCTTGAATCCAATACGTTGCGCGAGACTCGATCCATCATACTTTTGTCGATGGTGTGAAATGGAAGACGATAAATACGCTCTTCCAACATGTTCACGCACTTGGAATTGGAATACAACAACTTGCTCATATATATGTGGCCTCGGCTGTGCAAGAATGATGGCGCTCTTATAATCGTGAGTCAAACTGGTCATTATGTAGTGACCATACTTTGGACGAAAAGGAGAGTAGAATATCATATTGGGACACTTTTTGTTTGCCATGAAAAGCGTCCCAACTTTCGACACAGAGAAAGCTGCGATTACGATGCTTGAATCCATCAATGTAGACGAACTGGAGTGAGCTGTTCGTGTGAGAAATGCAGCGGATAAAGCCACAACATTGACGCCATTTGTATGGGAAGATGTACCTGATTTGACTCGAGTAAAACGCATTGTTGCAGTCAAGCCATCCAGATTAGATCTCATCAATTTCCAAGCACGACCCACGGCCATCCATTGATGTGTGTGACGACTGCCACGAGGTCAGTAGTAGGAAGTAGCTGGTGTGTTGTATATATGTCGGTGAGTATAAGGTATGAGGGTGTAGTGTGTTGACTGTGTATATATATGGTGTAGTTGATGTAACTTGGTGTGAATGTGGTATCGTTGTTGTCGTGGGGAGTGGAATATGCTTGGTGGTATGTGTTGTTGTGTCTCGGTTGTATGGTATCGTGTTGTGTGGGTGTATAGTATAGCGTCTACGTGGCCCAATTGGATAGGGCATCCGCCTACGAAGCGGGAGATTGCGGGTTCGAGTCCCGTCGTGGACTACACTTTTGCCCCTCTTTTTCACCACTCTCACTTTCCATCCACACTCTCCACCTCCTTCACTCGACTGTCTTTATATCTCGACTTTTCTATCCCTTCGTCATCAGACAAACAATACAAACAACCAGCATTTTTCTCCACGAAAAACGTACCCACTCGTCTCCCCAATCATCCGTCGCTCTGTTTTCTTTTTCAAAACACTCATTCCATATTGCCACGCCAAAGAAAATATACCATGTACCAGAAGAGGAGTTTCGACCAGGCTCACATGACTGTCATTCGTAACCCATTTCATGTCCTGTTCTCGAATGTCTCGACACATTTGGTCTCATCCAACGCGAATAGCACACATTACATGCATACAATTGGAGGAACTACAAAGCTGGAGAAACAATATCTTGAATCCAATACGTTGCGCGAGACTCGATCCATCATACTTTTGTCGATGGTGTGAAATGGAAGACGATAAATACGCTCTTCCAACATGTTCACGCACTTGGAATTGGAATACAACAACTTGCTCATATATATGTGGCCTCGGCTGTGCAAGAATGATGGCGCTCTTATAATCGTGAGTCAAACTGGTCATTATGTAGTGACCATACTTTGGACGAAAAGGAGAGTAGAATATCATATTGGGACACTTTTTGTTTGCCATGAAAAGCGTCCCAACTTTCGACACAGAGAAAGCTGCGATTACGATGCTTGAATCCATCAATGTAGACGAACTGGAGTGAGCTGTTCGTGTGAGAAATGCAGCGGATAAAGCCACAACATTGACGCCATTTGTATGGGAAGATGTACCTGATTTGACTCGAGTAAAACGCATTGTTGCAGTCAAGCCATCCAGATTAGATCTCATCAATTTCCAAGCACGACCCACGGCCATCCATTGATGTGTGTGACGACTGCCACGAGGTCAGTAGTAGGAAGTAGCTGGTGTGTTGTATATATGTCGGTGAGTATAAGGTATGAGGGTGTAGTGTGTTGACTGTGTATATATATGGTGTAGTTGATGTAACTTGGTGTGAATGTGGTATCGTTGTTGTCGTGGGGAGTGGAATATGCTTGGTGGTATGTGTTGTTGTGTCTCGGTTGTATGGTATCGTGTTGTGTGGGTGTATAGTATAGCGTCTACGTGGCCCAATTGGATAGGGCATCCGCCTACGAAGCGGGAGATTGCGGGTTCGAGTCCCGTCGTGGACTACACTTTTGCCCCTCTTTTTCACCACTCTCACTTTCCATCCACACTCTCCACCTCCTTCACTCGACTGTCTTTATATCTCGACTTTTCTATCCCTTCGTCATCAGACAAACAATACAAACAACCAGCATTTTTCTCCACGAAAAACGTACCCACTCGTCTCCCCAATCATCCGTCGCTCTGTTTTCTTTTTCAAAACACTCATTCCATATTGCCACGCCAAAGAAAATATACCATGTACCAGAAGAGGAGTTTCGACCAGGCTCACATGACTGTCATTCGTAACCCATTTCATGTCCTGTTCTCGAATGTCTCGACACATTTGGTCTCATCCAACGCGAATAGCACACATTACATGCATACAATTGGAGGAACTACAAAGCTGGAGAAACAATATCTTGAATCCAATACGTTGCGCGAGACTCGATCCATCATACTTTTGTCGATGGTGTGAAATGGAAGACGATAAATACGCTCTTCCAACATGTTCACGCACTTGGAATTGGAATACAACAACTTGCTCATATATATGTGGCCTCGGCTGTGCAAGAATGATGGCGCTCTTATAATCGTGAGTCAAACTGGTCATTATGTAGTGACCATACTTTGGACGAAAAGGAGAGTAGAATATCATATTGGGACACTTTTTGTTTGCCATGAAAAGCGTCCCAACTTTCGACACAGAGAAAGCTGCGATTACGATGCTTGAATCCATCAATGTAGACGAACTGGAGTGAGCTGTTCGTGTGAGAAATGCAGCGGATAAAGCCACAACATTGACGCCATTTGTATGGGAAGATGTACCTGATTTGACTCGAGTAAAACGCATTGTTGCAGTCAAGCCATCCAGATTAGATCTCATCAATTTCCAAGCACGACCCACGGCCATCCATTGATGTGTGTGACGACTGCCACGAGGTCAGTAGTAGGAAGTAGCTGGTGTGTTGTATATATGTCGGTGAGTATAAGGTATGAGGGTGTAGTGTGTTGACTGTGTATATATATGGTGTAGTTGATGTAACTTGGTGTGAATGTGGTATCGTTGTTGTCGTGGGGAGTGGAATATGCTTGGTGGTATGTGTTGTTGTGTCTCGGTTGTATGGTATCGTGTTGTGTGGGTGTATAGTATAGCGTCTACGTGGCCCAATTGGATAGGGCATCCGCCTACGAAGCGGGAGATTGCGGGTTCGAGTCCCGTCGTGGACTACACTTTTGCCCCTCTTTTTCACCACTCTCACTTTCCATCCACACTCTCCACCTCCTTCACTCGACTGTCTTTATATCTCGACTTTTCTATCCCTTCGTCATCAGACAAACAATACAAACAACCAGCATTTTTCTCCACGAAAAACGTACCCACTCGTCTCCCCAATCATCCGTCGCTCTGTTTTCTTTTTCAAAACACTCATTCCATATTGCCACGCCAAAGAAAATATACCATGTACCAGAAGAGGAGTTTCGACCAGGCTCACATGACTGTCATTCGTAACCCATTTCATGTCCTGTTCTCGAATGTCTCGACACATTTGGTCTCATCCAACGCGAATAGCACACATTACATGCATACAATTGGAGGAATTACAAAGCTGGAGAAACAATATCTTGAATCCAATACGTTGCGCGAGACTCGATCCATCATACTTTTGTCGATGGTGTGAAATGGAAGACGATAAATACGCTCTTCCAACATGTTCACGCACTTGGAATTGGAATACAACAACTTGCTCATATATATGTGGCCTCGGCTGTGCAAGAATGATGGCGCTCTTATAATCGTGAGTCAAACTGGTCATTATGTAGTGACCATACTTTGGACGAAAAGGAGAGTAGAATATCATATTGGGACACTTTTTGTTTGCCATGAAAAGCGTCCCAACTTTCGACACAGAGAAAGCTGCGATTACGATGCTTGAATCCATCAATGTAGACGAACTGGAGTGAGCTGTTCGTGTGAGAAATGCAGCGGATAAAGCCACAACATTGACGCCATTTGTATGGGAAGATGTACCTGATTTGACTCGAGTAAAACGCATTGTTGCAGTCAAGCCATCCAGATTAGATCTCATCAATTTCCAAGCACGACCCACGGCCATCCATTGATGTGTGTGACGACTGCCACGAGGTCAGTAGTAGGAAGTAGCTGGTGTGTTGTATATATGTCGGTGAGTATAAGGTATGAGGGTGTAGTGTGTTGACTGTGTATATATATGGTGTAGTTGATGTAACTTGGTGTGAATGTGGTATCGTTGTTGTCGTGGGGAGTGGAATATGCTTGGTGGTATGTGTTGTTGTGTCTCGGTTGTATGGTATCGTGTTGTGTGGGTGTATAGTATAGCGTCTACGTGGCCCAATTGGATAGGGCATCCGCCTACGAAGCGGGAGATTGCGGGTTCGAGTCCCGTCGTGGACTACACTTTTGCCCCTCTTTTTCACCACTCTCACTTTCCATCCACACTCTCCACCTCCTTCACTCGACTGTCTTTATATCTCGACTTTTCTATCCCTTCGTCATCAGACAAACAATACAAACAACCAGCATTTTTCTCCACGAAAAACGTACCCACTCGTCTCCCCAATCATCCGTCGCTCTGTTTTCTTTTTCAAAACACTCATTCCATATTGCCACGCCAAAGAAAATATACCATGTACCAGAAGAGGAGTTTCGACCAGGCTCACATGACTGTCATTCGTAACCCATTTCATGTCCTGTTCTCGAATGTCTCGACACATTTGGTCTCATCCAACGCGAATAGCACACATTACATGCATACAATTGGAGGAACTACAAAGCTGGAGAAACAATATCTTGAATCCAATACGTTGCGCGAGACTCGATCCATCATACTTTTGTCGATGGTGTGAAATGGAAGACGATAAATACGCTCTTCCAACATGTTCACGCACTTGGAATTGGAATACAACAACTTGCTCATATATATGTGGCCTCGGCTGTGCAAGAATGATGGCGCTCTTATAATCGTGAGTCAAACTGGTCATTATGTAGTGACCATACTTTGGACGAAAAGGAGAGTAGAATATCATATTGGGACACTTTTTGTTTGCCATGAAAAGCGTCCCAACTTTCGACACAGAGAAAGCTGCGATTACGATGCTTGAATCCATCAATGTAGACGAACTGGAGTGAGCTGTTCGTGTGAGAAATGCAGCGGATAAAGCCACAACATTGACGCCATTTGTATGGGAAGATGTACCTGATTTGACTCGAGTAAAACGCATTGTTGCAGTCAAGCCATCCAGATTAGATCTCATCAATTTCCAAGCACGACCCACGGCCATCCATTGATGTGTGTGACGACTGCCACGAGGTCAGTAGTAGGAAGTAGCTGGTGTGTTGTATATATGTCGGTGAGTATAAGGTATGAGGGTGTAGTGTGTTGACTGTGTATATATATGGTGTAGTTGATGTAACTTGGTGTGAATGTGGTATCGTTGTTGTCGTGGGGAGTGGAATATGCTTGGTGGTATGTGTTGTTGTGTCTCGGTTGTATGGTATCGTGTTGTGTGGGTGTATAGTATAGCGTCTACGTGGCCCAATTGGATAGGGCATCCGCCTACGAAGCGGGAGATTGCGGGTTCGAGTCCCGTCGTGGACTACACTTTTGCCCCTCTTTTTCACCACTCTCACTTTCCATCCACACTCTCCACCTCCTTCACTCGACTGTCTTTATATCTCGACTTTTCTATCCCTTCGTCATCAGACAAACAATACAAACAACCAGCATTTTTCTCCACGAAAAACGTACCCACTCGTCTCCCCAATCATCCGTCGCTCTGTTTTCTTTTTCAAAACACTCATTCCATATTGCCACGCCAAAGAAAATATACCATGTACCAGAAGAGGAGTTTCGACCAGGCTCACATGACTGTCATTCGTAACCCATTTCATGTCCTGTTCTCGAATGTCTCGACACATTTGGTCTCATCCAACGCGAATAGCACACATTACATGCATACAATTGGAGGAACTACAAAGCTGGAGAAACAATATCTTGAATCCAATACGTTGCGCGAGACTCGATCCATCATACTTTTGTCGATGGTGTGAAATGGAAGACGATAAATACGCTCTTCCAACATGTTCACGCACTTGGAATTGGAATACAACAACTTGCTCATATATATGTGGCCTCGGCTGTGCAAGAATGATGGCGCTCTTATAATCGTGAGTCAAACTGGTCATTATGTAGTGACCATACTTTGGACGAAAAGGAGAGTAGAATATCATATTGGGACACTTTTTGTTTGCCATGAAAAGCGTCCCAACTTTCGACACAGAGAAAGCTGCGATTACGATGCTTGAATCCATCAATGTAGACGAACTGGAGTGAGCTGTTCGTGTGAGAAATGCAGCGGATAAAGCCACAACATTGACGCCATTTGTATGGGAAGATGTACCTGATTTGACTCGAGTAAAACGCATTGTTGCAGTCAAGCCATCCAGATTAGATCTCATCAATTTCCAAGCACGACCCACGGCCATCCATTGATGTGTGTGACGACTGCCACGAGGTCAGTAGTAGGAAGTAGCTGGTGTGTTGTATATATGTCGGTGAGTATAAGGTATGAGGGTGTAGTGTGTTGACTGTGTATATATATGGTGTAGTTGATGTAACTTGGTGTGAATGTGGTATCGTTGTTGTCGTGGGGAGTGGAATATGCTTGGTGGTATGTGTTGTTGTGTCTCGGTTGTATGGTATCGTGTTGTATGGTATCGTGTTGTGTGGGTGTATAGTATAGCGTCTACGTGGCCCAATTGGATAGGGCATCCGCCTACGAAGCGGGAGATTGCGGGTTCGAGTCCCGTCGTGGACTACACTTTTGCCCCTCTTTTTCACCACTCTCACTTTCCATCCACACTCTCCACCTCCTTCACTCGACTGTCTTTATATCTCGACTTTTCTATCCCTTCGTCATCAGACAAACAATACAAACAACCAGCATTTTTCTCCACGAAAAACGTACCCACTCGTCTCCCCAATCATCCGTCGCTCTGTTTTCTTTTTCAAAACACTCATTCCATATTGCCACGCCAAAGAAAATATACCATGTACCAGAAGAGGAGTTTCGACCAGGCTCACATGACTGTCATTCGTAACCCATTTCATGTCCTGTTCTCGAATGTCTCGACACATTTGGTCTCATCCAACGCGAATAGCACACATTACATGCATACAATTGGAGGAACTACAAAGCTGGAGAAACAATATCTTGAATCCAATACGTTGCGCGAGACTCGATCCATCATACTTTTGTCGATGGTGTGAAATGGAAGACGATAAATACGCTCTTCCAACATGTTCACGCACTTGGAATTGGAATACAACAACTTGCTCATATATATGTGGCCTCGGCTGTGCAAGAATGATGGCGCTCTTATAATCGTGAGTCAAACTGGTCATTATGTAGTGACCATACTTTGGACGAAAAGGAGAGTAGAATATCATATTGGGACACTTTTTGTTTGCCATGAAAAGCGTCCCAACTTTCGACACAGAGAAAGCTGCGATTACGATGCTTGAATCCATCAATGTAGACGAACTGGAGTGAGCTGTTCGTGTGAGAAATGCAGCGGATAAAGCCACAACATTGACGCCATTTGTATGGGAAGATGTACCTGATTTGACTCGAGTAAAACGCATTGTTGCAGTCAAGCCATCCAGATTAGATCTCATCAATTTCCAAGCACGACCCACGGCCATCCATTGATGTGTGTGACGACTGCCACGAGGTCAGTAGTAGGAAGTAGCTGGTGTGTTGTATATATGTCGGTGAGTATAAGGTATGAGGGTGTAGTGTGTTGACTGTGTATATATATGGTGTAGTTGATGTAACTTGGTGTGAATGTGGTATCGTTGTTGTCGTGGGGAGTGGAATATGCTTGGTGGTATGTGTTGTTGTGTCTCGGTTGTATGGTATCGTGTTGTATGGTATCGTGTTGTGTGGGTGTATAGTATAGCGTCTACGTGGCCCAATTGGATAGGGCATCCGCCTACGAAGCGGGAGATTGCGGGTTCGAGTCCCGTCGTGGACTACACTTTTGCCCCTCTTTTTCACCACTCTCACTTTCCATCCACACTCTCCACCTCCTTCACTCGACTGTCTTTATATCTCGACTTTTCTATCCCTTCGTCATCAGACAAACAATACAAACAACCAGCATTTTTCTCCACGAAAAACGTACCCACTCGTCTCCCCAATCATCCGTCGCTCTGTTTTCTTTTTCAAAACACTCATTCCATATTGCCACGCCAAAGAAAATATACCATGTACCAGAAGAGGAGTTTCGACCAGGCTCACATGACTGTCATTCGTAACCCATTTCATGTCCTGTTCTCGAATGTCTCGACACATTTGGTCTCATCCAACGCGAATAGCACACATTACATGCATACAATTGGAGGAACTACAAAGCTGGAGAAACAATATCTTGAATCCAATACGTTGCGCGAGACTCGATCCATCATACTTTTGTCGATGGTGTGAAATGGAAGACGATAAATACGCTCTTCCAACATGTTCACGCACTTGGAATTGGAATACAACAACTTGCTCATATATATGTGGCCTCGGCTGTGCAAGAATGATGGCGCTCTTATAATCGTGAGTCAAACTGGTCATTATGTAGTGACCATACTTTGGACGAAAAGGAGAGTAGAATATCATATTGGGACACTTTTTGTTTGCCATGAAAAGCGTCCCAACTTTCGACACAGAGAAAGCTGCGATTACGATGCTTGAATCCATCAATGTAGACGAACTGGAGTGAGCTGTTCGTGTGAGAAATGCAGCGGATAAAGCCACAACATTGACGCCATTTGTATGGGAAGATGTACCTGATTTGACTCGAGTAAAACGCATTGTTGCAGTCAAGCCATCCAGATTAGATCTCATCAATTTCCAAGCACGACCCACGGCCATCCATTGATGTGTGTGACGACTGCCACGAGGTCAGTAGTAGGAAGTAGCTGGTGTGTTGTATATATGTCGGTGAGTATAAGGTATGAGGGTGTAGTGTGTTGACTGTGTATATATATGGTGTAGTTGATGTAACTTGGTGTGAATGTGGTATCGTTGTTGTCGTGGGGAGTGGAATATGCTTGGTGGTATGTGTTGTTGTGTCTCGGTTGTATGGTATCGTGTTGTGTGGGTGTATAGTATAGCGTCTACGTGGCCCAATTGGATAGGGCATCCGCCTACGAAGCGGGAGATTGCGGGTTCGAGTCCCGTCGTGGACTACACTTTTGCCCCTCTTTTTCACCACTCTCACTTTCCATCCACACTCTCCACCTCCTTCACTCGACTGTCTTTATATCTCGACTTTTCTATCCCTTCGTCATCAGACAAACAATACAAACAACCAGCATTTTTCTCCACGAAAAACGTACCCACTCGTCTCCCCAATCATCCGTCGCTCTGTTTTCTTTTTCAAAACACTCATTCCATATTGCCACGCCAAAGAAAATATACCATGTACCAGAAGAGGAGTTTCGACCAGGCTCACATGACTGTCATTCGTAACCCATTTCATGTCCTGTTCTCGAATGTCTCGACACATTTGGTCTCATCCAACGCGAATAGCACACATTACATGCATACAATTGGAGGAACTACAAAGCTGGAGAAACAATATCTTGAATCCAATACGTTGCGCGAGACTCGATCCATCATACTTTTGTCGATGGTGTGAAATGGAAGACGATAAATACGCTCTTCCAACATGTTCACGCACTTGGAATTGGAATACAACAACTTGCTCATATATATGTGGCCTCGGCTGTGCAAGAATGATGGCGCTCTTATAATCGTGAGTCAAACTGGTCATTATGTAGTGACCATACTTTGGACGAAAAGGAGAGTAGAATATCATATTGGGACACTTTTTGTTTGCCATGAAAAGCGTCCCAACTTTCGACACAGAGAAAGCTGCGATTACGATGCTTGAATCCATCAATGTAGACGAACTGGAGTGAGCTGTTCGTGTGAGAAATGCAGCGGATAAAGCCACAACATTGACGCCATTTGTATGGGAAGATGTACCTGATTTGACTCGAGTAAAACGCATTGTTGCAGTCAAGCCATCCAGATTAGATCTCATCAATTTCCAAGCACGACCCACGGCCATCCATTGATGTGTGTGACGACTGCCACGAGGTCAGTAGTAGGAAGTAGCTGGTGTGTTGTATATATGTCGGTGAGTATAAGGTATGAGGGTGTAGTGTGTTGACTGTGTATATATATGGTGTAGTTGATGTAACTTGGTGTGAATGTGGTATCGTTGTTGTCGTGGGGAGTGGAATATGCTTGGTGGTATGTGTTGTTGTGTCTCGGTTGTATGATATCGTGTTGTGTGAGTGTATAGTATAGCGTCTACGTGGCCCAATTGGATAGGGCATCCGCCTACGAAGCGGGAGATTGCGGGTTCGAGTCCCGTCGTGGACTACACTTTTGCCCCTCTTTTTCACCACTCTCACTTTCCATCCACACTCTCCACCTCCTTCACTCGACTGTCTTTATATCTCGACTTTTCTATCCCTTCGTCATCAGACAAACAATACAAACAACCAGCATTTTTCTCCACGAAAAACGTACCCACTCGTCTCCCCAATCATCCGTCGCTCTGTTTTCTTTTTCAAAACACTCATTCCATATTGCCACGCCAAAGAAAATATACCATGTACCAGAAGAGGAGTTTCGACCAGGCTCACATGACTGTCATTCGTAACCCATTTCATGTCCTGTTCTCGAATGTCTCGACACATTTGGTCTCATCCAACGCGAATAGCACACATTACATGCATACAATTGGAGGAACTACAAAGCTGGAGAAACAATATCTTGAATCCAATACGTTGCGCGAGACTCGATCCATCATACTTTTGTCGATGGTGTGAAATGGAAGACGATAAATACGCTCTTCCAACATGTTCACGCACTTGGAATTGGAATACAACAACTTGCTCATATATATGTGGCCTCGGCTGTGCAAGAATGATGGCGCTCTTATAATCGTGAGTCAAACTGGTCATTATGTAGTGACCATACTTTGGACGAAAAGGAGAGTAGAATATCATATTGGGACACTTTTGTTTGCCATGAAAAGCGTCCCAACTTTCGACACAGAGAAAGCTGCGATTACGATGCTTGAATCCATCAATGTAGACGAACTGGAGTGAGCTGTTCGTGTGAGAAATGCAGCGGATAAAGCCACAACATTGACGCCATTTGTATGGGAAGATGTACCTGATTTGACTCGAGTAAAACGCATTGTTGCAGTCAAGCCATCCAGATTAGATCTCATCAATTTCCAAGCACGACCCACGGCCATCCATTGATGTGTGTGACGACTGCCACGAGGTCAGTAGTAGGAAGTAGCTGGTGTGTTGTATATATGTCGGTGAGTATAAGGTATGAGGGTGTAGTGTGTTGACTGTGTATATATATGGTGTAGTTGATGTAACTTGGTGTGAATGTGGTATCGTTGTTGTCGTGGGGAGTGGAATATGCTTGGTGGTATGTGTTGTTGTGTCTCGGTTGTATGGTATCGTGTTGTATGGTATCGTGTTGTGTGGGTGTATAGTATAGCGTCTACGTGGCCCAATTGGATAGGGCATCCGCCTACGAAGCGGGAGATTGCGGGTTCGAGTCCCGTCGTGGACTACACTTTTGCCCCTCTTTTTCACCACTCTCACTTTCCATCCACACTCTCCACCTCCTTCACTCGACTGTCTTTATATCTCGACTTTTCTATCCCTTCGTCATCAGACAAACAATACAAACAACCAGCATTTTTCTCCACGAAAAACGTACCCACTCGTCTCCCCAATCATCCGTCGCTCTGTTTTCTTTTTCAAAACACTCATTCCATATTGCCACGCCAAAGAAAATATACCATGTACCAGAAGAGGAGTTTCGACCAGGCTCACATGACTGTCATTCGTAACCCATTTCATGTCCTGTTCTCGAATGTCTCGACACATTTGGTCTCATCCAACGCGAATAGCACACATTACATGCATACAATTGGAGGAACTACAAAGCTGGAGAAACAATATCTTGAATCCAATACGTTGCGCGAGACTCGATCCATCATACTTTTGTCGATGGTGTGAAATGGAAGACGATAAATACGCTCTTCCAACATGTTCACGCACTTGGAATTGGAATACAACAACTTGCTCATATATATGTGGCCTCGGCTGTGCAAGAATGATGGCGCTCTTATAATCGTGAGTCAAACTGGTCATTATGTAGTGACCATACTTTGGACGAAAAGGAGAGTAGAATATCATATTGGGACACTTTTTGTTTGCCATGAAAAGCGTCCCAACTTTCGACACAGAGAAAGCTGCGATTACGATGCTTGAATCCATCAATGTAGACGAACTGGAGTGAGCTGTTCGTGTGAGAAATGCAGCGGATAAAGCCACAACATTGACGCCATTTGTATGGGAAATGTACCTGATTTGACTCGAGTAAAACGCATTGTTGCAGTCAAGCCATCCAGATTAGATCTCATCAATTTCCAAGCACGACCCACGGCCATCCATTGATGTGTGTGACGACTGCCACGAGGTCAGTAGTAGGAAGTAGCTGGTGTGTTGTATATATGTCGGTGAGTATAAGGTATGAGGGTGTAGTGTGTTGACTGTGTATATATATGGTGTAGTTGATGTAACTTGGTGTGAATGTGGTATCGTTGTTGTCGTGGGGAGTGGAATATGCTTGGTGGTATGTGTTGTTGTGTCTCGGTTGTATGGTATCGTGTTGTATGGTATCGTGTTGTGTGGGTGTATAGTATAGCGTCTACGTGGCCCAATTGGATAGGGCATCCGCCTACGAAGCGGGAGATTGCGGGTTCGAGTCCCGTCGTGGACTACACTTTTGCCCCTCTTTTTCACCACTCTCACTTTCCATCCACACTCTCCACCTCCTTCACTCGACTGTCTTTATATCTCGACTTTTCTATCCCTTCGTCATCAGACAAACAATACAAACAACCAGCATTTTTCTCCACGAAAAACGTACCCACTCGTCTCCCCAATCATCCGTCGCTCTGTTTTCTTTTTCAAAACACTCATTCCATATTGCCACGCCAAAGAAAATATGCCATGTACCAGAAGAGGAGTTTCGACCAGGCTCACATGACTGTCATTCGTAACCCATTTCATGTCCTGTTCTCGAATGTCTCGACACATTTGGTCTCATCCAACGCGAATAGCACACATTACATGCATACAATTGGAGGAACTACAAAGCTGGAGAAACAATATCTTGAATCCAATACGTTGCGCGAGACTCGATCCATCATACTTTTGTCGATGGTGTGAAATGGAAGACGATAAATACGCTCTTCCAACATGTTCACGCACTTGGAATTGGAATACAACAACTTGCTCATATATATGTGGCCTCGGCTGTGCAAGAATGATGGCGCTCTTATAATCGTGAGTCAAACTGGTCATTATGTAGTGACCATACTTTGGACGAAAAGGAGAGTAGAATATCATATTGGGACACTTTTTGTTTGCCATGAAAAGCGTCCCAACTTTCGACACAGAGAAAGCTGCGATTACGATGCTTGAATCCATCAATGTAGACGAACTGGAGTGAGCTGTTCGTGTGAGAAATGCAGCGGATAAAGCCACAACATTGACGCCATTTGTATGGGAAGATGTACCTGATTTGACTCGAGTAAAACGCATTGTTGCAGTCAAGCCATCCAGATTAGATCTCATCAATTTCCAAGCACGACCCACGGCCATCCATTGATGTGTGTGACGACTGCCACGAGGTCAGTAGTAGGAAGTAGCTGGTGTGTTGTATATATGTCGGTGAGTATAAGGTATGAGGGTGTAGTGTGTTGACTGTGTATATATATGGTGTAGTTGATGTAACTTGGTGTGAATGTGGTATCGTTGTTGTCGTGGGGAGTGGAATATGCTTGGTGGTATGTGTTGTTGTGTCTCGGTTGTATGGTATCGTGTTGTGTGAGTGTATAGTATAGCGTCTACGTGGCCCAATTGGATAGGGCATCCGCCTACGAAGCGGGAGATTGCGGGTTCGAGTCCCGTCGTGGACTACACTTTTGCCCCTCTTTTTCACCACTCTCACTTTCCATCCACACTCTCCACCTCCTTCACTCGACTGTCTTTATATCTCGACTTTTCTATCCCTTCGTCATCAGACAAACAATACAAACAACCAGCATTTTTCTCCACGAAAAACGTACCCACTCGTCTCCCCAATCATCCGTCGCTCTGTTTTCTTTTTCAAAACACTCATTCCATATTGCCACGCCAAAGAAAATATACCATGTACCAGAAGAGGAGTTTCGACCAGGCTCACATGACTGTCATTCGTAACCCATTTCATGTCCTGTTCTCGAATGTCTCGACACATTTGGTCTCATCCAACGCGAATAGCACACATTACATGCATACAATTGGAGGAACTACAAAGCTGGAGAAACAATATCTTGAATCCAATACGTTGCGCGAGACTCGATCCATCATACTTTTGTCGATGGTGTGAAATGGAAGACGATAAATACGCTCTTCCAACATGTTCACGCACTTGGAATTGGAATACAACAACTTGCTCATATATATGTGGCCTCGGCTGTGCAAGAATGATGGCGCTCTTATAATCGTGAGTCAAACTGGTCATTATGTAGTGACCATACTTTGGACGAAAAGGAGAGTAGAATATCATATTGGGACACTTTTTGTTTGCCATGAAAAGCGTCCCAACTTTCGACACAGAGAAAGCTGCGATTACGATGCTTGAATCCATCAATGTAGACGAACTGGAGTGAGCTGTTCGTGTGAGAAATGCAGCGGATAAAGCCACAACATTGACGCCATTTGTATGGGAAGATGTACCTGATTTGACTCGAGTAAAACGCATTGTTGCAGTCAAGCCATCCAGATTAGATCTCATCAATTTCCAAGCACGACCCACGGCCATCCATTGATGTGTGTGACGACTGCCACGAGGTCAGTAGTAGGAAGTAGCTGGTGTGTTGTATATATGTCGGTGAGTATAAGGTATGAGGGTGTAGTGTGTTGACTGTGTATATATATGGTGTAGTTGATGTAACTTGGTGTGAATGTGGTATCGTTGTTGTCGTGGGGAGTGGAATATGCTTTGTCATGGATCTTTTCTGCCTGACAATGACAAGCCTCTAAAAAACTATTTTTCCCCCATTTCCCATTCCAAGAAAACCTGTATAAAAGCATATTTCCGAGAAACACTGGCGAACTTTATACTGAAATAGACAAATTTTGCAAAACGATATTTCTGTGTGAGATTTCCTTCTGTAATCAATCAGAAAATTTCTTGTGTTCAGCAAATTTTGCAAGCAGTAAATTCGTGGTGGAGATATATCTGGCACACAGACGACTTGGTTCTTGTTTCTTTCTCTGCTTCGCTCATTCAGGCATGCGTTAGATATCGAACGCATGCACGAGTAAGCAATTAGTGAGTTCTGCTTGAATGCAACGAGGAGATTGCAAAACCAAATGCTGCATCCCCTGTCGGCCATGCGCTCCCGATTAATGGACTACATGTATTTGTAAACTTCTAACCATTGCGCAGCTATCTGGTCGTGTTGAGAATCGAAGAGACGTATGTGAATGGCTTCCTCCTAGAGGTCTACCAGATAATGTCTTCAAGCGGAATGCAGCCTTGCATTCGCTCGCATGGGCGATGTCTCCGTTCGGGACATCCACCGAAATGCAATCTGATTGGACAGTTCACAAGGGAAAATATTGCCTTGTGAAAAATTTTCAAGCGGAATTTCTGAGCTTATATTTCCTTCTGGATTTGTCAGAAAGAAAAATTCATAAGGAATTAGAAAATGGGAACAGAGTTCCCGTTTGGGAGCCACCAAGTGGGAACAAAGTTCCCATGAGTGAGTGCATGTCATAGAATTTTGAGGTCAACACAACAACGGCTTCCCAATCCGAACCGTCGGATGAAGATCCATGATATGTAGGAAATGGCGAGTGAGGTCGTGTGGTGCATGATGTACGCAATGATGATGATCGCTTGCTCATCAGTGAGCCTTGGCGCAACAAGCATGACAGCAGCGAGTTTATCCACACATCAGCGTATAAAGTTTGGCAAGGAAAGTCAGATACGATGAATGCGAAAATATCAAAATGTGCAATTTCCCATTTCCCGAGTGGAATAGAGAAATTTCTTTGTGTATGTATTTACCGTGAACAACACGGTATACTTCGAGGACACTCTGGTTCATTGCACATATTTTTGAGTCGCATGTTGTCCTGTAAAGAAGACAGAGCTTGATCGGGCTGCAGCTAAATCACAAAAAAAAATTGTTGCTAACTCTAATGCCCTAATTTTGAAGCCATTTGGCTAGCAAGTGCATTGCGGTCCAAATGTTGGGGCACACAGAATGTACAAAGCCTTCGCTATTGCTCACGCCCGTATTACTCTACGATATAATTCTCAACCCCCGGGATATCTTTTCGGCATTTACCTCACTGTCAATCACATACATGGCGATTTCGCCTTTAAAGTCCACAAATGCGATTCGTACGTAAAGCTCATGGGGCTGACGCCCAAAAAATGATCCAGGCAAGATTGCAACACCTGCTCCAATTGCCTGTTAAATGGCAACGACGAGGGCAAACCTGTGTCATGGAGCAATTGTTCACAGAGCTCAACATCTGTGGTAATCCCTCTCATGGACAAGTGCTGCCGGTAGGATCGAAAGCATGGAAAGAGGTAAAAACCACCTTGGGGCTTATGGACTTGAATGTTCAATTTGTGGAGCTACGTCTCCATCAAACAAATTTAAGGAAACAACAAACCTGAAATGTGCACCACTCTCCCACAAGTTGAAGAGTTCGGGTGCATTTTTGCTTGTACGCAGCTAATTCAGGGCATCTACGAAAGATTTGCTCTTCAGTCTTCAAGTCCTATTTGTTACCCTGGAAGAAATGCTCGACGAGCTGCGTACTGAAGTGGGGACGCCACGGACGTGTATGTCTCTGATGCCATGACAAGCATCGCCTTTCGAAGCCAATCAAGACCAGGTGAAAATAACCAAAAGCCAACGCGCCATCCGCCAGCACCGCACCACTTGCTCAGGCCACCAGACACAATCGTGCCTTCTGGGTAGAACTTGGAGATCGATACGTGGGTTTCGTGCGTTAAATCCGAGTAGAGCTCGTCGGATACCACCAGCAAGCGATACTTTTTCGCAAGCTTCGCAATCTCACACAGCTAGAAAACCAAATCAAAATAATCCAAAGACGAACAGCTCAATCTTACATCAGATGCTGTGTAGGAACACCCCGTTGGGTTCGATGGCGAATTCAGAATCAAAATTCGAGGAGCATCTACGCATCTTGGGGTTAAGGCCCCTTTCTGTTGTCGGCTTTGTACGAGGATCTGTAGCACAATGAGCTTCGAGTACTGATGGCTTGAGCACCCAACGATCTTCTGCTTGCGTTGGCAACCAAATCATATTCCTGACCCAAAGTCAAAAGAGAAAAGGAGACGAGCGACGCGGACCTGCCGGCAATGTTGGCTTGAGGAGCATAACTCGTGCAGCTGGGGTTTGGCAGGAGTAAGTCACCATAATAGACTGTCTGAAGCACAAATAAGATCTCTTTCGTTCCCGGACCAACGAGAACATCGTCTTCCGAGTAGGGGACATCGAGTTTTGATGTTGCCCATCGCGCAATATCTTGGCGCAACTCAGGAAGGCCAGCTACAGGAAGGTAGTCGCGTTGATGGGCATTTGCTCTATGCCCATAACAACCAATGGCCGAGCAAAGTAAGAGAGAACGTACTTGAGCTCGTCGACGATGCATTCCGGAATGGGAAATGGTGACTGCCCTAGACCAAGCTTGTAGATGGGTTTGCCTTGACGCAGCAACTCGTTGCTCAGTTCGTCGATAGCGCTCGGCCCAGCCTTCTGCATGGCACGAAGCTTGCAATTGATCACTTTGAAAGGTCCTTTCACAACCTCAGCTGGACTTGCAGCCGTTGGTGCGATCGGAACAACTTTGCAATCGTCCTTTGGTTCTTCCGTCTGCTCTTTCTGTTGGAGAGCTGCCCGGACACGTCTCTGCAGAGTACTGCGAGCCACATTGAACTTTTTCGTCGCCATGCGGATCGACATGTTCGCGTACACGACGGCATGCACGGCGTCCGTCAGGTTGGAGTCATCGATCTTCTCCATGCTTCGTTCACTCTCGTCGACCAATCATACGACAAAAATAGACTTTACTACGAAGCTTATGGCGCGGATTGTCCCCAAGTCGCATAGTCAGCGCGCTCACTCGCTTTATACTCCTCAATCATGCTCGTCACGACTTCGCGCGCATTGTCAAATTCTTCCAAGCTGTCAGCGAACATGGGCTGCTTCTTGTACTGGTCAATGAACGCATTGTGCTTGCGCAGACGATCGTAATGAACAACTGAACGATGGAAGAGCTACGCATAGCCAAAACATGAGCACAAATGAAGGATATTTATGGAGTAGGAGACGTACGTTGCCGATGCTCGTGTGGTTGGCCAACATGAGACCGCTGACTTTATGAGCACTTTCAACATACGGCGACTTCCGCGACAGCGCGACTTGAATACTGGCTGGACCCCATGGAATGAACTTGACGAGCTTGCGCTCGCGAATGCGCTGGAGAGACTTGTGCACTTGCGTCGGGTCAACATCGCCTTGGATGATGTTGAGAATCGAGACGTAACAGCCCGTCTTTGTCGAGGTTGAGACCATGATATTCTTAGGCTGTAGCCCCAGTTAATGTGCGGACATTGAAAGAAAAAGATTGCTTACCTGAAGGAGTCGCCGCATGACGTCCAGGACAGTCGTTTTACGGACAGCGCTGACCTGTTGAACATGAGGTAAATACCGACTTTGCTCTGAGAATTGTTCCAACCTGCGCATCAATCGTGAGTGGAGTGTATCCAGTCATGAGGAAATGGCAGCGAGGAGTCGGGATAAGCGAAGCGACCAATCCGATGAGATCGTTGTTCATGTAGCCTGGGTATCGCAAAGTGGTTGTTGATGCCGCCATGACCGTGGAAACAAGGGAATTGAGCTAAAATCATGAAGATCAACCACAGAGGAATCAAATGAGCTGAACCTGCGAGACGGTGGGGTTGTCAATGCGTAAACGGTCTACAGCGATACGATTGAGCGCTGTGTTATCAAGCACAACAACGCAATCGCTGTTCAAGACCAATCGCTTGAGCGTTAAGAGGGAATTGTACGGCTGAACAACGACATCACTTTGGAAGTCATCCTAGCCAGAGTTCTTGCGTTAGTCTCCAGCAAGACAATCGACGTGAGAAAGTACCTGGTTGGGAAAGACCGAATACGTTTGGATGAGTTTCTTGGGGAAATGATCGTTGAGGTTTTCAAGCAAGTAAGATCCCATGCCGGATCCCGTACCACCTGCAATCGAGTGACATAGCACAAATCCTTCCAAACTGTCACTTCCGTCAGCTTCACGATCGATCATTTCCATGAGCAAATCATGGTGTTGTTCGCCTTGATTGTACCCAGAGGCCCAATTGTTACCGGCACCACCCCCGTCTTTCGCCACGAATTGGTTTTCAGGATTGTATAAGTTACGGTAGCTCGAGTTCATGATCGAATTGATCACACGTGGCTCTAAATCCAACAGCAACGCTCGTGGAATGTAGTGCTCATCGTCTGCTTGATAAAAGAATACGTCCTTGCGGTCGTTTCCCTGAGTTGCAAAGTCTTGGACGATTCCATCAGGAGAAATTCCATGTTCCACGCAAAGCTGCTTCCAGAACTCGGATCCGATTTGATTCCCACATTGGCCAACTTGGAGCGTGATGATCTCGCGCGGCATCTCCAATTGCGCTCCAAAAATTGTTTTTGAAAAAATCCCAAAAATTTAATAAATAATGAATTTAGAAAAAATATTCAATTAAATAATGCTCATCTCAACGATTTTCTAGAAATATTTAATTCATTTATAGAATTGACTAGCTATCCGGAATCCCGGATAAATGTCCATTCAATAAGATCCATGGTGCCAACGCCTCCTCCATTGTCGATCTACGAGCTTTCTGAGCTCAAGGTAAGCCACGAAGCAACTACATACATAAAAAATGACGTATTAATGCAGAGGGAAAATAACGAATTCCATAAAGCAGTGACTGAAGCAGTCTCAAACTTGAAAGAGATCGGTGACTCTTCAAGCTACAAGCGAAAGCTTGAGCATGCTGCGGGAATTCACGATGTTCGATACCCCACACACAAAAAAGCAGAATGGACAATGCACGAAGAATATGACCGTGTCATATCTGATCTGTCAGCTGAAGTCGAGAATTTGAGAGTAGAGGTGGAGACCATTGAAATCTGTTGAGTTATGACAAATGTAGTTGGAGAAAAAAGACAAACGAGCGTCCAAGCAAGCACGTTCACTTGACCAACTATCCAAGCATCTGAACACAACAACACGAGAGATCGACGCACGAACACAGGCATTGACGGACGCAATGGATCGAATTCAAGATCTTGAGGCCGGTGTCGCGGAGCAAACCCGAGTGATCTTGACCAAAGAAACAGACCAGAGCAAAATTCATGCTGAGCTCCAAGACACTCGAAAGCACCTCCGAGAGTACGTTCAATTGTGCGATACCCTCAAGCAAGGCAAAGCATTACTCGAGCGCGAGCTTGAACGAGAGCGTTCGTTGCGCAAACGAAGTGACAAACGTGCCATCGAGTTCGAAATGAAGAACAAAGCGTTGGATGCGAGATGCACTGAACTTGAACGAAGTCATACTGCCATTGCAACTGTAAAATATCCATCTTTAAAACTGGGAGTCGAACAAGTGCTGTAGTCGGATGCCGAGCACCGCAAGGACATGCAATTAGTTGCAGAGCAGCTCCAAGACACGAAAGAAATGCTTCGACGAGTGCAAATTGAGATGAGCGATCGAATTGCGCGGCGAGAGGCAAAGATATCTCGTCTCAAGATGGCTGTCTTTGACTTCACTCAAGGTACCTTTCCATATAGCCAGTGGCTTTACTTGCTCGAGTCTAGAGCGAGATTTGTTGCGCTCGCGGGTCGATCAGCTCACAGACCAACTTGATAGTGCAACATCACGAGCTCAATCATTGGATGACAAGCTGAATCAATGCCAAAGCGAAGTAGTATGATGACTACTCTTTGATCTACACGTAGTTTGTAGGTTCAAACAGGCGAGGAGGTGGCTGGCGTTGCACAGGAGCAAATTCGGCTATTGCAGACGGAAGTCAAGCGACTGCGCGACGAGCTTGCAACTTGTGAAGCGTCGAGAAGAGCACAAGCTCAGCGTCATGCGCAAGAACTTGTTGGAAAAGAAGAGGAAGCGGCATACATTTGGCAAAAATACGTTGCAAAATGCACTACTTGACCCCATAATACCGCGGCATGGCATTGGACTGGACTGTAATCGTACTCGTCCGATGTTCTTCGACAACGTACGTGACCTTCACTGGAGGAGCAGCTCCTTGCGTGGCTGCCAAGATTGGCAAATTGAGCGGCATGAGACCAGTGGAAAGAAATGCATTGCGAACAACTTGTCGATCCACAGTTGCGGCATGATAGTCCACGGCAGCTACAGACGCGAACTCTGCGGTCAAAGCTTGGATTGTCGAAAGATGAGGAATCAAATTGCCCAAATGTTGACACAACCTCGCTTCAAATGGCTCAAATATCGCACGACGCAGTGGTGCGACAATGTCTTTTATACCCAAGTACAAATCTTTCCAGCTCACGATATGGATACCATATCTAAACAAGTCATGAGGAAACTATCTACATGGCAGCTATACCGTCGGGAAATCTGCTCGAGGGCTGATGAAATCGTTACATGATCTACGATGAGAACTATGGGCCGAGCAAGATTTGGATGCAGCGCCGATTGCAAATAGATCATCCAGTACTCGAAAGCTTCCGGTGTAACGTGGCCATGCGGCGTCGTGATCGTGTTTGGCGTGAGTTGCGGCCGGTCTGTTCCATGGTTGGCAAAAACACAGAACGGGCGAATGGCACTGCTTCCGTCTGCGGCAATGGCCGTAAGCACTGTTGCATGGAACGTCTTTTCCTCGGTTTGCTGCTGATTTACACCGTCATACGTCAATGGTTTCCAAGTCCGCCGGAAGTTTGACGAAACTGAGCACATGTTGAGGTACAAGAGGCGCGGCGCAGTCACTCCATACTCGACAACATGCTTGGCGAGTGTCGAGAAGAGCTGATAAAATGGTAAAGACGGATACTACAAGTCCAAGTTCCCCTGAGTTTGGCGATACACACGATCTAATACCTCTGGAAGAGGATCAAGAGAAAAACGCCAGGACACAACGACAGGGCGTGAAGGCGCATCGAGCTCTTTAGCGTAGTTGCGCAGGATATTGCGCACAGTTTGAATGGTAATCTTCTTGTCTAATCACTTGGACTCAAGGAATGTATTGATGAGGGATAGACTTACTTGGTTCTTTGGCAGCTAGCATTTGAAGAATGTCCTGAGGTGACGCTCCAGCATGCTTCATGTCGTAGATTTCGTCCAAGTACATTCGAAACGGGCGCAGCGATGCAACCTGGTTCTCAGCTGATAATTCATGATTGTGCACGTTAACCATTTTGTGGACGTGGTAGACCCATCGGCGTTGACCGGGTAGTCCTAGGAGAACTAAACTGACCCAAATGCATGCTTGGCATCCTGAATATGCAAACTTGACTTTCTTGTTCTTGGTCAAGTCTGGGTTGTTCCGTCGTTTCTGCGTTCGACCATGTTTGCAAACGTACGTCATCGATGCATACTTGAAGCGCACATCGTTCTCGGGGAATTTGACCACCCGAGCCACGGATTCATTCGCATTTTCGACGGTGATGGAATTCCGCGTCGAGAATTCTTGATGCGTCGATTCAAAATATGCGGTGAGCGCGGTGGTCAGTTGATCGAACGAGTGAAACACAATGCACGGCGGTGGATCCACCACAACTTGCATCGACGTTTCAGCAACTGGAATATAGTCTAAGACGCGATCCGAGCGACGATCCATGAGACGGATGTCTGCTTCCCCGATCGAGACGACCTGCCATCGGAGCTCAACTTCATTGTCGCTCTGGGTGCGTTTCATCAAGTCACTCCAATGAAAATTAAAAAGTGGAATTATTCATGACTCCTAATTTGTCGATATTAAAATTGAAATTATGAAAATTGCATCGAGTCAATTGACATGACAGAGTTCGACGACAAACCCTGCGAAGGAAGGTCAGATGTCTCAAGGAGTTCAAATCCATTTTTGAGATAAAAGCTGCCGTGTTGCGAAGTGGGGACTGCTCCATTTAGCATCCTGTCAATTCGAATGAAGGCACTCCATGAAAAGTTTGATGCTGAAGGATATGACCGAAGATTATCTAAAGTCACCCCTCACACATGGTTAGCATAACGAATTGAGTTGTAGTCGAGGCGACATGGACAGATCTGGAGGTATCAAGATTGCCGCTTGTCGTCGCTCTAACGTGGCTACCATGGAAAACAATAGATCGATGATAAGCTTGTCATTCCGCTTACATATTGCACATGTTTATTGAAGATAGTGTCGGGAATGATAAAAATGATGGGATCCCATCGCATGGTGAAATTCAAGCATAAACTTGTAAGGGCACTAAACTTGGCTCTTGACATGGCTGGAATATCGCAGCCAAGTGCAGAATGAAGATTCTCTTTGCGTGTTGTAGAGCCTTCGCATGAGCCAAGCGATGGCATAAATGGACATTTGAAAGTGTGAAATTAATGATCTCCATACATTTTCAGTACTGGTATAGTTGCATGATGGATTCGTGGGGTTATCACATACTTTAATCAAGTGAATACAATAAAATATCTGAAATAAATACTTGAAAGAAGGAATTCACGAGGATGGATTGGCCAAAATGAGCTGGCAAAGACCAGGTGGCATCGAATGGCCCATGGAATGAGATCCAGTGCGCGTTTCAGAAGCGAATTAGCAGGCCAACAAGACAAGGAATAATGGGAGGCAAGGCTAAGACGCAAAAGCACACCGCCAAGGAAATCAACATGAAGCACAAGGCCGCCAAGGAGCGCGCAGGTGCGGCTGGCGGAGGTGCCACTGGTTTGGAGAACCGCAAGTGCCAAAAAGTTGGTGTCAAATGCGGTACGTCCTCTTTATGGATCAAGCGAGCATTGACAGCCATGGGATAGATGTCTGTATGTCTGAGTTTCTCTCGTTCCCCGACATGCGCATCCATTACGATGCCCGCCACCCTCGCGAAACCTTGCCTGAACAAAAGTACCTTGATGCCTTTGCTGCCGCTAAGGAAGAAACTGCTCGACGACGAGATGGCAAGCAACAAGGAAAACTAGACTACAAAAACAAAGATGATGGCAAAACGGCCTCCGCAGCTCCTCGTGCTGCACGAGGAGGTGTCTCGGATGACGTTGCTGCACTTTTGGCTGCTGGTTTGGCCAACTCGAAGTAAATTCACAAGCTCTAGTAGCTTCACTAGCATCAGCAGACGCAGCGGCCATAGATCTCTAGCCTGCGATTCATTAATCTATATGCAACTCATTAATTGCCCTGTGAACTTAGTGCCGTCATGCTCATGAAGGATTTTGCACTGTTGTGGCATTATCACGGTTCAGGACCCTGCTCTGGGGTTCACTTGGTCTGAACCGGTCCTGGAAGTTCATTTCGCAAATTCGAGCATGACACGCAACGAGTCCACCGCCGAAGCGACGGCCGAAGATATGGAATTGGAGCTAGATTTCTTCCTTCGCTTGGTGAATAGCAGGCGAAGTCGGCGTGGTGACTGGGACAGCATTATTCTCGAGCTTTCGCACCTGCATTTAACAGTCCCTGATGCGATTGAACGAGCAGCGTGGATGCCGTCCACTTCAACATTGGTGGTGACAGTAAACCTCGAGCCATCGTCTGCACCCTTGCCGCTCCTCGAGGATCTCTCCATCTTTATTCCACGTAAATCTCTGTCACTTCTGACAAACGATGAATCTCATCGCTGCCTTTCTAGACGATGCTCCACCGTTTTGTTATGCGTCTGCGGAAGCGACAGCCGTGAGATTTTGATTCTACCGACAACCCTTCAGTGACAAATGATTTTCTAGGGGGCAGCTAGCATTGCAGATGCCATTACGAGCAAACTTCAGCCACAAGGATGCTTTCTGGCATTGACAGTTGTCCATGCGATCGAGTTAGCCTTGAAAACTGTCGGTGTTACCACAGAGGAAAGACTAGACGTCCGTCGCATGGCAGAAGACCGTATTTTAGCCAAAGTCGCAGCCCATCGAGATGCTTGCGATGTTCTGATGTGCTTGCTCGTCGCTGCAGTGTCGAGTCCAAAGGGTCTTCGTCCATGGCCAGCCCATTTCAGCTTGGCCCAGCAAGATATCGATCGGACTCGCTTGGTTTGTCCTCGCGCCATGAAATCCCAGACTAATGCTACACTTAGAGCCGTGCAATCGCTAGAGTGCCTACCTTGTCGTCGCTCCCTAAAGATATCCTTTTCCACATCTACTGTGCATATGTATTCAGCTTTCTTTTCCTTGACTGCGATGATCACAGGTACCAAATCTGCCAGCAGAGTCTGTGCATCTTTTAGACTGGCTCTGGTGTCGTGTGCCCATGACGCTTGAACAAGTAGTCGACCTCAGTCGTCCTGACGTCAATAAAACCACTCGTAGGTGCAAAATATCCAAGTCCAAGTCCCATCGCTTTCAGGTTCACTTCGTCGCTTTGTCGAGCTGTAGACGTATGAAATATAGGCTTGCGAGATATTTGCTTCGGAGCTCAAGTCATCCAGTCGGCCAATCCATGGTTCGACTCGATGGTTGCCAAGCACAGTTCCAAGTGTACGTTCAATTCTTGACGCTTTGAATTGTTTTCGTTACCTCACCGCTTTCTCTCTTTAGTGTGTTTCCACGGAAGTCGCTTTGGATCTTTCCACTCCATTATTCAAAATGGATTGCAATCCATGAGCGGCACTCGCCACATGAGCTCTGGTACAGAACAGAACGTGCCAGGTCTTCACCTGTGAATATCTAGGAAATGTCTTCGGTGATGGTATTTACTTTGCAGACTGCGTGTCAGTATCATCTCAATTCGCATCTCCAGCGTCGTCAACTGCAGCATGGTCTCGAAGGTGCAGCGTTGTCGTAGAATTTGAAGACTAACATGACGTCTAGTCAAGTGTTATCGAAAGCTGCGATTTGTATCGCGGTGTGTGAAGTGATTTTGAATCCACAAGTCACGACGCACTTGCCGTCGCAGGGTGATGGTTCCTACTACGTCGTGCAAGACGAACGTTTTGTCCGTCTACGCTACCTTGTTTTGTGTCAGCCTCCCGGTAGCCTACGACAAAACTCCCCACGCTCGATTTCATGGCCAGCAGTGTTCTCCTTCATCCTTGTCCTGCTCGTTGCTGTCACGGTTCGCTATGTAACGGAGAAATGAAGTCGAAACTGCAACCACAGTCAGCTTTCACTCATCCTGTCATGAACGATGCCCTTCGAGTGTACAAACCACAAAAACGGTAGCTCTCTGTTATCCTGAAGAAACACATTATGTGCTCTCTAGGCCACATAAAAAACGTGTTGACAAATTGCGACCGCTCATTGCACCGCATCTCGCGAAAAGGTGGCGCCAAGAAGCAGTGGAATGCACAGCGGAGATGGATTTTCAACTCCAGTGGGTCTACACGTCGCGAGACAAATTCATGGAGAGCCTACAGACGACATGGCTAGCTACATTTGGCAAATCTCGAGCAGAAGCGTATTGCATCCATGATGTTACAGAATCGTTGATGTTGTGCCAAGAGAGCTTTCGCTTGTGCAGGTTGCCACCCGAGCGATGGATGAGAGTTCTATCGACAATAGCCATAAGACCAACGCGAAACGACGTGGCGCTCCCAGTGAAAAGCAAGCCAAGGAGGAGGATAGCGTACTCTATCGAGGTAAATCAGCGGATGCTCGTCCGTCGAAACACTACTTCTGGCTAGATGCGAGACAAACTTCAGCAGCATTTGCGTGAAAAATGCCAAGGAACAATTTGGCAGGATGAAGTTTGCTCAAGACTTGCTCGACCGCTTGATGCAACTGCCTTTGTCGATCGCAGCGAGCAGGTTTGCGACCATGGATTACCTTTTCATCCCAAACATCATGTAGCTCTTTCATTCAGCCACGTCACAGAGTTTGGCTGGTTTCCAAGTCGGAGATGCAAACGTTTTATTGTACCCTTACTCGAGGGAAGCTCACAAGTGTGCATCCAAGGTCTTCAGCTCATGTCATCGACGAATTGACCTGACACAGTTTGACGTAGATTGCACGGTGTTACTTGGCCTCGTGTGCTCGTGTGCGGCTAATACTTTGCTTGCACCAACTCCGCCGTGCAATCCGGTTTCTCCAAGATGTCCTCCGCTTTCGCGTCCACTGCAAGGTAGCACAGCCATATCGTCAGACATATTTCAAAATGGAGCAGATTCAATATCGTCGACGTCGTGCTGTGAAGAGCATTGTCGCGCGGCGGATTCAACGCTCGGTGCGGTTCCATTTGTCGACAAAACATGCCTTGGCCACACGGATTCAAGATCTTTGGCGTGTTGCTCGCGCCAAGAAATGGTTGCTCTGGGAGAAAAAACTGCATCTCGCCGCGACGTCCATCGGCCGTGCTGCGAAACGATACGTTTGGTTGCAAGTACGCTAGGCGCTCCATGCACAAATGCCTAAAGACATGGTAGAAACATCGCCATGGTCAAGCAAAGCGGATTCAGATTCAAGTCAAAGCATGGCTGTGGCGGCTGCATCGACGATATGCTGAAACCGTGCGCGCGGAGCTTGAAGCCCAAGCGGTCGAGTTGGCGGCGAAAGTGGTGCGTCAAGCGATGATTCTTGAGAATCAATGTGGTGACTCTTTGGTGCATTAGGCTGTACAAAAGTGCATGGAGTACTTGCTCTCGCCGGACGGGAAAGCAGCCGTGAAACGAGAGAGGCTAGCAATGAAAGAAGAAATGAAGCGCGCTGGTCCAGTGGCGCAGGCTCATGAAGCGTCGATGGACTTGGAAACCCTTGCGATTCGCAATAGCTTTGATGCATTTGACACGGATGGATCTGGTATAAAATTCAGTAGCACGGCAAGGAACCTGAGGACTGTCTGCAGGACATCTCGACTTGGCCGAGTTCCGCCTCGTGGTATCGTCCTTGGGCGTGCCGATCTCAGAGTCTGAACTGCTCGTCGGGTTTCAAGGTAGAGTCGGCTACTATGACTCATCTCATGGTAAGCGACAGAGATGGACACGGATGGCAGTGGAACAATTGAATTCGACGAGTTTGCTCAGTGGTGGAGGACAGGTTTGACGACGTCAGGGCCAAATACTGCCAAGCGAACGCAAATGGCATTGCTGCGACTAAAACTCCGCGGCCAAAGTTTTGTCAAGCGGATTACTGGCGGTACGACGAACATCTCTCAGTGCTTTGACGTAAAGGTTCGTAGCCGAGGACAAAGCTCGTGCCGCCAAGCGCATTACGACGCGACAAAAACACCAAGCGATGATGGACGCACGGCGAACCTTTCGATTATTGAATCCACCGGCATGCATCTGCCATGGATGCTCTACTTGCTTTGCGCTTGAAAGAGAATGGTTCCTCCACCGAGTCCGTCACGGCTGCACTGGCCATGACCCCCTCGCTCTAGACTCAAGTCGATCCTGAATCCTCCTCCATGTAGAGCAACTCGACTACAGCATGGATTACTTGATCGACTTTATCCATCAAGCTCTTGATCTTGGAGCTTCCAAGTTCATCTCGGTGAAGTATTGCCACCAGAGCATTTCGAGGTCGCCCTTCTTGTCAGGACTCTCCCAAGGCTTGGGACTCGACGAGCAATGCAGTACTTTGACGTCACCGACGGCATCCCAATAGCCAGGTTTCTTGGCATAAGTCAACCAATGCATGGTGCGCTGTGCATTGTAAGCAAATGGCAATCGTGCTTTGGCGTCGTACGTATACCAGTCTGGAAAGACTGCATTGAGATAGCCTACAGAGTGGACAACATGGTTAGACCCACACGATCTAGGATTGAGTGGACATACCAGTGTCGCCGCCATCGTACGACTGGAACTGCGCGCTTTGACTGACCAGTCGCTGAAAGAGCTCAGCGTTGGGATGCAAGAGCAAGACGCCAGCATTGAAGCGGTCTGGCGGAAAGATATCTGGCGCTGCTGCAAAAGGATACGGACGGATGTCACGCTCCAAGATCTGGGAGAATAGAGATGAAGTCATTGAGGAGAGTGCTTACCTCGTCTACGTTGGCCAGGACAAACGCGTCGCTGTCGATGTAGAACACCGTCGAGAACTCGACGAGGTTGAACACGTGCAGTTTGGTATAGCCAGAGTTGATCCATCCTGGCACGTGGACGTGGACGTTAGTATTCGGCAACGCCTCGACGAGACGGATGGTGGTTGTGGATGGATAGATTTGCCGCAGCTTTTGTACGCCGCGAGGGCTTAGCTGGTTGGTGTAGAGCACAATGAGAGGGTACTTGGCTCCATACTTGCGCAAGGAGTACGCGAGCACTTGGACGCCGATAACAAAGTCGTCGGACGTGACGAGCGTCGCAAATGTCTTCATGACAAATCCGGATAGGTACACTCGTTTACATCATAATCTACTCGATTGGTGGTTTGACTTTGGGCGGACGACCTCTCCGTCGCTTGACCATTGGAGTGGATGGAGACGAGTCATCACCGCCGCCACGATGCCGCTTCTCTATCGGAGATGACGTTTCTTCGTCAGGAAATAAAGGTGGAGGTGGCAACGGGCAGTCTGGGCCGAGCTGTTCTTCCAGTTGTTTGACTCGGCGCTACAAGGAAAGAAAGCTCAGACAAAATGAGAGATTCGCGAGAGGTACCTCTTTCTCTTCAAGGACAAGCTGCAGTTCCTTGACCTGGCAATTTAGTTCCATGTGATCTGTCGTCAGTTGCTGCAAGAGCTGGTCCTTGTTCCGCAACCTCGCTTTCAGATTCTACGACAGTGTCAGTGACGTACGACAAAGTAGACAGACGTTGTTAGCAATTCTCAATTCAGCCGCCAGACGCCCTTCGCCGATTGTGATGACTTGATCCTGCCGCATACCGAGCATGTGCTGCTTGTTGATGTTCCATGCATGCTCCAATGTCGCATGGGCCGTTAGTGCTTTACGCAGGACAGAAGCTTGTTGCTGAAACATCACATCCATTTCGCTAATTGAAGGAACCACTCCAAGCTCCTCTTTGTACAGAGATGATTCTTCCACTCGTCCATTTGAATCGGATCGGTGCAAGTCAGACAGAGCAGATAAGACGTCAATGCCATCCGACAGAGTTAATGGCGAGCCTTCGTGTTCTGGTGTCAACTCTCTTGGTGGTGGCGCAGCGGCTAAATAGTCTTCAATATCCACATGTTGCATCATTGTCTGCTGAGGTGGGGAAATGTTCGAGTACAGAGAGGCATTCGAGATGTAAATCAGCCATTCTTCGATCGATCGCGCTTCAATGTGGACATAGCTCTTGTCGCCAAACGGCATGCATTCTTTCCGCCACGCAACGGGCCAAGACTCATCGGCTGCTGGGAAAATGAGAAAGACAAGCATAGCGTTACGCACCAAAATCATCATCGTTGGCCAAGAGCGCTTCGATCGTTTGGAACTGGCTAGCGTGGTACTGCACTTGCTCTTCAACAGTAAGACTCATACTACGTGCCGCTTCGACGAGCGCTAAGGCATCCTTCCCATGCAAAATATCTAAAGCCGTGCGCACGACCTGAACAGCCTTGTAAATTACCACGTCCAGGCGGCCTTGTACCTCGTTAATGTCGCTGACAAAACTCGCCGCCGATGAATAGGTTAATCGTCTCACGCCCGCAATAATCTGAAATAAATCAAGCGTCTTCTCAAGACCAGGCGGCCTGTCTACACCGACAAGCAATGGACCACAAAAGGGCATTCCCTGCCGATTTGTTGCAACAATTGACCATATACGCTCGAGAAGTTTGGCTAGACGTACTCTGGGGGAGGGGGCATTGCAATGGGGACAAATAATTGTCTTGTCACGCTTGCTGTGTCGGCTCAGTGCTGGGTGCTACCGTTGGATGTAAGGTCATGAATACAATCAAGGGAAACAAACTGTCGGGAGGATCGAAGTCTCAACACCAATCGGGCAGTTCAGGCAATGCCACATTGTCTTCGAGGTTTGAGTGCTCATCGGATTTTCTTTTCGGCCAGAAATGACACAAGTATGTCGAGGACATATCCACTCAGTCTCTTCGTCCATAGGAAATGGATATGCACCCAAGCATAATTGGTGGTATACTTTGGTACACCTTGGAAATTCACATACGACCAATTCGCCACCAAGTCCACAGAGAAAGCATCGCTCTTCCGAGATTAAATCCACTGATCCGCCTTTCGGCTCTCGTCGCTTAGATTCATTTCCTTGTTTTTTTCGATTTGATAACGCCTCTGAACTGGCTTCATCATTTGATGCGACTAGCGTATCTGCGTTGAACGCCAAGCCACGCTTATTTTGAGACCCATTCTGTCGCTTTGTTGATAACGATTGTGATGATACCGAGGATCCTGTTTTTGTGGAATCGCATGCTGGACAAAACCATTCTCCCGCTGGAACCTGGACCACACATTCCGCATAAATGCGACACATCGTCGGACATAGTCTACCTCGACGAGGGGAGGCTGGAGGCAGCCCATGTGATATTCGAGCTCACAATGCTTTCCATCGCACACAATTCTTCGTTCATCCAAGCCTTTTTTCTTGCAAGCTGCGCACGGGATGTCATTCTCGACTTCAATTTTCTTCAGCTTTCTAGAAAAATTGAACCAACGTCAAGAATTCGTCAACAGGAGGGAAGCCTACAAGCGCTCTGAAAATGATTGATTCATGTAGGCTGTTCTTGCTGCTGCGATCGCTTTTTTTGCTTCTTCAATGCCTTCCATGTATTGCAAATACATTTTCGTCCCTTTCTTTGACTTGATCGACGGATGGTCTTCCACAAATTCATTAATGTTGTTGCGCAGAACCCATCCACTACAACGACACCAACTTGATCAAACGGCCAGGTCAAACACGCGTCACGTACTAATTGTGGGAGCCATAAAAATACACACAAATTTGCCCCTTCCGTTGACGGTGCGGCAAATAATCAATCCACTCTTCCATTTCGCATACCTACCGCGAAGCCGTAAGATGGGCTCTTGTGCCGTAAAGGTTTAAATGCGTACTCTTGCGGGCCAGAATGGATGAGCGCCAACGCGCGCCAAGATTACACCATAATGTTCATCCAAAGTCGATTGTATATCATCAGCGATGACCATTTCTGCGCGATTCCTTGCCTGTCAGAACAAGCAGCATCACAGAGAGTGTTCGTACCGAAATATTCTGCTTCGTCCACGCTGAGATGCGTCATCGTGGCCGTCGCGCCGACCGCGGTGTGTACCTCCTTGATCTAAATGAAAAATGAACGCAAGAAATTTTTTATTCTGACGTCATATACAAACATCAAGTATATTTGATCGCGCATAATTCGTAATTTAATTTCGCGGCCCTCCAAACGTTCGGATATGCGCAAAACTACTCTACTTGCGCGGCGCTGGCGCTCGCTTCGTCAAGCGAGTGAAGATGGCGTCTACTTGATCAAGCAACAAATCATAAGCGCCGTTTGCCACCAAGCCGCGGTGGGTTTGCTCGTTCAATCCGCCAGGAGTTGCAGCTTCGTCGGCCATGTCTTGAAACGACTCATGCGAAATCATGCCGGCATCGGCGAGGGATTGGAAAAACGATGCCACATAATCGCGCGAAGCTTGTTCATCTAAAAGTGACTCACAGTGAGGCAATGAACTTGAGAAGAAAGTCATACCGACGCCATTTTGGACACACCATTGCTGCAATGTGCCGCACGTTGCGTAGTAAAAGCTAATCATTGCAGTCATGCCAGTCTACGAAATGATCATGACAAAATCAAATTTGCGCGTGGACGTACGAGAATAGTGACTTCTTTTTCGTCGTTCACCATGACAGGAGTGCCGACTTGTTGAAGGAGATCGCGGACAAGAGGGTGAGGAGGATAGGCCAAGATTGGACCAGTGCGACGCGATGAGCTGGGCAAAGGGATCGTTCGGACCTAATCCAATACTTTTCGGTAAATTGCTACTGAGCTCAAGCATACCACTTGGGAGCGCGGCAAACGAAGAAGATCGAGCAGTTCTTGGTAAGGAACAGTCGCCATCATGGAGATAATCGTGACATTGGCTGGAAAGTTCAACTTTGGGAGTTCCTGTACAAGCGTCAATCGAGCACGTTTGAAGGTATGCTTACTTGTCGAGCAACTTCAGTCAAAAGTCCGATAAAGATGACATCCGAGTTGTCAATGACCGCTTGATTTGATGGCGCAATCGTCACAAGGTTTGGAAACTTCGCATGGAGAGCTTTTGCCTTGTCAGTGCCTCGGGGGCTTACGTAAATGTGTTTGGGCACCCAAGTTGACTTGTCAGCTACGGGAGTGCAGTATCCCGACATGAGGGCACTGCCAATTTTGCCCGTCCCAACGAGGCCCAGGACCAATCCACTCTCAAGCGCTGACATCTCTCTTCGTCAGGGGAAATTGTCAAATGGGAGTGAAGTAGCCATAGATTTATTTTGATTGGCTTAAAATTGTCATTGTTCAATTTTCGATAGATTTGATTGGCTATTACCGAAATAAGGTAATATGATTGGCTTAAACTTATTGCGCAATGATTTCGCACCTGGATGCAAGATGCGCATCCATATCATGAGAACGAATGTGAAGATGAGGCCCTCCGCGGCGTAGAGAGTCTCTATTTGTCCTTGGATTTCTTTTGCCTTGCGCGTGGAAGAATCATGTCTCCGATGAACTGCTCCAGCCGCTTAAAGAATGGAATATATGGATTTGCGACCACGTATTCTGTAAGTGCACCCAACGCCTGGCGTGAGGAGTCAATTATGCAGAGGAATGATAGCCCCACCTCTTCGAACTCAGTAAAATCGACCTGAAGTTCGTCATTTGCAGCTGCAGGTGTCTCACTGTTCTCGTCCTCGCCTTCGTCGTCAGGGTGCCGCTGGACCAAGACGAATATTTGCTTGACTGTGTTTTCCGTCACGTATGACCCGATGAGCTTGCAATCCTTGGCCATCATGACAAATTCAGCGACACCAATTGTCGACCGAGACTTGGATGTCTTCTACAACCATGATGAAATCTCGTCAAAGTGTGTTGAAACCGTTGTGTCGTCCATCTTGACGCTTGAGTAGTATTTGAATGTCTTTTGGAGCGGCTGCTTGAATTTTTGATACACGCCACGCACCTACAAATGCCCTAAGCACAAGTCGCGGTTTATCACGACGTACGTCGGCTGTTTGAAGAAGCAAGCGAAAAACTTCAGGCTGAGATCGACATGCATGGGGTATGATGCATTTTTCAATCAATTCCCGTATGCGCTCTTCAAAGACAACATGGGGAAACTTTCTGTCTGCCAGCATGACCAAAGCTGCAATGAACTCGCATGGGATCATGCCTTTGCTGTTGCTTGTTGTCCTGGAAAATGACGTCAAGTCAAAAACAAGTCCCAAGACCTGGTCTTACATGTCCTTCTGCACGCACTCGTAGTACACTGCTTCGACCCACGCTTGCGGTACCTTTTTGTCGACAATCGTGCAATCCTACTCAACGTTCAAAGTGTTTGATTTGCCATGCTGTACACCAAACCTTGATGAATTTGGCCCATTCTCCAGAGCTCATGGTCGTCGAGCGTCCACGGAGCACGCCGCAGCTACACAGATTGTCAAATTCCGAGTCTTGACTTGGCCATGTCGACCTGTAATGGCGAAATATGGCAGACAGTTCTTTGAACCATTGCTGAAGAACTTTCTGAATGCCCACGACGCGTGTAAGAACCTAATCGACAGTCAACATTCCCCTTCTTCTCCAGCGTTGGGATCTACTTCGGTTTCGGAGATGGCTCCATGATGTGTTTCGCTCTGAAGCAGCTCTCGGACGAGCGAAGGCTGGATGGAAGTAAATTTCTGCATCATTTGAACTCGTCGCTCATCCACCACGTCGCCTTGGACGCCTTTGATCTGCTCCGAAAATGCCTACGCGGTTCGAGTTCATCCCGCTTTTGCTCAAAGATGCGGATTGTACCCGCCAAGTCATACAGAGGATTTTATGAGCAAGTTTGGCCAGCACGGTCGCCCCTTCGTTCGACTTGCACGCCATCAAAGTGAGCTCACTCTGCATTTGTTTGTGGTACGCTTCGCATGCTTTGAGTTGCTTGACGAGGTTGGCCGTGATGGCCGATGTGTTGTCATCTTGCGTTCTCCTGACTTCCAGCATGATGGATCGAACCTAATGGAAATCCCATGATGATGGACATGGCCGTCGTTTCTTCTCATACTCGTTTCCAGCTCGTGACAATGTGCAAGAAGATCTTTCGTGCTTTGTCCGTGTTGATCGGTCGAAAATGAGCTCTACAGTCAGGCTAAGACGAGCCTCGAAGAGGAACACTCTATACTCGTGCGTGCCAAACAACATGGCGACAAAGACGAGGTTCTCGACTGCTTTCTCAGCGCTGATGGACTCGGCAGTCACGATTTGAGGCAGCGTTGTCTTGGCGTCGTCGAGGACCCACTCGCGGTTGAAACGCTCAATGTTTGCCAGACGCACATCGATGTCCAGTTCACCGACGAGCTACAACTTCATGAGAGACTTCCCGCCAGATCAAACTTGCATCAAAGTCAAAGCTGATGGGATGCAGTGCGTGGAGAAGTAGAGAGAGTTTCGTGCCATCAGCCAAGTCGTCAGAAAAGTTCTTGATGAGTTTATCCTGAGGCCGAGCCGAGCTCCGATCGAGGTGGAGACGAAACCAGTTGAGCAGCACGACGTCAATCGGTTGACTGATGAGATTGTGCAACGATGTCTCGAGCTTTGCGTGCGGCCCAGACTGTTTCACGACAAACTCTGCCAGTGCCCGCAGCTCCGAGCCGTCGATTTGGTGCTGCAGACTGTCGAGAACGTCGCTCGAAGTCTGGATGACACTCGACTCGACCATGCGAGCCATGGCAAAGAGGCATTCCATCAGGACATGGCTGTCCTGTGGCTCCTCGTTCGTGACGGCAATCGTCTCGAGTGGTTCGTAGATGGGCTTCAGTGGCACATTGTTTCCTTGGTTGGCCTCTGACGACGACTGACGCAGTACACGATTCATTGCTTCGAGCTCTTGGACTCGCGCGACCAGTTGGTTGTTGATCGACGTGAGTTGATCGATCTGAGCTTGCATTGCGATGGTTTTACTGACTGCTTCAGCCACTTGGACATCCTAAAAGCTCCATGAGTTTGACCAAGCAGCGCTCGTGTCTTGCTTTGTGGCGCAGTGATTCCGCCGTGACGGAGAGCATCGCTTGATAGTTGGCCGATTCCCTCTGGATGAGCATTCCATGAGTCAATTTCAGCCGAAGATAACCAGTGTACGTACATAATAAGCTCGTCGAAGGGCTTCAGCTCGCCAGGCTCTGAAAATATCCTTGATGACTGCTTTCCCAGCATGCCGATACGTTCGATCGATCATCTAGATGCAAGCCACGTAATTAATTCCACGAAGAAGAGCATGGTACAATGTAGAGTCGCCGCCGCCGTGTCGCGCTAAAGGCCCAGTTGTAGAAGAGGACGCGAAGGACTTTGCGCTGCCACTTCATGGTTGCCGTGTTGATGATTTTTTCGAGCTTGACCAAGTCAACGTGACGTCCCGTTGGATCCCGACGCTTGCGAGTGCTTTCGTCCAAGAGTTCCAAGCATGTCAGTCGCAGTCGTTTGCATTCCTAAGAGCAATCACATTCAAACCTGACAAGAGCATGCAACGCACCACAAAGTGTGGCTCCCGCTCGTGGAATTGACGGCTTTCAGAGTTACTTGGACGAATATACACGGCGGCAAACACAATATGGAGCAGCTTCTGCAGTAATGCACCAGTTGCAGGCATTCGCACTGCCATCTACGAATTGATTGTGGAAAACGTCATTCATGGAAGGCACAACCTTGTCGAGAAGTGAGCACGCCACCGCTGTCATGAACTCGTTGGGCAGGTCGAGCCATCCTGCCATCGTAGTTGCTTCCTGGAGCTTCAGTTCGCAGTATCTACGCTTGAGAGTATTGGCATGCGCATCAAGAATCCACTACGAACAGTGCAAACGACGCAAAGTTCACGTCAGGGTCAGGCCCTTGATGGTGTTTCGTCCATGTGTCCCACAGCGTGGCTTGCATGGCTCGATCGTCTTCTGGCACAAAGAGCGATGGAAACATAATCCCCGCTTGGTCTTTGGGCCGAATGGCTTCTTCTCGTGTAGCTGACCTGGCTGTATTAGGCTGATGGCGGTAGTTGTCCAAGGCAGGTTGGCGTGCAGATCTGTGTCATACGTGAGTGCCGTGAGATACGTATCAGAGTCTACTACAGGCAAAGTGGTTTTGTTGGCGCGGTGCTGGAGCGGCTGCTATGCTCTGAACGCACTGCGGAGCTAGCTGTGCGTGCTCGAGGCGTCTGGTTTGAGCGAAAGACCCGAGGGAGCGACGTTGTATTGAAGAAAGGCTCCATGATGGTGCTGTCGTCGTGAAGTCGGTTTCAGCAAGCAGCAGCATAAATGTCAACGGAGCGTTTCATGGCCGCGTGAGTTGTGACGTTTCGATTCTACTGGCGAACGATGGGAAGACGTTTTTCAGCAGCATGGCAATCGTCATCGGCGTGGTTTTGCATGAATCAAAAAGCGCTGGTGTCGACAAGTGGCAAACTGACCGGTTTTTAGCTTCCTCAAGCCGAACCGAGCCGAACCGAGCCGAGCAAGCCGGTGTATCACGACGATGGCATTGTGCGGTGAGCAATCCTGGATGTTCATCGAGTGAAGATGTGATAATTTGTTGAGACTCTGGCGGGTTGGACGATGCATCACATCAAAGAATATCTCCACAGAATTCTTTGAATTGAGACTTGAGTTGGGCGAATGCATCTAGTTGAGAAAAAAGAACCATGGTGAAGTTGTGGTGCGGCGTGTACGGTGAAGCGAGTGTCTTCTTCGTCGATATTGAGCTCCGCGAAGAAGTGGAGGCACTGCAGAAGAAGATTGCTGATATCTTGAGACTGGGCAGCACGCTGTCCCTTCACGGGAGTTGACCCTGTACTTGGCGCGGAAGGAGACCAAGTGGCTGAAGGACGACGACAATCTGGATGCTCTTTTGCGCGGAGATGTCGACAAGCACAACTTAAAAATGCGCTCGACATGGAAGATGAACAAGAAAGAGTCGTTTGGTTCGAGTTTCAAGCCCGGAGAGGAAGAAATACATGTGTTGGTAGCACTCCCCGAAGCTCAGCAAAATGCACCGACACAGTCTGTGGAGTTTCGAAATGTCCTTCAAAAACTTTCCGAATTCCCACACGAAATGCGCCAAATGCAACGCCAAATTGAAGCTCTCAAAGCCATTTTACCGCACAAACCACGCAAATCATATACCGATGGAGCATTGGGTCGAAATGAGATTGTGACATTGAAACAGGACGGATTGATCATTGACTTTGATCCGATTGAGAACGACGAAGCATTTTGGTCAAGCTCAAGTTAATGGCATCACGAATGAAGCAGGCTTTGACGCATGGATTACTCCATATTTCAACGAAGCGCTAGCCAACTGTGGCATGGTGTTCGTCAATAGTGAGGAATATCCGTGGTTGCCTCAGTTTACCACTGAATCCAAGACACCAAATCTCAACCCCGATGGGTTTGCGACCCACCCGGGGATGTATCGCGTCAAGCCAACGCCAGAAGATTCAGTGCTTCGTCCGAATGAACGTGAGATTCGATTTGGCGTTCCAGAGGAAGAATTGTTTGACTGCCTCATTTTCTTTGAAAGCAAGCTCGATATTACAGATGCTGCTTTTGGTCGCGTGGTACGTTATCTACAGAATCTTTTCCCCAGGACGTCAGCAAGCGCTATTCTCTTTGATCGTTGCTCCTTTTGGATGATCAAATGCCGTAAAGATGTTATTGTCAAAGTTGTGAAAGCCAAGTGGGTTGATTGCGGCTCGAAAACTTTGTTTCAGAACTTTCTTACTGACAACACGTCTCCGTGGGTGACGCTTTTGACCAATGCCTGCTTGTCATTGAGAGTCAACGTGGTGGAAGGCGGTGCGTATCTCGGCCGCAGTGCATATGGTCGCGTCTTTAAGGTGATCGGGGAGCATGGCGAAGTTTTCGCGCTAAAAGTTGTGAAGGAACGCTGCGCGGGATCTCTCTTTCGAGAGAAGGAGGCGTTGATGAACGCCACGAATACAGGCCTGACGATTCGTCCTGTGGGCAAATGCGTGGAAATTCCTGGTGGTGCTGCGCTATTGCTCTCTCCTGTTGGGAAATCACTGCCTCGTCCAACGACCCGACGTGAAGTAAAACAACTCTTTGATTTGATGTGGCAACTCCACGAGAAGGGCCACGTCCATGGGGATCCTCGCGTGCCAAACGTGATTATCAACGGCGATGAACCTCTCTGGATTGATTTAGCAGAAACGAGTAAAGCGAACCTCACTCTGCGAGAGATGGATGCGGAAATTCTCACTCGGTCCATTCTCCATGATCCTCTGAATTACGAATTGAGTGCGGTGCTGAAGGAAATGAGCTTCGAGTATGGTCAAAACTCAACGAGAGAAAATCTCGATCGTCTGGCCACAGAAGTGTGCGAATCGTTGAATTTACCAAGTGAGGCATGATCCTCCACCCAGCAGCGGCGATGCTGGCACAGCAGGGATTAGATGTTTCAATCTTAAAGCCCAGTACGAGAAACTCAGCGCCTTGAGCAGAATTGAGCTTTTGTTTCTTTGGATTGATAACAGCCCACAGCGTGGCTTGCATAGCTTCACCGTCGTCTGGCACAAAGAGGGATGGAAACAGAATTCTCACTTGGCCCTTGGGTCGAATGTCTCGTCTATCTGACCTGGCTGTATTAAGCGCCAGTTAGGAAGTTTCTATTCTACGGGCGAACGACGTGTAGACGTTGTTCAGGAGCATGGCAATCGTCATCGGCCCAGCTCCTAATTCCATGAGCAAAAAGAAAGATTTATGGGGTCTTACCGCCTGGTACTGGAGTTATCGCAGAGGCAATGCCCATGGCTTCGTCGAAGCAAACGTCGCCGACCATTTTTTCGTCGATAAAATTGATCCCAACGTCAATGACAACACAGCCTGGCTTTAGCCACTCGCCACGGACAAAGTGAGGCACGCCACAAGCACTCACGAGAACGTCAGCTTGCGCGACAAGCGATGCAATCTAATGGAGGAATGAGATTTGATGAATTCTTGGTGGTGGTGTACGTTGTTGGTCTTGGAATGACATGAAATGACAGTTGCGTCGCGTTTTCGAAGAAGCATGCCGACAGGATTGCCCACGAGATCGCTGCGACCTAGCACCACAGCTATTTTGCCTCGCAATGTGATTTGCTCGGCATCCAAGAGCTCAACAATCCCAGCTGGCGTGCACGCTGTGAACAGAGGATTTCGCCAGCGCATGCCCAGCTCTCCAACATTGAATGGATGCAGGCCGTCCACGTCTTTTGCTGGCAAGACTGCGTCGACGACAGTCTTTTCATCCAGTGCCGAAGGGAGTGGCATCTTTGTTCAAGGTGAGGTTATAGTAATTAAGACGAGAGCGTACTTGGATCAAAATGCCATCGATGGATGGATCTGCATTGAATGCATTGACTTGGTCCAGAATTTCATCCTTCAATCTTTGTGAATACATTTAGCGTTGAATCGATGTACTAGTGTTGTTGTCGCGGGATAGAACTGATTGACGCATCGGATGCCGACTTCGGCACAGGCACGACCTTTAGCTTCAACGTACAGCTTGGAATCTGGTCGATTTCCGACCATAATCATGCCCAATCCTGGCCGCTACACGTGCTGTTGCATCAATCCTGTCAAATGACAACGCCTACCTCATGTGTTCGAGTTCTCGCGATCAGTTGATCAATCTACGAGAAGACGAAACAATAAACCAACGAAGCAGCTATTATCAAGCGTACATTTGATTTGATTCGACTGCGGACTTTCGCCGCAATCGCCGTGCCGCTGATGACCTTGGTGGTCATGTCGCCATGCACTTGAGCAATAAGATATTAAATCTAAAGAGACCTCTCTAAATTGATACTCAAATTTTGATTGGCTGACAGTTTGTGTGGCGCCAAGGAGGATCATTTCGAAATTTACAGCAAAGAGCGCATACCGCCGACCTGACGCCCGATGATGTTCAATCTCTAGAATTACTCTGAACTCCATTGAGGTCAACGTATCCGAAGATGAGGGCTATGAACTGTGTATTCTCAATTTGTATGTCATCAGCGAGTATGATAGAATTCCGCTTTCTTTGGAAGTGCCGTCTGAATATGTTGAACATTCTGACGACATACAAGCATTTTTGATCCTCTGATGACATCTTTCTTGTACCTTCAATGCATATTTGACCGTGTATGTTAAATGTGCTGGCAACTTGCACGAGAGCGTCGACGACCCGACACTTTGACGGTGTAGATGAGAATTCATTTCATAACGTGTGGAAGTGGACAATCCCCTAACGTGAAGTGCAGCGCTTTAAGCAGAACTGAGCTTTCGTTTCTTTGGATTGATAAAAGCAGATAGCTTGGACGACGAACGAAGAGAGTCTGCAATTGCGATGAGCTTGGGGTAATCCTCGGGCTTCAACGTGATGATGTCAGGAAGGACACTCCACAGTTGCTTGTGGAAATCCAACACGTAGAAGTCGGGAAATGAGGGGGTGTCACCCAAGTAGTAAGGTCCAACTGCACGCTTCTCCAACCCTCCGAGGAGACGAGGCAGAATCTTTTCGTTCGCTTCAGCGAGCAGCACTTTCTTCTTCTCTTCATCTTGTTCTTGGAAAGCAGCGTTGATGACAGTCATAGTCGCCTCCGTGACGGTATCCACAGCCAAGTCCGCCTCAAGTGCTTTCAGGGCATCTTCAGGGTACAATCCAGTCAACTTGGCAGCATATCGTGCAATCGCAATACTCTGAGCAAACACTTTTCCATCGACGTTCAAGGTGGGGACTTGGCCAAAAGGGAGGTCGAGGGATGGTTTCTTATCCGCAAATTCCGCTCCAGGGATACGAATATCGTCAAACGCAATGTCGCCATAGATGAGCATCATTCGAATCGGATCAGCACGCCCACCCGCGTCAAAGTACGTGAGCTCAAGAGACGAAGGCGCCATGTGAGTTGAACGGAGCAAATTTCGAAATGACCAACGCAGAACAAGGGTCCATCCGGATGCTCATGTCGTAAAGATCTGCTTGCCGCCAACTTGGCGCCAAAGTCTCACTGTCCAATTGGGTGGCAAATCTCCCATTGGCTCAAAGTTTCTATATTTAGCCCATCGGATCTAGAGAGTTTGTAGCATTGAACAAATCATTCGCTGTTCCTGAAAGAGGCACAACCATCCCGACAGACCGTCACAGACAGAGCCACAATCCGATGGGAAGCTTCGCCATGGCTATGCAACAAAGTTCTTCGTTGCAACCCTGTCAGCGTCTGGCGTTTAAACCAAGGGGATATGGAAGATCTATCCGCGACGATTCATTGAGTCTTGAAACGATCTTGTTTTGAACAAGATAGCGACTCCATGCAGGCCACGTTGATTCAGTGTTGATTGTGGAAATCAAGAAAGTGTCAGTAACAACATCTCTGGTTTCTCATCACCTCTCTGTTGACTTCTCATAATTCAGTATCAGTTGGAATGCTCTTCCGTCAGTAGGCACGCAAGGTAATAGACTGCGGCGATGTCTGCCTCGAGTACTTTCAACGCATCTGTAGGGTATAATCTAGAAGGAACTTGTCCAAAAGGAAGATTGAGGAATGTTTTCGTTGCTTCATATACCTGAGCATCATTCGAATCCGGCTAGATAAACCGCGACAGGAAGACTTTTTGAAACTTTCAACGAGAGTGGAGACGGATGAGTTAGGACCATGAACAACGTCCAAGGGCTTGACCACTGAAAGCAGGAAGTTTGCATTCTCCTCGTAGACACCATGCCAGTATTTTGACTCTTAATCCACGTCGAGAGATGTCTTACTCTAGTTACGTGAGTGTTGTGATGATGAATGTCATCTTGTTATCCTCCTTAACACTCTTTAGTTTTGAAGAGATGGCGACGCACCAAGCGAAGTGGCAATGGTCTTGAGCTTGGGATAGTCGTCCACGCTCCCCTTGATCAATGGACCAAAGCCCGTCCAGATTTGGCGATAGAAATCCAAGATGTAGAAATCGGGATATGAGATCAAGTCGCCCAGATAGTAAGGGCCCACCGCTCGCTCTTCCAATCCACCCAAGAGACGAGGTAGAATCGTCTCGTTGGCGTCGATCAAAAGTTGCTTCTTTCTGTCTTCATCGCGCTCTTGGACGACGGCTCGAATCATCGCGAAATCCGCTTCCGTCAAGGCATCGACGGCCAAGTCAGCTTCCAACGCAGCGAGGGGGGAGTGTTCGGGATAAAGTCCAGTCAACCTCGCGACATAGCGCGAGATGGCAACGCTCTGGGCGAAGACGACTCCGTCGACTTGGAGAATGGGGAGTTGTTTGAATGGAAGTTGCAGCTGCGATTTCTTGGTGGCGAACTCGGGACGAGTGATTCGCACATCGTCAAATGCAATACCAGCATACTTGAGCATCATGCAGATAGGTTCAGCGAGTCCGGCCATGTCAAAGTAAGTGAGTGTGAGCTTGGATGGTGTCGTCATGGTGGAATCGGCGCAAAATTGAAAATGAAGTGAACTGGAACATGGCGACTTTGGCCATGGGACATCGAGGTCGAGAAGGTGTCGACATCGACAAATGAGTGCTTTTTCGTGGATGATGGTCATCGGTACTTCTGACGACAAACTTGGACAACATGGTCGTGATGGTACGGATGGCGCGGACAAGTTCATGACGGAGAAAGCTGAGTGCTTAAGCTATGGATTGACAAAAGAGCGGCGGGAATTTGCTTCAATTTGTGATGGATACATGGAACGAGCGACCTTGGTGGTTTGTCTCCAACTTGGACTATCCCACTGATGATGCAGATTTCATATTGACTTCTCGGCAACCCTCGACCCTTTTCATCAAAGCCACGACCACCGGAAGATGGCGAAGGCCTATGGAGCTTTGATTAGCGATCAATTGAAGAGTAATAATCATGAGTCTTCGTCCATAGCTGACAGCAACGACTTTGAAACACTTGGTGTTCCAGAGTAGTACAGTGCAACCCACCGAAATTTAAACAGCGTTGTTGAAATACTCATTGCTTGAGTACTTTGTGGCCCATCGACAGACAACGTTCCTGCAGTCTGCTAAGCTTGAAGATCGGCGCATTTGTGAAGGACAGACCGTGGAATACTGTGACGCTGTTGGAGGCCAGACGACGCCACGAGGTCGAGATCGAGTTGAGGAGAGAAAACTCGGATTGTCGAGGTAATCGTACATTCGTGTTGCTTTCTTTCATGAAGGACTTGTCTAATTTTGAAGCTGCGATGACGAACTCAGCGAGGTCGCAATCGTCTTGAGCCTGGGGTAATCGTCGACTTTCAACTTGACCAAGTGCGGAAAAGCTGTCCAGATTTGCTTGTGGAAGTCCAAGATATAAAAATCGGGATACGAGACGGCATCGCCCAAGTAATATGGACCCAGAACTCGCTTCTCTAATCCCCCCAAAAGCCGAGGTAGAACGTTGTCGTTTGCATCTTTCAGGAGTTGTTTCTTCTTCTCTTCGTCTTGTTCTTGAAACGCGGCTTGAATGAACGCCATGGTGGCTTCTGTGATCGTGTCTACTGCCAAGTCTGCTTCCAAAGCTCCGATCGAATCTTCAGGATACAATCCTGACAACTTGGCCACATAGCGTGAGATGGCGATGCTTTGAGCGAATACAGTTCCATCCACATGGAGCGTCGGGACTTGGTCAAAAGGCAGCTGGAGGAAAGGTTTCATCGCGGCAAAATCCCTACGAGGGATGCGCTCATCCCTGAATGCAATGCCAGCATATTTGAGCATCGCTCGAATGGGCTCAGCTCGTCCCCCAGCGTCAAAGTAGGTCAGTTTGAGCTTGGATGGCATTTCCATGGATGAATCGCTTCAAAATCGATAAATATGCCCCTGAAAGAAGAAGACAATCGAGATAAAGTATCCATGGCGCGAAAATCCAAGTCATGCAAGAGGTCGCGAAAAAGCATGGAGCGATTCCATTGGAGATGGAGATGAAAATGGAGGAAATTTTGCCAATGCCATGGCACTATGGAGTGATGATTGGATTGGCCAAATCCATACAAAGTTGCAGTGAATTTATCTTTTCGTTGGTGAAGCTCGCTGATAAGACGCCCATGGTCAAGTTGGAGGCTGAGGGATGACGAACTTTGTCGTGCCATCTACTGTGGAAAGCACTATGCTAGTCAGATGATCTCTAGGCTAATGGAGCATGTTGGCTGGCGCTCAGTTGCAATAGCAAGGAGCGAATGTCAGCAAGTCTGTTCCAGAGATACCTCTCGATTGTCATATCAATTGACAATGATGGAAATCCAGTAAACAACGACCGCCCGAGTCGTTTGTGTGCTTACTGAGCTCTGTGAGAGCTTGGTACAATGCATTGAGAGTGATTCAGCGTTGGGGCTTGGATTAAAATCGGCGAAAACTTGCCACAGCCATGAAGTTCAATTCTTACGCGCTTGTCAGTGTGCTTCGCTGACGATTGGAGTCTTCTCCAGGGTTGGTGTGCATCTGTCATAGAGCGCTCTGGTTGATAATCTTCGTGTTCTGGCCGACAGGTTGTTCCATTGACGCGACCTTTGCCTTTTGCCATCATCCGGATATCGAGTCTTTTTATGCGGACAATTCAAAGAGCATGGTAAAACGCGGGAAAGGCCGACCAAGTGCACGAGCGCAATCATGCAAGTGGCTCGGTGGATCCATCGGAAGCTTGAATGGAGACGAATACTATGGCGGCGTTGCAATGAAGTTAGCAAACTCTACCGTACAAGTCCAGCAATACTCTGTCGTACGCTTACGACAGTCGAAAGATTTGGCGATGATCCATGTCTTTTGGGAAGCGCAGGATCGAACCATGAAGATGGAAGTTCGATACTTGAAGCATTGGACTAGCTTGCCATCGGTGTTGCAAAAGAAAATCGAAAGGTCTGTTCCGGCGGACGACGAGTTGGATGAAATGGTTGAAACCACAGAAATCGACGAACTACCTGTGGACAGGGTGGAAAGTCTTGTGGATCCAGCATCCGAATACATTTGCACCAAGTTGTATGCACATTTGACACGAACAGTCACATCCATCAGCCCAAAGGATGATCTAGAACGAAGGTGTTTAGTGCACAGCAGACGGCTCAAGGCAGTCCTTTCGAAAAAGCGAACCAGTGATATATACGACAGCGAGGACAGTGGTGACTCTCGGCTTAATCCCGTCGAAAGATGCAAGCAACGTCTTGAAGCTGCGTGCGACCAGCTGCAGCTCTCTAGCATTCCTGATGAGCTCTTGGGCCGAGAGGAAGAGCGCCATCAAATCTTCCAGACGCTCAGATCGGCCATTGTAGATGGCGAGAGTAGTCCTGTCTACATCAGTGGATTACCTGGTACATCATATCAAGTCTTTTCTTAATAATTACCCTTGTAGGTATGGGAAAAACAGCGACGGTCAAAGAAATCCTCCGCTCCCTGGAGCACGAACGAGACATGCTAACTATTCCAGCCTTCACATGGATCGAAGTGAATGGTTTGCACATGCCCAGGCCTGACCAAGCTTACAGTATGATCTGGAAAGCTCTACAGACCTTCCATTTCTCGGCACGTCAATGCAAAGGGAATCTTTCTGACATGCATTTGTAGTCGACATCCTTTAATCCCAAGCGAGCTCGTGATAGCCTCCATGCCCTATTTGCATCTCAAGACGATGATCGACCTGTGTTGGTGCTTGTCTTGGACGAAATGGATTTCATGCTCTCTGGTACATCCATTCTATCGATAAAGAACTTTGTGACCTTGCAAGAATAGGCAAGAACACTGTGTTATACAATTTCTTGGAATGGCAAAGTTTAGCATCGTCCAAGCTTGTTATTGTTGGAATTGCCAACATCATGTTCGTGCTCAGGCGTGATGGACGTGCTCAATGCCACAACTAGGGATTTACCCGAAAGACTTGCACCCAAGCTCCGTAGTCGATTTGGTCTTCATCGCATTGCGTTTCGATCGTACACTCATGAACAAATCCAAGCAATTATTCACCAACGCCTCATACGCCTTCAAGTATTTGAACCAGGTGGAAATACTCCTTCCTCTTCTTTCTTTCGTCTAACCTTCCATGAAGGAGCGATTGAAATTTACGCCAAGGCACTTGCTCACCAGTCAGGCGACATCCGAAAAGCTCTCATGGTGTGTAAAGCTGCGACTGAGCGAGCTCTCAGTCGTTTGACCGATACGTATCAAACGACTCAGGTGTTGTCATCCGATATTGAAGCTGTTCAAAACTCCATGTCACAATCGCCGCTCTTGTCGCGCTTGCGGCAGTGCAGTACCTTCGAATGCATCTTTCTGGTAGCGCTTGGACGGGAAATTAAGCTTAATGGAGGAAGTGGAGGTGAGTAAAATGACAAAGCACTTAACAAAATGTCCATCTAGGAACTCTGGAAGGTGTTGCCCATCGCATGTCGAATTTGTGCAAGACCGCCGGCTTGACCAGGGTACCCTCGTTTGCCGAAGTGCAGGCACTTTATTATGAACTCGAGCGCTCGGATGTGTTGCGAGAAAAGAAGGGTCGGCTCGTACTCACTTTTTCGCACGATGAGATCCACGAGGCGTTTGTAAGTCATCCCGTTGGTCGTTTGCTTTGGACATAATTGATAAATTACATGGTACTCTAGAAGTCCCGTCGGATACGGCGGGCTAACTGCATATCACGCGGCAAGAGTGTCACACGTTTTGCATGGAGTGTACACAGATACGAGTCTTCAAAAAAGGAGACGAGGTATGCCTCAGCCGATTCCTGCAACGCGAGCAATGCGGAGCCTTGGAATCGCAAGTCTAGTCGAACGTTTTGAGCTATTTCTCGCACAAGTCGCTGAAACGGCAGTTTGCGAATCAACAACTCAGCAGACTTTTGGTACCGCCGGATTTCACGCAGAGCGACTGTGCCTGGACGATAGCGCATCGGTTTCTTCACCAACGGTGCGTCCTTCTTCGGGAGTGACTTGGATGCAGCCAAATTCTTTCGGGCGAAGCGTCCTCCATTGCTCAACTGTGGGCGTTGCTTTGTGCGTGCCATCTTGGCGAATGAGGCAAGGTTGTCGCGCCAAACTGGTATCCGGATAAAAAGTACTTCGCGCCAGATTATCCGGAAGCCCAGGTATAACCGGATAATAAAAATCCGGATAATTGGAGTGGAAGCGAAACCAAAGCGACCGTCATGAGCAAGGACCACCCGTACGAATGGTATGCTGCATGGCCTGGCGTACAATGTGCAAGACTCACGATAGATGTGCATAGTGAAATTGTGCTGACGTTCGGCTCGGCTGCTGCTGCTGCGAATGCACTCGCTACTCTCAGCGTGGATGAAGAAATCTCCCCCGATAAAATCACCAAGGAATTGACCGTGCAAGACAACCGATTGATTGCGTAACAACAAACGCAATATGCCATGATTCACTGTTCCTACGTAGACATATCTGGGCCAACGAAATTCGCATGCTACGCGCTGCTGCGTCCTCATTCTATGACATGGCATTAGTTGTGACTCGTGTGCTTCTCGAATTCGACGATCTAGAGACTACCGAAACTGCATAGCGGAAGGAAACATAAATACTTTTTATCCTCAGCTTTGAAGTTGCGTGCTTTCAATTGCCGTGAGAATACGTAGTGCTTTGTGCTGCGAGACAAGGTTGACTCCCCATAATTTCATATAAAATATATGAGGTAGAGTATAAGATTATACAAGTCAATGATCCGGATACCGGATAGTAAGGTGCAATTCGAAAAGGGACTTGACATGGTGGATCAACTTGATGGGGCAACGAGAGCGCGCCAAAGTGATTTCTCGCTCCAGAAGATCTCACGACTCCTTCTGGACACAGACTTAGCGCTGGTAGATTTATCTATGAAATATAATTATCGTCTTACCGCTTGCTTGTCGTAGATTGTGGAAGGAATCTCACAAATCAAGCAAGAACAATCCACAGAGAAAGAGGTAAAGAGGCTCGTTGTATCCTAAGTCATCGAAAGTGTAGACGCGACGATATTCATTGGCGCAGCACACTACATTTGTGCATGTGCTTGGCGCTTTGGTGTGTAACATCACGTCTGTCATTTTTCACTTCATTATTCGGCTAGACACATATTCGTCAGACGTTGCAGTCAAATGCTAAGGTCTCCATGTACGTCGCTTTATCTAGATATCATCTCACGTACATCAGAAATTTGATTCGATTGCTTGGACACACGATTGTGCTGCATGAAGCACCAGCAACAAAGCTATTTCCAACAAAGCGAAATCGTGCAGAGCTATTGTTTCATTTTCTGTACGACTGTGATCCTCAAGGAATGCTTTCGTTCTTTGTCGAAACAATTTCGTCTCCAGAAAACAAATCTGTACTCCTGCGGTCTCTTATCATCCTCCGTGATCTAGCTTTGGCTCTTACACGACAAGGAACTTGCCTATCTGACTCAGTGTGGCTCTTACTCCTCAGTAAAGCTCACGAACTCGCAAGAACCCACTCGGTGTATGAAGGTTGATGATGAATTTATTCTTCTAGACTAATTTCAATCCAGAATCCTCGAAGCAGGCTGCTCCTACAAAGCTCAGCCTTGCGGCGGCTGATGCAGCTTTGGCAATTGCAAACATCGTCGCACTTCAGCAACTTACAGACATCGCGATTATCACAGCATTTAGGGTGAGTCACGCGCCCACTGCGATGTTTCTTTATTGTTTGGCTTAGGATCACGTCGTCGCTTTGCTAAGCCATATAACTTTGTGGTATCACAATGTTAGACATCGAGTACTGTTTGTCCGCGCGTTGGAGTCCCTCTGTGTTATTATTGATGAAGATGCTCTTGCTTGGCACGTTCACCAGTCCGTCCTTCTTTTTCAGTCTGCATTCGCCTTCACTCCTCGCACAGTTCAAGTTTTGCTTCATCAACTTCAGTACGAAAGCAATGTCGTAGTTCTAGTTAAGTCTGTTTTGTTGCTTAGGAAGGCATCGACTACTTCAGAAAAGTTAGCTGCATTGCGAAATCTTACCTGTGCCTTGGGGCGGGTCAAATTGGCAAAATTGGAAAGTTCTGTGTATCAACAGCTCCTGGAGGTAGCGTCGTCAACCACTTGAACCACATGAGCCTCATATCTGTCGATATCAAAGGAGTCGCACAAATATTTGATGGAGTCACCGTGCCAAGATCTTGCTTCAGACATCTTACGGTATCTTATTTGCAATCACTGGTTGACCACTAGTGTAACATCCCCGCCATTGCACTTGACTGAACCTTTGGTGATCTCGACTCTTCTTAATACGCCATACCATACCAATCCTTACATTGCGGAAATCCTGCTTGCAACTCAACATCCGCTCTCATCGGTGAGACTAATTTTCCCTTACCAGTCTGACCACGCCTCTCAAGCTTCAAGATCAACTCGAATCCTCAGCGACGTCAGATGATGCGATCATTGTGATTCTGACGACTCTTTCACACATGCTGCACCTGATGGATTCGAGTGAATACGTGAAAGCATGGAGTGATTGCCTTGGAGGGTATTTCGAACACCCATCACGCCACAACTTAGCTAAAGCATTTACACCAAGCATCATAATGCTCTGCGACCACCATCCTTCTCCTCGTATTCGTCAAATCGTACGTCTCATTACTCTGTCAATTTGAAATATACTCGTCTGATAGTGCGCAAATCTCCTCGTTCGGTTGGACTTGAATTTGATTGTCAAGCATTACGTTGAGCAACTGCCGTCAGAAAATGCCGACAATACTCTACGCAATCTCGTGTCTTGCCGCGCCACGATAGTTTTGCCTCGCATTCTCGAATCAATTCAAAATCTTGGATTCACGGAAGTTGTTGATGCGGTTGCCCCCTCTGGTATCGAAGCACCGACATCACAAGATGGAGCAAATGATCGAAGGAGAATCGCAGTCAAAGCTAGCATTCGGTAGTGTTATATGTATCATGCAGCTCCAACAAAGTTAATTGCCGTAGATGGCTCGCTCACGTGAGTTCACAAGATCAAAGTGCAGTGGCAGCTCTTGTCCAAGATGCTTTTTTCAAATCCCCACAAGATTCTTGCTCCATGGGATTTCTCCGAGAAATTTACAACACGTTCCCAAATGCATTTACAAACGCTGTGCCTACACTGCTAGCTCATATTCAGGTAAATTTGTCTACCTGACGAGTGAAATATGAACCACGAACCATAGAGGCATTTGACCACAGAGTTCGACGCCGAGAAAGACACCGTTGTTCTCATCAAACTGAGACCTTTGTTGGCTCTGCGCATGGCTCCACTTACAGGCTACAAGGTTGCACTTCTCAACGTGGTTGTTGTTTGACAATACAAACGTGCTTAGGATGACCCCAAACTCCAAATGCTCATTCCCATGCTTCTGAAAATTATCTACAACGTACACTGTTTTTAGCTGCTGATTCCGCTGAAATGCTGTGTTAGGACGGCGAGACAGAAGACCTTCGCAAGTTGGCCGCTGACATTTTGGCCAAATTTCCTGCTGAGACGACTATCCCCATTGTAATTCAGCATCTCAGACCACTCATGCCCCAAGATCTTGTCGCTGCACTCGAACCATGGAGTTTGTTAATGCCAACACTGTCAAGCCCAATCACTGACAAAACGATGACACTGATGGTGTACAGCTTTAGCTGCTTTTTAGCCAACCATGTTGTGGAGTCCAAATCGCTCAACGCGGCACTAGTCCTCATTTTCGGCGTATGGAGCATCGATGACACAACAACTATGGCAGTTCTTGAGCGTGTTCAGCGGGGATGCATTGAATGCCTGACAATCTTACTCCATCATACGTTTGTCGACCGATCTTCGGTAAGCCAACACCCCGAATGGAGTCAACTCATGTCGTGGTAGTCTGTCTTCATGGACGAGTTGCTCCAAATCCTCCTCGATGGTTTCTTCTATGGCCAAGTTGCATCGAATATATTATCCTCGGACATAAATCTTCCCGCGAGATTATGCTGCTGCAACGTCTTGCTCAAGTATACCGCGATTGTGCTTATGAGATTGTTAAAGTCTTTCCTAGCATCACACCCCGGTTGGACGAAGTCGCATTGATAGCTGTAATCACTCGAACTCTGCCCTATTTATTAGCGGCGTTGCAAGATCCCGATGCCAATGTGCTTTCAGCGAGCTTGAAGGTCCCCTTCCATCCACTGTCATGTTTAAATATTTCAACAGCTAGTACTGACATGGACAAAACACCGCGGGTTCGTCTTGCTCTCAACCGATGAGGCTTTAAATCAAGTACGCGATATCTGGATGGCAACTTTGCGCCTGGTCGTGGTTGCTTCCACCGCGCAGGTCTGATCCTTGCCTTCGACTCAATCTAATTTGTGAGTAGATCTCTATGGAGGCGGTGCAGACCATTGCCCTCGTGGTCACTCAAACCAAGGAAATGCCACGACTTGCCAATCACGAATTCCTTCGGGACATATCAAGGTCAACTCTTTCCCATCCATTTCATTTACTCATCCCTTGTCTATAGACACTTAAAAGAAGCGCGGGACAGGACGCCACATGCTCAACTTCGAGAGGTCCTTCAATCCCTGATTGGATTTTTGGGCTAGATCTTACAGCGACGAATTGGGGGCACGACTTCAACAACCCTACAGTTCTCCGTTTTGATTGGCTAAAATTATCTCATACTGTGATTTGATTGGCTTAATTTCGAGGATATAACACATTTGATTGGCTGTTCCTTTCCACTATATATATGGCTTATTCTTCCATCACCCACGATCATCATGCGGAAGAACAATAACAACAGCGCAACCGCTTCTTCGAGCTTGACAGCCTCCGGCAAGAGAATGAGCAACTACGGCAGCACATATGACCCCGTAAGCCGTCCATATCGCGAAGATTCCCCGTCGTCTCACGTTTTCTGACATCTAGACAGCGCACAAACTCATGGCGACGTCCGACAAAATCGAACTCACCAAGCAGACGATCGCAGAAGCCGACCAACGAGCAAAGCACGTTCTCGTGGATCTAGAAGCGCAGAGGGCACAATTTACCGATATGAAAGAGATGGTGAATCAAACCAAGTCAGCCACGACCCAAGCCACAGCATATTTGAAGGAAATCCGCGCTCGCACGATACGACAAAAGGTCTTTCTGTGGTCGATTATCGTCGCGCTCCTTGTGGCTGACATTTGGTTGTTTTATTGGTTCTTCCTGCGGCAATAGAGTCCGTTTTGTTCACTTTTGTGTGTGTTGCGCTCGTTGCATGGCATGTCTCGACCAAGCCTGCATTTCATCCAGGCAACTCGGATGGCGTTTCTATGGCGGGTGTAATATCATGCCGTTCTTGAAATATTTCGTAGCTTCATGTGATTGCATTGCTGACTGGAGTTCTCTAATCAATCAGGGCGGCCACGCCGTGACTCACGTGCAACAACGTGTTGATCCAATGTCCAAGGTGTAATCCTTCCTGATGGAGATCGCCTCAACTGCCTGTCAAGTGACCTGCACGTTCTTTAAAAGAACATTTTAAAGACAATACACCAATTAAAAGAGTAATCCAGTATTTCTTAAAATGAATTTGGATTAAAAGAAATTTCTGAAATAGTAAAGAACAACTTCAATCGGGTCACTGGACTTCAGTGCCAACAATCTCTCCCACGATAGCAGTAGAATCCTGCGCGATGTACACTTGTGTGACTCACGCGACGCTCTTGACTGAACGAGCGCTTGGTCATTCTTGTACTTGCCTGCACCCATGCATTCCCTCCATCCCCAGCGCGACGCCGCTGCCGTCGTCCACGAGCGGACGCTCTCGACCTCCATCATCAGCATCATCAAGGAAGAACATCTACTATATGGCATCATGGTCCAGTACGTCGACCGCCGGTGGGTCATCTACAAGCGCTACTCTGAATTTCGACGCCTGCGCGAGTCGCTCTTGACGCTCACAAGTGCTGCCAAGTGCACTTGTCGGTGTCTTCACCTCCCGCTGTCGTCCATGGCATTCCCCAAGAAGAAATTCTTCTCGACCAAATCCGACCAAGTGGCAAGTGAACGCCGCGCATCGCTCGGTCGATTCCTCGACGTCACGCTCACACTCCTTGGCAATTCGATGCTCGAATGCGAAGCCACCGACTGCCCCATCGTCCCTCTCTTGAAGACGTTCCTCCAAGTCCAACGGCATACACACATGATGCTCACATCGACGAGCGTTGCGACAGACACGTCATTCGTCCGAAAGACATCGACGACCAAGCGCCACGGCTGCGAAGGTTTAGCTTTGTCTTCCTGCAGGGACCAAGTCGACATGTGCGTTCTCTCGACGAGGTAGCATAACTTGCGTCTAGCTCAATAGATCTGTATTTACTTCATGTTTCCTGGTCTTCCATGCCTTGCAAGCTCTGTGTGCTGTTGACGCGGCTCCTCATACATCGCGGCGACTGGTTTCGATGGTAGCTCGACCGCCTGGACGACGATGGCGATGGCGCTTCCTGGCTGTCGGCTAATGTGACATTGGCCATGCGGTTCCCAGCCCACTAGCACCGGTAGTTCAGGTGCCGAGTGACAGCGAACATGTCGTACCTGAATCCAGTACTGATGGCCCAAGTAGAGCTTCTGAGCTGCCGTCGCGACGGACATAGGACGCTCCGCCGATCTAATCGCAGGTTGCTTCTTCGCATGATGCTTGGGCTGTCGGTGCTTCAGCTTACCTACAAGGCTCAGCTCAACAAGATAGAGAGACATACGTGGCGAGGACGTGGTCCTGACGCGCGGCAGCTCTGGCGGGGGTTGAGCTAATGGTGGTGGATGTAGACTATGATTGAAGGGGGCCAAGTAGACCGGCCGAGCTTGGCGTCGTGGCGTGGCGTCGGTCAGAATCGACTGCTTGCATTTTTGCCACTGTGCATTGTGCTGAAGATCGCGCTGGATCGATTCAGGATGCATGCGCGCGTACAAATCGTCCGCGTCTGCTTTCATAATGAGCTCGACGACACTATCTCGAAGAATGTGATGGCGAAAGTCGACCTTGTCCACGCGGTAGAGAATCGCACTTGGCGACGCCACGATGACTGAGCAAGCGGCATGTGATAAGCCTCGGACGACTTCATACGACCCAAAGCATTGTCCACTAGCGAATTCCCGTCAGAAGCCATGGGAAGAAGAACAGCAATACCTGGATAAAGTGGCGAGTTCGACAAAGCCAAGCTTGGGCACATGCTTGACAAGACGACAGTCGCCAAGTTGGATCATGTAGACCGCTTCAACGTCTTCGTTTTGCGCCACGACGACGTCGTTGTAGGATTTCAGCACGCGCTCCATGCGGCCGCACAATTTGATCTTGGATTCGCGATCCCAGTGGCGGAACGTATGGGTCTTGTGGAGAAATTCGAGCTTCTGGCTACAAGACACCGTCAAGATGGTGGAGGAGACGCATGGACCGACTTGATTTCTTTGCTGTTGCGAAAGACACGGCAGTCGAGAAACGCTGATCGATCAATTGCGAGGAGAAACGAGTCTTCGCACGCGACAACGGATGCCGTGCGAACGCCGGACGTTGTCAGCATGCCCACATCGCCAAATGAATCGAATCGCTTGAGTCGACGGACGACGTATGAGGTACAAAGCGGCGATTCATCTAGAGACGACATTCAAACGAGGAAAATCACGGAGGAAATACAAAGGCCGACGCCTGGATTGTGCAGACACGAGTAGACCTTGACACGATTCATAATGTCGTTCAAGTCGCGCTTGGATTTGAGATGCATGCGCGTCAAGTCGACCACAACGTGGAGTGATCTACGAAGAAATTCTTAAGCGCAGGCCCGACGCCGAGGGAACAAACCCCGAGATGACACAGAAGAACGTATCGGCAGGATCGCCGATGCTGAAGAGGATCTCACCCTTGGATAGACTCACGCCGCGGCTGACTTTGAGGTATTGCAGTCGATCGACAGGATCCACGTCAACGAAGAAGCGAATGTACAGAACTGCCGAACGAGATCAGTGTTGCATTGGCGCAGTTGAAGTCGTACCAAAGCGGTCCATAAATTCGTAATCGTCGGCAGTCCGCGAGGCATCGGGCAAGAGCAAGAGCTTTCGCATGCGATTCACTGTGCTGGCTTTGACATCCTCATGACTGTTCCATCGGACCGCCAGAGTGCTCTTGTTAGACAAGATCTATGAACGACGCAGTGTGTTACCTGAAGGATTCGTCATCGTCGACAGCAACGAGCAGGTCGTCTTTCAAGTCAACTTGCATGAAGCCGCGGCAAGTCGACAGACGGTGAACCGTTCCCAGAACGACGACGACTTCGACAGTTTCACTAAATCTTTCGGCGGATTTTCGAACTAGACGGCGCGACGCGATGACACATACGCGACGGATAGTCCTAGCTTGCTCGACAGAGAAAGAGAGCGTTTCGACCAAGAAAGACGTGGATGAAGATGTTCCAGAAGACGACGATGGCGAAGTTTGTATCCGCGGTGCAACTTGCATGGACAACGTCACGACGACAGACTTGCCTGCCAAGAGGGGAAGTTACCACGCATCCGGGAAAGAGCACAACCAAGATGCGATTTCCACGGCTTGCCACATCCAGTTGCCTTGGGACATGGTCAAAATCATGATGGAATTCCTCGATGGTGTCACGCTCTTGGCTTGCACTGCCGTCAACTCGACATGGCTGATCGCAACGCACGACGTCCGCTACTGGCGCGCCATTTGCATCGCTCAGTGGCCATTCCTGCATAATCAAATCGTGCCGCAGCTTCCAGGCGCGATCGATTACGACGTACGCCTTCTTTGAGAGCTCCTTCTCGTCCTCACGGCTCTCATGTAGCTCATTCGCATTTACGGCGGGTCGTGGAAGAGTTGTTTCCTTCAACATCGTCAAGTACGACCATTGTTCTCCATCTCCATCTCATTCCAGCGCACAACAGAAGCGTCGAACGGCGGAATCGAGCGTACGCATTCGTCAGTTTGCATCTTGCAGCGCAGATCGCGTCGTCTCCGACACATTTAGCATTGGCGACCATCGTTTCTGCCTCTGGGTGTTCCCGAGGGGGAATCCCAACGAACCAAACTACCACCACCGCGCGCTTTCCGTCTATCTCGTCCGTCCATCCTCTCCTCTCTCGTCACTTAAGACCATCGTAGGTCTTGACGGATCTTGACAAACGACCGCTCGACTGGTTGACTTGCGCTGTCTTCACCTTGACGGTCGTCCATTCCAGCGACCCAACAAAGAAGTAAGCCACATGGTCCATGCTCTTCTCCTCAACTTTCTCTGTAGCATCGTGTGGCACTCATCCTTGAGCGACAACAAATTCAACGCCACGCTGTCGAACTGGGGTGTCCATTCCCTCGGCGAGATCTCGTTGCTCTCGGACCCAGCGCTTGGCTACATCAATGCAGCAGACGATGGATCGCTCCATGTTGCGACGCGCGTCCATGTCTTGACCTTGACGATTCGACTCTTCCTCGAAGACGGCTTTATGGCCCATCAAGGTCTTGGCCTTGGCCCTCCGCTTCATTCGATCGAGCTGCCATTCTGCGCGACTCTCGGCGACTTCTACACCGAGTTGACGCGGCTCTTTCCATCGCTCAGCGACATTTCCCAATGCCGCCTCTGGAGCTTTAGCCCGACCATGCTCACTGGGTAACTCGTCTTCCATGAACACAAGCACGACTTTGATCGAGTAGACAAGCGAGACGACCACGGAAGTGTCTGTCGACGCTCGACGTCCACACGCCACTCTTCAATCAACTTCTCCATGATGGAACAGACATGGACGCATATTCCCGCGCCGATCTCTTTGTTGATCCTGCGTGTCTTGACTCGTTTGTCTTTGTCAAGGTACTCCTCATCTCCTCGCATCTTCTCCTCATCGATTAGATCCTTGATCGTGTCAGCGGCGATTTGCGTTACGTCGGCCGATTGAGTTTGGCCACGCATGCTACACCGGCAGCAATCGCGGCGCATCTGTCCTTGCTCCATCAAGACGACACAGCCTGTTCGGCGACGTGGCGATGCGTCAAGGAAGAATGCGCGCCGCAATTGTGCAGCAACAGTCCACTTGACCCTTTTGAAGTAGTGCAGCCGTCCGATATGCTCATCTTTGCTCGCGAGATGCCGAACGACTCGGCAGCTACATGGACCCAGTCGGTGCGGCGATGCCTCCAAGTCTATCTCAACCACCAGTGCGTCCTCCTCACCGCTATCTCTCATCTCACTGTGAAATTCATGTAGCTACGATGCAGCTCGAGCACTTGCTGCGAATGCCCGACGGCATTTGAGGCTCTCTGATGTGGAAACGATCGCGGAGCAGCTCGACGTGCCGCGCTTTCGTTTCCACAGTGTGTTTGCCAAATGCGACCAGGATGCGCGGCGGACATTGCGCTACATCATGGAAGGAAGACACCTTGGATTCATCTGCGATTCCTGCGGCAAGACAGACTTCCGCGGCGTGCGCTTCAACTGCCGCGTTTGTACCGACTACGACCTGTGCCACTGCTGCTTTGGTACGTCCTCTTCCACCTCGTTGGTGCCTTTGACAAGTGTCGCGACAGAGATGGACCAAACGTTGTTTTCCCACAGATACGCCAACGTCGATGGCAAGTGGACGCGCGTCGTTAACTTCCAAGGCGGCCATCAGCGCAACCACGACATGATGCACGTCTTGCCCGTCTTTTTTAAATAATCAACTCATTGAATGACCTCGTTGAGATCGCGCCAGTGACGTCGGTCGCGCTGGCGGCAGTCGGTGCGTAAATGAAAAGCCACCAAAGTTGTCGTCGTCCGAGTCGTCTCCTGCCGCGGCATCGTCGCTGAGATTCCCCACGCTGATCTTGGTAAATTCCTGGTCAAAGTTTTGCAAATCTGTCGCGCCATGGACGCGCGGCTTGAACGGAGGCTTCACTTTCTTGGCTTCAAGTGCAGTCCAGTCGATCGTTGCAAAGAAGGGATGGCGCCGCAACGTCGCTTCGTCCAAACGCTTGACGGGATCGCGCTCGAGCAAACCGCGCACGAGACTCTTTGCATTCGCCGAGAGCCCAAACCGCGCTGGAAACGTCAATGGCTCGTTCAAAATCTTCTCGCACATCTTCTGCACATCCTTGTCAAAGAACGGCGGCCATCCCGTGAGCATTTCATAAAGGAGCGTGCCGAGACTCCACCAGTCGACGGCATAGCCGTACGCGCCTTTGGTCTTTCGGGCGACAAGCATCTCTGGCGCTAAATACTCTGGCGTGCCGCAGAACGTCTTGGCGCCTTCCGTGAGTGAGACATGGCGCTTCGCCAAACCGAAATCGGTAATCCGGACATGGCCGTCAGCGTCGAGGAGGACGTTTTCTACACCATGACAGTCATGAGATGGAAGAAAGCAAGAGCGGATCGCACCTGGCTTGAGATCGCGGTAAACAATCGACTTGGAATGCAAATGGCTCAACGCGGCGATCAATTCCGCAGCGTAGAAGCGCACCATCGTCTCGCTAAACGCGCGGAATTTCTTGAGGTGGAAGAAGATTTCGCCGCCAACGCAGAAGTCCGAGACCATAAAGAGACGCTCGCGGGTCTGAAAAGCGACTCGCAGAGTCACGATGAAGGGATGATCGAGCACACTCATCACATTGCGCTCCGTCATGGTGTGATCGACCTGGTGGCGCTTGATAAGTTCGCGCTTTTTCAACACTTTCATTGCAAAGAGAGCTCCTGGCGCATCTCGTCGCTGGACGAGGTAGACTTTGCCAAACGATCCTTTGCCAAGGACCTTGAGCACCTCAAAGTCATCAACTGTCCATTTGTGGTTGGGATCAAACGGTTGCCGCACGGAATCAAACAATGTCGATTCGTCTGACATGAGTCCAACATCTGACCCTCCAGGAGTGACCGTTGCACGCTCCGCAAAATCTACATCGAGAGCCATTTAGACGACGCAACGAAGAAATGCTCGTACCATCGTCTACGGATTCATCTCGATCATCTATGGGCGATAAGAAGGCTTGTAGTTCGTGTGGACGCGGTCGCATGGCGAGCAAAGCTTGCATATACCTAAATCCACACATCAATATCATGATCCATCACGAACGAGCCCACGTTTCGAAGCCGGTACGGCGTTGTTCAATCACGCGCAAAGATAGCGAGGAGAATAGACGCTTGGGTGGAAATGCAAGCGATCGGACACTGGCATATCGTTGACAGAGCGTTTTGTGAAGCGCGCGGAATTCGCTATATCTCTTGCCCAAATTCCACGTAGAGTCTCGCGATTCCACCGTCATGCAGAAGATCGTGTAGCGCTGCTGATGTTCCAGCTCTAGTCGAGAATCCCATGACGGAATGCGCACAGAAGTCACATTGGCCAACGACCAAGCCATCTCGTCGGTGCCGTCGCTTTGGTCGCTGTGAGCAAATATGCAAGTGGTGAAACGTCGGGCATCCGGATAATCCGGATGAATTCCGGATAAACGTACGAAAGATCTCCACAGAAAGGACACCTCCAAGAAGTCAAAATGATGGAACTGTCAGCGGAGAAAGGCCCGATGGATGGAGATTGCTCGCGTTCTACTCGACTAGATGGAGCAATTTATGGCAAGATATGACGGGAACATTGAATGAAGCGAACGGACCAAGTTTGGCAGCGTAGAAACCTCGACAAGTGGTGTAATGGCTACGCGAAGCCTAGTCGCAGAGGTGCTGCGTTGGTAGCGCGGGTGCTTCCGGCGATTCCAAAAGAGCTTGAAGATTGCCAAGATGAATAGAAACGTGCTGTTGAAGAACTTTACCCACGGAGGAACATTGCTGGGGAGGCTATGGGAAGCAATACTCAGTTGACGTTGTGCATACGTCGTGAAGTGTCGACTGCATGGATTACGTGGGAAAATAGCCCGTGATTTTGTACTGTGGAACCCCGTCCGAATGATGAAGAATGCCGAAGACGAATGCGGGGATGAATTACGTTTGTCGGTTGTACAGGATGTTGTCTGGATCACGCTATCATTTCTGACGATCTACAGCGAATTCATGAAATACTTGCAGTATTGCAGCGACATGGACAAACGAATTGCACTTGTTATTGTGACACAACACAATTAGGTGGTCCAAGTAAGCTTTGTCCATGGTCGAATGCAGCTGCTGGACGTGGAACAAGCTCCAGGAAATGCGTAGATGCCCTCGGACAACCATCACAAGACAACGAGATTGTACACCAAAATATGACTCTACTTGAACAAATCCAAGCCGTGAAGCATTCTGGGAATACCAAGAGCAAAGCATCAATATTCAGCATGCTATTGAAAAGAATTGCTCAAGCAGACTTTGGCGCTTGAAATGCCTGACGACAACTTCAAGAGCAACTGGAATTACACCAGGAGTACTGCCCTTGGCACGGCATGCCACTGACTCGTCTGCTAATACAAGCAAAAAGAAGGAGCTTAACAAAACGCACGCCTCTCAAGCACCAAATGCAATCCAAAGGCAGAACTGAAACGTCTTTAGTCTATGGACAGCCACAAGCTAAGTTTGGCAAGACGGTCGCGTCGCTTATTAGTTGTTCGCCGCGGCTGGCTTCTTCACGACTGTGAATTGGGCGTAGTCTCCCGCAGTCCACTTATCGACGTGCATCGAGATGACATCATCCTTGCCACTAGGGACGCAGCCCTTGCAACGAGCAATGTACTTGCCAGTGTCGGCCTTCAAGGCGATCTTGCCGTTGTAAGCATCTTCACAAGTGAATTGGGCCCATGGCGCCGATTTCCAGTCCGAGACATGGACGTATGCTTGGTCTGGGTAGACCCCTCCGGGGGTGCAATTGTTGCATCGAGCAAAGTAATAGCCCAAGTCTCCCTTGAGTACAATCTTGCCGCCGCCAGTGTTGTAGACCGTCCAGAAGGCGTACGGCGTGCCTTCATTGAGGGCGTACTGAAGGGTGACCGAGTCGGGGTTCTTGCTCCAAGACATGCAATTGCGGCAGCGCGTGGCGTAATAACCAGTGTCAGCCTTCAAGGCAATGACGTCGCCTTGACGAAAGTTGCAAGTGGCGGCGGAGACCGTTTGGGCCAAGGCAAATGCGCCGAGGAGGATCGTTTGGATGGAAACCATGATGGGAATGCTCGAGTGGAAATTGGAGAATGAGCTCACTGGGAAAGAAAGTCGACAGGATTCTTTGACAATTGTATGCAGCTCGTCCACGTGCACGAGAGATCATGTGTTGTATGCACGCCGGCACACGTCGCCTGCTGAAAATTCAAGCTCTGGCGATTCACGTGGCAGTATACAAGACGAGACCACGCGGTGGATACAAAGTTTCGCGTCGACGACTCTCGTAGGCTGCATACGATGGAGAGACAAAGAACGAGTGGTGCTGGTGACTGCGGTCTCGACGGATAGCCCTTCTCTCCAAGATTCCCAGTAGTTGCCACGAGTAGAGAGACCAAATTTATCGAGGGAAAGTCCCACTACGTGACGAAAGCCGTGTGCGGACGGTCGATTGCTCCCGCTCGACTTGACTACAAAGTTGTTAGCGTGGCATGAACGTGCGGCGCACAAGGACACTTAGTGGCTGCTCCAAAACTTTCCAACTGAAATTCATCATGCGTAATGGACGCCAACCTGGGTACCATCCTGTGTATCGCAAGGTCATGGGTACACTGGACGACTTGCTCGAGCGTCTACTGTTTCCTCCTTCATTTCGTAAGTGCAGGCTATCCTGTTTGTCCGTCGACGAGGTCTGTTGGTGCTTCGTGGGGATTCTGGGCGAACCACAAGTACCAAGCTACACCACAGGTCAACGAAGTTTTTTTATAATGCTCCTCGTCGTGGATGCGCCGCTTTGGTCACGTTCATCGTGGCTCAAGGCACAGCCATGACCAAACTGAACCTCATGTTGTGAGCAATGGGATGTGCTACGAGTTCAAGCGTCGTCCAAGTCAAAGCCACGGGTGAGCAGTTCACCTTGCACCCAAGACGAAGAGTGCAAAATGGATAGTTGACAGAAGAACAGCGCTGTCTCAAGCCATGGCTGCTTACAACTCATCGAAATGGTTGCTAGCTCTTACGCCTCTTGACGAGTTGAGACTTCACATGACAAGAAATTAAAATGCATTCATCTTATCTACAAGGATGCAGACGACCGTCCCATCTCGTCACACACACTGCAGCGCAGTGAAGCGTGGAGCAAACGCCTTGCGCTCGTCAGCAGTCGCAGGGACACGGCGACGGTTGTACACAAACATGCCAAGCAAAGCAAGGCAAGAACCCGCAAACATGGAGCCAAGCACAAGCACGACTCGGTTGGGCTCGGCCGTCACTTGGTTGATCGACATTTCCAACACGACTGGCTTCTTCACGACGGTGAATTGAGCGTAGTCTCCATCGCGCCAGTTGTTGACATGCATCGTGATGACATCCGCTGGACCACCAGGGACGCAGCCATTGCAACGAGTGACATACTTGCCAGTGTCGGCCTTCAACGCGATCTTGCCGTTGCTGGCATCTTCACAAGTGAATTGGGCCCATGGACCTGACTTCCAGTCCGAGACGTGGACAAAGGCTTCGTCGGGGTAAGCGGCACCTGGGACGCAGTTGTTGCAACGAGAAAGGTAGTTGCCGAGGTCTCCCTTGAGTGCAATCTTGCCGTCGCCAGTGTTGTAGACTGTCCAGTACGAGTATGGTGTACCATCATTGATGGGCGACTGGAGGTTGACTGAGTCAGGGTAGGCGGCATGAGCGATGCAGTTGCGGCAACGCGTGACATACTTGCCAGTGTCAGCTTGGAGGGCGATGACGTCTCCGTCTTTGAAGTAGCAGTTGGAAGCATGCTTGAGGTACTCGACTTCGAATTGCGCCCATGGGCTGCCTTTCCAAGCTGGAGCATGAACAAAGGCAACATCAGCAGGACCACTACGGACACAGTTGTTGCATCGAGCCAAGTACTTGCCAGTGTCGGCCTTGAGAGCAATCTTGCCATTGTCAGCATCTTCACACGTCCATTGGGCCCAAGGTCCCGATCGCCAGTCCGAGACGTGGACGAAAGCCTCATCGGGGTAAGCGGCGCCTGGAGCACAGTTGTTGCATCGTGAGAGGTAGTTGCCGAGGTCTCCCTTGAGCGCAATCTTGCCATTGCCAGCATCGACGATGGTCCAGTACGAGTATGGCGTGCCAGAGTTGATGGGAGCTTGGAAGTTGACCGAGTCGGGGTAGGCAGCACCACCAATGCAGTTGCGGCAACGGGTGACGTACTTTCCAGTGTCTGCCTTCAAGGCAATGACGTCGCCTTCACGAAAGTTGCAATTGCCAGCTGAGACCGTTTGGGCCACGGCGAAGGCGCCGAAGAGAAGTGCTTGGAGGGAGATCATGATGGCGTGTGGATGGGGAAATGAAATGTGAGGAATGCGATATCTTGTCGGTGAATCTTTCGCCTTCACCGAGTGACTGATTGAGTTTGAGTGGGGGTTGAAGAAGCCACCGATGTGTTTCGCAATGTCCAAGACTTAGAATGATGAGAGGCGCCAAGATCGCACGAATGATCTTTGCTTCTGGCGACAGTCAGAACGAGTGGAAGTCAGTCACGAGTTCCACTGTGGCCTTCACCGTACGATGCATTCCATCCGCCTGTCGAAGCCCCTCCACCTCTTCTACCTTGCCTCCATATATTCATATGCAAAACTTCTTTGGCTAGGCATGGTTGCGACGCTGGTGTCAATCGGCGTCGTGCATTTCAATGGCTGCATCGACTTGTCCAGTGTTGTTGTAGATTGTTGCATTCTAACGTTGAATTTCAGTTCTCGCTTGCTTCATTTGTAGTTGGGGCCGCGAATCCTTGCGGCCGCTCTTGCGATTCCTCGAGACAGCCCAAGATATCTCTTCCACTGCGGTACTTGCTCCTCCAAGCCTCCAGTCAAGACAGCAACCACCGTTGAAATCGACGTTCGAAAAATCGGTAACTGCAAGAAGCCACAGTCGATCTCTGACTTCAAATGGACAGCCTCCTTGCATTCATCTCGACTACTTGGAGCTACTGAGGACTTTGGAGAGCACTTTGGGTAAGACTTTGTCATCCAATATCGAAGGCGATATCGTACAGGATCAGTAACTTTGACAAAGTTGTGTATCATGACGCGACCACTCTCAAGTTGTATAATGTAGATGCAGCGCCTTCTTCCTAAAGATCCATCAACGCGAGGGAAGCTGATCTGGAATGACTTTATAATTCAAGCTTCACAACGCAAGATGTGCATTGCCAAGCTACTTGTGAAAGATTCACGTCGATGCACGAGTGGCGGTGACACTCCTCGCTTCAGTCATTCTCCAATTTGCCTTTGAGCATTCCTATCATGATCTCCCTCCAAGCACTTCTCTTCGGCACCTTCGCCGTGGCCCAAACGGTCTCTGCTGGCAACTGCAACTTTCGTGAAGGCGACGTCATTGCCTTGAAGGCAGACACTGGAAAGTATGTCACCCGTTGCCGCAACTGCATTGGTGGTGCTGCCTACCCCGACTCGGTCAACTTCCAAGGACCCATCAACTCTGGCACGCCATACTCGTACTGGACAATCGTCGATGCTGGCAATGGCAAGATTGCGCTCAAGGGAGACCTCGGCAACTACCTCTCACGATGCAACAACTGTGCTCCAGGCGCCGCTTACCCCGATGAGGCTTTCGTCCACGTCTCGGACTGGCGATCGGGACCTTGGGCCCAATGGACGTGTGAAGATGCTGACAATGGCAAGATTGCTCTCAAGGCCGACACTGGCAAGTACTTGGCTCGATGCAACAACTGTGTCCGTAGTGGTCCTGCTGATGTTGCCTTTGTTCATGCTCCAGCTTGGAAAGGCAGCCCATGGGCGCAATTCGAAGTCGAGTACCTCAAGCATGCTTCCAACTGCTACTTCAAAGACGGAGACGTCATCGCCCTCCAAGCTGACACTGGCAAGTATGTCACGCGTTGCCGCAACTGCATCGCTCATGCCGCCTACCCTGACTCAGTCAACCTCCAGTCGCCCATCAATGATGGTACACCATACTCGTACTGGACAGTCTACAACACTGGCGACGGCAAGATTGCACTCAAGGGAGACCTCGGCAACTACCTTTCTCGTTGCAACAACTGCGTCCCAGGTGCCGCTTACCCCGACGAAGCCTTTGTCCACGTCTCGGACTGGAAGTCAGGTCCATGGGCCCAATTCACTTGTGAAGATGCCAGCAACGGCAAGATCGCGTTGAAGGCCGACACTGGCAAGTATGTCACTCGTTGCAATGGCTGCGTCCCTGGTGGTCCAGCGGATGTCATCACGATGCATGTCAACAACTGGCGCGATGGAGACTACGCTCAATTCACGGTCGTGAAGAAGCCAATCGTGCTGGAAATTATATTGAATGAAGCGACGCAGACTTTAACACCTGGATCCAGTCAAACAACCCTCATGCTTAGCTCCATGTTTGCCGGTTTCTGCTTAACACTTGTGGCTGCATACGCCTACAACTACCGCAAGCATGAGGCTAAAGGCTTTCAGCGTATTTTGTAAGTAATCGACTGTCTTTCCTGGAGTAAGGCACGACGCCGTGCTTCTTAAACACTTGAATCGATTTGTGAAATTTACTTGCAAGTGTTGCTAGTCATACGCTTGCTTCCACAGTGGATCGAATTGACGAAACCACCCGCTCCAAGGCAAAGCCCCTGTTCGCATCCAACGCACCCTCAGTCGGATTGATTGATTCACGTTGTTGGAAACGAGTGGACCCTTTCAAATTGTTGAGTGCGGCCTGCAGCCACGGATCTTTGGCACGTGGCTCGGCCAAATCCTCTCGAAGCAACGTCTAAACCACGCGACGTCGCCACTGTCACAGTGCCAATTTTGTTTGTTCACACCTATGTCTTACTGCGTACCCACTGAAGACGCACACCCAACACCACTTGGCCTGCAAGTTGAATTCAGTAGATAAGATTTTGTGAGTCCGCTCAGCGTTCCCTACGTTAACGCCACGGTGGACACGATTCACGACGCCAGGTCTTGTGCGGAATGTTGACGACAAAGGCAGTTGTATTATCTCTGTGGATCTGTGCTGGTCAGACAACCGAGAATTGCAGCAATTTTTGAATGCCATCGAGACCGCAGTCACCAGCACCACTCGTTCTTTGTCTCTCCATCGTATGCAGCCTACGAGAGTCGTCGACGCGAAACTTTGTATCCACCGCGTGGTCTCGTCTTGTATACTGCCACGTGAATCGCCAGAGCTTGAATTTTCAGCAGGCGACGTGTGCCGGCGTGCATACAACACATGATCTCTCGTGCACGTGGACGAGCTGCATACAATTGTCAAAGAATCCTGTCGACTTTCTTTCCCAGTGAGCTCATTCTCCAATTTCCACTCGAGCATTCCCATCATGGTTTCCATCCAAACGATCCTCCTCGGCGCATTTGCCTTGGCCCAAACGGTCTCCGCCGCCACTTGCAACTTTCGTCAAGGCGACGTCATTGCCTTGAAGGCTGACACTGGTTATTACGCCACGCGCTGCCGCAATTGCATGTCTTGGAGCAAGAACCCCGACTCGGTCACCCTTCAGTACGCCCTCAATGAAGGCACGCCGTACGCCTTCTGGACGGTCTACAACACTGGCGGCGGCAAGATTGTACTCAAGGGAGACTTGGGCTATTACTTTGCTCGATGCAACAATTGCACCCCCGGAGGGGTCTACCCAGACCAAGCATACGTCCATGTCTCGGACTGGAAATCGGCGCCATGGGCCCAATTCACTTGTGAAGATGCTTACAACGGCAAGATCGCCTTGAAGGCCGACACTGGCAAGTACATTGCTCGTTGCAAGGGCTGCGTCCCTAGTGGCAAGGATGATGTCATCTCGATGCACGTCGATAAGTGGACTGCGGGAGACTACGCCCAATTCACAGTCGTGAAGAAGCCAGCCGCGGCGAACAACTAATAAGCGACGCGACCGTCTTGCCAAACTTAGCTTGTGGCTGTCCATGGTCATGATGATGTCCTCGGAAAGTACTAAGACACGTAACACAGTTTAGCTTTGGATTGCTTTTTTGTGTTTTGAGTTGGCGTGGTCTTTCCGTCATTGACTCTCATCGCCTTCACATCATGATGCTACTTGACCTTGGTGCTTGTCCAGTCTTGAGCTCCACTCTGTCTCATCGGAGACGAAGCCCATGGAAAACTCTGCGGTGTAATCGACTGCAGGTGGCGCGTTTCTGGGATTGAATAATTCATGAGAGGGAGAACCAATGCGTAGCCAAATGTTCCTGCAACGTGGTGCATGGTCAAGACTACACGCTTAAGGGCTCATCAGTACCATTTGCAATGATCTCCGTAAGCTGAAGATCGTCGAATCAGGGCATATTGTCACCACTCCAGTCTGCTCTAGTCGCAAGCAGAGGAGCTGCAAGGTTAAAGAACCTCAAAGACGAAGACGTCATCGCCCACCAAGTTGTCACTCGTTGCAACGGATGCTTTCGTGGTGGCCCCGCGGATGTCATTAGGATGTATGTCAACAACTGGAGCGATGGAGACTACGCTCAATTCGCCGTCGTGTTGGAAATCCTATTGAATGAAGCGACACAGACTTTGGCACCTCGATCTAGTCGAACAACCCTAGTGTTTGGCTCCATGTTTGCCGGGTTCTGCTTGGCATTGTGGCTGTCTACGGCTACAACTACCGCAAGGATGAAACCAAAGGCTTCCAGCGTATAGTATATGTCTTTCATTGGTGAAAAGCACAGCGCAGTGCCTCGTGATCGCTTCAATTCATTCACGATATCAACTTGCGAATACTCCTAGTCATAAGCTTGCTTCAATGCAAGAACCCAAGTTGGTTCAGTCCACCGATGCACCTGGTGGAACTGGGCGGATTCCTATCACAGTAATATCATCAATGCAGCGTTCAGCACGACAGAGAGGATCCAATGGACGAAACTACCCGCTCCAAGGCAAAGTCCTTCGTACCTTCTGTCGGATTGTATGATTCACAGTCGTTGAAAACTGTGTTGTGGTGCATCCTTTCTTTAAAACTAACTGAAGCGGCCTGCAGCCACGGACCTTTGGCGCGATATGGCTTGGCCAAATCCTCTCGAAGCAACGTCAAAGCCACTCAACGTCCAAGTTTTACCCAAACCACCAGGATGTCGGGTTGTCTCGGTTGCCTGGTATTTTCAATCAGTGGGTAATGGGTGCTTCGTAAAACACATGACTGAAAGTCCACGGTGATGTTGCACATGTCATGGAAAATGCTGACGGGGGTTCTATTCTCTTCTATTCGAGGAGTGCCGGATGACCTCCTGCTTCAGGTGATATCATGTGTAGGAGATATACATTTCTGTCCCCACGTGAAAGGATGACTTTGAGACTTGGATGTATTCGAGGCCTCCAAGTTATCCTTTGACGTGTCGGGGCAGAAACGGTGCATCAAACTGTCCTATCCATTGGGTTTGAAATGCATATTTCCTTTACATGATTTCAGCTGAAGCAGCACGCAATACAAATAGCAATTCCAGCACAAAGTTGCTGTCGTGCAGACTGTCGCTCAACGCATGAAGCACATCAACCATTGTATAACCACTGCACTGTTCAGTTGAGCTCTTGGCAAAACATGATCAACTCGAAGCTGCCTTGACATCTTTCCTATCAGCTTGCTCAGCAAACCAGATGACTCAAAGTCCATCCTGGGTGTGGGCGGAGAGAAATATGATGATTCCAAGTTTTGGAATGGGTGGGTATAGGCTAGCTCTTGCAGGTCTCTGTGCGTACCCACTGGAGACGCACAGTCCAACTTGGCGAGCATTACTCGTCATGAGTAACGCACAGTATGCGTCCAGCAACACAGCGGGAAGTGTCGAGAATGACTGACACAACTTTGCACAACGAAGGGAGAAATTTCATCTCTGTGGATCTGTGGAGGCCAAACAGCCGAGAATCGTTGCATGATTTGAGAGTGCAATGCATTCCACCGAGACCACAGCCAGTCGCACCGTTCGTTCCTTGTTTCTGTGTTGTTTGCAGCCTCTATATCAATTCTACGGCAGATGTCAACGTGAAACTTTTCATCCATCCGTGTATACTCCACGTCAATCGCCCAATCTCGAATGTTCAGCAGACAAGCGTGTGTTGCCTTGCATGAAACACACCATCTGTGTTCCGCGTGGACGACACAATTGGCGAAGAGTCTTGTTGACTGTGGCAATCTTTCCCACTGAGCTCATTCTCCAATTTCCACTCCTTTGAGCACTGCCATCATGGTTTCCATCCAAACGATTCTCCTTGGCGCGTTTGCCGTGGCCCAAACGGTCTCCGCTGGCAACTGCAACTTTCGTGATGGCGACGTCATCGCCTTGAAGGCTGACACTGGCATGTACTTCACGCGCTACCGCAATTGCATCTATGCTGGCGATTTCACAGACTCGGTCACCCTTCAAAACAGCTTTGGCGCGACGTACGCGTTCTGGACGGCCTTCAACACTGGCAATGGCAAGATTGCGCTCAAGGGAGACACGGGCAAGTATATCGCTCGATGCAACAATTGCGTCCAGGGAGCGCTCTCCCCAGATGAAGCCTTTGTCTCTGCCTCCGACTGGAAATCGTCGCCATCGGCCCAATTCACTTGCGAAGATGCCAACAATGGCAAGATCGCCTTGAAGGCCGACACTGGCAAGTACATTGCTCATTGCAAAGGCTGCGTCCCTCGTCGCCCTGCTGCTGATGTTATCATCATGAATGTCACCAAGTGGACTGAAGGAGACTTTGCTCAATTCACAGTCGTGAAGAACAACTAACACGTGACGATACCATCTATTCAAACCAAGCTCAAAGCTGGCTTTGACTATCACTGTGCGTCTGAACAAGTAGTAAGAGTCGTAACATGATGTTTCCTTTCGTTTGTGCTGGTTAATTGACAGCGTGTCGGCTTTCCCTCACATCATGATGAAGAAAGCCAGGCCCTTGAATGGAGGTAACGACCAGCATGCCTTGATTTCACCCAGTACTATCTCGTCCTGTCATGAACTTTAATCGCCGACTGCATTCCAGTCTGCTCTAGACGTAGACGGAAGAGAGATTATTGTTGCAAGATCAGAGAAACAAGCAAACAAATCAAGTTGATCCAAGTTAGCTACACAGTTTTCGATGGTCACCCATCTCTTCTTCAGGACACCGTAGCTTGCTTACAATGGGTTGAGGCCTTTGCGCTCGTCGGCTGTCGCAGGGACACGGCGACGGTTGTACACAAACATGCCAAGCAAAGCAAGGCAAGAACCCGCAAACATGGAGCCAAGCACAAGCACGACTCGGTTGGGCTCGGCCGTCACTTGGTTGATCGACATTTCCAACACGACTGGCTTCTTCACGACGGTGAATTGAGCGTAGTCTCCATCGCGCCAGTTGTTGACATGCATCGTGATGACATCCGCTGGACCACCAGGGACGCAGCCATTGCAACGAGTGACATACTTGCCAGTGTCGGCCTTCAACGCGATCTTGCCGTTGCTGGCATCTTCACAAGTGAATTGGGCCCATGGACCTGACTTCCAGTCCGAGACGTGGACAAAGGCTTCGTCGGGGTAAGCGGCACCTGGGACGCAGTTGTTGCAACGAGAAAGGTAGTTGCCGAGGTCTCCCTTGAGTGCAATCTTGCCGTCGCCAGTGTTGTAGACTGTCCAGTACGAGTATGGTGTACCATCATTGATGGGCGACTGGAGGTTGACTGAGTCAGGGTAGGCGGCATGAGCGATGCAGTTGCGGCAACGCGTGACATACTTGCCAGTGTCAGCTTGGAGGGCGATGACGTCTCCGTCTTTGAAGTAGCAGTTGGAAGCATGCTTGAGGTACTCGACTTCGAATTGCGCCCATGGGCTGCCTTTCCAAGCTGGAGCATGAACAAAGGCAACATCAGCAGGACCACTACGGACACAGTTGTTGCATCGAGCCAAGTACTTGCCAGTGTCGGCCTTGAGAGCAATCTTGCCATTGTCAGCATCTTCACACGTCCATTGGGCCCAAGGTCCCGATCGCCAGTCCGAGACGTGGACGAAAGCCTCATCGGGGTAAGCGGCGCCTGGAGCACAGTTGTTGCATCGTGAGAGGTAGTTGCCGAGGTCTCCCTTGAGCGCAATCTTGCCATTGCCAGCATCGACGATGGTCCAGTACGAGTATGGCGTGCCAGAGTTGATGGGAGCTTGGAAGTTGACCGAGTCGGGGTAGGCAGCACCACCAATGCAGTTGCGGCAACGGGTGACGTACTTTCCAGTGTCTGCCTTCAAGGCAATGACGTCGCCTTCACGAAAGTTGCAGTTGCCAGCAGAGACCGTTTGGGCAAAGGCGAAGGCACCGAAGAGAAGTGCTTGGAGGGAGATCATGATGGGAATGCTCAATGGCAAATTGGAAAATGAAAGTTCCTTGACTGAAAGACTTCTGGCTGAATCTCCCGGTACTTTTTGGCAAAGTGACTGCGCGCTGTTGAAAATTTCCATCCTGAGTGGCGCTGAAGTAGTTGGGGATGTGTCGTCGCAGGCTCAAGTACATCAAATCAAAGTGTCAGAGTGATTTGGAACCGTCTGGATCGAATAAATCACCTTTGCCCCCATGTCGACTGTTAAGAAGTGGCTACTTGAGTCAGTTGAAGGATTCTGCGATGATCTTAGATCTACCAGTGAATTTCATGAGCCTGTCAAAGTCGTTTCATTTCTTTGCTTATCTATCAACTCGTTGATCCCCTCAGTTTATTCCTCGAGCATGATGAAGCTGCGATCCTCCTGCTATGAATTGATACAGCGCCATGCAGGAGCAGCAGTGGACTGTGGTGGTGTTGGGTTCCACCCGTCGTTATTCTGCGGCGACTCGCCCCAGTGGCAGGTTGCTGTAGTTTGTGTTCTTACCTTTCCCCCCGACAGGCCATGATGAATATCATCCACTACAGTATTTTGCTCTGGACGTCGTCTGCTCTGCTTGGTCAAGACACACTACAGGCTTGGAGATATCACGTCGAACATTCGAAAAAACGCCAAAGCTTCCAGAATCAAGAGATATCACGTCGAACATTCGAAAAAACGCCAAAGCTTCCAGAAAGCTCCAGGCGCTGTTGAATTCGTCGAGCATCACTGCCTTGGAAAGCCATCGTTGTCATCGACAACCGCGGCTTTGTCGGCACCTGAACAGAGGGAATCACAACAGGCCAGTTTGTAATACTTAGTCCTCATATCCTCAATGCCAGTACTCCAGTCATCGCCCATTCCACTTATTTTCACAATCAATGATTTAAAACACTTTATACTAATTATTGTATTAATTGATAAAGCTTATAAGAATAATTTAACCAAATTACAAGACAAATACTACTAAAATGAATACCTTATAATAATGCATAACATTATGTTTACAAGGTTGGTTGTTGTGAAGTTGGATGACGTTATGCCAACACTTTCCTATCATCACGTGGGCGACACATCGGGTTCGAGTACTGTGTAGATTCAGAGCAGATGGAAAAGATTCATCAAGATCAAGAAGCTGATCTGGAATATGACGTCATGAACAGATCCCAGTCGTTGGGCAACTATCGGCTTGCCATGCACTTGACAAGCAATTTGGCAAAGCTTCACGGCGATTCACCATCGCCTTTTATAGTCTTGACCGGAGAGTTCATTTTCCAATTTGCACTCAAGCATTCCCATCATGGTCTCCATTCAATCGATCCTTCTCGGTGCCTTCGCCTTTGCCCAAACGGTCTCTGCTGGCAACTGCAACTTTCGTGAAGGCGACGTCATTGCCTTGAAGGCAGACACTGGAAAGTATGTCACCCGTTGCCGCAACTGCATTGGTGGTGCTGCCTACCCCGACTCGGTCAACTTTCAAGCTCCCATCAACTCTGGCACGCCATACTCGTACTGGACAATCGTCGATGCTGGCAATGGAAAGATTGCGCTCAAGGGAGACCTCGGCAACTACCTCTCACGATGCAACAACTGTGCTCCAGGCGCCGCTTACCCCGATGAGGCTTTCGTCCACGTCTCGGACTGGCGATCGGGACCTTGGGCCCAATGGACGTGTGAAGATGCTGACAATGGCAAGATTGCTCTCAAGGCCGACACTGGCAAGTACTTGGCTCGATGCAACAACTGCGTCCCCAATGGTCCAGCTGATGTTGCATTCGTTCATGTCAGTACGTGGAAGTCTGGCCCGTGGGCCCAATTCGAAGTCGAGTACCTCAAGCATGCTTCCAACTGCTACTTCAAAGACGGAGACGTCATCGCCCTCCAAGCTGACACTGGCAAGTATGTCACGCGTTGCCGCAACTGCATCGCTCATGCCGCCTACCCTGACTCAGTCAACCTCCAGTCGCCCATCAATGATGGTACACCATACTCGTACTGGACAGTCTACAACACTGGCGACGGCAAGATTGCACTCAAGGGAGACCTCGGCAACTACCTTTCTCGTTGCAACAACTGCGTCCCAGGTGCCGCTTACCCCGACGAAGCCTTTGTCCACGTCTCGGACTGGAAGTCAGGTCCATGGGCCCAATTCACTTGTGAAGATGCCAGCAACGGCAAGATCGCGTTGAAGGCCGACACTGGCAAGTATGTCACTCGTTGCAATGGCTGCGTCCCTGGTGGTCCAGCGGATGTCATCACGATGCATGTCAACAACTGGCGCGATGGAGACTACGCTCAATTCACCGTCGTGAAGAAGCCAGTCGTGTTGGAAATGGCGTTGAATGAGCAAGGATGGCACAACATGTCAGCGGATCAAATTACCCTTGTGCTCGGCTCCATGTTTGCCGGTTTCTGCTTGACACTTGTGGCTGTCTACGGCTACAACTACCGCAAGCATGAAGCCAAAGGTTTCCAACGTGTATAAGCGAAGAGCTGTCATCCTTACGAGCAAGGGATTACTTGAGATCTCGTTTTCCTTATTGTTGTAATCCATTCACGTCGAAATTAACGTTGTTTTTGGGGCCAGGAGCTCGGGGGGGTTCTATGGCTAGAAAGAAAGCACTGCTGACGTACGACGAGTACTTTCGCTGACTCAGAAGCGCTGCGAGTGTTTGGATTCGATGATCTAGACGACGTCCAACGTTGCCAAGCCTCTCGACTCCCCAGACGCCATCAGTTTTGCCGCTCGACGATACAATGTACCATTGCGATATGCGAAGATGATGAATGTTCATCAGAGTGATCAATGTCAAGGATATGATCAGCGTATTCGCCTTTGTTAAAGCTGTCTTTGGGCTCGACCTGTGCAGCTTTCTTGAAGGTGACGCGATTCTCTTGAAAAGCAGACACCACTGACAGTGTGAGTACTTAGCGTGATGCACTGGCAGGATCAATGGAGCCAAATACCAAGACTCGGTCGATTTCGAGCCCAAAGTCAAGTCAAATCGCACTGGACGGTCGTCGATGTTGGCAATGGAAAGATTGCACTCAAGGGCGACACGAGAAACTACTTCGTCTGATGCTACTAGTGCGTTGTTGGAGCCGCAAAACTTGAAAAGCACTTGTTCATGACAAGGACATAAAGTCGGGACTATGGGCTCAATGCAAGTGTGAGTTTGCTGATAATGCTGTAGCAAGATCGCAGTCAAGGCCAATACTGCCAAGACCTGGCATGTCAACAACTGGCGCGATGGAGACTATGCTCAATTCACAGTCGTGAAGAAGCCAGCCGTGGTGGAAATCGTAATGAATGAAGCGACACAGTTTGCACCTGGTTCTAGTCAAACAGCACTCGTGCTTAGCTCCAGATTTGCTGGTTTTGCTTGACAATTGTGGCTGTCCATGGCTACAACTGCAGCTGGCACGAAGCCAAAGGCGTCCAGCTTATAGTATAAATGTATTCAACTGTTCTTCATGGTGCAAAGAACAACGCCGCACCTAGTGATCGCTTCAATTCATTCGCGATATCAACTTGCAAGTCCACCTAATCATAAGTTTGCGTCAATTCAAGGAATCGGTAACTACCGCGGCGATCCAAGTTGGTTCAGTCTACCGTCGCCATTACATTCGATGCGCCTGGTGGAAGTGAGGGATGCCCATCACAGTCATATCAGCAATGCTCAGGTGGTTTCGAGGGAAATTCCTTGTTCACATCCAACGTACCTTCAGTCGGATTGCATGATGCAGTCGTTGGAAACAAGTTGGTCGTGCATCCTTTCTTCCAAACTGGACGTGCGACCTGAAGCCACGGCCCTTTGGTGTCTTGTGGCTTGGCCAAATCCTCTTGAAGCAACGTCAAACCTCTCTACTCGAGTACTAGTACACCTTTTGACATTCAAGTTGGGATGCTCGGAAGTTCAAGTTCGATCCACCACAGGAAAAACCTTTAGGGCGGGTCTGGATGCCACCAAAAATGGCATAAAAATGCCAAAAAATGCCATAATTCGAAATATGCCATAATTTTCAATTTGACTGTCTGGCTGCCACCTTCTCAAAGAATTTTTTGTCACAATTTTCTGGAGTTTTGGCCAAATTATGCCATAAAAAAATGGACCAAATTGGTCTATTTTATTTATGACATATTTTCGTCATGAACGCACTGATCGAGTCAAGCTTGAGATTCAGCTTGTCATCTCTACAAAAATACACGCACACACTATATATTATCACTGTTGCATGTTCTAACACTCTGAGAAGCGACAGTGATCGAGCCTTGCTCATCTCTGGCTCATTTCAAAGTTTCCAGTAGGAAGAGACTGACACAGCAGTATGACAACAATCGTCTGCACCGGTAATGTTGAAGTTTCTTATCGGCCACAAGTTGTGGCATCCAGACAAATAACAAATTCTCCAACTATTCCATGTTAAATTGTGAATTTGGAACTTTGGAAAAATTTTGCAAAATGTCATTTCAGTTTTATGGAATAAAAAATTGATGGGCATCCAGACTCGCCCTTATAAATTTAACAACGAAATAATTATTTTATAGAGTATTTTTTGGACGAGGATATTGAATTGGATTCTTCGTATTGTAATGGAATAGTTGGAGAATTTGTTATTTGTCTGGATGCCACAACTTGTGGCCGATAAGAAACTTCAACATTACCGGTGCAGACGATTGTTGTCATACTGCTGTGTCAGTCTCTTCCTACTGGAAACTTTGAAATGAGCCAGAGATGAGCAAGGCTCGATCACTGTCGCTTCTCAGAGTGTTAGAACATGCAACAGTGATAATATATAGTGTGTGCGTGTATTTTTGTAGAGATGACAAGCTGAATCTCAAGCTTGACTCGATCAGTGCGTTCATGACGAAAATATGTCATAAATAAAATAGACCAATTTGGTCCATTTTTTTATGGCATAATTTGGCCAAAACTCCAGAAAATTGTGACAAAAAATTCTTTGAGAAGGTGGCAGCCAGACAGTCAAATTGAAAATTATGGCATATTTCGAATTATGGCATTTTTTGGCATTTTTATGCCATTTTTGGTGGCATCCAGACCCGCCCTTAAAGAGAATTTAAATTTCATTCAATTTTTCCCACTTGAACTTTTGAGCATCCCAACTTGAACGTCAAAAGTCCATACCCACCCAAGTTTTACCTAAACCACATGGATTGCCTGGTTCTGGTAATGGGTACTTAGTAAAACAGAAGAAAGTTCTTGACAATGCACATGTCATATTATTAATAGACAGATTTCGCAAAGTCATTCAACGAATTATCCACAAAAAATACTCTCATAAATTATACGATTTTGAAGAACCTCTGAAAAATTGTTGCAGAGTCCCCAAATTTCAGCAAGTTTGTGGATCTCCAAACTGTTGTGGATAATTTATGGAACGGCTTTGCGAAATCTGTCTATTGTCTTCTTCGTCCAAATGTACAGTTTTCATCAAAATCGACGAAATTGATGTGATCAATCTGGCAATAGTGAATTCAAGTATAATCGGAAGGTACGTGAATTAATGTGTGTGTGTTGGTGTATTTTGTGTGTGTTTATACAAAACCTGGACGCTAATTGGCTGGTTCGATTTGGTGATTGATTCAAAGTTTGATTTCGGAAATTTTGAATCAGACAATATTAATACAAGGTTTAAAATGCTGACGGGGGTTTTACCTACTGCTTCAGCTGAATTCCAAATTGCAACAACTATTCAAATTGCAACAACTATTTTGCAGAAAGCTGCTGTACTACAGACTGATCGATTCAAAGTATTGGCGAGATTGGGAAGGCTAGATCATGGGTGGTCTGGGCACTGATAACAAAGCTATTGCAGGTCTCTGCTGGTACATTCACTGCATCATAGCTTGCGCGAAGAGTCGAGCATAACTGCAGGGCTTTCACAACTTTGTACGACGAAGGGAGAAGTTTATCTCTGTGGATCTGTGAAGGACAAACAGCCGAGAATCGTTGCATGATTTGAGAGTGCAATGCTTTCCATCGAGACCATAGCTACTCGCACCCTATGTTCCTTGTCTCGGCGTTATTTCCAGCCTCTATCAGTTCTACGACCGATGTCGATGCGAAACTTTTCATCCATAGAGCGGTCTGGGCTTGTATACTGCCACGTCAATCGCCTGAGCTCGAATTTTCAGCTGGGGACACCTGACGAGCGTGTGTTGCCTTGCGTGAAACACTCCATCTATGTTTGGCGTGGACGACACAATTGGCGAAGAGTCTTGTTGACTTTGGCAATCTTTCACAGTGAGCAGCACATACTCCAATTTCCACTCAAGCATTCCCATCATGGTTTCCATCCAAACGATTCTCCTCGGCGCGTTTGCCTTCATCCAAACGGTCTACGCTGGCAACTGCAACTTTCGTGATGGCAACATCATCGCCTTGACGGCCGACACTGGCAAGTACAAAACTCATTGCAAACGCTGCGTCCCTCGTCACCCTGCTGCTGATGTCATCACGATGAATGTCACTGATGGAGCCTACGCTCAATTCACAGTCGTGAAGAGCATAGCAACTAACAAGCGACACTACCAGCTATCAACTCGCGTCTGAACAAATATTCAGTGTCATAACATGATGCTGCCTTTAGTATGTGCTTGTTGATTGACCGTATGTTGGCTTTCCCTCGCATCCTGATGACGAATGGACTGCCATGAAGATGATACTCGTGGCGTTCACTGACGCCTCCAACTCTGCTGTTCTTTGGCTCTTGGCGCGTGTTATGTATCTCGCGATGCAATCACAGGCCAGGCATATCGACAGCATCCCACTCGTAGAGAGAATATAGATTATTGTTGCAAGATCAGAGGAACAAACAAATCAAGTTGATCCAAGTTAGCTACACAGTTTTCGATGGTCACCCATCTCTTCTTGAGGACACCGTAGCTTGCTTACAATGGGTTGAGGCCTTTGCGCTCGTCGGCTGTCGCAGGGACACGACGACGGTTGAACACATACATCCCAAGCAAAGCAAGGCAAGAACCCGCAAACATGGAGCCAAGCACAAGCACGACTCGGTTGGGCTCGGCCGTCACTTGGTTGATCGACATTTCCAACACGACTGGTTTCTTCACGACCGTGAATTGAGCGGCGTCTCCATCGCGCCAGTTGTTGACATGCATCGTGATGACATCCGCTGGACCACCAGGGACGCAGCCATTGCAACGAGTGACATACTTGCCAGTGTCGGCCTTCAACGCGATCTTGCCGTTGCTGGCATCTTCACAAGTGAATTGGGCCCATGGACCTGACTTCCAGTCCGAGACGTGGACAAAGGCTTCGTCGGGGGTACGGGCCCCTGGCACGCAATTGTTGCAACGGGCGAAGTAGTTTCCCAAGTCTCCCTTGAGCGCAATCTTGCCGCCACCAGTATTGTAGACCGTCCAGTACGAGTATGGTGTACCAGCGTTGATGGGCGACTGGAGGTTGACTGAGTCAGGGTAGGCGGCATGAGCGATGCAGTTGCGGCAACGGGTGACATACTTGCCAGTGTCAGCTTGAAGGGCGATGACGTCTCCGTCTTTGAAGTAGCAGTTGGAAGCACGCTTGAGGTACTCGACTTCGAATTGCGCCCATGGACTGCCTTTCCAAGCTGGAGCATGAACAAAGGCAACATCAGCAGGACCACTACGGACACAGTTGTTGCATCGAGCCAAGTACTTGCCAGAATCGGCCTTGAGAGCAATCTTGCCATTGTCAGCATCTTCGCATGTCCATTGGGCCCAAGGTCCCGATCGCCAGTCCGAGACGTGGACGAAAGCCTCATCGGGGTAAGCGGCGCCAGCAGCACAGTTGTTGCATCGTGAGAGGTAGTTGCCGAGGTCTCCCTTGAGCGCAATCTTTCCATTGCCAGCATCGACGATTGTCCAGTACGAGTATGGCGTGCCAGAGTTGATGGGTCCTTGGAAGTTGACCGAGTCGGGGTAGGCAGCACAACCAATGCAGTTGCGGCAGCGGGTGACGTACTTGCCAGTGTCGGCCTTCAAGGCAATGACGTCGCCTTCACGAAAGTTGCAATTGCCAGCGGAGACCGTTTGAGCAAAGGCAAAGGCACCGAGAAGGATCGATTGAATGGAGACCATGACGGGAATGCTTGAGTGCAATGGAAAATGGTAATGTCCTGCCTCAAGTACTTTTGGCTGAGTCTTACAGGTACTTCTTGGAAAAGCGATTACGCGCCGCCTAAAATTTCCACCCCATGTGGCGGCGCTGTCGAAATTTTCATCCGTAGTGGCGCTGGAGAAGATGGGGATGTGTGGTTGCTGTGTCAATGTCAGGGTGATTTAGTGCCGTCTGGATGGAATAAATCATCCTTACTCCCATTACTGCTGTCGAAAGATGTGGCTAAGAGAGATTCTCCAACAATCTTAGGTCTACTGGTGAATTTCAAGTGCCTGTCAAAGTCTCATCGTTTCCTTGCTTATCTATCCACTCGTTGCTTCTCTCAGTTTATTCCTCCAACATGATAGATCTGCGATCTTCGTGCTATGAATTGACACAGCACCATGGAGGAGCCGCGGTGAATCGTGATTTTGTTGCGTGTTGACTCGCTCAATTGGCAAGCTGCTGTAGTTTGGGTTCTTAGCTTCCCCCCCGTCAGATTTCGGTAATATCATCCACTACGGTATACTGCTCTGGACGTCAATGGTTGAGCCTTGGTCAAGACACACTGCGCGCTTGGGAGCACCCATCTCGAGAATTTCGAGATATCACGTCGAACATGCGAAAAACGCCAAAGCTTCTTGCTCGGCAACTACGGCGCTAAATTCGTCGATCATCATCGCCTTGGAAAGCCGTCCTTGTTGTCGACAACCACAGCCTAGTCGGCCAGTGCTTCGCTGCAAGAACAGAAGAGGGAAGTACTACAGGCCAGTACGTATTAATACCTGTACTTCGTCATCAAATTCTCCTATAACAATTTATATTATTCAATACTACAGTGTGTCCGGAAATTATAGACGCATACGCTTTCTTGGGAGTTGTACTAACTTTAAATTGACTATTGACGTCAAGAATTGAGTGCAGAAGAGATTCAGCTGATTGCCTAGCATTGGCCTAGCATTGGACAATGACGATTAACGAAGGTTGTTGATAAAGTGCATTAACGTTGAACATTAAAGTCCACAAATCATAGACGCTCTCTAAATCTTCCAAGAAATGATTGGATTAAACAAACCGTACAATCCTAAAATTCATCCAATCATATACTTATACGTGTTGTGTGGCATCAAACTCTCTAGACTTGTCATTTTTGCATTTGCACGATGCCACGAGGGCGGAAACTGACCGACCTGGAGGTTGGAAGAGTTTTCGGCCTCCATGAAGCTAGAATGAGCAATTAATGCATTTCCAAGAAGATTGGTCGAAGCAAAAAGGCCATAAGAACAGTTCTCCCGAATGCCAAGCAGGTCAGAACGAAAAAAGATTGGAAGCTGGTTCTTAAGAAATACCATGTCTGGCGACTCTTTAGGCTAGCTTCTGTGAAGCATCTCTCTTGTAGAGAGATCGCAAAGAATCTTGGTTTTATTGTTAATAAGTCATGTGTTGATAGTGTACTTGGTGCATCGAAATTCGCGAAACACATAAGCGAAAACCTCGCCCACATCTCCAGAAGCATCATAAGATTGCTCGAATGCGCTTTGCCAAGCAATACATCAATAAACCAGACTTTTGGCAGCGTGTCGTCTTTTGAGACGAGAAAAAGTTCAATATAGATGGCCCTGATGGCTGTCAATACTACTGGCACGACTTGCGACGTGAGCCTGAAACGTACTCGAAGCGCGTCGGCGGCGGCGGATCGGTCATGATCTGGGAGGCTGTGTGTGCCAAGGGGAAGTCTAACCTAGCCATCCTCCGAGGGAAGCAATTCCCAGAACTGTTGTGAAACCCTGTCAAAATATTGTGGATTCGCTAGAAATTTCCCAATTTGGATTCGTTTTTTGTATCAATCTCCAATCGCGCCAATACATTGGATGAATGAAAATTAGAACAGTACTTTCTCTCATAGGAACTTTACTTTCTTTAAAATTTTATTCAGCCAATCAAAATCGCCCAAAATATTTATTAGCCAATGGCGTCGATTGGTGAATCGATCCGCCGGCGTGATTCGATTGAACGGGGTCTGGAAATTCGTATCAAATCAACAATATCTGCTGACTTTTTACTGAGCTCTAAGAGAAGAAGGCCATCCGCGAGCCAATTATTCAACACGACAATGGAAGTATTCATTCCTCAAGAGCCACTGCCAGCTTATTGGAAGCAGCGAACATCGTGCCATTGGTTTGGCCTGCCAAGAGCCCTGATCTGAACGTGATTGAGAATGTTTGGGGGCTCTTGGCGCGCTCAGTTTATCGAAATGGCTGTCAATTTTCTTCTAAAGACGAATTGGAAGTCCAAATCCTCAAGTCATGGGAGCAAGTGAGCGTTTCCTACTTACAGGCACCCATCAATGATATGCCAACGCGAATGGCCGACGTTGTCATTCGTGCAGGCTCAGATATTGAGATAACTTCATTAATTCCAATGCGTCTATTGTTTCTGGACTTTGTATTTTCTACTTCGTAGTAACAATTTATCGTTTCATAGATAAGAATAGGACAGCAAATGAACTGTGTAGCACAGTGCATTCTACTCGAGTTGTCTTATCGTGCACTGGGAGCGCGCGAGATGAATCTCTTTCTTACAATGCTACCATTGAAAAGTGTGTGCGCCTATAGTTTCCGGACAGACTGTACACCTTAGCCCGATCAAGTTGAACACTTTTTGCCATCAATGTGAAAAGAAACAAAATAGAAAACGCAGATTTTATTATGCTTTTGCTTCAAATTGTCTGATTTGTCGGGATTTTTATCCGGCAATGTTCCGGATAAAAATCCAGCTCCAACTCGAAGGACAGTGATTCTCTATTTGTGCTGCCTTGCCCAATATGCTGGACGTTCTCTCAGACGTGGCGAACAAACATGCAGACAGTAGCGTCAAATACTACTTTTTATATATGTTCTACATCATGAAGAAGTCGAAGAAATGCCTCTCAGACTTGTTTCATAAAGGTGATCGAGCACTTTCGAGGATATTCAAATCTGCCACAGATCATAGAACAATTTCCAGATGGATACGACGGTACGAAGCATCGGGCTTAGTTGGTCGAGTACCAACTACTGTCGTGTACCGAAAGCATAGTGTCGAGAAGTGTGAATGGTTGATCAAATTATTTCATATTCAACCAACGCTGTACCTCAGTGAAGCGCAAAACGTATATGAAGCCCTGTTTCACAAGTATATTTCTAATGCCCACATTTGCGTCTTGCTAAGAGATGCTTGCTTGACGTACAAAGTGCTCGAAAGACGAGGAATACAAATTAGCAATCGGGATATTGCACGTTTCGCAAATGAATTGCTCCTATTTCCTTGGACTCTAGAAAATCTGGTATTTCTAGATGAAGTCAGTTTTGACAATAGAGAATTATTGAGAAAAAGGGGCTTTGGAGTCAAGGTATGCATATGTAAATATCATAGCGTCAATGACATACTAGTATATTATAGGGACAGAAATTATTCTATTGAGGTGAATTTCAGCGGAAACCTCGCCTTTCAAAGTTGTGCTTTATTGGCATTGATGGAGTTATAGATGTGTTCATGGTTAATGGCACATTCGATCATCGCACATTTGTTTCGTATTGCAAAATATTTGCAAAGAGTGACGAGGTAGAATGTTCATGGGTTCTCTACATTAAACATTTTAAGGTGCATAGATATCCTGGTCGGCATTCAGTGTGGATCATGGATGGAGCCAAAATACACTGTCATCCCGCAATGATTCACTTTCTTCATTCTATAGGAAGCGTTCCATTGGAAAGCTTCCAAAACCTCATCTTTCTGTTTTGAGTCACTAAATCTTTTTCGATTTTTTGCCCGACGAAATGAATTATTTTGTGATTGTTCCACCAAAACAAGAGTATTTTTCAGACACAAATCAAGGATCTAATTGGTTAAAATCAAAGGGAATGTTGACGGTGCTGGCTCTTGTTGCTCCTCGCGCAGCGCGGCTGCAGCGACTTCGTCGAGTCTACGCATGATGCTGAGAGGGCGTCGCGCCATTCATGGAATTGCTTTGATTGTCGAACAAGAGCAAGCACCATGGTACGTGAATTATGGCTAACATACTGTCATCGCGCCATTTTTGGAGCATACTGCTGGTAATTCGCTGTTATGAGCGGTACTTGTTCTTTTTGCTATCGTAGAGAACTATAAACTTATGTAGATCATTCGTTGGAGGTCAAACATTGTCTAAAAACTTGAATTTCGGATCTGTGTCCTACAGAATAATCTCACGGATGCATGCGGACGACAAAACTCCACTAACGTAGAGTGCCGGCGATCGACCGCTTTTTGACTCATTTTCAATACAAAAAATCTCCAGTGTCTAGAAGGAGAATAGGACATATTGCGGTATTTTTCGAAAGCAGAAGTCATCATCTATAAGCTGGTCCAACCTGGAACGCTTATAACACTGCCTATACTGAGTTATAGATTTTTAAAAGTACTGTAATCGTCATTCGTCGTTTTTTCACATTGTTCTAGTGATTGGCCGCTTTTTACTTGAATTCAGTATACTTTCTTGAAAAATGTCTTGCACTGTGATTCTTCAATGTTCGTCAAACTATAATATTTCAGAGTATAATTGATTTTAAAAGGGATAAAGTCGTTGGAGTTTTCACCCCCACAGGGAAATCTATGTCTCATTCGAGTTTGGAAATGGGGGTTGACCGGTACCATGTTTTAGCAATCAACATCAGTCTGAGGATACCTCCGCTATATAGTGGTCCATGGGTTTAGCCGGCGAAATGTTGGGGATCTTGTGGAAGTAGCATGCAATCAAGCGTGTGAGGGGTGAAAGATTAGCATGGGGCAATAAGAGCAGTGCGGGGGTAAAACCTTTTTAAAATGCAATAATGTATTAACACTTTACACAGTAACTACTTGATAATACCCTTTCAGTGTCTTCTTTTGTGCACTTTGCTCCTGCAACACCTGATGATAGTCAGAGGTAATGAGCTTACCACGGAATGCCATCGTCTTTCGCTTGATTTGACGTTTTCTTGGTTTTGGGGGAGCAAAAGATTAGTTTTCCGATTCAATTGGATTCGTTCAATCCAAGAGAAATCTGCGTCGCATTCCGTCTCTTCTCCTGTTTTAAATCGCTTGACGCGGCTCATCATCTGGTCGATTGATGGAGGGAAAACGCCTGTCGTTTCAAAACCCTTGACAACAGTGGTTTCTTTGACACCTTCCATACATGCGCGACATGCAGCTGACACGGCTCGCTGTTTCGAGACATTAGTGAACACATCATGCCACTTGTCTTCATAAATGCATCGTCGTACTCGCATCTTGAATGAGCGAAAAACTGTGACGTCCAAAGGTTGAAATTGGTGGGTCGAGTTTGGTGGCAGGTACATAAGTAAAATTCCAAGATCCATTGCATTCTGGAAAATTTCGCCGGAGTAATGAAATGAGCACCCATCCATGATAAGGAGGACTGGCTTCTTGGTAGACGGTGGTAATGCTCGATCAAACATCTCGAGTCAATTCCGGCAAATATATGAGTTGATCCAGTCTTTTGCGGAAGTAGTCACAGCCGACCCAGGCACTGTCAAACCATCGCACAAAGCGGTTTGGACCCTATCACCAGGCAAAATTAAGAGTGGAGGTAGCTTGACACTGTTGGCCCCAACGCAAGGGATGATGGAAATATGGCTCGTCTATGTACTGTAGGTCTTCTTTGATGATGCTGTCACCACAACTTTCTTGCTCCTTCTGCTTGAATCGAAGCATGTTTCGTCCATGTTGTAAATTCTTGATGGATCCATTTCGACGCTTGACAGAACATGCACGAGTTGGTGGAAAAAGTCGACCACACTCTCTTCGTCGACGGTGGCACTTTTACGTTGCAAGACTTGGGCATTTCTTGTCTTCAAGTCTTGGTGGCGGTGCATGAAACCACGGTACCATCCTGATGACAATGTATTCACAGGTTTTTGTTGTGCAATAGTCAACGATTCCGTTGCCTTTTCCAAAACATCCACACGTTGTACCGCATGCCCGTCATCTTGCATCGCCTTGATCCATGTGACAATGTCCCTCTCGAACTCATTGCGTAAAACAGGAGCGGGACCTTGACGTTTCCTCGACATGACTTTCCCTCTCGGGTAGCGGTGCAATATCTTCTGAGTGTTCGAATTGGAATCTTGTATGCAGTGGCTATTTCTTTCGCGGTCCTCTTTTTTTGGAGTACCTCCTTCACAGCCATGTCCATTTGAGTACTCGTGTACGCCGTTTTTGGCGCCATGGCATTCAAATTCGCACTCAATTTTTCCTGTATAATCTTATTGTTTTGAATGTACAACGAAATATAAAGTTTCGATGATATTAACTTGGGCAGGATTTTGTTTTAACCAATTAGAGAAATATGACATTTCTATTGGCTGACCAAAGCGGCCGATCACTAGCACAGCGATCATTGGCACTCTAAGTTAATGCATCCTTCCACTCGTCAACCGAATCACCAGTGATAAGCTGAGATTCACTTCGCGCAGAAGACGATTGTCCTTTGAAGTCTCTTGCGCTCTTTGACACAGGAACACTGAAGAGCGTGACGGAGGCTGCTTCGCTCGAGTTTTGCATGAGGGAGAACTGGAATTAATTCATTACTCGATTATGATTGGCTGCGGGGTTCTCGTACTTTTGAGAGTGGTGAGAGTGAGTGCTGAAAAAAATCCCGACTTTTTGGGCACTTTAAAACAAACTCACAATATGGGGAATCAAATTAGAAAAATCAGCTGCTTTTGCATTTCGACCACGCTTTTCGAGTTTTGCTTTTCGTAGGCCAAAAATTAAAAGTGTTACTTTTGCTTTTCGAAGAAACAAAAAAAATTCCTTTCGAAGAGATCGAAAACAAAAAGGAAAAACAAAATCCCTAATTTGGTTCCCCCTAATATTTAAATATTTCCTAAATATCATAACTTTTTTGCAGTCTCTGCTTGCGAGTACCTGGCTCGTTGCCATTGCAGTCTCAAGATCGGTCCTTCTGGTGCCGCATTTGTCCATGCAAACACGTGGAAGTCAATTCGAAGTCGAGTTCATCATGGGGTCGTCGACACAAGCTCCCAGGCCAACCTCCCCATCTAACTTACTCTGCATCCCCCAAGGCAACTCCCACTGATCAAACCTTGGAAAATATAAACTTCAGACTTACTTTCAGCCCAAGACGGAGAATGAAACTTACTCGAAAGCAACGCCGCCTCGATAAACAACTTTTCTCGGGCATGGTCGAAGAATAACTTATTCGCCAAGACGAACCGGTTGAGTAATTACATGAATAACTCTTGTAAAGATATACAAAATGTATTCATCGGTCTTAACACCTACCGGATTTACGTAGCGTCCTGGTCGATACGGAGGGCCTCAGACACGTCTACTAGACCCCAGAATTTCTTGTTAGCGTAGAGAAACATTTGGGCTTCAAAATTCCGTGGCAAAATCGACCTGCGGCGATCGCTAAGAGCAAATTTTGCTGACAAGAAAAAGCGCTCGCAGATATTTGATTAGGCCGAATAAATCGGCAATCACAATACGTGTCTGTGTTTGTCTTGCGGCGCTTGGATTGCTGGACTAAGGACATGCCGTCGTTGCTATCCACAATTCCTGACGAATCGTTCAACAAATGACAAACACTCTGGCACTCATCATCACTCATACATGCCCCTGATTGACTCAAAATCTTGACAACGCCATGTTCGAAATTTTCATTTTGGACGATGGCCGCACTGGTTGCCAAGTAGCGTGCCGCTGACGAATATTGCTCGATGACGGTATCGAAGACACGCCACACATCATTCATGCTGACATCTTCACCCTGTAGGTACAAGGTGACCTCGTGCATTTACTCCATCACAAGCTCCAGCCGCTCCAGCTCACGGTGCTGCGCCACCGTTGGCATCATCGAGTCAACGGTAGCGTCTTCCAATTCAACCAGGTATCCACGAAGCTCACCAATGCATTTGACCATGTCGTAGCATGAGCTCCATCGAGTTTGCTGTCGCGTTTTTGGCAGAAGGGACGTGTGGCACCTAAGTTTTGCCGCGAGTATGAGACCACGTAGCTTCTTCGTAAGAGCATTAACTAGTGTAAGGATGTCTTCGAATTGACTCAAATAGTCCATGACAAAGAGGTTAAAGCGATGGCTTGCACAGCCCACAAGTGGAACACCAGCCTCACGCGCAATCGCGTCATTCGTCGAGCAATTGTCGCCAACAAGTGCAACCACGCTCTTCCACGATTTTCCGTATCATTCCAAAACATAATCCGCATAATCAATATGAGCTTCTGCATCCAAACTTGTCTCGTCGTTGATTGGTGAAAATCCAAGCAAATTTTTTATAGCCAATAGGATCAGAGGATGGAAAACTCGCAAAAATGGCAACAAAATGAGATAACGCTGAGGACCAACCATCAAAGATTAAAGCAAATTTTGACAGCAGCAGAGAGGCTATATTCTTCTCAAGTGCTTGGGTGACCATATGCATGTACTTGAGTAGTGTTTTTCCGCAGATTGGACTCAAATTAGTGTGTCTTTTCGTCATATCGTTTTCAACAAATGAAAATGGCAAGAGGGAAGTAGAAACCCATTGGAGCCATCCATAAATTTTACACATCGTTGGAGACACAAGCATGTCAAGCACAGTCAGCTCGTTAGAGGGGTCATTGGGGCGTAGAGTTATGTACTCGGGGTGGGACCGATAAATGTGCCCTGCTAAGTTGGAATACCCCGAGCTTGATTGCTCGAGCACTTTGCCGCATTTGCATGTCCACATGTCCCCAGTGGGCGAGTCGCGCTTGAAGAAAAGCATGGCAAGCTCTTTGCCTTCAACAGAGTAGGTAGATTTCGGTGCCATTGACAAAAATCGAAAATGAATTCACGATTAAAGTTATCGAAATGCTATTTGAATGGTCATCGTGGCTTGGTGAGTGGTAACCACTCAAGTTATTATCCCGAACCGTGGAAAATTCGACCGAATTTTGGAGTATTTTCGTGTGATTTTTCTCCGAATTTGAAAGAGTAGTTATGAATGGCTGTCGTTGTTTGAATGGCAAGACAAATTGCACAAAATATTGGAAAATATTTGTTTGGTCACATATTGCGTCGGCAAGAATCCACCCGAGCCAATTTATCCATGAGGAAATACTTCTCCCAATCATCTGCGCAACCCTTTCGAGGGCGCAAGAAAAACACCCTCCCCACCCTGCTTAAAGATGACTTGTGTAAGCTCTCTCCACCTTTGTCGCTCTCGTCCCTTGATGATCGCAACAACCTTCATGCCATCGCCCAAAATAGATCAAGATGGAAAGTTCTACTTCACCGTCTCGACGAAGCGCACAGCCAACAGCCCATGAAAGGAAGACTGACAAAACCGCACATCATTTTACAGAAAGGGTAATGAAACAACATGTCGTCTGAGGGCTTGAACATATACATATAGTTATGACACAGTCATGAAAACAAGAATTGAACGATTTGGAGTTGTGTAGCTTGAGATATTCACGAAAAGGTGCGATGGCCGATCGAATTAGCTCGCGCGGCAAATATAATGCCTTTGGCGGTCCGGAGTGCCCTGTTCTTTTTTATATTCCACATAAAAAGTTAAGGATAAAATTTACATATGAAATTATATAAATACGTATTTTCATAGTTAGAAATTATATAAAAATTTGAACATATTGTCGTTTGGGTCCAAAACTGGAAATTTGAGATGTTTTGAAAATGTTTCAATTAATTAACGCATACACTATTTAAAGCTTACGCAAACGATCATTACCATTAAATAGTGTAATTTCAAACGTTTTAAATGTTTGAAAAACATGCTCGAAACATTCAATTTATTTTCACTTGAAATTTGTATGCGTCAATTGTTGCGTCAATTTGCTTGCGTAAAGAATTTATTCCGCACGACTCCAGTTTTTTATTAAAACCACAATATTGTTCAGAGATATTTTAATCATACGTCGCAAAAAGACAGCGAATTTGCCCTATATATGAAAAGTGTTGGCCATACTTTTTAAAAGACTGCCGACGTGTTCTCTACTGATTGCGTCGTGTGATTTAATTTTGTCATGATTGAATTCACTCTACCTCTACAGTCGAGGCTGAATTAAATTCTGTCTGCAGAACCACGTCGTGAGATTAAATTCTCTCTGCACGGAACGACGTAGATACTTTGCTGTCTATCATATAACATCATGACTTGTCCTTGAGAGCCTCATCTGAAAGATATCAAGGATGTTTTTCATATATCGATTAAGACCACAGCGAACTGTGATAGAATCTATCTCATAAGGTTCAAGTAGCAGTAAGGCCACACGAAGGCACCAAGTTGAATATATTTGATAGAACCAAGTCGGTTCACCCCTGATAGAACCATGGAGAATTAAATTCACTCTCAGCAGGACCAAGTCATAAGAGAATAGACTATCTGCGATAGAACCATGGAGAATTAAATCCGTCCTCTGGACGACAAGGCAGTAGGAGAATTTTAATTTAGCGTGGAGTGCACCAAGGCGAATTAAATATCGTCTCTGTAGGACACGGAGTAAGAGAATTAAAGTACCTTGACAGAAGCAAGGACAATTAAATTAAGTTGTCTGCAGAACCAAGTCGTAAGAGAATTAAATTACCCCGAGAGGAATCAAATATGTCCTCTGCGGAACCAAGTCGCGAGAGAATTAAATATGTTGTCTGCAGAACCAATCGGACCACGCGGACACACTCGGACATGGCTGACAGGCTCGACATCTCCCACAGAGACTGTCGCCCAAGACTTTTCTAGTTCACGTATGCGAAAACTATAGTTGTAGCTAACGCGAAACGTCATCATCATCATTGGAAAATATTCATTCTCCGGAATTTGTGGGCAATTTTAACGAGTTTTAGAGCATTTGTGGGACAAAGTGTCCCATATTTTCAAGAAAATCAAAATTTTCGTGTCAGTCTTTTTTATACATTTTCAAGAGCACACACAATTTCTGTGGATTTTGTGGGGCAGAGTCCCACACAATTAATTTATAGGATGTTGACATTTGACGTTTTTTTCTGGCATAAGTGCCAAAAAGACGCCAAAACTATGGAGAAACGCTGCTCATGTGTGAACATCAGTGAGAAAGCCACGAGCGAAGCTAATATTTATACCATTTGAGTAAGCTTTGAGTCACCCCTTTAAGAACATCACCTGTAAAGCTCCAGAAGCTTAGATTTCACACGGCAGCACCATTGATACATGCATGAACGACATAATTATCATCATGTTCTACATTATGGTTCAAAGTGAAAATTCAACACGACAAAATATTGCATAACGAGTGCTGCATCTAAAGTTTGGCTCTTTCGGTCGGATTTGGCGACTCATATTATAAGTCGCCATATCCTTAGCTGTACAACTAAAGCCATCTGACAACCTAAGCGAGCTTGCAATCCTTGCAGCTTACACAGGTCTTGTTTATACAGTCCAATGACACGAGGAGAACGCTTTTATTTCATAACTAAATGTTTTAAGCTAGCAGGTATGAAAACAAGTAGTGTATACTAACTGTAAAGCAAATACTGATGCTTTCAATTCGTCAAGCACGACACAGCCGAGTCCCCTTGATGATAAGTTGTGAATAACATCAACGAGCTGCTGAAGGGATGATATTGCTTCAGCAGCTCGTTGATGTTATTCACTACTTAGACCCCGTTTCATGTTAAAGTAACTTAAGTTGTGTAAATGCTGAACAGATTTCGTGAGATTCTATTGGCTAAATATTTACTCGACTTACACAAGTTTCCATGGTCCAGCGAGGTCTTGTAAGTTTATCAAGTCACGTAAACGAAATTTACTCAATTTACCAAAATATTCGTTTCAGTTTAAAGTGAATTCACAACAAGAACATATTTAAGTTACTTTGACATGAAACGGGGTCTTATGGAGTCACTGCTTTGCCACCTCAAAGGGAGGCATGAGAGTCACTTTGAAAAAGGGTAGACAATCCGCCTAACTATTTAACTTGCAAGTTATATACTAGAAGTACTATCAATGTGTGCGTTTTATAATACCCACGATTGTCCCACAAACTCCGGCTAAGAGTCATTGTTCTTTACCTATCTATTTTTTGTATACATTTTCTTTAAATAACCTATTTTCGAGATTATTTATTGACTCGTTCAATGAAAAATAAATAATGTTTTGATGGAAATCAATATATTTTTAAAAACGTTATTTTTTCCAAGATTTGCCACTGATGCTTCCATCACCGACAACACTGGACTTGCTGGACATTGATGTCATAAATTTCATTGGCTGCAGATGTTAATCCTGCTAAGTTCGATAAAAGTAGTTTCAAGTGGAGTTGAGTCATTCCAACCATTACTTCAACCACTCAAGCATGACACACGTCTCAGTCGTCTGAGCATTTGCACTCCAGAGCTTTCCTCACAGTTGATGCATTCATCGCATCCAAGCTCACCCGATCACTCTGCCTACGTATGTTCCGGCATTGTTAGCGTACGTGTACCGTTTCGACTTCCTCCAGAGGCATTCAACCCACAGAGGCAATGACAATCATAAAGAATTAGAGGTTACAGTTGTTGGTGAATAGAAATATATATTTTCACCAAGCCATCATGAACGTCAAGTGAACACGATTGATGAGAGAACGGTAAGCGCTCCCTATGTACGCATGTCTAATTGAACACGTAGAATGAAAGCAATATTGTGATGAGTTTGCGCTCTGCATGGCGCTACTGTTGCGGTGGCTGGCAGTCCCGAGGCTGTCGATGAAGTGAATAGACGGCCAGCGAAATAATTATTTATTATTTATTTCATGATTGGATATTTACAAATAAATAACTTGATACATTCCCTGGCAGGAATAAATATATTCACACACAAAAATATATTTATGCAAATTAACTAAGTTGTTTTCTAACCTTCATTAATCTTTTCATTGACAAATGTGTTGATGTCATGAACATCCCACAAGAAAGAGTTCGCATTCAGGAACACTTGGGCTTCACAGTTGATTGGAAGCACATTTTGGCGTCGATCTCCGAATGCATTCTTCACTCTCGAGAACAAACGTTCGCAGACGTTTGATGTGGGGACAAGAAAGCGCAAATCGCAATAGGTAGACTCAGTTTTCTTCCTCTTCAAAGCTCTATCGAGGATAGAATTGTCAACACAAATGTCGTCAGAACCTGTTTTAAAGCCATTCAACTCATGAATGGCCCCAAACTGTTGTGCTTGGCGAACGTAATGACCACTCAAATATTTGAATTTATTTCATCGAAATAAATAAATATATTTGTATTCTCTCGATTGTGAAATAAATATATTTATGAGAAATATATTTATTTATTTGATACAAATATATTTTTCGGAGCCACTGGGCCAGCCGCCGCGACTGAGGAGAGAACGGTAAGCGCTCCCTATGTACGCATGTCTAATTGAACACATAGAATGAAAGCAATGTTGTGATGAGTTTGCACTCTGTATGGCACTACTGTTGCGGTTGCTGGTCGTCCCGAGGCTGTCGATGAAGTGAATAGACGGCCAGCCACCACGACCGGGGCAATTATGGTAAGCGCTCTGGCCATGTGCATGACTAACTCGACACGTAGAACCAAGACAATGTTGATGTATTATGCATTACTCTACGTTTCTAAGGAGCCGCTCACAATACACGAGAGGATGTGAGCACGTTTTGCCTTGATCAAACTGGAGTTGATGAGCCCTGGACTCACATCGCCTAGTAGTTTTTCGACTAACCAACAAACAAAAATTCCTGAATCGTTGGGATTCCTCAATCGGGGAGTCCTATTGTGGTTTCTTTCGACAAACCACTTTGTCTTGCGCACCGATGTTTTGAAAGCGTCGTCTTGGATGGCGTACATGGCATTGAGAATCTTCACGACGAAATCGGCAAACTCAAACTGCTTGTCGTCTCGTAGACAGCCCCGGACTGTTCTCGTTGATGCTACACAGAGAATCAATGACCAGTGGGAGCCGTTGATTCTACATGGCACAACTATTTTTTCGGCTTGTAGAGCACGTTCTCCAGTTTCCTTTAGAGAGTCCACATCACGCAACTGTTTGTTGAATGTCCACAATTCTTGTAGCCAAGTGGGCTCCACCAGAAAGCAATCATTGACATCACCAGTTGGGGTCATTGCATTGTGTACCATTGTTAGCCAAGCACCAACGACTATTTCGTTGACATGTTCATTTGGGCGTAGGCATACCAAATCACGACGGCAAATTTCTAGACCGCCAACTACACCGAAAATTTGGTCGTCTTTGCCACGCAGGATAGAGAAGATGCTGGGCTCAACAATATCTTTAGTTGATCCCGTGCGCGTTTCCCGCGCCACAATTGCAGGCAAAGCCAAGTCTTGTGCTTCAGTCGTCGCCACAACAACCTCAAGCGAAGTGTCATTGTAGCCTTCGCGTTCAGATTCGTCAAAAAATGTCAGAATAGCTGAGATCGGTTTTGCCTTGTTTTCACTTGCTGGTTGGACTGGAGTTTCTTGTGGCGGTCGATGTTGTAAATCTTCTAATATCTTGAAAGTTTTCATCTGATATGAGGACATTTCAACTTGCAATTTTTGCAAGTCAGACACTTTCTTCATCAGCTCACTCAATTGATTTGCTACGTCATCGAGATGTTCGCGACAGTAAGGCACACTATGACTGTGCATTGCAATTTCTTCTTTCACAGTGACCAATGCTTCATGGGTATGAAGCTGCTCGAGTTTTAGAAGGACACCGCACGGCTTTCTCTTGCACGCAAAGCACACATATGACTTCTTTCCACGTACGTAAGAGTCCCTCTTGTAGAACTCCACGCAAAGACTTCTCTCAAAATCCTCGCGGCAGACTTCAACATCTTCCCATGACTTAAAGGAGGAGCCAAACACTTCAACAAAGGACACGTTGCATTCTTCCATGATATCGAGAACTGCTTCATGCCTAATTGGATGTCAGCAGCCACCAAAATCGCTTTCCACTTCCATTGGCTAATGATAAACTGTATTATCCGTGACAATATACGGTACTACAGGGAGCGACGTTGAATAACAGCGCGTATGAGCTTTTTGATTGGCCACGAAATTGGACTTATATGGCCAATCATATCGAGCTAATCAAACCCTTGAATAAAAATACGACAGCTGGTTCATTGACAAAATATAATTTTGTAGTAGTTTATTTGTTGATAAGAGAAAATTCACATAGATGATTGTTGAAACAACGAAACAGTTAACAAAGGCCACAAGGTATTAAAGGTAGCATATTTAAATCATGCAGAACTTCAAGAAGGAGAATTCGTGCATCCATTCAAAGGTTAGACATCTCATCCCAATTTAAAAAAAACGGATAAAATACTCTATACTTTAATCAATATAATATAACATATTTTATTTTAAATACCTTGTTTAAAATATCACAATATCCTGCAACCAGTCGTTCTTTTATACATCATGTTCTTTCAATCAGGCGCTATGTTTCTACTGTGCTTTACCTCTACGCCGACTCATGGACACCAGATCAATTCACTTCCCGATTTCCTGTCAAACAGTCGCATGCTCGTCTTAATCCCTCTTCGGGGGGGGTGGTCTGCCCCAAGCCAGCGACATCGCTACCCTACACCTTGGTTCTCTAGGACACAGTTCCCCGCGAGAATAGACCAGGGCAACAGGTCAACAGTGCTACTGTCGTTTGGAAATCCAAAGTTATTTTTGGGTGGGGCACCCAGACTTTAGTAAAAAAACTCTTTGGCGGGATATCATTTTAATTTTAATAAATCTTTTTTTGTTCTGTGTTCTAAAATGGTGTTTAGTTTCCTAAACATCATTTTAACTCATTTTAAAGAACATTTAGAATTGAAAATTTGTTTTAAAACTAATTTTCAATTCTGATTTATAAAGGCATTGTTTAAAATCAATGCTTTAATTTTTTTTAAAACTAATTTTCAATTCTGATTTATAAAGGCATTGTTTAAAATCAATGCTTTTATAAATCAGAATTGAAAATCAGTTTAAAACAAATTTTCAATTCTAAAGTGTGAAATCAATGTTTTAGACAATGCTTTTACACTTTAGAATACAATTCTTTTATATTTTAGAAACGGAATCTCTTTCTAAATTATAAAAGAACCTATTTAAAAAAGAACTCAAGAGTTCTTAAAAGAGAAAAAGAACATGTATATTAAAGTTGAGATTTAAATCGACAAAACCTTTTTGAAACTCGCTCGCACTTCATTATCAGTTAAATATATTAAAAATTTAGAAATAAATCAAACTTTTTTAAAAGATCGGATATCATGCTCCAAGCTCGAATGGCCCTTTCTATCATAACAATTCGCTTTTCTTTTGCAGTTGTGGCTGTGACATCAGACATGATCCACAAATCTCGCAAGTGTTGCTTGAAAGGCCCCATGATAGAAACATCTAATGGCTGGCAGTGCGAGGTACTGTTGGGGGGGCAGAGGGTAAAGTACACGTCCAAGTTCGTCACCAATGATGCGTTCGCTTTCGTTGCTGACATGACAGTCAAAATTGTCCACCAAGAGAGCAGATGGATCCTCAATGTTGTCCGCAAGTACATCGCGCAGATACCTCTTCCACACATTTCCATTCATCCACGCCTTCTGTTGCATGTAATAGAAATGACCAGCTGGGTAGCTGTCAAACTCGTTCTTCTCAATTGAGCCACCATCAACACCGCGAATGATAAACACAATTGGCAATTTCAGACCATCGGCACGCACTGTGAGTAAAGCTGTCATTCGACTCGAATGCTTATCACCGGACGCAACATAACTTCCACCACCACGAACGGCCCATATAGTGTTGGGACACATGTCGAAATAAATGCCAGTTTCGTCAGCATTGTACAAACAGTTTGTTGGCAAGTCAGCATGCTTCTCAGAGAATTCTGTGGCGAAGGCACGTCGCGTCTCTTCAAGATCGATTTGTGTCTTCTTTTGACGACAGATGCGCTGACGAGTAAAGTCGTGGCGATGAGCGAAGTTTTGGAGAAGACGAAGCAAGGATTTGTAGCCAGATGATCTTGTTGTAACATATTCCTGAAGCCAAGTGTTGTGATTCACGCGGAGGTACTTGATAAGGTGAGCGGTCGTCACGGCCTTCTCTTCACGTCTTAAGTCGCGGACATAAATTGCAAGTTCGTAGCTGTCAGGGATGATTGGCTTGGCCCCACAGTTGCCAGTATTCTTCTTTCGTGCCTTTGAGCCTTTGAAAATTTTCAGCTTGTCAATGTCCCGAATCCATTCACGCAAGGAACTCTCGTAATTCTTGCGGCTTCGCGAACAGATGTGCTTTCAGCAATGGTAACAGCGCGCAACTTCTCAGCCACGGTAGGTCTGGCACGTCGAGTCTTGGTAGCATTCATCCGAGGCTATCAATTTTCGCGGTTGTCAAATTCAAAACAATGGGAAATTGTGCCGCGAAAAATTTAGCCAATAATTTTTTTTATCAGAAATTAAGATCTATGATTGGTGAATTCAAATTTAATTATGCCACGCTGTTATTCAACGTAGCTCCCTGTATATGACAACTAATTTACTTGTGTAGGCAGTCTCGTTTGATCGTACGACTTTTCTATGTCAGCCCCAGATGTGTTATTTGATTGGGGGGGTGATTGCAATTGTCAAGTGTGCAGTATAATCACACGACACCTTTGTTATGAAGCTGTCGTTCAATCTTACGTCATCTTAGACCAAACAATGGCGCATCGTACAATAGTACGACATGACATATATGGGTCAAGTGTGTGTCGTAAGCACATACGACGCGTGGAAAGTGGTCTATGCTAGGCCAAAAACGTGTCATACCACCAAACGACAATTGAGAGGGGGGTCAAATAACTTTGATCATGTTTATTACGCGGTTGTGGCCTTTCGCTTTTTATTCATGGAAGCTTTGCACTTGTATTCTTGTTGTAAAAATTGTCTGCCTTGTTCAACATTTGGTCCAAGAGGAAGGCGCTTTAACTCTTCAGCAGGCAATTTGGAGAAGACTTGCACAAAAGACGTAACAGTTATGTGCGCGTCAACAACCCACCCGTCCGCAAGAATACCGCACATTGCTTCATTTGCTATCGTTTGAAGGCACGTCAGATAATCTCGATTGAGCTCGGCGTTTGTAGGTCGTGTAGGCACTATTTCCTTGAGAAAGAGGTAAAAATACAGTACTCCATAGCTCGCTTCATGTTTGAAAACACTTTCACACTTTTTCCAATAATGAAATGCACCTGCCCTAAAACACGTCCATGTCGGATTTATAGCAGGTGAATCATTTGACAACTCAACACCACGTTTCTTCCAGCTACGGCCTGAACTTCGTAGATTGCCACCTTCTAGATCGATAGAAAAGGACCAGGCATTTTGTTTCCCAAGAAATCCAACGTCAGATCTGGCAAGCGCGAAACGAGCCAAAGGGAGAAGGTAATTTATATGTTAACTCCGCTAGAGCACTTCTATCTCTCAGTGTCTCTGACGGTCTCTCTCTTAATGCGGTGCGGTTATACCAAGCATTTCTCCGCTCTCTGCTGGTCCTTCTAAACTCATGTCGACAGGTACGGACCTTGTGTCTGTTCCTACAGTACTTAACGTATTCAAAGATTCATGGTCCAAGCAATCAGGTGTGTGCCGTATTGCTCGTTTGAAAAGAATACCCCAGGATCTGGAAAGCAAAACATGCCATGAAATGGTATACAATTTATGAATGATATCATCCAACGAGCCGCATCACCCATAAAATAATTAGAGCGTATATTTGAATTTCTGTATGCCACAATAATTTCCAACTTTTCCAGAGCACCAGTACACATCGCTGGACATCAGACGTCCAAAGGGTCCAGCAGACAGAACAGCTCTTTCGTAACTCTGAACATAATCTATTCGAGATAATTTGAGATGTTGTGCATTCTAACGACTGCATCTATGTTGTCCATTCTTACGACTAAGTCTATAACGTAAACGCTGACGACTGCTATGGAACAAACTCGTGAATAAGTCGGCGCGTTCACATTTCAAAAGCCTTACTTCTCAATTGAATTGGGTAATTCCAAGCTCGCATGTGCTCATGTGTTTCAGTAGGATGTTGGGTCATTCATAGAACCAACTCGCACGTGACTCTTGAAACTCCGTTTCTCCGATACGAAGAACCATGTCTAGTGCAAGCTGCTCTACTTGTGGATCATGCGAGCCCCAAAGGCTTTGCAATGAAACATGCAACTCATGCTCACTTATCCAGGTTGTGCAGGTTTGTGATTCTTGTGGCAATGTTCAAGAGAATTCAATGCGATGGCTGTGGTATAACGGCACATGCTGCAGAAAATGAATCAATGCAGCTCACCAAGGACCGAAATGCACCTGAAAATTTGACGAGCACCGTGGACGACGAATTGGGTGTTCAGCTGGGATCTATTATTGAGGTGGCTACCCGTGACGGAACTCAAAAACGTCGGAACGCAGCTTGTAAGCACTTGTCATACTTAGTTCAAAAGTACTGTGGCTCAGTTCGTGCTGAAAATTGGAAAGATATTTCTTTGATTGACATGACTGAAAGTCTTATTCAGCAGTTCGCTACTTATTTGGCTCGCTTTGCAACTCAAGGAATGAAAGCTGGTGCGCCGTTGATATCGTACTATACTGCAGACACGATTTTGAGCCAGGTATGTCATGTTAGCTAGAAATCACCTTGCCGACAGCACTTGATAGGTTAAGGTGTCTATTCAAATGCATTATGGAGTACACGAAAGTCTCCTATTCCTTGAAGGGTCATCATGGGCCAGGATTAGATCGTCAATGAAGTCTGTCTTTACGATTCGCAACGTATCAGCTGGACTACCTATGATGACGCCACATGCCGCTGCATCAGCAGATGATCTAATTGCTTTGAGTAAGGTGTGCTTCTGGGCTGGTGATGAAAATGCTGCCAATGCAATTTTGTTTCTCCAATCTCTTGTTCAATGTGTTGGCCGGGGATCTGAAGTCGCCATGATTAAACACGAGGATATCCGCCTCACCACTATTCAAGAAACTCAAGAGTGGAACATTTTGAAGATCAGGTTGTGGCGTCAGAAAACCAGCAAGGAACAGGTACAGTGTAATATGTGACACACTGTACGTTGTCGTAGGAATTGTCTGTATTTGCTCACGCAGAAAGCTTTTTGAGAGATTGTTATTTTGCATATGCTTATGTTCTCATTATGAGGACGTTTTCGTCGTCTCAACTTTTTCCTGATCTCTTTGAGACGGTGAAAATCGACAAAAAGACGGTTTGTGGGAGTTCATCTCGTCTATCATAATTCACTGTAGCAACAATTGAATACGACAGGAGTATCAAAAGGAATAGAACGATTACTCCGCAAGTACAGTTTGATTGTATCTGATTATGCTGCTTTGGACGACGAATTTGGTGATCGATCTGCATTTGAACGATTGAACACCAACATGGGCGGTAAGACATAGTGCAGTATGTAGCATCGTACGAATAGAAAGGCAGAGTACTCGCACAAAATGCCTCAAGGAAATTCCATGTAGAGCAGAGTTCCGTCGCCGCCGTAGCCGTTGTTTGACACATTCGGTTCCATGGGTAGTGTTACAACACTACAGGGAAGGACGGAAAGTAATCCTAAGTGGTACTTTTGATCCAAGTTGAATATTTTATCCAATCAGAACGATTCAACAAATTTGATTGGTGGATAATATTTCGCGAGGAAAATGTATTCGATTGGACATTTTTTAATCTTTGTGAAATTGCATACATTGCAGCATTTTGTAGGCAAATCAAGTTAACAACTGTAAGTTGTATTTCATGACACTCCACATTAAAATACACTCAATACAGAACTCCCCCGGAATAACGAACCCACTTAAACTTAATATACTTTATAAAATTATAACTTACAGAAAAACCTGCTAGTTTAAACACCTCGGCTAGCTAAACGCCTTTCGAACTGAACAGGTTTTCAATCCACGGACAGATTTCCATATATGTCGACCCTGGTAGATTGAACAAAAACCTCTCATGCTAAACGAAGTAATTTGATCAAATATGAGTTGTACTACGTAACGTCAGAACACATCGTTGGTTAGCCACACATTGTTAGTCTTGGTGGAAGGATGGTCGACTTGAGCATGGAAGACAAAGTCACCATGCTGAAGATGATCGATGAAGGCACTCCATACGAAGACATCAAGAAGCGCTTCAAGTGCTCGGTTGAGACAGAGTAGAGTGTATTGATTGATGAACGACAGACGTTACTTATGGAAATGTCCTGATACCATACGGTAAATTAGTAACTTAAAATTTGTATGCCTATACAAACGCTTCGATAAAGCTATAGCTGAACACCTTTGGAATTGAACAAGAATCCCACTCCACCGCGCGTTGTTCAAACAAGCAGGTTTATCTGTATTGCATGAACACAAATATAGATTTTAGAAGTTCTTTTCACGATTTTGATGTCAATTTGCGACAACATGCCTCTCGATTACGACTCACAATTGAGGAGAAACAACTCCTGACATTGTGGACAAATTTGAGCTGCTTCTTGGTACGGCAGACGACGCCGACAAGGAAAATTTTGCCTCACTTGTGAAAAAACTGCACGATGTCAGTTTGTTGCAAGCGTTAGAGTGGGCCATTGAGGCATGGCAATGTGTTATTCAAGACACAATAGCTAATTGTTGCCGGCATACAGGCATATTAGACGAAGAAGTTTATGAGTTGGTAGACGGTATTCGTAAGCTCTAAGAGAAGTGTGTGGTCTGTGTTGTGCGTTCTGTCTTCTGGAGGTTGCTACCCCTCCAGAATCAGAATAATATTCGGATTCAGCAAGTGTAAACATAGATGTTCTGACCAATCAGATGCAAGTGTCACCCATCTAAAAACCCACTTAATCTTATACTTGTGCATGACAAATACCTCTAAAAACTGATATTTTTTGGAGATTCGTTATTCCGGGGGAGTACTGTAATATAATAAACAAATGACTTGTTGTCGGAAAACGTAAATCGGTGGATTTACACAAGATTATCGTCCAATTAGAGTGCAATGAGTTGGATGATGTGTTGAGATTGGGCAGAAATAGTTAATTTGGAAAGGCACCAGCCCGATCACAACATGAAGTCTAGCCAAACTTTCTGCACGCAACTTGCAGCGCAGTGCTTCTCTGGATCTGATTGATGGAACGATCCAGAGAAGTACGCATATAAGGTAAGCGGCTTTTGATTCCGCTAGAGGAACAATGTATTGATTGTGAGTAGAACGGAAGCGCACACTGGCGATTCAACTCCTGTTTGGAGATGTGTGGCATATCCCAACATGTAATGTAATTAAAAACACAAGCAGCACAAACTAAAAATGTGTCCTTCCATAATCTACATACACGACACATCGCTGGAACTGAAAGAAAATGGTCAAGCTCTGGAGTTAAAGATGGCACAACGTTCACCAGTCGATAAGTTTAATGTTGTCCCATCTTTAGCCTCAGAGCTCGGCCGAAGGAAGTTGCCGTGCTGGTCAAGACTAACCACATTTACCTGTTCACTATTCGAGCACAGGCTTCTGCTTCGGTTTTTGCTTGCTTCGCAGTGCAACATCGATCATAATTGGGGAGTGAATTCTTTGATGTTTGATTGGCTCTCCTTCCAGTAAATCTGTGGATTTGCGTTTTCTCTGCGGCTCTCTCCGAAGAAAATTTATTAAATTTCATACAAATATTCATATTGTTTTGAATAATAATGTGAAATAAAAGATTAACTTATCGAAATTGTAAATCATTTGATTTACTCGAGAGTATAATTTCCTCTATATGATTTACAAAATCTTGATTATGAGCATAAATGCCTCAAGCTCCGCGGACAATATCTCACACTGACTCTACTTGCTTTTGCTTTTCGACGTCTTTTGATTTTCGCAAAACTTTATAAAGTTTTGCGAAAATCAAACTAACAGTATCGACTAAGTCTACCGTAGTCTGATTCAGCCTATTGCATGCACTTCACGAGGACGATGGCAAGTTCGCCAATCGTTGCCACAACTGCATTTCCGATACTATCCTCAGTCATCATGTGCCTCCTTATCATTTGCGTACTGGACAGTCGACAACATTGACAAAGGAAAGATTGCGCTCAAGAGCCCCCCTGGCAGCTATCTCGCTCGTTGCCACAGGTGCGTCCACGGTGCCGGCTCCACCCGATGCGCTCTTTGTCCAAATGACGGATTGAAAGTCACAGTTGTGGGTCTAATTCACATGTGAAGAAGCAGGTAATGGGAAGATCGCGTTGAAGGTTGAGAGAGGCAACTACATTGGACGCTTGCGGTGGTCTTGGGTGACAACTATTGCAAGCACGAAGCCAACGCGTAGAGGCAATCAGTCATCCTTCCTCAAGGACCACGAGCACGTTTGAAATGCCCTCTAAAGCATTAATCCGCTCATGTCGACTTGAAAGAGGTTCGTAGTCAAGCTCTCATGCTTCATGCCGGCAACCCGATGGAACATGGAACATCGCCTTTCAACGAGTCGGTGGGGCAGTATGTTATCTGCTAACCTCTTGGACGAAGGATAGCAGCTTTAAAAGGGACAACAGTGAAGTAGTCCCAAGTTGACTCGGTTCCATGTTGCCTTTTGAACCCTTGACTGCTGTATGAAAATGCAAATGTTCTTGCAGCTTCTTCGCATGGAGAGGCCTTAGGAAGGGAATCGACGAAGTGTTTTCTCGAAATGACTTACAACATAACGATTCCAAAGGAAGGAGGACGAATCTTTGACGAAGTACTGAAGAGGACGCGAGCGATGGAGAGAGGTGATAGTCCTACATTGTACGTCAGATGTTCTGCATGGCAATGGATGGTCCCATTGCGTCTCTATCATCCTTTCTCTTTGGTTTTGAGCATGCTACCATCATCATCCATTGTTCATCCAAGCATCGTTGGAGAGGTACACTGTAGACGCGAAATTCCCTTCTCGATCGTACACTGCATGGGTGAAAGATCAGCAACTTCCACAATCACCACTGCACGACGCACTCGTCGCTCATTTTCCAATTTGCTCTCAAAGAATCCCAACTACAATGGTCTCTGCTCAAGCGATTCTCCTCGGCGCATTCGCCTTTGCCCAAGCTGTCCTTGGTGTCGACCGGTGCAATTTCCGCAACGGTGACGTCATTGCATTGAAGGGCGACACTGGCAAGTACCTGACCCGCTGCCTCAATTGCGTCGGCGGATCCACGCACCCAGACTCGGTCAACTTTCAAGGCCAACCGAGCAACGGCACGCCCGCGTACTCGTATTGGACGGTCGTCACGCTCGGCAACGGCAAGCTGGCTCTCCGTGGTGACACTGGCAACTACCTCGCCCGCTGTGAAAACTGCGTCTCTGGAGCCAAGTACCCCAACACAGCGTTCGTCCACGTGCCAGACTGGTCGGGACCATGGGCTCAATGGACGTGCGAGAACACGTTGGCCGGCAAGATCGCGTTCAAGGCCGACAATGGACTCTACTTGGCTCGCTGCAACAACTGCGCCGACAATTCTCCACCCGACGTCGCGTTTGTCTATGCCGAGACGTGGAAGAACACGCCGTACGCACAATTCGACGCCGAGTTCTACAAGCGCGGCTCCAACTGCAACTTTAACGATGGAGACGTGATTGGACTCCTTGCAGACACTGGGAAATACATCACGCGCTGCAGCAACTGCATCCCTCGAGGAACCTTCATTGACTCGGTGAGCCTTCAATTGCCGATGGCGAATCTCCCAGCGTACCAGTACTGGACAGTCTACAACGCTGACAATGGCAAACTGGCGTTCAAGGGCGACTTGGGCAACTACCTCGCTCGCTGCTACAACTGCGCGCCTGGCTCGACATACCCCAACATGATCTTCGACCACGTTGCGGACTGGAGAGCTAATCCCCTGGCGCAGTTTTCCTGCGAGGACGCCGCCGACGGCAAGATCGCCTTGAAGGCAGACACAGGTCGGTACGTCACACGCTGCTGGAAGTGTGTCCCTGGCGGTCCAGACGAGCTCGTTTCCATGCATGTGAATGACTGGCGGGAAGGAGCGTGGGCTCAATTCACAGTCGTGAGGAAACCACTCGTGTTGACGATGGCACTGAATGAAGAAGTGAACACCGTGAGGCCATCAAGCCGCGGGACTTTCATTGTGCTTGGCTCCATGTTGGCTGGTTGTTGCTTGACGCTCGTGGCTGTCTATGGCTACAACTACCGCAAGCATGAAGCCAAAGGTTTCCAACGTGTCTAAGGAAAGGACTGTCTTCCTCGTCGGCAAGGAGCAAGTCGAGACGTCTCCGTCTTCTGTAATTGTACTAATGCATGCATGTCAATTCAAAACTCTTTGTGCAGTTGACAACGCCATCTCCTCCGACATGGTTTCCATTGCAGGCCATGTCGCCAGTCATTGGCATATTGGGGACGATCGCGCATGCTGGCAGCGGCAAGATCGCTCTCAACGGAGACGCACGAGATTATCTCGTTCGGTGTACGAATCTCACCACCACATCGTCGAATTCAAACACTACATTGATCCTCGTCTCCGACTGGAAGCAGGACTCTCGAGGGTCTGCCGCGTCTGCAGATTTGAGCTTTAAGACAAAGTTTCGGCTGGCATGAAGGGCTTCTACTTGCCGGTGGAGCAACTGCTGAGGGAAACGCAGACTCCTTGAATTTGTTTGACGCTCGTTCTTTCATGAGGCATCTATTAGATGACGCAACAGGCCTCAAACGCGTAAGAATCGCCCAACTTCCCCACTGCGCAGTATCAACATGAGTTTGACTTCTGCATTTTGCACTGCAGTTGCGAATCTCACATAGAGTGGCTGGTGCTGTCGATGTAATCCCATGGAGAAGATTGAAAAGGGGAACTCGCCCTTGATCTCCTCTTCCCTTGGAAGATGCTCAAAGCTCAGCTTGCGACTTTGGCGGTCAAGTGAGACTTGGCATTTCATGTAACAAGCTTGAATCCATTCCCCGCATGAAGTTTAGGCAAACTTTGGTGTTGGAAGCTGCTGTGCCAGGTTGAATGACTTGATCTGCATCGCTTTCTCCGCCAGAACGAGTTTGACGGCGATGCTCCAAGCTCGCCACGTGGTCATCTTCTTTTTTACCAGTCATATTGCTGCATATGGATAGTCATGGCAAGGCGGCAACGGCGGCAATAAGTGTGCTGCTAGATCAGAACTGCTTTGTCTTGATCACGCAGTTCCAAGACGGCATCTTCGAAGATCTCCACGAACGATTCACAGAGCGCTTCCAGACTGCTTTCTCTATCCAGCATGTCCTCGATGGCGATGGTGTGCCGTGCCTAACGCGGCATTACCTTCCGCCGTCGTTTCGATCCATCCGAGGAGAATCAACCAGCAAAGGTCGCCGGTTCTTGGAAGGCCTCGCGTTGTACACACATAGTCGCGATCGACGGTTTCCATTGCATCTGGCGATTCTCGAAGGCGACATGAACATCGTCCGTCGTATCCTTGCATGCCAACCCGGTCTTTTGTCCCTCGATGCTCTTTGCTGTGCTGTATATCACCAAAGTCTCGAGTTCGTCCAAGAGCTTCTTCCCATGCTTCAGGCGAAATTATCGCCAAAAGCCATGAGCATTTACGCTGGATTGCATTTGGAACTCCATGCGTCGTTTGTTGATATTGCCGCCGAGAGGAATAATTTCGCGCTTCTTGTGTACTTGCATGACCACGATATGGGTGAAGTTTCGGTCAAAGCCATGGAACATGCCGCTAAACATGGCAATCTCGACATGGTTCGCTTTCTCTACAGCTTGAACTGTGCTTGCAACTACGATGCACTGCTCAACGCCGTCTCAATTGCTCAAAGTGCTGATGTGGTCGACTTCTTGCTCCAGCACTACTCGAACGAGATGGAAAACCACTACCAACAAGCAGTGGAGGATGCATTTTTTGAAGATTCCATCTTCGATGCTGGTCTCCACGACGTGAGTAATAGCTGTTAAAGGTATATCGTGGCCACTTCAAAATTCTCACGACGAGAAGCATTAGTAAGGCATCATCCATTAGCTAAGAATGGATTCTCACCCATTTCCACAACCATACGCTAGAGACACCCTCGAGCAAAAACACAATTAACACTTGTGGAAGTGTCCAAAGGCAAAATGATCACCACTCAAAGCATTTTGCATCACCAGCATAATCTTGACCTTCATACAGACTGAAGATCTGAAGGTCACTGGTTCGATCCCGGTTCGTGGCATTGTTTTCACCACCACACCAATAAAATTCATTTGATCTTGAACAATAATTATTTATAATATAATGCGATATTCAGATTTAACAAATTACCCAATAATTTACGCAAAAACTTATTGGGAGTCATTTAGCGTTCCAGAAACACTTGATCGTCCTGATAAATTAATTGTTGATAATAGGAATAAATTTGTTGAATCATTAGCGAAAGAATTTTTTGTATAAATCGATCGGGTAAAATTGCCAAATAACTGAAATGCGCAATACTTGAAATACACTTTATTACGTTTATTTTAATATGAATACGAACATTTTTTTTTGTATTCACTCACGCCCTGGTATTCGCAAGTACTGTAGCCGTCGTACGTCAAATGACAGGGGTAGGATCGCAAGGGTGTAGACTTTTGAGCGCCAGCAGAAACATATATATATATTGATCAATCCTTAGACTTCAATCTCAAGCACATATTGTGGAATCATATTCAAATATGACAAGTCGCACACCTGCTTCAGTCGATCGATGTGCTTGGTCAGAAGCGCAAACTCTTTTTTCACCTCCGGATCCTCAGCATGAGCCATCAAATCTGAACAAGTAAAAATTTTCTTGGCGTGCAACTTCTTTTGCAGGACTGGCCCAATATTTGGAATACATCTCACGCCGGCTCCCATCAAATCTTCCAAACGCAAATTTTGAGAGATCAACTGTTGATTCTTGTACGAGCCGCCCATTCCTTGAGGCACAACAAATATCAGTTGAGCAAAGCGTGGGTTTTGTTTGATCTTGTCAACAAGCTCCAACTTTGCAAACAATTCCACTAATCCTGCACAATCGACTGGATGGTTCATTGATTTTGTAATTTGAAACAACAGCAACGTATGATCCAAATGGATAAATGAGTCAATGGACTTGAATGTTTGAGATATCGGGATTTGATACACATTCTGAAAGACCATTTCCAAAGTAAAGTTTGTTGCAAACCGCTCATAATGCCCCATGGTCTTATTGATCGTCAGCGATTTCTCTTGCTTTGGTTCGTCAAGTTGTGCGTACTTGAATGTATCACCTTCAAGAAATTTTTCATGCACGAGATTTTCAAACAACCACCCATTAAACGTAGACGCCTTTCCTGCACCGTCAAGCCACTTCATCAACTTTGCTCGCTCTTTGCTAAGTTTAACGGCGAGTTGGTTGTAAACCCGTATTCCAATCCAATCCGAACCAAACTCGAGTGTTGCAAATGTTGGATCCTCTTCAGGAATGTAATGCAGCAGTCGATGAACTACAAGATTTAACGGCACAGACATTTCAAAGCACGCTTGAACATCCTCGAACGTTTTAATCTTCTCAATCGCTTGTTGCATGTCGATCAATCCCTTTCGATAGTATCTGGCTGATTTTGCCAGACAATAGCGCGGGACACCACCAAACTGTTTATATCTCTCGGCCAGTTCTTCGTCTGATATCTCCAAATTCAACACTTTGACGGCGTCACCCAACTCGCTCAATTCCCAAACAGGCATATACAGCTCGCAATGAGCTGCGTTCTTCCGCATCGAATCGAGCCAACCAAAATTGGGACTTGTGAAAGTTACCATTTTTGAATCCGCAGGTGGCACAAATGGTGGTCCATCGCAGAGATGGAGTGCATTGGGATATTCATGCTGCAAACGCGCAAACGACACTGAATCAAAAGTGTGCACCACAGGACCTTTTGGACCAAACACGACACACTTCATCAACCCTCGATCCTTGTTGAAAGAGGCAGTAACAATAATAGCCTCTGGGTGTTCGTTTCGGTATCGAGAAAAGAAGTAGTCATAAAAGATCGATTTGCCAATGCCTACACAAAACACACGCGTCTGTTATCCATCTTTTAATCGTATACAAGTTCAAACCTGGTGTTCCCGTCACTGAGATGTACTTGTATGTCTGTAGAAGTTCAAGTACACGATCATAATACGATGAGTACGCTTTTCTCACATAGTATTCTTCCGCGAGATACTCGAAAGCAGTTGGCAAGCCGATAGTCACGTCCTGCACACTTTGCGCTTCGTCGGCCACGTTCGTCTGCGGTGCAGGAGCTGGGACGGGACTTTGCGCTAAGTTCGGGCTGCCGTCCATTTTGAAAGTGACGATATTACCCAATAATTGCTTATCTCGTTGAATATTATCAACCAATCATATGCAACGAAATCAGCGAATGGCTGTCAAAATCTCATAATGAAAAAATGTGTGCGATCTTCGTATTCCAACAAATGTTCTTTTCAATTATTTAGATTTCCTTGGGTGTTAACAGTAAGTACTACTACATAGTAGTACTAACTCTTCTTTAGGTTTTTGGACTATGATACAATGTATTTCACAATATGTTCATTTTAAGTTATTTGTTTTCGAAAAAAAATGAGAAACGTGAAAAAACAGTTTGCTTCAATTTTCATCACCGTGTCCCCCATTTTGGACGGGCGAAGTTACCGTACTCCAATATCTCAACTATGTTGATCAGCATTTGGTACAAATATATTAAAATTTGATTTCCAACTTCCATTATAAAACATCACACAATTTTATCATTATTTTATATTTATTCAAAACGGGACAATAACAATTGCACCTATTTTAATTATTGTAAAATTTAAAGCAAGATATAGAACATATTTATGTAATAATTACGAAAACCGTGAAATGTTTGACCACGTAGAGATTTATAAAACAAACGATGATGCTTATATTGTAATTACAAGTCCATACGGAGATAAAGATTATGAAGGATTCTATGGATTTAATAAAATCTATAAATTGTATAACGATTGGGCTACTACGTATTTTAAAAGAATGAGTAAAGCAGAAATAATTAACTGTAATAAAATATTTAAAAGCGAGTTTGGATATTAGTATGTTTACATCTGTTTCAGTTTAACTCATAGTCAATGAAATAACCATATTTTTTGTCCATCATTTGTTTGAATTTAACTCAATGTCAATAAAAGACGTGTTTTTATATGTCCATTTGATTGAAAATAACTCAATGTCAGTCATTATATATTTAGAGAGAAATGGTTAATCGGAACTGACTTGATTTATTATTGGAAAAATATGCCGTTTTCCCGACAAAAACCTGATGAACATAACAGACAGTCCAACATTTACTCACAAAAATTGAACATCCAAACTTGACCAATTCAAAAATTCAATATTTAATTAATTTTAAAAATACCTATCACCTATAGAATATATTAAAAATAATGGAATTAAATTTCGGAAAATACAAAGCTAAGACTATTCAAGAAGTTTTTGAGATTGATCAAAATTACTGTAAATGGTTAATAAATCAGGAAATGTTATTGTCAAACAAACCAGAAATTAAGACATATTTAACCGAAAAATTAAAAGATGCTGATTTGTCTTATAAAATGCGATGGGGTAAGCATAGAAATCTAACTCTGAATAAAATTAAAGAAATTGACCCAAATTATATTGATTGGTTAAAAAATAATCAATATGTGATAGAAAATTGCCCAAAGTTAATATCTGAGCTTGAGCAATTTTAGCTTTCAAATGTTTTATCGTTTAGATCGTGGAACCCATCAAATAAATCCATACGATTATTCTGTTTTGCATATAACCAAAGCATACACCATATACCGCAATATTCAGCATACGTTGATTGATATTGTTTTTTGTTATATTTTTTTATTCCCAAAATCAAAGGCGGTGGCTCGCCCATAGAATCAAAATATTCATTTTTATAAATCGCAGTCCAATGTCCAATTCCACCACCATTTTCTAACAAAATAATATAATTTCCGTTTTTGGGCAATTGTTTTTTTATTTCTTCAAAAGTGTAAATATTTGTTATTTCAACACCCAATAAATTAGATAATTTAATTAACTGATGATCGCTTGTAATTCCTTTTATTAGGTCCATTAAATAATTTAAAAAATAATCTTATCTGTGGCTGTATATAATTAATAAAATATAATGAGTGAGTATCAATTAGCCGATCAATTTTTATATGAAAGCTCTTTAAAGGGTGAACCATCTATTAGCGTTTCTAAAGGAAAACGAATGGTTCAAGTCCCCGATGTAAATCAAGGTAGCTATCAATCTGGTATTATTTCAATTGATGCTGCAACAAGTCTTCAAGGCGCTAAAGGCTTTGCTTCTTTAAAAGATGCTTATCTTACGCTACCATATATTGTCTCTATGAAAAATACTGGCGCTGGTACATTCGGTGCTATCAATCGTTATTGTACTGCTTTAAAAGCTGGAGTATTTAATATCATTGATTCAATGACAGTAGAACTTAATGGACAAACTATCATTACTGAATCGGATTTCAAACTCTACTGGAATAACATTCGAGCAATGACTGAATGGAGCATTTCTGACCTTAATAAACACGGTGCTGACGCTTTTATGAGCGCGGATGATTGGCAATCTATGTCTTTTTCTTCAGCAACGACTTCGTTATCAGGCGATGGTTTTACAAACAATTTCTCAAATTGCACCGCTACTTTGGGAACTGTACCAACTGAGGCATCGTTGAAAGAAAATAATGGATTTATTTCTCGTATTTACAGCAATCCACAACTTACTGGAAACATTGACTCATCGGGAAACTATACGGGTGGAGTAAATGCCTACAATTGGATTACACAGCGATCTTCTGTAGCATCAACCATTGCAGCTCAAAACGGCAAAGGAGCTTTTGTCGTAAATACTGCACCAGTGGCGGGCTCGGTTCTTGGTGTTTGGCATCATATGTTAAAAATTCGTCTTGTTGATCTTCATCCAATTTTTAAAGAATTGGATCTTATCGGAAATCCTCAATTGAAATTACGACTTAAAGTAAATAGTGGTTATTGCGATATTGCAGTTACTACTACTGGGCTAACGTTAGCTTCTACAACTATGACAAGCGGCAATACCGTTCCAGTTATGTTGGCCTCTGCTGATTCTGCAAACGCTCTTGCTGGATGTAATACAGCTTCGACGACTGTTCGTTTAGCATTTGGTCCCCTTCAGAATAACATTACAACGCTAGCCCAAGCTGGGCAATACCTTCCATTTACAACAGCCAGATTAAATATTCCATTCTATGATATTGCTAATCCGTTACCGATTGTAAGTCAGCCTGTAAAGAACGTGAAATATCTTGATTGTTATGCTCAATATTTCCGAGGAAAAGCCGGCACTGGTGCTCTTTCTTCAGCTCAACAAAATGCTACATTCAATCTTCAATTATCTGGTTCTTGGAAAAATATCAAATATGTTTGTTTGGTACCATACAGCGAAACAAGCAGCGGACATTTTGCAAATTCGTCGGCTAATGGTGTAGAACAATTCCAAAGCCCATTTGATAGTGCGCCTTGGACTTGTCAAGCAGGTAGTTCAATTCGTAGCTTTCAAGTTCAAGTTGGAAATGACAACGTATTTAGTAAAACATTGGATTACGACTTTGAAGCTTGGAATGACGAATTTAAGAAACTTGGAGCAATTAATGGTGGTCTTACCCACGAAATTTCAAATGGTTTGATTGATTTTCAAAAGTGGCAAACGATTCAGCGTATTATGGTCGCCGACTGTTCTCGTATTACTAACCCAGACGTTCCACAATCAGTTATCGTAAGCGGTGTCAATGCTTGCTGCCAAGGAACAAATTGCTTGATTTTAGTTGTGTATGAACGAGATCTTTCTGTTGACCGTTTAACTGGGGAAATTCATCATTGGACTTAAATACACAAAAAAAACTACTAAGCGAGCTTAGAATTGCTTTTTTTATTACTAAGGGTCGAGAGACTTCGCTCTATTACAGCAAAGCGCTGCTTTTTGTGCGTCGAACAGGTTTAGTTGTCAGTTGTTCCATCTGCATCTGCTGCTTTCCAACAACTTGAGTAAGATTATCAATTTTCTTAAGCGCACGTTTAAGAGCAGAATGCAGCAATGGTACAATACTAATCACATCGACAACAAGGCGGCTGTCAGATCCAATCTGAATAACATCACCATTAACACACTCAATCATTTCCTCGGGCAATGGTTCATCCGAATCAGTAGCGCCAACTAACACACTCAAACCATGTTTCACGAGTTCTTGTGCACCATAGCCATAATGGCGTTTATCAGGATTTGCCTTATAGCTATACTCGATAGGAGTGATATTACGGACAAATCGCTCGGATTGATCTTGAGATAGATCGATTACATCTGATTTTGTTCTCAGATCTGAAAGACAATCAATTTCACCAGAAGCAACCATAATCCCACCACTCGTCTTAAGAGAGAAGTTTCTATTACTAAATCCAGTCGCCTGACCAACTGAACTACTCGTAATGAAAGTAAAGCCCGATCCAGTTGATTGTGAGCCAGTACCAAGGATTTCCAGAGGACATCCAGGATTGTTTGTGCCCACGCCCCAAAAACCGTTAGATGACTTATAGAAGAGTGAGGATTGAATGTTGATATCTTTGTATTGAGACGATGAATAATCGAAGCATTGTAGAATGCCAACACTCGAACCAGTCGAATAATGCATATGCATACCTGGACCTGTGGTGCTAAGATCACCCGCATTGAGACCATAGCAATGAACTCCACCATTAGCAATATTGAGATTACCACCAGTACTCAGCTGCATCTGCTGAGTACCAGTGATAGCCGGCGTAGTTGAGTTGTTGTAAAACCAAGTATGCAAGCCACCAGACGTATAATTGAGTGATAAGCTCGATACGCCGAGCATGTAGGATGGGCTTGTGTTATTGGTCTGAGCAAGACAAATGATATTGTCTTTCGATGTATTAGTTCCGAGATCCATTTTATGACTATTGCGCGCTGAGATACCAGATAGTTGAATCTGCCCATTATTAGCAAACGTATAATATGTGCTTGTTCCTCCATTCGTACTCGATAGCACAATATCGCCTCCAGAACTTGTATTGATAGTCGAATTAACGGTTGCACTATAATACATTGCCAAGTGGTATCCAACGCTTGTAATCGAAAGGGTCCCGCCAGTATTCGAAGTAGAACCAATCGTAGCCGTAGTTGCTGAGATCGATGCGCCAGAATTGATAGCTCCACCAGTATTGATAGCTCCTGATACGCCCATTCCTCCAGCGATTACCAAACTACCATTCGACTGCGTTGTTGAAGCAATATTAGAATTGATATTGATTATACCAGAAGCTGCTACTTCGAGTAATCTGCTACCTCCGTAAAATCCAATTTGAAATCTATTATTGGTTGATCCGCTGCCAGCATAATAAAAGGAAAGTTCAGCTTGATTATTATTGTTGGTTGATTGACCAAGCGTAATATAAGAAGTGCCAGCAATAGCAAGATTATTGTTTAAGCAAGATATTGCTCTTGATGTATCTGTGCTCGTTCCTTGAAGTATAGATCCGCTTACTGATGCATTACTATCTACATACAGTTTCTTAGCAATAGCGCACCCACCATATATAGTCATTGAGCCGCCTGCACTCGAAGATGTAGCATCCGAAGTGCTTAGAAAACCTGTATTGCCTGCAGTGGTCATACTCATCAGAAATGATCCATTCCAAATGTAGAGCTGACCAGGAAGCTGTGAATTCGTCGATCCACGGCTACCAATCTCGAACGTACCTTGGTCATTAATAAATGCGCACGTCGATCTTCCCGCAGTATTTGACGAACTATTTAGATTGATTTGCGCGGTTCCATTAATGATATTGATATCGCTACCGGCATAAATTTTCTTGGACACCGCCAATCCACCTGCAGTAATCATCGAGCCTGTAATAGTGCTTGATGCATCGGTAGTGCTTGTGTTTGTGTAAATACCAGTCATACCAATCGAGTTGATTCCACTTATTGAAAGCCCTGAATCTAAAATTAATGCCTTTTTAGCACTTGCTTGCCCAGCAGTTAGATTACTGATATATGAGACTCTAGGATCACTTTTTCTCAAATAAACATCACTTGTGTAATTTGACGGATTGTATGTTGAACTATTTATAGTAGGTGTATTAGCTATGATTCCACTCATATTTTTAATAGAGTTGAAGACAAATAAGTATATATTCTAAAATATATATAATATTAGCTTTCTAATAAATGAGTTCCAATGAAATAGAGGACTGGGGAGGAAAATTACCTAAGGCTTATAAAAGTAAGTCTCATGGTATAAACAAAGATCTTAAAATTCAGAACCTTTTCAGAGCTATCGTGCTGGGACCCAGCTATTCTGGTAAGACGAATCTAATTTTCCATATTCTCAAGCACTCTCCTCATATTTACAGCCATTTGCATATTATTGCTCGCAATCCTGAGCAAAGTCTGTATAATTACTTAAAAGATAAATTAAAAGACTTCATTACGATTTATGACCCAAATGAACCACCTCCTTCTGTTGACGATATTCCAAATAATGGCTCATTACAATTAGTTATCATCGATGATTATTCAAATGACAAAATGCTTCAAAAAAATATATTTACGCATTATTTCACCCGTGGAAGACATAAATTGTTAAGCACTATATTTTTAGCTCATTCATATTTTGACACATATAAAACCATTAGATTGAATAGCGAATATGTATTTATTTTAAAAGCAAATAGCAAAAGAGATCTTCAAATGGTTTGTAAGGATTTTAACATTCCTGAAGTTAATGAAGACAAAATGATCAAGGCATACAATAAAGCTACTGCAAGCAAAGGCCAAGCTCTGTTTGTTGATTCTGTTAATCAAGAATTGAGGTATAATTTTGGGAAAAAAATTGATTTGAATACACTTTGATAAGCTTGCTTTCAGCAATTAGAGAGACAATTATTTCAATCAAATAATAAATAAATGATATAAAATAACATAAGAAAAAATGAGCTCACTTATTGTTCTTAATTCAACTCATATTGTGAATAATGGCTATAATAATACGCTAAGATATACATTTGGGAATAGTGCAGTCAATTTTAGCAATATGGAAATTGCTGTTGCTGGGATTCAATTGTATAATTCTCAATTCAATATTAATTCAACCTTGTACGGAAATAATACATTTCAAATTATTGTACCATATGGCGCTACTACATCGACCATATCTATCACTTTACCTAATGGTTATTACAGTTATGCTGATATTCAAAATTATGTAGCTTCTAAACTTATCGCGGCTGGTGCATATCTGATTGATTCTAATGGAAACAATGTGATATATTTTAATATTTCAGAAAATTCTACATATTATGGTTGCCAAATTGATTTATTACCTACTCCTTTAAGTTTACCAACAGGCTGGTCGCTACCAGCCAGTGGGTTATATTCAACAGGCGTACCAACAGGTGGCTATGCTCCGCAAATTATCATTCCAAGTGGATTTAATTTAATAGTTGGCTATCAAGTTGCAACATTTCCTCCCTCTCGTCAAACGACTGCTCAATCGTTTTTAAGTAGTTTTACTCCACAAGTAAACCCTGTTTCAAGCTTTTTAGTTCGTTGTAATTTAGTTAATAATCCATACACTTCTGTTCCTGATGTTTTAACGACTTTTACATCACAAAACACCACTATTGGGGATTTAATAGATGTAAGATATCCTGAGTATTCTTGGGTAGAAATTTCTGATGGCTCAAGACCATACATAGAAGTGATAATTTGCGATCAGAATTATAATATTGTCAAGTTTGAAGATAGTCAAATTTTGATTCAGTTGATTATTAGACCGAAAAAAAATTAGCTTACTATTCTCTAATTATTTCTTTCGATCTCTATAATTGCTTTTTTATGTGCATATGATCTTTGATGACTAAAACGATATCTCACGTTTACTGATTCACCGCAATCACAAATGTATCGGTTTCTTTTGTATGGATTCAGATTTCGTTTAACTTGAGCATCAATCATTTCTTGAGTCTTCTTTATTAATGTTAAATCGATAAGCATTGTTGAAAGCACAAGCTTATACTCTATATAGAGGTATTTTTTTTACTACCGATTTTTTACAAAAGCTTGATGTTTTGGTGTTCAAAGCTCATGGTCAAACGTAAAATGGTATATTTATACTAGTCGAAAACTACCACCACGTTTCTTCGCACGAACAAGGGCCATACGATCTTTAGCCGCTTGAGAGCCCTTTTGAAAACCTACGCCGCTAAGTTTACGAATGCCTTCCCTAATAGGGGCCAATTCTGGATTACTATATGCGATTGCATCTCCAACTCCACTTAGTACAGGTTTAATTACACTATTCCAAGCCGTACTCAAACCTGATCTCAAACTATCCCAAATGCTTCCGCCTTGGTGATGGCTTAAATCGTGATGAATTTCCCCTTCAGTAAAATCCAAACGAGCTCCTTTATTAGCTTTTTGAGCTTGAACTATTTTGCTATAATTAGCTGGATGCACAAGCATTGGCTTACTTCCTTTTAAATCATCAGCGCTAAATACAACTGTACCACCTTTGGATGCTTTAGAAAGTTTTTTCTTTGAAAGAGATGATGATACGTGAACTACTTTATAACCTCCTGTTCCTTTCATATTTCGTTGATTTAAACGAAGTCTATATTTTATGAATTACATAAAAAATAAAAATATATTATTAAATCATCTTAAAGAGCAAATGTCTTTGATTTTTGCTCTAATTTCTTTTTTCTTTTATATTCATCAATAGATGGTCCATATCTTTGAAAACTTGATTTTGGTTCTGTATTATCAATGATTAAGTTTTCCATCGTTTCAATTAGTCTATCTTCATTTTCTTTGGCCTTTTTATTATATATTTTTAAAAATGGATGTTTAACATTAATCGTTCTCATAGCTTCTATATTGTCATCATCAAAATATCATTGAATTGTTTATCGCTTAAAATTCCATTTTGAAATAAATGAATCGACATCTTCTTTAGTTCCGATTTGATCAAAGGATTATCATTACCGATCTTGATTTCACCAATGAGCTTATTGAATTCAGCAACATATTTATCACTACCATCTCGTGGATCGCTAATAGTTTCTTTAAACGAATTTAATAGTTTACAAACTTTTAGAGTATCGTAAAACGCAATTTTATCTTTGTTGTCAAGCTGATTATAAAGACTATAATCAATAACTCCATCAAATAACAAGATTTTGATGATTTGAAGTAGTTTATCTGACATTTTTAATCGTTTAAAACAGGAATTACCAGACGGATGGCGTAAACTTAAATATCCTTGACCAAGAGCTTTCAAATTTACATATTTAGCTCCAAGAGGTCGATATAAATAATCTTTTTCAAAATTATGTAAATGCGAAATTCCCGCGCCGATTAAGCCTCGTCCAATGAGTTTTTTACGGGCGATTAATTTAAAGCCTTGGCCTTCCATTTTGATATCAGGTTCGCTTTTAATTGACATTTGAGTAACGCCTTGTTGGATGCCATTCACACGTCTATTTTCATCAATAATTTTGTCAATTTTTTCTTTTGTAGCAACCCAATCGTAATCAATTATACGTTTATTCTTATTTTCATGATCACTCCGTATGGTAAATAGTCTTCCCGATCTTCCCAAGTATACACTCTTATCTTCATCACCATTTAGTAATATCGGAGAAATCTTTCTTGTTTTAAAGAAGTTCCAATTGTCCTTATAAAGTTTTATAATTTGTTCTCTTGGAGTTTTTTTGTTATCCTCTGCGGGAAATATTGGTTTTGACTCTTCGTCGTCTTCATCAGACAAAATTCTGAAACGATTTCTTGTTTCGACAGGGGGCATATTTTCTAATTTGATTTGATCCCTTGTTTTAATTCTGGGTTCGTATCTTGGATTACTTTCATATTGAGTTCCAGTTGTAATACCCATTGGCTCGGTTTGAGCAGATCTGGCTTTCGTATTTCGTTTAGTTTGGGTTTGTATAGTTCTACCGTTTGATTCGGTTTGAACTTCAATGGTTCTTGGGTTTGATGAATCTGTTTGAATTTCAATTGTTCTGCCAATATTTGAAGACATTTGAGGTTTTGGTAGAATTACATTTGATGCAACATCACTACTCCAAATAGCAGTTTCATATGCCTTTTGTTTAATAGCATCGATCTTTTTATCAAGTTTGATTTGATCATAATATTCTTGTAATTTTGCTTTTTTATCAGCGAGATCCTTATAGCTCGGATACATTTTACTACGAATTAATTAACGTATATATATTTGGTAGTTTATATTACCTGTGCAAAATAATTTTTTTCTAATTGACTCATTTGATTTTTATTAAATATTCTTAGATTCTTCTGAGGCTCCCATGATTCACTTCCATCAGCCCATTTAACCAGATATTTGTATTGACCATTTTTTAGTTTCTTGTGACTTAAAATTTTCTCAGCTTCATAAATGTCATTTGCTCTTCCATCAGCGTCAGTAGTTTGAGCTTCTACTATTTTTATATCATTAACTGGTTTATATACGACGTGATTATTTTTTGATCGTAAATGCGTCTTTAGTCCATCTAATCCAATAAATTCATAAACGGATTTTGAATATTTAGCACCTTCTTTTTGAAATGGATTTTTTGGTTTCAATTTGTAACGTACTTTTGAGCCAATCGGGATGCTTTCTAAGACTTGCTTTGCTACATTTTGGTTATGATCATTTTCGGAAAATATGACTTTTCCTTTCATCTCATTTGGCGTTGCATGAATGGATGAATGTTCCGTGTCATTGTAATTTGAAATTGCATCGTTTAGATGCTTTTGAGTTAGCTTTTTAAAGATTCCTGTCTCGAACATTTTGGTTAGTCTTGATTTTAACGTTCTAATGAATCGATCTACCTTGCCTAGAATTGTATGATCCCCAGACTCTCCAGCGTAATGACTGATATGTTCTTTTGTTAACAGTTCTTGAACTTTTTTATTCATAAACTCATTTCCATTATCTGATGTAAACGAATGTGTTTTGTTTCGAGAAAGAAATTCTTCTATTGCTTTTCTAACTACAGGCGCAGTTTTGTTTTTCAACAATTTGGCGAAGCCGATTCGACTGTTAATATTGATTGCGATAAATATTGGTTGTTTTTGCCAAAAAGCTAAATCCATTTGCCATGAGTTTGGATTGTTGCTTGCAATTTTGAACTCAGGAAATTTCTTGTTTTGAGCTGAATGCTGTTGAATATCAGTTTGTTTCTTATACCAATCGCGAACTTGTTTTAGAGTAATAGAATTATTAAGTTCTTTTGCTTTTTTATACAATGCTGTTGCGCTAATGAATCCAATCTTTGGATCATAGTATAATTTTTTAAGAAGTGCAGACATATTATATATCTAAGCAAATGAAACTTTTCTTGTAAACTTCAATCTCTTGCTTACCTTTTGTGTCTTAGTGTTAATGTCGATTGAACAACATTCGCTTAGATCAAATTCCATTGATTCACCATTATACATCTTCACATACTTTTCGAGAGGATTTTCTTTAAGAAGCTTTCCAGGAATACCCTTCATACGAATATGATGTCCCTCAACATCATTACCATCGCAAGATAGCACATTCACATAGCTTTTTTTTCCTAAGAATATTGACTCCTTAGCATAAACCTCTCCTTTTGAACCTTCAAGACTAAAATCTGTATGAAATTGCCCCATTTGCTTTCCAATTAGTTCTCTTCCATATTTTTCTTTAAAAGCGATTGCCAATTTTGGAACCCCATCACGATCAATCATCATCGAATCTGTATCCTGATACCAAATGTTAGCTTTAATATCTTCTGCAAGACACATAACTTCATTCATAATATGTTTTGAAGAATCGAGTATCTGAACTCCAAGATGAGCTGGTGAATAATGTTCGTAGAGATATTTGTGTTCTTCAAATAATGCCAAATCATCAGTAATTGGCGTTCTTGAAATCATTTTATGAATCTTTCGTTTTGTTCGCTCTTTAATCTCGTCAGATCCTTTGACAAGTATCTTCTCTTTTACAATTGGTTTTTGAATTAGCTTTCCGTAAGCGCTATTGAGGAGCAATTTGATTCCTTCTTGTAGAGGATTGCCTTCTTTTTTCAACTTAAGTCGTTCGTTGAATAATTCTTTTACTGCTTCTACTATCTTTGGATTAAAACCTTCATCCCAATAACAACCTTCAATTACCGTATATGTAGCATTTTGAAATTTTACAATATCTTCAAGAGCTTGCTTTCCAATAACCATTGTTTGTCCTATGATATCATTTGTAAAACCACGTGATCCATCTTGTTGAATACTTAAAAGTGGAAAACTTTGATGTTTTCCGATAGAGTTAAATCTAACTCGAGCAATGTAATAATCAGCATTATTCGGAATTGTATCTTTAAAGAATTTTGCTTTACCTTTTACATAACCGCTTAATATTGATTGTCCTGATGGATATAGTGAAACAGCATCAAAATCCGATAATTGATGTTTAATGTGATACTTCTTATTATCTCGAGTCATAATTCGTCCTCCAACAATAGCTTGTCTGATAAATCCCAGAACGATTCCATTTTGTTCATAGCAACCATCAAAGCAATCTTGATTATGTTGAATTGCATAAGCAATTGATGGCATAGACATAAATCGATATACATCAATGTTGAAACGATTAATAAACATCATTCTGAAAGCTTCAAAACAAGTGTGAAGAACATCAACATCGCGATTACAATAATGTATAGCATACTTCTGGATATCGATTTGGTCTTCAATTACTGCACCGATCTTGTTTGCGTTGGCAATCATAGCTCCTTTGTCTTCAAATCCATTGAGATAGCTAAGCTTCCACATTGACTTGAAGTTGTTTTCATTTATGAAGTCATGATGAAATGATTCTTTTTCTAAGTTAAGATCTTTGCTTGCATCCTTGAACATCTTTGGAAGATTTGCAAGCTTGCTATTAATAAAACTCATTGAGCATTTGACTACAAGTTCAGAGCTTTTATAAAAGCAATGAGCTTGCTTTAGTCGAGTTCCGCATTCTATCATATTGCTCTTTTGAGAAAAGCTTGTTACGTGTTTCATTAGAAAACGCAAATCGAATCCAGCATTGTGAGCCCAAAGTAAATTATGACTCTTTTCGGGAATTGACTCTAGAAATCGTTGAGCACAGTCAAACCCATAAAAGTTTTGTGTTTCGCCTGTTGAATACAGCTTTCTAAATTTATACTTTAGGATCTTGAAAGATATGCAGTAGGCAACGTGCTCGTTATCATTATTTACTAATGTTTCAAAATCGAAATAGATAACATTAAAGTTGATTATTTCTTCATATTGTTTAGTGTATTTATTAATTACTTGATTGAAAGGCGATTGACCAAATTTCATTGTACCATCAACACGTCCAATTTCTTTGAATGTATTCTCATCAAAGTCTTCTTCATATAATGAATCAACTTTTTGATACTCATTGTTAAGTAGTTTAGGAACATTACTTTGAGTAATAGGAATAAGTAATTTATCTCTGTTGTGATATAAATGTGAAATGACTTCAAAACTGTCAAGAAACTTGATTCGTTTTGAATTATAACTAACTCGTCCGTGATGAAGTATAAATTCAGTCGATCCTTCTATTTTTACAATTTCTGGATTATTAAGAGCTGTTAGAGTGATTTTAGTTTCTTTAATAGCAAATACGTGTTTTGGCGTTACTCCAAGACGAATTACATTGTTACTATGAGGTCCATAATTATTAATATTATAACTTTTAACTCCATTATTGTTTTTATAGGTTTTTACTTCCAATCTTAACTTAAACTTTTCTGCTATTTTTTTAAACAAATTAGTTGTAATACCTGAATGAAACATTAGTTGCTTAATTTTATTAACAATGACTTTTGAAACTCCTCCTTGCTCAAGAGCATATAGAAAGCATGGAATTTCTGATTCTTTTGGAAGACCATTTGGTGATTCAGGATATACTTGAAATTGGTCAAGTAAATAATCTGCTTTTGTTAAATAACGGAAAAAGTTTTTGCGAGATGATCTGGATTGCTTTGGATCTTCAATCCATTCTAACGTTATCATTGTTGTTGGAAGAATGTTAAGATCAACATCAGCTCCGGATGTGTATTCATTATTTTCAGTTATATAAAGATTTTCAATATTTACTTGATTAGAATTCAAATGATACGTTCGAAGAGTTGATCCATCTATATCCAGAAAATGAACTAATAAGTTTTTGTCGGCAGGAGCAATGATGTTTGGACGAATTCGCTTAAATTGTTCAAGAAGCAAAGTTGTTGTTTGATAACTGTTAACCTTCTTTAATGCTTTGAAATCACTTAATTGTGATTTAGCTTTATACATCTTAAAGACTGATGCAATTTTAGTCTGAGAGTCAGCTTTACGTTGTGGTTGATTTAGGATTTCTTGGATCTTGGATATTTTCATATCCCATCTAACGGGGAGACCAAGTGATTTAGCCTGTTGATAGACTACTGACTTGGCTCTAGTTGCTTTAATTGCATTATTAGCTTTTGAAGACATAATTTTTCAGATCTATATAATTACAATTTTTCTTTCAAGATCAAATTGTTTTTCTTGAAGATGTATATGAGTTGGAATAAAAAAAATATAGCTTAGAAAATATCAAAATTCTGTGTCTTAAACATTGATTTGTCTTAACAAATTAACTTCTCTTTTGTAGTGATTTCTAGCATTAATTCGATCCAAGATGCGTTGTTGATGTTTGTAGTAATAATCGTGATTCACCTGAACTCTTGGTTTTTTGTCTTCGGGTGATTTCTTTGGTGGAGCCATTTGTGATTATTTGTTGTATTATATTATAAATAATTATTGTTCAAGATCAAATGAATTTTAAAATTTTATGAAGGTCAAGATTATGCTGGTGATGCAAAATGCTTTGAGTGGTGATCATTTTGCCTTTGGACACTTCCACAAGTGTTAATTGTGTTTTTTGCTCGAGGGTGTCTCTAGCGTATGGTTGTGGAAATGGGTGAGAATCCATTCTTAGCTAATGGATGATGCCTTACTAATGCTTCTCGTCGTGAGAATTTTGAAGTGGCCACGATATACCTTTAACAGCTATTACTGACGTGGTGCGTGAAGCCGCTCGCCTCGGAAGGATTGATATCCTGACTATGCTCATGAACCACTTTCCGAACGTCGCGCTTGCGAACGTGTTTGTGGATGCAGCTTGGGCTGGTCATACCAACGTCTTGGAATGGTTGTGGGATGTCCATGGCGAGCCTGGGTCGCTCGACTGCTGGAAAAACGTCTTGCGAAACCAACAATTCCAAACCGCGGAGTGGATCATTTCCCGAAAATTGCTCACTGCCACCGAAGTTGAAGCCCAACCGGCTATGTTTGATTTTTCAGCACCAGTGTCGTCGATTGAGATGGTGGATCTATTGCATTCAGTCAGCCATCCGCTAGACAAACTCTGTCCTACCACTGTGGAAGTTGCAAAATATCTCCAAAAGCATGGCATTGTCTTTAGCTCATTGCATCTTGAGGGTGTGATCGATTGTGCCAAGGCAGATGATTATAGAGACCATTTGGAGGTGGTGAAATACTTCCATAATAATTGCCCTTCGATCATTTTCAAAACTCAAGCCATGGACATTGCCGCAAGAAACGGACTGCTCGATATTGTTGATTTCCTTCATAAAAATGGCACTGAAGGCTGTACGCCGGCTGCCATGGAATATGCAGTACGATGTGAGCATTTGCAAGTGGTCGAGTACTTGACAAAACATTGCTCAGAGTGTGCTTCGATCGATTTGCTCCACGAAACAGCCCATGCTCATGTGGATGTGCTCTCAATGGATCCATACGCCAGAGAATCCTTGACACCATCAGCTTTTGAAGTCTTAAGGGCCTTGGGAATTTGGCATGGACAAATCTTCACGATCTTACCTGTCGTACGACGTCAAAGCGAGGGAGCTATTCAAGAGAGCAGTATGCTTCTCACTGACGCCGTTCATTTTGGTCAAACCGACCACCTGAAACTCATTGACGAGCTCTACGGTTTATCTCCCATAGAGATCGAACAGGCCATCGAACAAGTAATTGAATTCGGCGCGCTCCATCTCTTCAACACACTCTGGGAGATGCTGGAATGCCGTGACGGTTTCAGGAGAGACTTCCTGATTCATATCAAGCTGCTTTTGCGAAAAACAGCACAGCAGTTTTGGTACTCGGGGCCGTGGCGACCATATCGTCGAAAAATCAGCGCTCGCTTGAGACAGCTTTTGTCTCATCAGCCAATGTCCTAAGTGAGTTTTTTTAATCCTCATGGCGATGATGTTTGAGCGTTAGTGAGCTTTTGCTATTGTCCGTTGACGAAGTGGAGCAACAGAGTTATGCCTTCGAGTTAAACAGTCTTAATAGTCTTGTGACGCTGAATCCTTTCCCTTCTTTCCTTCCTTCGAGGATGTAGCAGACGAACTCTTCTTCGGGAGTAAAACGTTGTGGATGTTGGGTAGCACGCCCCCAGATGCAATGGTTACATTTCCAAGCAATTTGTTCAATTCTTCGTCGTTTCGCACAGCTAACTGAATATGGCGAGGGATAATGCGAGACTTTTTGTTGTCACGGGCAGCATTGCCAGCCAATTCCAAAATTTCAGCGCATAGGTATTCCAACACTGCGGCCAAATAGACTGGAGCACCGCCTCCAATACGCTGAGCATATCTTCCCTTTTTCAAAAATCGTGCAACGCGGCCCACGGGAAATTGGAGTCCAGCCTTCGCTGAACGCGACGATGTCTTGCCTTTCTTCCCTCGACCACCGGTTGCTTTCCCTTTGCCGGACATGGCTTCAAATTGAGAAATGGCGAAAAACGTTGAAAGTTGTTGCAATGTGCACATTCTGCCAATCACAACTTTCCCGAAAAGTCCGTTGGTGCACCTTCCACACGGTTTGACAATCTTAGCATTGTAGGTTTTGAGAAGTTGAGCCATCTCAGAGCAGCAAAACGTGGCATCGTCTTGTGGAGAAGGCGATCAATCCTCAGTAACCCAAGTCGTCAAGGAAACCAAGGATGATGACACTTGAGAATTGAGAGTTCTTCTGGAAAATATCCCAAGCTGAGAAGCTGATGTTCCACGATAAAGTAATTCGCACTGTGGATATACATGGTTGACACTTGAGTGGGTCCTGGTTCGTAACGAAGGTCAATGTCCCAAGACTTTTCGTGCATTCAGGATCGCAAGTGCTTCTTCACACAGCAGAATTCGTTGGACAAGCATACGAACAATATCATCATCCAAGTAACTGAAGTCCTCCTCCTCCAAAAGCGTGTCTTGAGCTAGGTCCTCGCTGGCAAGGGCTACTGAAGGTTGCTGATCAAGCAGCTTGGTCTTGTCAACTTGTTTGTCACGCACCTCGGGCTCATTTGAGTCTCCACGCTCTTCAGTCTTTGGTTCGGAGTTGATGACTGGTGTCTTTGCTCCATCAGCCCATGAGAGAACGACGCTCGTGACGAGGTTATCCACAATATCTCCAACAGCAATATCTTCTGCTTCACTTGATGATGTGACCTTCGCGATGTCTTTAAGAGGTCCATTCGAATCAGGTGCTTTTGCAAGTAGGTCGTCTGAAGATGTTTGTCCTGCGTCATATACCTGATATATTTCCGCTGGGGCGTCTATCGCTTCCATTTCGTCAAAAATACTTGTAACTTGATCTGGTGACTCTTTATCCTTTACTTCAGGGTGGATTGGAGGGAGAGGCAAGTGGTTTCGATTTCGAAATGCAATGCCTATTGATTTCTTGTACTCTGTAGATACTTCCTCTTTCTTTTCGTTCGAAGTGTCAGCGATCTCCATCGGTATGTCTGCTGTAGACTCTGGTCTAGACACTTGACGGCTTTCTTCTTCAGGGGGTGACTCTCCTGTAGTTGCTGTGTCAGTTTGCTGATTCTCATTCGACGGGTTAAAAGCGTCCACGTCATTTGAGTCTTCATGAGGCAGTTCGATTGCACTCTCATTTTCAACTGATACCCTCTTAGTCTTTGAAGATTCCAAGTTTTCAGGTTGACACTCGAATAAATCTTCCTCTGTCGATTTAGCAACAGATTCATGTGCTTCGCCCAAGTTGACATAGTCGTTTGGAAATGCACTTGTAGGAGACACGGCAACTGATGGCACGTCAAGCTGGAATGCCGACAGTCTTCGTTCAATTGTAAGGTCAAACGATGATGGGGACACAGACATGACGTCTCCTCCATAGAAGAAGTGTTGCGTGGGTGGAGCGAATGATAGCGGCTCGATAGAGGGTGAGAAAGGGGAGTCGATTAGGTGGCTATTGAGTGTATCTTCAGTCCATAATGATGGGAGGCCAAGCCGTGATCGAAGACGCTGAATTGTCACCTCAGGATCTTCGACCAAGACGTCTTCAGGACGAGAGGCATACCACGATGACTCAATGCTGCTGTTTATTGACAAGGACGGTGCCTTCTCTTGATTCAACGGCTCATCAAATGATCGATGCGTTGACATTGAAGTCATCTGTCTGGCGTCAGAATGCAAAAGAGATTCTATTGACGAATGCGCAGGAGAGGGTAGTCCAGCAATGACGTCCAAGGTTGATTCGTCGAGATCTGGGCTTCGTCGAGGCGGCACATTTTCTTCTGACGCTTCGTTAATTGTATCGAGATGAGGTGGTGGTGTTGGTGGCGGTGGCGGTACAGCCAATGGCGAAGAAGGTGGCGAGGCAGTTGCGAGTTCATCCATTGACATGGCTTGATCATGTGTGCTCCGACTCATCTGACTATGCATCGAGTCGAGATCTTCATCGTAGTAAACATCGTTTGAGAGTGCATCAACATCACGGGACTGCTGCAACTCGTGTACTTCACTCCTCTGGGGCTTTTCATTCTGTGATGCTTTATCCACCCACCAAAAGTCTTTCTCCCTTTCTTCTCGTGCTCTTTCTCGCTCTTCTCTTGACGTTGGTGGCCCGCGAAAGCGTCGAATGTACGTCGCTATCGTCGATGTCCTTTCCATGTGGAAATGCGATCTCCAATGGAAAAAAAGAAAATGACAAAAATGAGAAAAAAATTGGAATTTTCCTTGACCCCCCACAAACACAAGATTCTTATCCATAAACTCTTCTACAACCTGCACCGGGAAGAGTGTGATGATCGCTTTAGATGTAGCATTACTGGCATGTCTTGTGCTGGTGGAATTAGGCTTTCGATTCGACGAGTTCAGAGGTTTGGAGCATCATGTCGCATTGAGTTTTAAGGCGCTGGAGATTCAAACTACACCACGATTATAAACATACAATGAAGGAAGAGCGCACCTGTCGGCAATTTCCCAGCACATCGATGACACGTCGGGCGATTTGGCCAAAGCGACGAGCTTGGAGAGGATATTTGTGCAGACATTGACGAGTCCGTCGAGGCCAAGCATGTTGGCCATCATCAGTAGCGGAACCACTAAATCAGATTTTAGTTATCTCGTTCCTGGGTTGATGGCAGTACCTTGGTCGAGCTCCATCGATTCGAATTCAACGCGGGATCCGGTGTAGAGCCATTTTAGAGCAGTTTTGAACATTTCGACACGCATGCCGTCGGCAGCCATGCCAGCCATCGAAAGCGCACTTGTCGACGATTCTCGAAATCGCCCAGACAACATGGTGGCAAAGTAGTCCACTTGGTTCAAGATAACTTGATGCGCTGGAATACGCTCTTCTGTGCCGTCAGGGGATGGCCACGTGAACCAAACGTCGGCAAAATCTTCCTGCAGAGCAACATGCGCCATGTCCGTTGCAAAGCTTGACACCAAAGCTTTTTCTCCGACGAGTAAGCCTGCACGCATCTCACACCGAGCAACTAAAATCCCCTGGCCAACATGTTAATATAACAGATGGTTGATGCAGTACCAGTCCAAACGCCTCGGAGACGACAATCAATGCTCGAATCTTATGCGCGGCAACATCCAGGCGATCCGTGTAGAGATACGTCAAGACAGCTTTCAGGACCTAGAAATTCAGGGTTCAGTTATCGAGGAAAAGCATTGGGAAGGAACCGGAGCATCAAGTGGCAAGTCTGGGAAGTGCAAAGCCACCACTGATGAGTCCTCCTCCTCTGCCATTGAAGCTACTGCCGATCGGACATAGCCATACAAGAATGGACATCGCGCTTTCAGGAGCAACTTGTGCACTGGAAACACAACCTACGACAGGTTTATTTGGACTTTGAGATGAGCGACTATACTTTTGTTTTTGGCAAAGTCAGCGTGATGTCACTCATCTACAAAGGCTTAGCTGAATTCACGATGAAATTGAACCTTCGTTGTCTCAGGAATCACAAGCGAGCGGAAATTCATTGCGTGCGGGGATCCAACGTACTGCACGATCGCTCCAGACTGATTATAACCAGCCTAACATCACCACGTGAGTTTGGAATTCTGTAGAGATTGATCAATTTACCATGATACGAGTAACATTGTAGCCATTCAGCGACTCAACCCATTGCGGCGCTGTCGTCGTGAGAAAGTGGCCAAGACCGAGCACGCCGAACCTAATCACGACGTCAGAACAAAGTTGTCACAAGCTATAAAGCTCTTACGAATTCCAGCCCCACGAATAGATCTTGCCGTCCCGGCTCGTGCTCATTGTGAAATGTGAGCCTAGACACTCTAAATAGCATGTCTTGGTGAAGAACATTTACCGCAGCAGACGGAGACCATCGGTACATCTGCAAGGGACATTTGCTGCCGAGGAATAAAGTATTCACGGGGATCGTATAAATCCCGTCCGGCATACGACACTCCATGCTAAAAAAGACCATGAGCAACTGAAAAATTCGAAAGATCGACGTACTTGGCCATATTCACTATGACCCCACGTATAAACACGTCCTTCACTGTCGACCGCCGCACTATGATGGCTGCCCTGCACCAGACGCACAGTCAGGCAGCTAATTGATACCATGTCTTACCGCACCGACACTCACAATGGCATCAAGGATGCCTTGCACTAGCTTTGGCACCTAAAGTCGAAGATTACTCAATGGACTTCATATATTAGGCGTACGGCAAAGGAACGGCGAGTTCCATGACCAAGTTGTCCCAATGCCCTAGTGCCATGTGCCTTACAATGCATTGCATGTCATGATTGTGTTACCCAAGACCCCAAGTAAAGCAACGAGCGACTCCATCGAGTCGCACCTGGGCTAAATTGTGCTGTTGGCCACACACAATGTCTTCCACAAACAAGCCTTGGAACGCTTTGATCTGTGGACCAGTCAGTGTCACCAGCATCGTTTCATACTCTTTGCACCTTTTCGAACTGCACGACAGTATTTGAATGCCCCAAACCAAGCTAATCAGTGCATTTTCGTTGATTCGACCAAGTTGCAAGGTGTCTTACTTGTCCATGCTCATTGTAGCCACAGCTGAAGACTTCGCCTTTAGAACTGAGCGCTAAATTGTGCCCCGATCCAGCTGAGACTTTAATGATGAAATGCCCGACCAAGGACGCTGCTAAGCGTGGAATGGATTGCCGTCCGCGATGCTAGAGCACATTGTCAGTGACTTTTTTGTACGAGAATTCGTACCAGTCTGAATTGGTCCATTCCTTGTTCAAAATCACTCACTTGGTTTGTTCCTTCACGATATTGAGCCTCAGCATCACGTACGACACGCGCCAAAATGGGGTCATTCTGCGCTAGTGCATTCTGCTCTGCAAGACCGACAAGCATTCCGGAAGCTCCATCGGTGGCTTCTTCGATCTCGTCTTTGTCGCTAGCCGTGTCATGTAGTAAGCCCCACATGTACACTTGTCCCGTGATTGTTGTCGCCTCGTGTGAGCATAAGAACACCATGATGACTCGAAGAATATACCATGGAGTGGATATTGCCGCATGACACGTTCACGACAATATGCTCTTCGAGGCTCTTGATTTTAGTCGGTATCGTTATGTCTTCGCGCGGCTCACCTTGGCCTAATTCTCCGTCTTTTCCACGTCCCCTGGAATAGCTCAGTCGCTCTTGTCACTGACAGGAACCCATACCACGAGTAGACGTCGCCAAATTCAGTCACGGCGAGCGCATGGTTCTCACCTGCTGCAAAATCCATGATCACTTCACTGCCGAAATGTTCGACAAACGTCTATGCACATGCAAAATTAGCTTTTATACTTGCCCACAAGACTCACCGGATAGACGACTGTCTTCTCGCGCTCCGTTGCTTGAAGATCACACGCACAATTCTTTCCCCACACGTACAACGCCATGCCACTCGCCGTCCAAGTCTGCTTATGACCTTCCTGATTTGCATCAACATCTTCTACCAACATTCACGTATCCGGATAAATATTTTCATTTAATTCAAAATTTTCGAGTGAATATTCAGTTTATCCTATTTTAGATATTCGAATTTGAATTGTCTACATTTATTCATTATTTATGGGGTTCTTCCGTTCGATTATTTTCATTTTCGAAGAAGTGTCGTTTTGACAACGTGGATCGACGGACCTGAGCATGTACTGTCGCTTGATGAGCTCGTCGTAGAACAAAATGGAGCAGTTTTGTTCAAACCGATTGAAACGACCTGCGAGAGGAAGGTAGACTTCTTGCAGCACTCTACTTCCAACGCACTTTTGATTCTAAACACGGTCAGATATGTTCAACGCGACAAATTCCACAGCAGATATAAACGATATCTATTGTTCTCAAGTCTTTTGGAGCAAGTCGTCCTTCATGTAATGTAGGTGGCCCCATTGGCACTAGCACCAGCACCATTCAAATGCTTGATTGTGGCGGAACACTACCACCTGCCAAGCTACATCACCAAGTCCAATAGGCACTCGATAAGTTAGCTGCACCTCTGACGTTGCACGTTCCCACTCGAAGCAGCATAATTCATTTTGAATGACTTGTCGTGCGATTACTTATATAACTTCATCCCGAATGTCCGAAGCGTCGTAAGTAGTGCCTCCGACTCAAGATAGTAGTGAAGGTTCCGTTCCAGAGCCCATTCATCAACGAAGTTAGCGCACGACAACCATCCATCGTGGTTCTGTTACACAAGCCGTTGAAACTTTGCACGTTAATTGGAATCATCGCAGACCACTTTACCAGCATTGGTGTCCTGGATAGGTGCTACATGACGTTCGTCAACTCCAGCCACGGGACTGCCCAATCCACTCTGTGGCCAAGCAAGCTTCCAAGCAGTGTTTCCACCAAGTCACATCCACAACTATGAAGAAACTATCCATAACATGTCTATGGAGCGCTCGTCTATCTGTATATCAGAGGGCATCCTAGTCAAATGAGCTCAGCTATAAATGGGCACAGTGGACAAAAACAACTTCTCAACGAGAGGGTGGCTTTGAAAAAAGCCAGGTGAGAAAACATCACGTGATTTGGATCACGCGTTGCAGAGGTAGAGTGTTGACTTAATAGTCTTGCGAGGCCGAGCTCTTGCTCTTCTTGCCATCCTTGGTAGGGACAACACCGGTGGCGCTCTTCTTGGGCAACAAGATGTTGTGGATGTTTGGCAACACACCACCGGAAGCAATCGTGACATCGCCCAACAACTTGTTCAATTCTTCATCGTTGCGGACGGCCAATTGAATGTGGCGAGGAATGATACGGGACTTCTTGTTGTCGCGAGCGGCGTTACCGGCCAATTCCAAGATTTCGGCGCAAAGGTATTCCAACACGGCGGCGAGGTACACAGGGGCACCACCACCAATACGTTGAGCAAAGCGGCCCTTCTTCAAGAAACGAGCGACACGACCGACAGGGAATTGAAGGCCGGCCTTGGACGAACGGGACGAGGCCTTGCCCTTCTTGCCGCGGCCACCAGTTGCTTTTCCTTTACCAGACATGAGTTCTTGAGCGCAAATTTAAAAATGACCTTTGCTGAGACTAATTTTGCCGCGATGAAAAATCCCGCCAATCAAAGTTTAGTATATCACAGTGGACCAATCAAATATCAACAAAACGAGCCAAGTAAATTTGGATCGAGAGTATCCGGAATTCCAGATATGAAATCGGAGCATCCGAATTTGACCATTATCGAATTGGAGTTCACGTGATCAACATGGCCAAGACCCCTAGCAAGAAGTCCGCCAAGGCCCCCAAGAAGGCTGGTGACAAGAGCAAGAACCGCAAGGCTAAGCGCATTGAGTCGTACTCGACCTACATCTACAAGGTGTTGAAGCAAGTTCACCCTGAAACCGGTATCTCCAAGCGTGGCATGTCCATCATGAACTCGTTCATCAACGATATCTTCGAACGCATTGCGTCTGAAGCTGGCAAGTTGAGCCGCTACAACAAGAAGTCCACCTTGTCTTCCCGCGAAATCCAAACCGCCGTGCGTCTCATGCTTCCTGGTGAATTGGCCAAGCACGCCGTGTCCGAAGGCACGAAGGCTGTGACCAAGTTCACTTCGGCCTAAATTGTCGGCTTGCGAGCAATGAGACCTTTTCCCTGTGTGGGCGTCTCTGCCTCCTCTATATCCTGGTGTTTATTAACACCACCCTCTTTCTAAGAAGTTGAATGTTGTCCAGATCATGAAATATTTATTTGAATTGATGGGTTTGTCCTGTGGCAGATGGTCTACATGACAGGTTCTCAGGCGGTGGGGGGCAAATCCTAGCCGATGTGAACAGCGACCTCCTACACAGGTAATGCCGTCGTGACTGGAGTCTGGTATCGCTGAATGATGCCATCTGTGCTGCACGCGTAAAAGAAGTCTTCTGTTGCAAAAGTGTCGGTGATACCAATTATAGTCTATGGCATTGATGAGCAGTACAAGATTGTCAAAAGTACCGGAGCAGTGGTCGCAAATGAGGATGCATCACCGAGAAACGACGGTTGCTTCGGCTTCCCACTTGTCCAGTTCGATAGTTCTCGAAACAAGGGCAATGACCAAATCTACACATGTTACCGATTTATAGTCGAGATCAGTGGGTTCGTGGTACCTTAACATCTCCCGTGGCTGAACCTGACAGCACGCAGTGACCTTTTGGATGCAACGCCAACGCCGTGATTGCACTATCATGAGCAGTCGACACGGTATAGAGCACTCGTTGGCGTCGAACGTCAAATATATTGAGTGAGCCGCTTTCACCACCAGATATCAAAAGCTGCAACAAACTAAGCAATATCAGGCAGAAAAATATACCTGATGTCGAGATGAAAACACAACTGATGCGGCACCAAGAGGATGACACTGAGGAGCACATATCAAAGCTTTATGGGGAGGAAGCAGAGTGTCCCAGAGGCACAAATTCTTTTTCCTACAGGGCTAATATGAAGATGATAGATTGATGACTGTACTTGGTCGAGAGGCCAACTGATGCTACACAACTGCTTGCGTTTAAGAAGGCAAAGTCACGAGTTCCTCGATTATGGCACTAGGAATGTCTTGTGAGCATGAAATCACAGGATTTTGAACCTGTAGATGCGCATAGCAAGCTACAGCGCCTTCACTTGCAAAGTTCCACAAGTAGACGTAACCCAAAGCGTCACAGGCACCAAGCTAGAGGGAAACATACATCAATAGAATTGCAAGCACAATAACTCACAATGTGACCAGTGTTTGCAAAGCGAATCCGATGTACATCGCGCCGAGGAGTCGTAAGCGGCGCCAGGGCATTCTAACGACATTGAAGTCTCGAAGTACAGGGCAAGAGTCGTACTGTTGCTGGTAACACTTGGTGTTCAAATACATTGCACGATGACGTCTCGTCGAATCTCCACACTTCGATCGTGCCTTTGACAGTTCCGCTGCAAAAGAGTGGCAAAGACGGATGCGACTGAACCGCAATAGGCTTGTAGCTCCCCGTTCCTTTGCTGTCTGGTTGAGGTGATATCACGCTTGGTGTTGGAGGTTTGACCTAGCAAACGCAACGAATAAGACTAGCTGAAACACTATGGAAATAAGACTTGATCGCTCTCGCTGGCAAAGAACGCAGTTGGTGGTGTGAACTTCGCATTTACATGTAGCTAGAAGGGCATGATGAACTGCAAACCAGACACAATCGTACCTGACAATTTGACGTGTCGCTGGACGTTTTGGGGGGCTTTTTTGCAAGTGCTCGATAGATAAAGCGGCCATTCGTAAAGACTACAGTGTTCTTTTGCTGGTTGTTGCAGCACATCGCTCGAATATGCTCCCCAGGGACATCGCTGCGATAAATCACTTCAGTGAACATATCGGGAGGTTCAATTCGTTGAACAGGATCAAATTCAAGAGATGGAGATGGCACCAACAATTGAAAGAGTTTATGCCATTCACAGGAAGGCGTGCACGAGCAAGATGTAGGAGACACGACCCGGGGAGTGTAATAATCCTTCCAATTGCTTAAAAGCTGTTGAGCCAATGTCAGTTGATCTGTCAGTCTTTGAACGTGTTGCTCCATCGTGTCGTGCACTGCAGCCATAAGTGCAGACCAGTAAGGGCATTTGGATGACGGTGTCTTTGATATTGAAGTCGAGAGAAGGAGCTGGATCATTGAATATAAGTAAGGCAAATCACGTCGTAATGATGGCATCAAGCGAGGTTTGAATTCCAAACATGTTAGGCATTGGTCATAACCACTGGAAGTGATCTCTTTCTGGGGGCACATGAGGCTCAGTAAGCGGACAAGGCAACATCCTGGCAAACTAGTTGCATATACGGGAAAGACAACAGCAAGCGCTGTGTAAATAGCGGCCGTGGCCACTCGAACCAAGCCGGGCTCTTCATCTTCTACGAGATGGAGGTATTGAACTAATGTCAGAGCAGCTTGCAGAACCCATTTTGGAACTGACGATATAGCTTGCAATGAGCTCGTAATGATAGCTATTTGGTCAAGCACAGGTTGAGACGTATTTTGAAGCCACCGGGACACGATCATCCATGCAATCGGGGAACAACGACGTAGCAAACAGGCAACCTCTGATGGTAAAATTTGAGGGAAAAAGCTCCAAGCTTGCTCAACTTTATCCTGTAGATCAAGCGACACTGGGGCTGTGTTTTGCTGACGGAGGGATTCGTCTAGAGACTCGAGGAAGGGGGGACAAATCGTTTGAAGTTGATGTTCTAAGCAAGCCAAACTTATTTCGTGTCGAAGCGACTGAGCCCATGTCCATTGAGGCAAGTACTCATTTGAAGAAAATACTTCAGCCATATCAGCAAGTACACTGTAGCTCAAATAGTAATGGCCCTGGGCATGCAATCTTGATGCAGCCTAGAATGAGATGAGAGCTCTGCGGATGGGTGTTAGTTACCATGCAGTGAAGGGAAATGCAGCTGGCTTCTTGTTCTTCTCGAATAGTATGTCGAGCATGTTGCACCAATTGGCATCCGTTGTAAAGAGTTGCGCCCAAGACACGCCAATACGTGCTCGATGTTGTTTGGAACACACAAGTCATAGTTCCAGCAGGTTTTGTCAAAAAGGGATCCAAATCCAACCTATTGTTGACGAGAAACGAGCAGAGACATTGCATGTACACATCGTTGCAGCTTTTCGCCTTCGTCAACAATGCAGCTAGGATGAATTGTTGAGTAGTGGGTCCCAAGTCTGAAAGCGAAGATGGCTCTGAGAGTCGCAAAATTAGAAACGAGAGGACAAAAGTCGGGTCAGCCGATTCAGCTATGGACGCAGCCTCGTAGACTTTTCCACCAAGTAGAAAAAATGTTGCTGCTAGAGCATATCTACGCAGTAAAATATGAGCTATGTAGAGCCTGAGATGCATACCGTTGTTTCGATTTCAAGACAAATGCATTTTTAATGGCAGCGGACTTCCATCGTTCTTCAGTGAAGTCATTTGCCAAGAGCTCTGCAATTTTCAACTCTTTCGCAACGCGAAAGAGTCCGGAAAGCAATTTGGTCTTTCCTAGCAGAACGTAATACAGCGCGATTGAAAAGGGATCTTTGCTAGCTAATTAAAGAAATTAGATTAATATCCAAATAAGGCAATGTACCTGCATATTCTCGTTGTGCAACTTGCTCCGTCTTTTGTTTCAAGCGCTGGATATCATCCAGCCAAAATGGAAGTCGCAAGTCAAGCATGTTCTTCCATTCCATTGTGAGAGTTTGAAAATATGGTAAAGAAAATATGTCCATCTTGGTTAGTCGGGCCCACAGTAATGCTTCAGCACACAACCCATGGGTGTTAGTTTCATCCCACAATAGTCGCATTGAGAACTTAAGACCTGGTAAGTCTGTCGCATTTTCCTCCCCTTTGAGCATCTTGCAAATTGATTGAAACATTGCTGGTTCGGACACTTTTGACAATCTTTCAGAAGTAAAAAAAGATTGAAAATCTGTAGATTTCTTCGTAGCAGAGGCCACCGAGCTCACCCGAGGGGCGAACAGCATTGCAGCCGTGTCTTTTTTCTGGGAGAAAGTCATTCTGTCGTCCTTCCCCAGCTTGTCAAGGCACACTTTTTTCCAAGCCATCCACGGAAATCTTGCACGGGTCTCTTTCATTGCCACATAACTTTGGGTTTCATGATGCGTAATGGCGTCAACAAGAGTTTGTAGTACTCGTTCAGCAGCCTTGATCTTTCCTTTGAGTATAAAATGTAAGAGCACAATTGGTGTCCAGGGATTTGCGTCAGGTATTGTTGATGCGATGATGGAGGGATCCTTCGCTCGAAACTTAGTCACAAAAGAGCCATGTGAAACAAAAATCAAAGGGAAATCAGACCGTTGCTCAATGCAGACCGAATTTGGAATTCCTGGTGACACGTCGTGGCTAACAAGTGGTGTTCCATCAACGTTAAACACGTATAGTGTTGTCGTAGATAGACAAACAACTTGGTGCTGCATCCATGCAATGGTATGGACTGAGCTGTCAACTGGCCACTTGTGTAAGTAAAGGGGATCCCATAGATACTGAATTTGCACGATTGGCTCGCTTAAAAGGATTGCCAATCGACCCATCCGGTCTACCTTTAGTTGCCGAATCGAAGCTGCAAGATCTATTTCGTGGACAACTTTCATCGATAGTAGCTCGTCTTCAATCTTCCAAAATTGGATTGAGCTATTTGCAGCCGTGGACGACACAGTAATAGTCGAGTCACACGAACTCAAATATGAGCCATGTATGGCAGTCCCCAAAGAGGCAGTATCGTGTTTCTCAAGCACACGAGGTTGGCTTGGAACTTCGACGTCGATGCGCCAAAGAAACAAACGATTTGCTGACACTCCAAGCAACCGCACATTTCTTTCCTTGTCTTCTCTACCAAGGACCAGGCTCAGTATATTCCAAGCTTCACTTTCTTGTGATGCAGAATCCAGCATAATTTTTTCCTCACGATTGCACACAGCGAGCAATTTCGACTCAGTTGTCACACAAAAAACGAGGTCGAGAGATACAGTCACACAAGCTTGAATTTGCTCCTCGTACGTTGTGAGGCACTCAGTTGGGGCATCCAAACCAAAACATGTTCGATGGGTGTCACGCAGTAATAAGCTGTTTGCTTCATTCACCTGTATTTCTTCAAGTGGGAAAAGCGAACCAGCCGAGGTTACAAGGTCAGGGACACCTTTCCACGTGAGAGAATGCTGAGACTTCGAGTCAGAAAACTGCAGCAAAAGTGATGCTAAACCATGAGAGGATGTATGTAGCAGAGCCGACAATTGAAAGGACGATGATTGCACTGGCAAAATATTAGTAAGAATGTAGTTGAAGAGATTCCCACCAGAGAAGTCAACTGATGACATTTTCAATAGTTCTGCATCTTTTAATTCCTCGTGCAAATCCAATGTGTAAGTTACTTGTGTAACTCGAGGTGTGGATGTCTAATAAAAGCTTGTCAAGGTTTTATAAGATCAAGTTTTACCAAAAAGGATGTGAATTCAACACGCCACACCCTTAATCCCCCATCTTCTTGGATTGCATAGACGAGATATGCGATGGAGCATTTTGGCAATGCAATATTTCCTTGGATAAACTTCTCGCCTGGCATATTTAAGACGAACAAGCCAAAATGCACGTTACCTTCGTGTGAATCGGCAGTGGCACCTGGTCGATATGAGAATCCAAGTGTTTTGGATGATTTTGTTTGGAATCGGTCCATTGTATGAGTGTATAAATCGTAATGCTTTTCCTTGGGTGCTGAGGATTTCCATAATTTCACTGGCATGTCGTTTGTACCCCACTTTGTTATTTGTGGTGACATTTGTTGCACAATTGAGCCACAGGAGCGAATGACAGACTCACTTCGGGATTCATATAGAAACATTCGAATGAACGCAAAAGTAGCTGCATTTGAGTCTTCGCGCCAAAAAGTTACTTCTCCACTTCGATCCAACGTTAAAAGAGTCGCATTATCAATTGCTCCAATCCCATGATGCATCCACTCTAAATGAGCACTAAGATTGATATCGTGTTGCTTATACGAGCAAACCTATAGATGTGATTGAATGGAAATGACCCAAGAAGACACAAAATGGTTTCGTCATCTCCGTTGTCCATGAATGCAAGCTCCATACCTAAACAAAAATTTTAATGCTAAACACCGTAACACGCGATACCCACTTTAACTAGTCGAGCATGGGGGCTAGATGTTGTCGCAACATATCTCCCCAAAGCGCACACGTCGAAGAGATGTGTCATAGTGTCCAATTGAAATGACCGATTCGAATAGACAGTGACTGCATCATCAACAACTTTCCACAACGAGATCATGGTCGCTGCAGCAATCAACCATACGTCGTCCTTTGATTGACACCACTTAATTGGAGCAGCCATATTCGATTCACATCTACAATTGTTGTTGAACTCGCTGTGAGCTTTGAATTACCTCCAAGTTGCCTCGCAATGCCAAACAAGTGACGCCTCGTTGATCAACTCGAACGATGAGCATCTCGTTTCCGGACCGTAGAGCAGTGCCTGACCATCAATACATGCAACTGCTATACGACATGTTGGCGTGTGCAGTGCAATACTTTGCGCTATCGAAGGGAGATGAAGGATTTGCACTAGTTTGTATCTCTCCAAGCTTGTATCTTGCTTCAGAGGTGCTTTAGAAATGACCAAGCACATGGAGGACTCCGAGGTGTAGAATAGCCAACGGTAGTTGCTAATATCACATTGCGCCACTAGCTGAGCTGTAGGCGGACAGGCGCTCACGCAGCAGACTGACCCTTCCAGCATCGACACGGATGACACTTGAAGCGAATCCAAACCTTAAATCTATCGTATCCGGACAATTTTCGACCCGCGGGTCGAATAATTCTTGAGATTTGGTTAGTCAAATTGTCAACCCGCGTGTTCACAAAGAATAAAATTTGATTGGCTAAAAATAATTCTTCGAATAAATTCAGCCAATTAAAAGAAGGTACGGTTTTGTTGCGGGCTTGGCTTCATTCAAACCCCAGTTGCGCGCGGACATTCGAGATGAGCAAGAGCCTTCCGCTCTTCGTCCCAGATCAAGAGGGAGAAAGTGAAGACATATCAATATGGAACTTGCCACCGCCTCCAATTGCGTACAATGGAGCGAGATCAATCGATCCTTCTCGTGTCAATACGGAGGCAATGCATTTGTTCCTGCGCAATGTGCCTGAATCCTTGCTGTGCGTTGAATTTGTGCTATTTCGCTGATTCATACTTGTAGACCTGAAGTCAAAGCTCCCAAAGTCACTTGGGAGAATATGTCTCCACTTCTACGAGCTGTAGTGTCAAGTGGACCCACGTTGTCTCCAAATGTCTCTCGCGAATTGACTGATCCACCAACCAAGAAACAAAAGTTACACGACGAAAAAACGTCTACACAGTCGCCTGAGAAGAAACCAAAACGAATCAAAGTGATTGAAATCCACGATAATGATGAGGACGAACAAATTCCAGCGTCGCCACTTGCAATCGAAACTCAAGAATCAAAGAACATTCTCCTGGTTCAAAAATATCAGGACGAGCTACAAGGTCTGGTGGCTCAGTTGTCTACAACACCGGACGTACCACGGATCACGAAGAAAATCATGCAAACTCTTCAGTTGCTCCATAAGTCTCACAAGAAACTCATTCGACACATTTCATATGACCTGCTGACAGACCTTATGTCCGTATTAGACGCCAGGGTCAGTTGTGCATCGAAGAATGACTTGAGACAGCTTATTTCTAGGTTGCAGAGGCTTTGACTATCGATTTATTCGCTGTTGCCTGTGCCGATAGTGGAGACGCCGATTGGGAGAGTTCTGGCATTGACTTGAGCAAACTTGAGGATTTGGTGTGCGCGATGGATGCTGCCAGCTGCATGCTCTACGTTATAACTTCGCCCAGTATAGACCGTCGGTTGCTTTCTGAAGAGGCAATTGATCACTGCGTCTCCTTGCTGAAACATGTAATATTGAACTGGAATGTATTGCCTCATTTGAAAATGCAGGTTCTCCTGAGATTGGTCTTTCCATCTTTAGACACCCTGTCGTTGACTCAACTACTACATGATATGAAATTGACTATACATCCCAAATATCACGGTTCTTTGAAGAAGAAAATTGAAAAGGCAGGTCTCGTCCACGTCACGAGTGCGTTCATGGAGACGATGGAGACACTCGTTGCTGACCTGAAATTACAAGATTGTTGGATTCTAGCTCTGTCGAGTGTTCTCGTCGGAGCGTTTGCTCTCGAAGGATCTCAGGCTACACAGTCGAATATCTCACTTCTTCAAGTCCGTGCTAGCTTGATGTGTCGTGAAATTTTCTTACATTACCCTCCCCATCGATCCCCTCTTCTCGACGACATATTTTCAGTCTTTTTGAAGCTTCCGACTAGCAAGCGCAATTTGCGAACCTATTGTTTGTCTCATGGCGACTCTCAAGTTCAAATGATTTCGATGCTATTGGTCACTCTAGCCCAATCTTCCATTCAGATATCTCTCGATAGCGTTCGAGAAACTGCCAAGTAAGATGCCCAGTTTGCCTCGTAATAGGAACTATGTAGATCCATTGTCCATTGTTTCGTTCAAAAATGCATGAAAAAGGAAGAGGACCATGACTTCAGACAGAAATTTGAAAATTTCGTCGATGATTTACTGGCCATGATGTTATTTCCAGAGTGGCCTGCTGTTGAGGTGATTTTGATGGCAGTATCAGGTGGTTTAACCAATTTAATGGTTCAACAAAAATCAAGCAAACTGGAGTCGCAATCATCACTACTCGCTTTGCACCTGTTGGGCAAAATATGCGCCAGCATCCGTCAGGTGTCATGCGAAGCGCGGGATAATCCAATATGCGAGGTGAAGCGCCCTCCAGCGTTGATTGAGTTTAGAGAGTACGCCGTGGGGACTCTGTCATCCAAAGGTCTGTGGTTATGGCGGCACATTTTCTAATTTCTGATAGATATCGAAACATCTCCGACAAATATCGTCCAAATGATGGTATTGATGTATCTTAGTGAAGCAAAAACACACATTTCTGTGGATGCCGAACCATTTCACCAAGCCAAGTGCAGTTTCTCAGAAGACTTTGTTTCATTGAAAGCAAATATGACAGTGGCTGGTTCAATTGTGCGGCAACTAATGACAGCTCTCGTTGCTAAAAGCGAGCTTTGCCAACACTTTGACCAGATGTTAGTGGCAATTATGGCGTTTTTATCCCGAGGACAACCGACATTTCGAGCTCGAGTTTTGAAAGCTCTGGGGTTGATTGTTGACTCGGATCCAATGCTGATGGCAGATGACCATTTCCAAAAAGCAATTACAGTCTGTTTAATGGATGAAGCCACTTCAGTCCGACAATCAGCTGTGGAATTAGTTGGAAAATATGTTGGCATGCAGCCATCCTTGGTACACCATACAACTAATTTTTCTGACCGTATTTTAGTTTGCAACATACTATCCAATGTTGGCTGACAGACTGCGCGATAAAGGAATCAGTGTCCGCAAGAGTGTCTTGAAAAATTTCCGTGTCTATTTGCAGTCAACACCAATTGAACCCGAGGCTTCTGAGTGGATTTCGAAAGCTCTGCGCGCTCTTGTCGAACGAATTGGTGTCGCCAGCGAAGAGGAAAGCGTCAAGGAAACAGTTTTGACTACTATTCAGGAGATTTGGTTTGGTGCTCCCCAGCAACCTAATCGACGAAATAGCAATACAAGTGAAGCAATTGTTACACCAGCTAGCTTGAAGAAAAAGTCATCGAGTAACCACAAAGTTTTGTCCATCATTGATGTCGTGCATCATGTGAGCAACAGCGAGTGGATTGTGAGTTTAATTACACGTCTGATGAAGAAAAATGATTCCCAAATCAATACAGCTTGTGCTGCAATGGTCTCTGAGCTGATGGAACTTTTGCTGCAGTTAGAAGAAAAACAACAGCTTAAGTATCTTTCCTTTCAAGGTAGACGTGCCATGAAACGTTGTTAAACGTTCTTAGATGAAGAAGCTCAGCGAGTTGCCACGTTCAAGACGTTGCATATCATTTGCGAAGCATCTCCTGAATTAGTCTTGCCTTACTTTGAAACACTCACAATTTATCTGCAACCAGATGATAGCTTGAGCAAACGAACGCAAATGCAAATTCTAGCAATTGCAACCAGCACAATTACTTTGGTTTTCCCTCTGTTAAAGAGATATGGTAAATGAGCATGACACCATCAGCTCAACAATCCAAATGTAGCTGACAATAAGGTGTCAAAACTCGAAGCAGACTTGAAAAAACTTATCCTCGGTGCGCCACCTCAAGTCGTGAAACCTGCAGTAAAATGTCTCGCCACAATTGCTGAGAGTACCAATCGTCCACCAAAACTTTTGCTGGAAATTCTCGAAGGACTCTACGTCTTTTTAGTAAAGGTACAGGACACGTTGTAGCTCCGTTTAATCGTTGAATCTCAGACAGAAACTCTTGTGAAGTTGGACAAACCAATATCTGAAGTGCCCAAGTTGCTCAGATCTCTATTTGTAGCTGGTTTGGTTGCGGGTAGCTTAGATTGGGGATCACTGCAGGGTATTTCAAACTCAGTATTACCCCAACCAAAGGTACCATTCATGCTACACTCCCCTCTGACGGCGCTTTTCTCTCCAGCTTGTTGAAATGGTATACGATGTGTACGCACGATACGCCAAAGTCCCAAGTTCCCATCAGAATTTTAATGTTGCATTGCGCGTGAAAACAGTTCAAGGGTTCGGATATTTATTTCACAGAAATCCTCGAATATTGCTGAAGGCACAACAAGACAACACATTGAAGTTGACAATATTACACAGTGATGCAAATGTGCGAACTCAAATTTTGGCCAGCTTGACTGAGCTATTACAAGCTGAAGAAGCCCGTCTCGAAAAGCTACATGAAACTCAACTCTCGACGCAAAGCAGAGAACACGTCCAAGGCGACCAAGAAGGTAGCCATTCACAGATTTCATCGATTTCGATATGCCTGATATGATCAAATTACAGGTGAAGCTTCCTATATTGGCAGCGTGATGCAAGCACAATTGCAAAATATTCTAAAAGTTGCTCTTCAGAAAGAAGCTTCAATTCGAAGCCAAGCCATTTTATGCTTAGGTTTACTCCTCACGCAGGGCCTTGTAGCTCCCATGCAATGCATTTCAACTCTTGTTGCTTTAGAAACAGATCAAGTACCATGTTTGCTCTTTGATTCATCCTAGAGTTCTCGTGTAGATCGCAACAGTCCGAGATGCAGCGTACATGCATTTAGTCGGCATTCATGAGAAATTCCCCACCATGGTCAGTGGTCCTGCAATTCAAGGTGTCTACAGCTCGTACCAATTTCAAATGCGTGCCTTTGGCAAATGCACAGTGTGCGACGAAGATGGCGTGGTATTGACAGGCTCATCCAAATCCCTAAGTATTTTCTAGTGCTTTTTGGGGCGTATGTATCGAGCGTGCATCCAAGGAAACTCTTCTCAGCGAAATTCGTTTTTCAATGGGCTGCTCAATGTTTTTCGAGAGAAGGGCCCCATATTTACCGCTTTAGCCGATCAAAAAATACCCCCTGTAATGGCCTTGGGCTATTTGAGCTACGTTGCACAGATATTATCTGTATTACCGTATGATGTTGAAGACGAACCGCTTTTTGTTGTATACACAATCAATCGCGAAGTGTCTCTCACCTTAGGGTTTGTGTCCCCCCTTATGAATTGCTCAAGTAACTTTACAGGGCCATACAAGACAAAATGAGGAAGGTGCTAGGACGCGAAGCCACTTTCGACAACATGCCTGTTTCAGAACCCTGGCGACCAGAATTAACGACGGTTGGACATGCAGCGTTTGCCACTGCTTTGCTCATCCGACTCAAATTGGCTCTCAAAGAAGCATACAACTTGAACAACGAAAAATGCCAGACATTTCAAACAACCAAGTCAACAAAGGTGCCCAATATCCTCGATATAGACTCAATGACTGACGCTTGACAGGCAAATGAAGTACCAGTGACGAGAGCCAAGGAAATCAATTTACTAGATCTCAAGGACATGCTTGCAGACGAAGACGTGAAAAATGGCTGGATGCACTTGACCTGGCTCGGCAATGCCGCCAAAACAGACCAAGCTCAGCTGGACTTTGACTTCGAGAACCCACAGATGAAGAGAAAGCCTAAGCCGAAGCGAGGTCGTAAGCGAAAGGAGAAGAAGGACGAAGAGGACGAGGAACCAGTTGACGAAGTATTTTAGACAATGAGATTAATTCTTACATTCGCCTGTGGATGGATGAGCACTGCCTCCAGCTAGTATGCGAAAGATGACATTTTCCAGCGCCACAGGACTCACGTCGTACATTTCCTCAAGCGATACAGGCGGCTGCAATAGTTTAAAGCCTACAACTTTATGAGATTGCACCAAAAACATCCAAAATTACCTCGGTCGATATGATCTAGAAACGTCAAAAGGCACCAAAATTGGTCGGCTGGCTCCTCTAGGACCTCTTGGATTGCAGTTGCAAGGCTTTCTATCAGTCGAACATCTTTGGACACCCAGGTATTGCCTACATAGCAAGCATGCTGCAGACTTTACAGCAAATATGTACCTTTGGCCTCATCAGACGATAAGGACGAGTGTAAATTGGGCCTGACATAATCGATGTAGAACTTATGGAGATGCAAAAGGCGCGAGGTCTTTGTCGTTGGCGACAACGGCATGCACACATCAGCAGCCATAGCAACGTCATCGAATATTTGGCTTCGTTCTCGTCTTACGTATTCCCATGTATCTGCTTCAGCATCACGAACCAGAGGCACCACTTGACTCACTATACACCACACTTGGACTCGGTAGACAGCAGGCAATCCAAACTCGACGACCATGCGTACCAACTGCGACAGATTGATCGTCAAGGACGGCGTCTGTGTGTCTTCGCCAAGGAGCTCCGCGAACGAGTGCACAGGCACACCCAAGCTCTTGTAATATGTCCGACGGAAGTTGCGCGTCATGGCGAAAATATCAAAAATCGAGAAAAGTCTGATATGAGTGGGATTTGAACCCACGCCCGAAGTCTGGTGCCTAAAACCAGCGCCTTAGACCACTCGGCCATCATACCACTATTAACGATATCACAATCTAAACGTATCATATAATGAATATATGAGAAATATCAAAACAATTTTACCTCGGTTTTTCTATTGGATATGAATTTGTCCAACGAATTTTTTTTAAAAATTCGTTTTTTCATTCTTCTTTTAAAAAGAATGAAAAAGAGAAACAATTGGCCTTGTCACTTTTTGTATTCTTTTCTTTTCTTATATTTAGTCATTACCGGATGAGCTCATTTCTCCATCAAGCTCGAAAGATGGCGCAAGTCGTGGAACGCATCTCGGCGCGGGAATTGGCGGCAATCTTAAAAGACCCAGCGAAGCGAAACAAAGTCCGTATCATCGATGTACGTGATGATGATTTCCGCGGTGGACATATTCGTGGTGCGATCAACCTGCCAGAAGATAACTTTCAAGATGACGACGACGTTGATAACATTGTTGAAGAGTTCAAGAACGTTCCAACCGTCGTCATTCATTGCATGATGAGGTATCCAACGCAACCGACTCAATGACTCATTCTCAAATTGATATGCAGCCAAGTGCGTGGACCATTTTGTGCCAAACGATTCCAGTCTCGTGTGAATGTTGTCCTCGAAGGCGCGGAAACCAAGCCACAAGTTCGTATCCTCACTGGTGGCTTCAACCTATTTGGACGCGTAAGAACTCAAGATTAATTCTCTTTTACTAGCTTATGGCAATAGGAATACAAGAACGATCCAGAGTTGGTCGAAGGAATTGCTCAGGATGAGTAGTACAATTAGACAGCGTATGCCATCCACACTGGCCGCTTTTGATGATCTTTTGTGACGTAATCGATGAGGAAACCAGGCGCAACACATGGAATCTTCTTTGCTAGCCACGTTGTGAGCTTCTTATCTGTCTTCTTGACGTCATCTGCAACGAGTACAATTGTATCTTCATTCTACAAAAATCATTGCCATCATGTCCGAGACAGCGTTTACTTACGTAGGACGAAGGCTCGACGAATAGGCCACCACCAGCTTCGATAATTCGTTTACACATTTCTGGAGGCGGAACTGTTGTGCCATAGACACCAAATTGGCGTCCATCGAGTGGTCCAGGTCGCCCCGCTGCAATTTCGAGCCGCCAGAACTTTATCGCAGGCAGACAAATGCGAGGATCGCAGCTCATGCGCTTCTTGGCGGCAGCTTGACCCCATTCGAATGGAGCTTCGTCGACAAATGTACCTTTGACTAAGGATTCCTTCAAGTAGGCAGGCGTCACGATCCACTAGTCAGACACAATTAGTATTCTCCTTAACCCACGTCTGTACTTTGCCAGAAGCGATACCAGCCACGACTTTTTCGGTGCGTCGGAGCTCTTTGCACACGATGTGCGTACAGGATTGATCAAAATTGCGCTTGCTCTGGACAACAGTGCCACCTAGAGCCATGACGATCGACTCGTTGATGGCCATTTCTTCATGAGTTCCCGTCAAGAGGAAGATTGGTTTCTTTGTAGTCGACAAGGACTGTCGACGATTACCGCCCTGTAGCCTCCATGAGCATCATCACCGAACTAAAGACCGTACACTTTGTGACGTCCGCCGGGCTTTGACTGGGGGCATTTGGGCCACGACGACGACTTCCTCGTTGTTGTTGGTAGGGTTTGGTCGTTTCTTGGAAGTTTTGGGCTTAGTTTTCTTCTTGACGACTTCGAGCGCATTGTTTTCAATGGCTTTACGCAGTTGAATCGGCGTCGTGACGTCTGTTGTCGAGTCGACTTTGTCCGTCTCTTTCTTTCCTGTCGTTGGTGTGTTTGTGGCTTTGAGTGGCGTGTTTTCTTTCTCATCTAGCGCGTCCAAAGCATCCTCGACTTGAAACTTGGGTACTGCCAGTGTAGATTTCGTCACGGACAAGAGCGTGGATGTGTTGCTGCTACTCTTTTCTTTTTCGACTGGTTTGGCTTTGCCTGTCAGCCATGAGAAACTAGACGATGGTATCATCTTCCAAGCACGGGTGCATTCCACGAGCCACTAGAGGTCGATGTCATGCCCAAGATGTCAAACGATATCATCAAACCTCGAATTGAACGACATTTGTCATGCCCCATGCTTGTGCTCGCTTGTATTTCTCCCCCGACGGTTCCAGGCACAGCAAATGCGTCGTGTGGCTCCTAGGATGCGTCAAAGTCAAAGCCCAGGACGCTTCAAGTTTACCGTGACAAGACAGCCAAATAACAAGCTCCAGTGAGTCGCACAAGCGCTTGGATTTCATCGCGGGTTGGCGACGAGCGAGCACTGAAGCCAGATAATGTGATCACGCAGCCTTCCATGCCATCAATGCCGCCATGACGCACAGCAGGTGCGTACAGAATCTGTCGAACGAGTGGCGTGTCTACATTGTCCGTAAGCCACATGGAGACTCAAAATCGAGTCGAGACGTACGTGAAGATGCCGCCGTGGGCACGATGGTCTTGGCAGCAATGCAAGCTGCAATCCACTGCATACTCACAATCGGCTTGGCCAATTTCGTCGCGAGCGCAAACTCTTCACCGCTTTGGTAGCCACAGACAACATAAGTGGCTTTAGGGACTTGAATCATGGCATCGCCTTTGGATATCATCAAGGCAGAAGCACCGAGAGCTTCGAGAGCTTGGGCCATGCGCTGCTGGAAATGATTCGGAATATGCCGCGCCAATACAAAGGTTTCGCCAGCGAGAGAATCCCCGGAAAGCTAGCCATAACCACATAAGAAATGGCATGCCAAGAGGCAATCGAACCTGAGCTTCATCCTTCCACAGCTCATCTGTCTGTGCGGCGGGATAGATGCTTTGCTTCTGGCAGGTTTCGACGAGATCTTGTACAGTTAAGGAATGCTCAGGAGTTTTGGTCGATGGTTTCTCTGGGAAGTAGAATCCTTGTTCGGATACACGACGTCCTTGCTTGACGCATTCTTGAACCCAGTCGTAGCTGACGACTTGCGGCGATAAAAGACCGCATTGGCCCAAGAGATATTGCACGACCATGTCTGGTAAACTAGCTCCTTTGCCACAGCTCTGGTCCTTGAGAAAGCGGTCGCAACCTTCTCGAATGTCGGCTAGATTTGAAGCTACTTGTTCAAGCATTGGTTTGGTTTGACTTTGCCATTCGAGAGCTCGCTCGTAATCTGGCCCTGTATTTCGAAGGCAGAGGACGTGCGTAGCGGCAGTTGTCGGTTGTGAGACGAGCTGTCCGCCTCCATTCGAAACGAGGGAGGCAATAACTTTTCGCGGATCGGATTCCACGTGCACGCAGTACAAGACTACCGACGAGAAGACTTTCTTCGGGTTGGCCGAGAATTTGTCAGTAGGAAGCAACATCTGCGAGTTCTGCAGCACAGATCGAAAGATCCACGCAGGCGTGACGATTGGCACGTAATAGTTGTCGCGGATGCTCAAGTATGAGCTGTAGTTGCTGGAATGGCAAATCACATAAAACGAAGCAGCAGTTCCATGTGGCTTCTGAGGGTCAATGCCATGAACTTTATCGAGTGAATCTGCAATGCCGCCACCCATGACTCGCACACATACTTCAACGCATTTACGGTGGACACCCGTGATGGAAGGACATACGTAGGCCCACCAAGAGACAGCAGCAGCGACGTCCTCTTGCGCCTTCTTTGCTTTGCTCTGTCGGGCCATTTTGGGAATTTCAAATTTGCTTAAAATTAATCAAAGCCTCTTACCCCATACAAACTTCAAGTCTAAATTTTCAAATAGAATAATGCGCGGCTTGGGCGATTTGAGTTGGTCGAGGTGGGAGCTCTTTTGATTGGCTAGAAATAATTATGAACGAATTTTCATTGGCTAATTTTATTAATTTTATCCAATCAATGACATTATTTTATTAATTGAATATATTTAGGAAATGACTATTTCCCCCCATTTTGGCTATTCCCCCCCCCCCTAAAATTCATTTTTGATACATTTGGGGGGGAATAGCCAAAAAAGGGGGGGGGAATAGGGGGGGGAATAGTGAAAAACATGTCGTGCGAAAACTCTCTATTAGAGAGTTTTCGGTAGCCACTTTGAGTTGAGATAGGGAGTGTTTCCTCTAATAATTAATTTCCTAAATATATTCGAGCTACACCTTTATGCTCTTGATGGAAAAAGACAAAGATTGAGCGATGATTTGGTCCAAATGTTAAGAGTTTTTACAGAAATTTGAGAAGTATGGCACAAGACAATGCATTTAGAGCGAGCTTGTGACGTAGATCTTGTCCTTGGTGACAGCAACACCAACACGCGAGTCTTGCGAGACGACGGTCTTGTTGCCGACAAAGTAGTATTCAGCACCAGCATCGGTGGACGTGGCAGCCAAAATTTCACCCTTGGTCGTGGTGTAGTAGGCCTGACCTGGGGTCAAGTCGACACCATCGACCTTTGCGGCACCGTTCATGACGATCGACTTGGAGCTCGAGCCAATACCAATAGGCTTTCCAAGTGATTCGACAACAGAGACACGCTTGACTTGAAGAGTGTCAAGGGCACCAGAATAGACGGCAGCATAGCTCGAGTTCGTGACTGGAAGCAAATCAAGGGTGACCGACGCGGTGGTGGCGTTGGGGTTCTTGATGGCCAAGCTGAAGTCACCGTTGGAGAGGCGCATGAGAGGCGTGGAAGGAACAAGACCAAACGAGTCAGTGACCTTGAACACTTGGGTGGTAGGACGACCTTGGTTGGAAGGGTTCAAGAACAAGATGGCCAATTTGTTGTTGCCCAATGCTTCAATGTAAGGAGTTGGAGACCAGCTGTAGTACGAGCCGAAGTCGAAAGCACCAGCAGCACCTTGGATAACGTAGTCACTGCGGAAGACAAGAGCCTTTTGGGAGGTCACGCCAACAGTGGCAATCGTAAGGGCGTTGTTGTTGGCCGCATCGTAGAAAGTAAAGGCGACCAAGTCATCAGCAAGAGTAGTAGAGTCGACGAAGTAGGCAGGCTTGTACTTCTTGTTGCACGTTTCAGTAATTTTAGAGACGTCCGTGCCGTTTGGCGTAGCGTACACAACGCAGAGGCCAGTCGAGTTACTAGAGCTTGTGCCGAAATAGGTCACAAGGAAACCACCGGCAACAGCTTGAGCCTTCGAGTTGGTGCAGGAGTTGCCATTTCCATCGTTGGCAACACCAAAACGAAGAGGAGACGAAAGAGTAATAGCACCTTCGGCAGACACAGTGCCAACGTTGATGTTTTGCCACCACGTTCCGTTTTCAACGTAAGGTTCGTAGGAGGTGGTAGCGAATTGAGTAGCCGAGACACGACCAATCGTGTTGGAGATCGAGGCGTTGGCAATCAAAGCGCGGTTGTCCTTGACATAGGAGACGGAGTTACCACCACTGATTTTGCCGTAGACAGCGTTCACAACACCCAAGCTGGTGGATTCAATGAAAACGGCTTGAGTGTTGCTCAAAGTGGCGACACCGCGGACTTGGACATTCGCGACAATGTTTTCAGCAGGGGCATCAGCAAGCTTGGCAGAGTTGTCCTTGGCGACAGCGAGGGTCGTCACGACAGCTTGCTTCTTGCTCTTGACGTAGTAGGTAATAATGGCCGTGTTGGAAGTCGAGAGGCCAATTGGGGAAATCGTCATGTACGACAAGTCGTCGGAGGGGAGGGTGGCCGCATCCAAGTAGGCGGTGGTGCCGGCACCGGCACGGATGGAGCCATCAGCGTTGAAACTGACGACCTTGTTGTCGATTTCACCGTTCGCTTGGAAGGATTCCGACTTGACCTTGACATTGGACGAGTTGTCGGCAAAATGCAAGACGTACAAGACGATCACATTGATGAGCAAGAGCACAATCAAGCCCAAATGGATGGTAAACTTGCGCTTGGTGGCAGAATGCGCGGCAGAGTCGTCGCTGATGTACGGAGCTTCAGAAGGATGAGCCATCGCGAGAACGACAAGGCAAATTCAAAAATGACATGGAAATGCCCACAAGCTCGTCAATCAAGTAGCCACTCACATCCACAGTTCTATAAAGTAGCCAATCAGATTCGAGATAGGAACATGAGTGGCCAGAAAGAGGTCACACCACATGAACAAATGCATCCACTGCGTTGTCAGCATGAAGGATGTCGGGTGCAGCTCGATGCAGAGCCAACTGGAACGAAGCCAAGGACGTGCTTGACTGCGCGGTGATTCGCTCGCTTCGACTGCTGTTGTTGGAGCTTAGTGGGATGCATCGAAGCATGTGGAACAAATCAAACAAACACATGGTTTGTACCACCGTACACAAGACACAAGTACTGGTACGTCCATTCCTCGTACTGTTCAGAATTTCAATTTCAATTGCCCACCACAAATGTGTACTAGTACATACGACATTGTACGTCGATGTACGATAAATTGTCTCCAGCGAACTTCCCACATGCGATACATTCTGTGAGGATACATTTTCGTGGCGACATGATAAGATTGCAATGAGATAAGGGAAGATAACGGAAGACAACGGTTGGTCATCTCGTCGCGTGATGGATTGCAAGGCTTTCAGGTCTCTTTAGAGTTTTCAAGTGGATAAAATTGGAGCAGCAGTCGTCCAGTCGCTGAAACATGCAAGACTGGAATGGATAGCATCACCCGTTCGTTGATGCCAAGCTTGAGGCAGTTGAACTTCAAGATTGCTGAGATTCAACAAATCCATGGAGATTTCGTCGGAAGGCCAGAGTGATTTGTAGAGGAAACCTCTTGAATGCTGAACTCAGCAAGTGGCCAGGACAATGCAAGACAGGTGAGATTGACGTGGAGATAGATGGCGAGGGGAACAGAAAGCTCAGCATACAAATGAAGCCATGTCTCGAAAAGACGACGCGCGTTGCCACCGTGGACACAGAGTCGTCGAATTCGGGCAACTTTGATCACCATGTCTCCATTGAGCTGTGCCAGAGTACGCTGTGAGCGTGTTTGGTATCAAGCGCACGGAGAGACTAAACACGCTCCTTTTCTAGCAATTGGATAAAGCCCACGCTCTCTCCGTCGGCAGTGTAAACATGGGGCTGGCATTTCTGTATCGAAGTTGGCGACAGGCGAACTTCTACATGCGCTTCGTCAGCTGCGTCATGGCTAAGGCTCTCGTTATCTCTCTCTGAAGCCTTTTGGACATGAGATCGCTTACTTCTTGTCTTTGTGCTTTACGGGAAATTCTGAGCGGTAGAACGAGTCATGGCCTGACGGTCGCCTTTCATCGTTCTGTCATGACATTTCAACAACAACGCGAGGGTTGAGACGCATGTTCATGCAAACTCGTCAAGATGAGTGGAGTGCACCCTGCAGGGATTCCAAACTGACCTTTCGTGGCTTGTGTCAATGGCTCAGCCTCGACCAGTGTGCACAACCACATCAACACTCAACCAGGCGTGAAGATTGCTGTTAGGGCCAAATTCAGAAAATGGAATTGATCTCGCTTTGCATCAGGAGATGTCAAGCAAGTTGTGCCACCGCGTAGCTCTACGTGAGTCGTTCCAGGGGCGCAAATGACAGTCGAAACCACAATGACCTTGCTGTCAAAATCGATCTCGATACTGTAGCTCCACGACCAGTCATTTTCAGGACGTAATGCCAGCGTCCGCAACCTCTGTATGCTTCGTATGGGTTTGGCGTGTGGCTTTTGCCAATGATGGCTTTTGTGGCACACACCTCTGTTGGTCATCCACGCGTTGCTAATTCAGGTCAATTTTATTTTCACATTTCTATCAAGAGCGTTTTCCTTCTCCAACAGGCATTCCAAACTTGGTTATGATGACAAAGCCCAGCACAAACAGCGACAAAACCGTCCAATGCACATTTCTCCATGCAGCAGCGCACTCATCAATCCATTTCTTAGTAAACAAACTCGTTAAGTCGAGTCGAGGGGTTCGTGGCAATTTGCGAGCCTCAGGTTGAATTAAACATGGATGTGACAGGGTTTGTGTGCAATAATCACCTTGTTGCAAACACTGGTTAATTTGCATTCACGGCCTCCACGAGCCACCTTCGGTTGTCTTTCTTTGTTCTCAGCAGTGTCATTCTTCCTAGAAATCCATTCACTCTGCATCTCCTTGATGTCGATAACCGCTCATGGAGAAACCTGCTTTCTATATTCCTGATTGCCGAAAACAATTTGAAATTTGTATGTAGCCGAGGACCAAGGGGTCGGGGTATCTTTTTCAACGACATATCCGGATAAAATGACTTGGATTGAGTATATTGGTTGAAGCAAACCATGAGATCTTTCATTTCGAAAATCTTCCCGATGAGTACAAAGGTGCCTCCGCCGCCTCCCATTTCGACGACCTCGGCGCCAATTCCGACGCATGCAAGCTGGGCTGAGCATATTACGCCAGTGGAGTTATGGACGATCATTCTCCTCCCGGTTGTAACTCTTTTCCTCATCTACATCTTGCTCCGTTGCATCTGGCCCATTCCACAAAATCAAGGCTTGCCCAAGTTTGCCGGACCAAAGTATGGATCGACGGACGACAAGCCACAGTTGAATACGATTACAAAGAAGGAAAAGTCCTCACTTTGTGAAGAAGGAGAGGTCGCAGGGGATTACGAAGAAAGCTGGACCAAGACGTTTGACATGGTGTTTTTGATTTTCATGCTCACGTATTTGGTCATCTTGCTTGTCTTGACTGCCTTGTACTCCCCTCAGTATTTCCCGGACACTACCTTCTGGCTCATGCAATTGCCCAAACTTGGATGTATGATGCTGGTGTCACTGCTTGGCGGTATCATCTGCCGTTGCTTTTGCAGTGTCGATGACAAGGGATACATTATTACCAACAAGAATTCAGCCTTCAAGGTTAATTACACCCGCAAGCTTCAACATTTTGCAGCCTACATGGTGCCTTTGGTGATCAAGAGCAATTACCACGGTCCTCTTGCATTGGCTTGGGGCGATTTCTTCACTATGATTGGGTTCTTCATCTTGATCAAGCCCTTGCGCGAGAGCTCTTCCTTTCTGATGCTCCAATTCAACTCTTTGGATCGACCCGAAGATCGTCCACATACTCTCAAGTGGATTATTGCCGGCAACATTGCGCCAGGCTTGTTTATCCTCCTCTTTTTCAAGTGGCTCTTTGGAGAACAAGGTGCTTTGACATTTATTATTATCTACATCACAGGCATCGGCGATGGTTTGGCTGAACCAGTTGGCATTGCTTGGGGTAAGCACAAGTACAAGACGGCTGGCTGTTTCTCGACTCGCAAGTACACTCGAAGCTGGGAAGGCTCAGCTTGTGTGTTCTTATCGGGCATGATCTTTCCAGCATTGCAGTATGCTGACTTTGGCAGCTTTACCCAAGTCCTCGTGGCTATGCTCGTCTTGCCTCCGACCATGGCCTACGCTGAAGCCACTGCGCCTCATACGATGGACACGCCAGTTTTGATGATTGGATGCGGTGCCATCTTATATGCTATCACGACCTATCTCTAGTGATTTGCGTTTGGATAAATATGGACTTTAATACCGAAAGGCAATGCTCGTAATCTTGAATAATGCTACATTTCTATCGCATCTCCTAGACTAACGACGCCTTGCTCTCCAATCTAGCAAGTCATCTTCATCATCATCCTTAGCTTCGACCTCCTGTCGCCTGATTTGCTCTTCGGATCTTTTCTTGATTGCCTGCGCAACAATGTCGCTTGCCGAGTCAGTTTCTTCTGTTGGCAATAGCTCAGCCGTCTCTTCTTCAGCGACATCCTCGCCGGCATGATCGCCAGCCAAGAGCGTCTTCCTCACTCGATTCAAGTATTGCATCTGTTGCAGTTTCTCCCTGGCTTCACCTTCAAGAGCTTCGTCCGCCACAGCTTTTGCTTTTTCTTCGCTGGTCTCTTCGGATTCAACAGCAGCGACGAAGTTTTGAAACTCTTGCCATTCCTTTTCCTGAACTTTTGCAACTTCTTCCTTGATGTTGATCTTTCTCGCCTTTGCATCCGCGAGAGGATCGTCAAAGAAACCCGCTGGGAGGTGCTCTTCCTTGCGCTTGCTCATTGTACAACTCGGATTCTCAATGGCCAATGGAATTCGATATAGAAGTATCTCAACAAATCAAAAATTATGAATAATTCATTTAAATATTAATTTTGACCAATTAAATAATGTTCAAGTTCTTATTTCACAGTCAATGTATTTTCCCAATTCTTCGCAATTTGATATCCATGTTGGTATGTGAAGAAGCATCGGTGGACTTGTCCACAGTAAGCATCGGGGCTAAGAGCGTGCTCCACCCAAAATGCTGCATTGAGATACTGAATGCTCCCGATCCTTCTCAAGTATACGTCACTCTTGGTGAACGAAATATTCTGGACGATATGGCTGTTCTCTCGTTCAGCTTTGTGCCTACATCAACAATGACGATTGGCAACAACAATTTGTTTGAAAGCGGATGCATCATTCAGGCCAAGTTGGTCGGCAACAACAATTGGTTCGAAGCGAAATGTCAGGTTGGTGAACGTGTCGTTATTGGAGACGATTGTGTGATTGGCGCTGGAGTTGTGGTGCCACCTGACACTATCGTTCCCAACAATTCAGTGCTCATGCGACTGCCAGACGGACGAATTATTCGTAGAGAGCATAAAGAATTCGCCTGCAAAGCCAAACAAGTCTTGCAAGACAAATACATTGAAGCGTTTACCGAGCCAACGAGCCCATCGTATCTCCCACGGAATCATCGTATGAAGACCAAGTAAAAAAGTGCCTTCAGAGAATTACTTGATATACTTGTAAAATGTGAACCGGTCGCCCTAGATTTATGAGTATGAGAGGAGATGGGAGCATACCTGGCGCATTTTTCTGTTCAGATTTATCTCCTTGTAGTGTGGAATAGCTGTGCCACGACGAGTCAATCGGTGCCGCTTTGTTGGGGGCTCATATGAGGGGGAAAGAGATGATTGATTCGTAGCCTATAGAAATGACATTATTTATAAGAGTGACGAGAATAGCCGATCGTGCAATGCTTGATTGGGTCCATGCAAAAGACGAGCTAAACGATTGCTGAGGTTGTTCACGTGGGGAATTATCGTCCACGACACAGGCATCCAGCAAATCGACAATCTCTATGCTCATTTCGTTCTCTTCCTTCCCGTTGTCCGAAAGTTCTTGGGGGTGGTGGTTCTCTTTATTGCTTTGGTGATGTACAGTTTGTTTTCTTGGCGGTGTTTGCTGCACAGTTTCCATCGCAGTAGGAAATATTGATATGTTCTACATCAATAAGCTAAATTGTGATGGAGAAGTGCATACCTGCCGAAGCTTGACTTTGGCACTGGGTTCTTTGTATGTGACTGGTTTCAATTCCCGTAGAGCCTTTTTTGTGACGATTAACTCGGCCGCATCGAGCTGCTTCTTGGGTCTACATTGCTCATTCATTGTAAGACGAGATATATCAGTCGCCAGTGAATGTCTGGAATTGATTTTGCGACTTGGATCGGTCTTTTTCATATTTGGCATATCGCACTGGATACCAACGTCACAGGGCTTTTTAACAGGTTGAGCTTGGGCAGCTTGAGCAGCATCTACTAGCTTTTGGACGTGGTATTGCACTACAAAGTTTCTTTACATTGAAAACCACGGAAACGCACTGAATAGTATGTCAGCACGAGCGCATTTCTTTCGCGCTACTCAATGACGGGTCACATATGCACACAACTTAAGAGCGTACCCGCCACAAGCTCCGTTTTGGCTGCATTCTAATCATTCACCGCATAATATCCCCGTAAGATGAACAGATTAACTTACCAGGGCTGCGGCAAGTTGTTGATTCGTCAGTAATAGTTGCTCTCTTTCTTCATCTCTTCGTCTCAGCTCTTCCAGTCCACCACATAGGCAAATAGACTTTTGATTCTTATTGTTTGCTTGCGCGGGGATGCTCTTCTCCCGTCGCATGCCGACGCTTGTGCCAGAAAGGACAGATTTGCTCGTGGAGGTTGAAGCTCTTCTCAAGAAGTGACAGAAAAAGTATGATTGGTTTAAAATAATTGGAATTAAAAAATTAAGATAACGTTAATTGGATTGAATTCAATCCAAATATGTTTAAATTATTTTAATTGGATATAAATATTTAATAATGGCCAATCAAAATCGACTAATCAATGACGAAGCGGCATTCATCACCGACTCCTCAAGAATGTGAACGTCCGCCCTTCTCAATGCACAATGGAGATTGCTACGCTGTAGCTTTACGTGCTATGCTTACAGCTGGGAGTCAATTTATATGCCTATTAAGATTGCCGTTACCATATATACCCAGAATAACTGTAGCAAGTCCATGGAATGGCTAACTATCCATTGCGGTCGGCAGACTGGAGCGTCGTCGAGCATGGAGTCTTATCCCTTTGGAAAGACGTCTGGTCTCACTTACAGAACAATGAAGAGCAAGCTACTGCGTCCTCCTATCTCGTAGAAGACACAACTCTTTGGCACAATTTGAGCTACTTACTCAACTGCAAGATCCATCATGTTGAGCACGCCACCGTGCATTGCATTCATGGACTCTTTTCACTCCATAAAGTCGCCCAATTGACGCTAAGACATCGAATTCAAGAAAGCCTCGTGGTGGCTGATTGCATCGACCAACTTTGCATCAAGCTAGTAGCTCCGTACGACATCGAAAATTCAAGTGAAAGACGCTCGATCGAGCTCGTTGCCTTGACTCTGGCAAATATTTGCAGCTTAGCACACCAAGTGGAGCGGGTATGCGCTGCTGGTGCTCTGGATGTATTTACGTTCATAGTTCTTGACCAGAAGGGAGAAGAATGGGCTGATCATGTTCAAACACTTCAGCTGACCTCATTGCGTTGCATAACCTCATGCGTCCAGCTTTCCATGGCATGTTTGGAAGACATAGAGCATTCCTCTATATTCGAGCATGTTTTGGCGCGTGTCGTACCATTAAGCGACGATGCTGCAGCCGTCGGGATGTCCTTCTTGGCAACTTGTATGAACCATCAACCTTTAATCTGCAAGCTGCTCTTTGATCGTGGCATTCTTCCCTTGATTTTGGCAATGCTTCATTCGAATCCTCAGCTGCAACTCCAAGCTCTGCGTGCCCTCAACCATCTCCTCTCATGTCCTGTTGACATTGCTACCCAAACGATGACCCAAATGCGGCTATCTGGTGCACTCATCAACATTTGCTGGCTTTTTACCTTTCATCATGACCCGAAAGTGAACCGTGCAGCCTCGGATGTCCTGGAAAGCCTCATTAAGTGGACTCCTGAAGTAGGAAAGCGCCTCATCGAGGATTTGTGCGAGCAGGGTTGCGTGTTGCTGCTTCAGCAAAAGCCCACCCGACATTACCAGTGGGTTATCAACAACTTGGACCAAGAATCACTGAATTTGCTGCTAACGACTCTTACTCGCACGAAGAACTCGCTTTTGCGATCCAATCTCCTTGTGAGTGTTTTAGTTCTAGCTGTTTCCTCCAAAACAAAGCAACTCCAGCTGGACGAATGGTGGCCTACCCTGTTGTCCTTGATGGCTGATCCCAACGTTTTGAATCACCTTCTAAATGCACTGGTCACTCTATGTAATCCCGAAACGATACCACAAAGCGTATCAAGCAATACACAGCGACCATTTGATGGCCCTCTGCGGCTAAAATGGAGTGATGAAGAATACATTGTGTCCAAGTCAGCCATGGCGCACAACAGCCATACAATCCACTCGAAACTTCTCAAGGAGCCAACTTGTACTGTCCTGAACATGCCAGCGATGTCGTCCCCCTGCAAGAAATCCTTTCGACTAGTCTGCCAGCTGTCTAGTCCCAAGTTAGCTGGCCTGGAGCAAACAGTGCTTGTCGAATTGGCCTCTGTGGCCCAGAAACTTGGTATGCAAAGTCTCCTCAATGCCACAATTGATCAGCTCAAGGTGGCACATCTTCCAGTGAACATTTTGCAGCAAGAAGGGGTCGTGCTTACTCCAGTAATCATCTTACACTGGCTAAACTATCTCCATGGAGCCCGAAAAGCGCTTGAAAACGATGAGTATGACTTTCTGGTCTCGTTTCTCCAAGAACTGCTTCAACTTTAAAACCCCTGCACCCCTAAAAGTATCAATATCACCCTGAAGTATCATAAATGTTGAACTGTCAAAATGATATTTTATTTTTGAGGTCTTCGAGGGAATTATCCGGAATTCATAGCAGAATTGACAAGGAAAGGATGCGGTATGAAGTTGGCGCGGGGACCGCCGTTTGGTCCTGCTTGGGCATGGCAGCTGTGTACGTCGGTATTCTTTACTGCTGTCCTTCAGAGATACGACGCCTACCACGTGATCATCCTCGCCATGTACTTTTCAGTGATGAACCGCCTTTCTACCTCATGGATCCAACTAGATTCTTGCACGTTTCGTCCTGATTTCCATCGCATGTGCCTTGTTTCCAGCATACTTGTACGCGTTCTACAAAGAGGTATACTTAACAAGGTTTTGACATTACTTAGATCTTTGTCTGTAGTCGGACAATGGCATCTCGATGGCGACAAAGTTGGGCTTTAAGGATGATGTGGTCGAGACACTCACCACATCGCTTTCAGTCCTCGTGCTCACGATGCTCTTGTTCGCGGGGTCAATTTTTTCCAACGCACTCGAACTTCATTGTATCAAGAAATACGAAAAGACAACATGGAGGGGGGCGTTCAAACAAACCCATCTCTACCGCATGCTAGTCATTGAAAAGATGCCGACGATGCGAACCCTCATATTTGTACGACACCGCTAACTCTCTTGTATCCATCTTGAGTCTTACTGTAGGGGCCTTTGACGGAAGAATTCGCGTTTCGAAGCTGCATGCTTCCTTTGCTTCTTGATGGCGGCTGGTCGATCAATACTACAATCTTTGCCAGTCCACTTGCCTTTGGAGTTGGTTGGTCCCTACATCATTGGGTACCTTCTCAAATATTTCGTAGCGCATGTTCATCATTTTATCGATCATATTCGATCCGGTCGCTCCTTCAAAACGTCTTTAGCCATAGTTGGTGCGTCCATTCCTGCAGTTTTTTACCTTGTGACGACTTGATAGTCTTCCAGTTCCTCTATACGACAGTTTTTGGCATCTATGCCAGCTTCATCTTCATGCGAACAGGTTTTAGTCGTCCTTCTTTGGTCTACTTCATTGTGATGTCTCTTCAGGCCACTTCTTTGCCGTCTTTGGCGTACATGCATTTTGTAACCTTATGGGATTTCCCGACGTCTCGTTCCTCTCGACAGAACATCCTTTGCATGCCCATCAAGTTGGTACGTTCCATATCTGACCTCTAGTTAAAGAAAGTTAATCCTACTCTAGCAATCCTAAGCATGTACATTGCGGGCATCTTCGCATTCTCGGCACTTCTATTTCCGCTCACGAGTGTGTCGCCTCCGTCTATCTTTTGGTAATTTACGGCTTGTATGGACATTCCCCGACGTTTGTTCCTGCTACGGGACATTGGCCAGGGTTGATTGAAGTCATGTTGGCTGTGGGCTCAACGGTGCGCGGCCGGCGGAATGTCATGTTGTGGAGTGTTTTTCCTTGTTTAGCGAGGTTTCGCTCCTTTTCAGTCGGCTGGGAGCGGCCATGATACAAAATTGGCGTCATGGCAACCATCATGAAGGCGTAAACAGTACGCCATGCCGTTTCTTTCTCCTCGTTCCAGGTGGATCCCGTGCATTCTTTGACAATGTTCAGGAGATTCTTGCCCAAGATGTTGTAGTATTGCAACTTGACACCGTATTTGTTGTGGCGGTAAGCAAGGTCGGCCACCTTCTCGATGACATTGGTCGTGTTGGCTTCGTTTGTGACTGTCTGGACAATTGCAATGAGGGCTTTCCCTTGGACGATAATGGACTGTCGGAAGAGTGGTTTGACTTCAGGTGCAAGCGCAAAAAGCGACGAGTAGAAGCGGTCGTAGAAATAGACAACAGCTGAGCCGTCCTTGAGCTTGCCTTCCATGCCAGGCGCCTTCCCATTCGCAATGTCATCCCAGCTCGCCAGGACAATCTCGCGCATCCTAGCGGTAACTTTGCAAGCCGGCATAGCAAAGTCAGGGCAATGGAGCTGGAGGTACTTGAGGTACTTTGGATGAAGGACTAAGCCATGCTCCTCACTCTGGGTCAGCGCTTGCACCGAGTACTGCAAGCCCATCTATTTCAAACTAAACCCACCACTAGAATGAAGCGCTGAACTATTTATAGAGGCAAAATGGCTGCTTGTGAACTAATATGGCAAGAGAGGATGGTTCAATCGGCGAAACAACACACATGGAGGAAAGATTACATTGGAGAAGCTTGACGAGAAAACTGCCGAGGGAGGACAATTTCCATGATTTCTGTTTTTGCTTCTATTGATCGACTTGTTGGGGACGTTGCTGATGTTGCTGCTGTTGGAGTTTGTGCATGGAACGAATTGTTTGCAACACACCACGGCGGTCCAATGCCTTTGAGATTGCGTTAATGGCATGCAAAACCGATAGGCGAGGAGCGTACCTCGGGAGATGCTTGACTACGACTCGCATCTGTGTCATCCATTTCCACCATGGTGGAATCACACACGAGTTCACATTCGTCGTCTTGGTTGTTTGCGTCGTCAAGATCACGGTCGAGAATTTGCAGCATCTTGGATTCGGAAATCTTTTGTTTGAGCTTGGATTGGACCTTGGGCGGCCTAGGACGCGTGATAGAATGCGGCTGCTTCACCTCCTTCTTGCTTGGGGAGGTCTCGTCCTCGGGATTCATTCAGAAATGCAACCCCTCGATCTAAATTTGTGCTGACAGCGTGGGTTACATCCCTCACAGCTCGAAACGTTCTGTCTTGCTCTTTGGCTTGGCTTTTCTCCCTGGGTGTTGCCATGGATCTCGTGTCAAAGTGCCGTCGTCTTGTCGAAGATATGTGCATTGTGCTGTCCTTTCTTGGGGAAGCGGAAAATTCAAAAATGAAAATAATTGGCTAAAAATTGAAAATCAATTATGTAATTGATTTTAATTGGATATAAAATTGAAATATGTGTTTAATTGGTTAAAATTCAAAGTTCGTCCGGCGTGCCTTGTGGCATATCAAGGATGGAAGCATGGAGTTGCGACCAAGTGGCCGAATGGCTACGGGAAAACAACTTTGGCGAATACGTCGACGTACGTGCGCATGAAAATATCGTGTCCCTTACCAATAACTAGAATTTTCTTGAACAGGCCGTCGATGGTGCATGTCTGGTCGAGCTGGACGAAGATATGTTGAAAAATGATCTCCAAGTTATGAAGCTCGGCCGACGGAAGGCATTGATGAAAGCCATAAAGGAATACGATGACAGGTAGATATCTAAGGATGCCACTGCATGGATAGATCGGCTCATGCTTCGTTTCAATAGCTCCAATGTACTCGATCTTGCTGTCCTCCATGCAGCTCCTCTCGTGCTGGAACGCATGTCAAAAGAAGGGAAACACCTCCATCCCATGGAAAAACTGGATCTAGACGTTGAGCGCTCGGCTTTTCAAGACGTTCTCCAGCGAAATATTCTCCAGAAACGTATCCAGACTCGATATGACGTGGCAACGGCCGATTCCTTTCGATCGCTGCTCACAGCTTGGCAAATTAAGGTCCGATTGCCTTCCTTGTATCTGGACATACCATTTCTGGATGTGTAGGTGCTTCATTTTTCTGGCCACGGCGTCGGTCTTGAGGAAAAGCTCTGCTTCGAAGATAACTGTGGCGGAACACACTTGATTTCACCAGCCATGCTGTCAGAACTCATCCATTCGGGCGGTTCATCCTCGACAACTTTCCTCCAAGTTGTTTTCGTTAGTGCATGCCACAGTGAAAAAGTCGCTCGAGTCTTTGTGGATGCTGGTGTGCCGCACGTCGTGGCCGTTCACTCCGTGTCAAAAATCGTCGACGAGTCGGCCAAGGACTTTGCCAAACAGTTTTATCTCGCGCTATTTGCTGGGAAGACAGTCGCTGCCGCCTTTGATATTGCAAAGACCGCCGTGCGAATGAGCCCAAGCAGTCGTCGGGCTTGCTGCTGCGCGTAAGTGGTGTCAACATCCCAATTTTCATCTGATACTACTTGATATATGTAGCCATCTACACGAAAAGACTTGCAAATGGAACCTCACTGGCGGCTCTCATTCGAGACACGCTCCAAATTCATGCTGCTGCAAAGGGCATTTGCTGCCGTGGCCTCATGACGAGAGCAGCAAGTTTTTATTGCTCGGCCATGCAGAATCGCACGAAGTCGTTGTCTTTCCCAAGCTTCCCCGGGGGAATTACACTGACTTGACGCCGTCATGCTTGTCTAATATTCCTGCGATGCCCAAGCAGGTCTGCATTTCTTCTCCTTCTTCTCTTAGCGTCTCATCTAGTTTATGGGCCGCAACATTGAGACGTACAACTTAGTTCGTTCGATTTCTCATGGCCACGTCACGGTACGACGGCAATTTCACTGTAAAAATCGCTAAATGTTTTTGTCTATAGGTTTGCACTGGCGCCCCTGGTATCGGGAAGAGCTCACTAGCCATGGCTGCTGCCCATTACATTTTACAACGGCGGATATGTCCCGACGGCGTTTTTTACGTTGATCTCGAAGGCTTGGAACTCTCCGCTGTCAAGTAGGCTCACGAAAACCTCCATGGGTTCTCAGCTAAGTCTGTTAGGTATGCTATAGCCCGAAGCGTCGGTCTCCTCACGGGAGAATCCGAGTCTAGCTCGGACGCCGAAGTCTTTGCTGAATTGGGGTCTAGTTCTAGTTCCTCAAACGTCTAGCTGATGGTTCCGTAGGTCCAAGAGGTGTCTGCTTGTTCTTGATAAAGTCGAGGAGCTCCTCGATCGTGATGAACACAAATGCCAAGAATGGCTTGGGCAGCTCGTCGGCACAGCGACACAAACGCGCTTTTTGCTTGCATCTCGACGCTGTCCTGTCATTCCCAACGTGACTGTGCAGCCACTGTCGATTTCAGAATTGCCGCCGCAGACTTCAGCTGATCTCTTGCGCCTCTCAGCGCCGCAATGCTCGATCGAAGAAGCACGCACTTTGGCTCGTATCTGCGGCTACCTTCCATTAGCACTGCGAGTTATCGGGCGTGCGCTGGCTAACACAAGATCGAATATTACAGCGCAGGACTTGATTGACCGACTCCAAGTACTCCTTTGCTCAACCTTCTCGTATTGACTCAATTCTATCAGGTTGAAGACAAGCGGTTGATTGAAATCACTGGATTGCCCAACGCCGGAGAGAAAGAATGTATTGATCGGTGCATTCGCTCGTCGTTTGATCACTTGGATCGCCCGTTGCAGCTGGCATTTATGGCGCTCGGATTATTTCGTGGTGTTTTCGATCGCCATGCTGCAGCGGCCGTGCTGCAATCCGTGCCGTCTGTCGAGTCGTCTCTGAGCAAATCACATTCTGCACCGTCAATCCTTTCAGACTCTCGCAGTGCAATCACGCGGCATTTCTCCCACACTTCTCTCGGTCAAATTGACGAGACACAGAGCATTACGAGCACCCAAAGCTTGGGCGACCAGCTCCTGAAGCTGGATGACTTTCAAGACCCCGACGATGCTCTAACCAACCAGTCGTATCTACTGCTAAACCTTGAGTCCAAAGAAGAAGTGCTCGCCAGTGTTTTGGACGTCCGATCTGCCGAAGCCGCCCTCGAACAATTGAACAATTGGTCGCTCTTGGAACGCGTCAAGCAGCATAAACTGCCGCATCATTTACCGCGACCGACGCAGTACCGCCTTCACAATATGATTCAGCTCTTTGCTGAGGAAGAAGCAAACAAGCGCAGCTTTGAGACACCAGAGAGCCACGCCTTGTTCCTCACGTGGCGGCGGCGATTTGTGCGCCATTATTGCATGATCCTAGCGACAGCGTCGCACAAATTCCGCTACTCTGGCAACTTGACACAGTTTGACGAAAATCGATCCAACATCGAATCGGCACTGCGAGTCGGCCAGCAGCTTGCGCGACACAGCGAAGACTTGGCGCGTGAACTCTTGGCGACGGAAACGCTTCAGGAAGTCGAATACACGCCAGTAATTGACGTCTTGCTCTATGGGTTCGTCCTCTTCGTCATGCTTTAACTCATTCTGCGCCGTAGGAATTTAATCGCAAGAGGACGCTTCATCTTCCGCGTACGCTTTGACCCACGGAAGCGGATGGAACTGTTCCAGACGTCCATTCAGCTGAGTAAAGCCGCGCGTGTACTCAATTGCAAGTGCGGCCATGCCGAAAATAACTCTGACATTTTGATGGATGGATTCGACTTTGACTGCACATCGCATTCGTACGAGACGCCTAGCAAAGACGCGCCGCCCTGTGAATGCTCTGGCGTGATGGAACTCTTGTCGTTAGAAGTGCTCATGCTCATGGAAATGGGGTAAATTCACCGCGCGCTCTCTCGCATTGAATTGTTTCTTTCGTGTAGGTATGCCTACTACGATGTTATGGAGTATGGCAAGTCGGAGCACATGTATCGCGAATCACTGCGGCTTCAGAAGGATGTTCTGCATCGAAATGATCATTCCCATGTCGCTGAAGTGATGAACTACTTGGGCATTTGCCTAAGCACGCGCAAAGGCTATCATGCCGTCAATCCTTGGAATTTCCGCAACGCAGAGACACTCCTTATCGAAGCCAAGGCAATGCGCGAACGCGTCCTGGGCACGAACCACCCCGACTATGCGACGAGTTTAAATAACTTGGGCAATTTCTACAAGGCGGCGCTGCAAATGATCAGCCACAAGGACGAGTCGAAGGACATGAAGTTCGGTTGGGGTGGAGTCTTGCTTAAGACAGAAGACGACATTAAAGAATTCTACACGACGTCGCTGTCGATCCGAGAGCTCAATCTCGGGCGAGATCACCCGCATGTCGCTCAAAGTCTCAACAATCTTGCACTCTTTCGATCGCACATGCTGGATAAAACGCCGAAAGAGTATGGCATCTCCATGATTGTCAGTTGTGACTAAGCCAACTCTGTCTAGTAAACTCCCAGACGAAGAAGGACTCATGCAGCTCCACCTTGAGATTGAACAGCTCTACTCTCGGGCGTTGGATATTCGAAGGAAGAAACTCGGCGCCAATAGCCCCGACACGGCGTCGACGCTGAATAATCTTGGCAATTTCAAATACAACCAGGTTGGCATCGTGTCATCTTGCTGGTTGCTTAATGAAGAGCCAGGGAGCATATCCTGCTGCTGAAGTTTATTGCAAGGAAGCACTCAAGATCCGCAAGCAGTACTACCAGCTGGACAACGACCGCGTTGCGCAGAGTTTGATCAACGTGGGCCGCATTCTAGTCGCTCAGGTATCAACTTTCAGTCAGACAAGGATGCTCAGGACGCTGACGTTGTAGGAAAAATACGTCGAAGCCGAGCATGTGTACAAGGAAGCATTGGAGCTTCGACGAATTCTAATGCCAGACTCAAAGGAAGTCGCCTTTTGTCTCGGTAAGAAATATAGTCTCCTCCAAGGATGCCAAAGGAGTAATCGTGATGCAGAAAAAATCGGACGCTGTAAAATTCGCATGGGACAGCCTGACGAAGGCGCACGGCTGCTGTCTGAAGGCCAGCTCATGAAGCGGCGTTCGGGATTGTCGTCCTTGTCGTCGAAAATGCACCACAGCGATTCCTACTCGACGTTAGATTCCATGTCAGACACATTCAGCGACACGTCGTTTGAAAAACTCTTCCTCTCGAGCGTCTTATCCCCTGAGGTATGGTGAAATTGGCGACGTTGTCGCTTTACGAAGCATGTCTAGACGATGGAGCGCAATGAAGAATTGAACATCGACGGACGTCTTATTGGCACTAAAGGCGCACGACTAAAGGAAGTCCAGCATGAAAGTCGAGCTCGCGTCACATACAACTCGATCAAAAAGGTCAAAGACATGGCGTTCTATCAATTCTTTGGCACGTCCGATCAAATGGCGATCGCCAAGGAGATGTGCATCAAGATGCTCGAGTCGATTCAAGAAATGGCGACGAAGAACACCAACCTCGATGGCAATGGCAATTCAAGGCATAAAGGCAACAACCATCAAGGCTCGTCCTCGCAACGAACGCCTTGGAATGGCGATCGTCCTCCCAGATCCAACAAGAAAGGCGGTGGCGGTTCTGGCAGCGGTCGCGTCGCCCCGCCGCAGTCGTCTAGGACCCAAGCTAAGCTGTCCGACTGGATGACTGCGGCGCCGAATGGAACAGGCGGCTCGAACAACCATCGTAAGAAAAAGGATTGATTTACTACTTGACTCAGTGGCTAAAACAATGATGCGATCGACGCGTCAAGGTTGAAGTCGGCTGGAAGTCCTACTCCCGCCGGCCAATCACTCGAGAAAGTCCATCCAGACGGTCATGTTGACTCGTCATGTGGGAATTTGTCATCACCATATTTATACTCTGTCAACAAGCGTCTCCATGGAGGAAATCCTCCATGGATCTTCGCCGCTTGGAGGCACTAGATGCCTAAGTTGCGTGAATAAACATGGAGAATTCTTTTTTATGGGAAATTGTGCGAGAATGGATTTCAATGGGGATTTTGAACGGGAAATCCACGCAGTCAAAAATTAGACTTGAAATTTGTATGCCTTATCCTAGTTTCAGCTGAAAAGATGTCATTTTTGAAACCGCCGTTGGCTTGAGAAGAACATGCTCCGCCGCGCCACACATTCGCTCTCGCTCCGCAAGCTCTGGACGACCAGCCAACGCGCGTTCAGCAGCAAAGTCTACACATCAGCAGATGAAGCCATCAAAGATATCAAGGATGGATCGAAATTGTACGTCCTGGCGTTGTGAAGCTTGAGCTCATTGACATGTGGATCGTAGGATTGTTGGTGGATTCGGATTGTGCGGTATCCCCGAAAGCTCGATTGACGCATTAGTACGCCATGGAGCGAAAGATTTGACGTGCGTCTCCAACAATGCTGGCGTGGATGACTATGGTCTGGGATTGCTCCTTCAATCGCGTCAAGTAAGCAGATCTTGACGTTGAAGATGTGTTGACAAAGGTGTCCACTGTAGATCAAGCGCATGATTTCGTCGTACGTGGGCGAAAACGCCTTGTTTGAGAAGCTATACCTCTCTGGTGAATTGGAAGTCGAATTGACACCTCAAGTAAGTCACTCTGTAATGACTTATTTGCTAATTTACCATTTTGTAGGGCACGTTGGCAGAACGTATCCGTGCTGGTGGTGCTGGCATTCCGGCCTTCTTCACGCCAACAGCTTACGGCACAATTATTCAGGTACAAAATTGCACTCGGAGATCAACTAATGATGAGAACGCGCCTATAGGAAGGTGGATTTGGAATTAAATTGAAGTCTGACGGATCCGTGGACATTCCAAGCAAGCCTCGTGAAGTGCGTCAGTTCAACGGCCGCAACTACGTCATGGAAGAGGGCATCACGGGCGATTTTGCCTTGGTGAAGGCCTGGAAGGGAGACAAGGATGGCAATTTGGTCTTCCGTGGCACAACGCGCAATTTTAACGTCGATGCTGCCAAGGCAGGCAAAGTCACTATTGTTGAAGTCGAGAATCTTGTCGAAGTGGGTGATCTCCATCCTGGTAAAGACTAGCCCAGGCATTCTTTTCTCATTTATGTCATCTAGATGAAATCCACGTGCCAGGCGTGTACGTTCAACGTATTTTCAAAGCCACGAAGAATGAAAAGCGCATTGAACGCCTCACTGTGTCTGACAACGCGGTACGGAACTTCCTCCTCGTTCAAATGCTGACGACGTTGCTAGAAAAGCGTCAAGATCACTCCTGACCGCGAACGCATCATCAAACGAGCGGCCAAGGAACTCCAAGACGGCATGTATGTCAACTTGGGCATTGGTTTGCCAACACTTGCGCCAAACTATGTGCCAGAGGGCGTGAAAGTTGTCTTGCAAAGTGAAAACGGCCTCTTGGGTATGGGTCCTTACCCCAAGACGGGTGAGCAAGATCCCGATTTGATCAATGCCGGCAAGGAAACCGTCACGTACTTGCCTGGTTCAAGCACATTCTCGTCGTCCGAGTCGTTTGGCATGATTCGAGGCGGTCATATTCATTTGACGATCCTTGGCGCGCTCCAAGTGGCTCAAAACGGTGACTTGGCCAACTGGATCATCCCTGGCAAAATGGTCAAAGGCATGGGTGGTGCTATGGACTTGGTCGGCTCTGGCAACCGTGTCGTCGTCACGATGGAGCACAATGCTAAGAACGGCAGTGCCAAGATCCTCAAGTCGTGCAAACTCCCACTTACTGGCAAGCAAGTCGTGAACCGCATCATCACCGAACTCGCTGTCTTTGACGTGACACCCCAAGGCCTCGTCTTGATTGAGCACGCGCCTGACGTGACTGTAGACGATATTCGCAGCCGCACCGAAGCCGACTTCATCGTCTCGCCCAACTTGACCACGATGGAGTAGACATCGAGGGGTTATAATTATAGACTAAAGTATTTTTAGCCGCTCTTGGTGTTCTTGTTGCGTTGAGTGGCAGTGAGCATCATGCCAGCAGGAACGACTGGAAACGCGCCCGCGAAAGAGGTCGACTATGTTTCGAAGCAAGCCAATTTGACAGCGCAGATCGAAAGCGAATGTATGGCAGCGAAGAGATGGTGGCAGGACTACGGCCAATGCTACATTGACAACGCCAAGCCAGAAGATTTCACGTACGAGAACCGCATCAAGAAGCTCCAGGAGAAACTCGCGAGCGAAAAGTAAGCTTGCTCTAGCTAGATGTTGCTTAACAGGATGGCTCTCCTGTAGGGGAAACGGCAGCTCTCGACTCCTGACGACGAATGCATCTTATGGCATTGGCGAACCCTTCAAGGAATGCACGACGAAGAAACTTCCTGCCATTAAAAAGTAACAACTGAGCGTGTCTTCATTTGAGTCAGACAGTGCACATGTACCAAGGTAGCTTCATCCCATCGACAGCTCTAGCTACTCCACCATTGAGTCGACTCCACGGTGTAGTCATAGCTTATAACTCTGGTATCGTCAAAGAGACCATTGGAATGAATAGCGCAATGCAGCATACCTCTAGAACGGCATCGCTTCTAGCCATGGCATGTTCGTCGACATTGTCCTTCAAGGCAAGGTCACTGGAAGGGAATGACTGCCACCCTAAGGCAATTCGCTGGAATGTTTCACGTTGCCGATACTGAATCCAGTAAGTTTGCGACACTATAGGCTAACACAAGCGTTGGCAAGGCCGCCATGAAGCTTGAGACAAGCTTTGCGATAGGTGAAGCTCCATATTCCCACTTCACATGTCAATAATGTCACCTATCCCACAACCCCTGCACCCCAAACCCCTACACCCCTTCAAACATTCCGATTCGAACTCGACTGTTCAAAAGCCAGAGCAGTTGGCATGGGGCAGACATGTTCGTGCTTGGATCAAGGATTCTCAGCAAGCCGAAGCCGCCGCCGCGATAGCTCTGTCTCTTCCCCAGAAACTGGCGCTTTGCATGAGCCCCCGCATGAATCCCGTGGTCTATTGAAGGATCATAACGCGGTTCACGTGTCCGTCGAAGAGGCCTCAAGAAGCACCTCGCGGCGAACGGACGACAATGTGATCAAGCGCAACAGCCGCGTCCTTGAGTCTTCGTGCACAACGCCGTCTTGTGTGGAAGAGTTGTCTAATCACGACAAAGATACTGCCCCAGACGTGTCGAGTGCACCAGTGGAGCTTGAATGCGTCATGTGCCTCGATACCTTTGACGACAGCAATCCAAAGATCCGTACACTGTGCAACTGCGGCATGAATCGAACCAACTTTCACCTGTCTTGCCTCTTGGAATGGATGAACCGCGACAAGAACTGCCCCGTGTGCCGAGAGTACCTCTTCTTTGAAGAGAATTTTGTGGAATAATGGCCTAGTTGTTATTTAAGTCCTTTGGCATTGTGGCGTGTAGCGAACGTCACAGCCAGGAAGCCAACTGCGATGGCTGCAATGATCAGTGTCATGCTTGTTCCTTCTTTTCGCTTCCTACACCAGAATTATCGTGAATATCGCAGCATGACTTACTTTTCGCGAACACCTAATCGACGCTGATGCGGAAATGGAAACGTCCAAAAGAGCGACGTCTGATCGACGGCCAAGTCTTCTGGGGGAATATTCTCAAAGAGTAAGTTAGCATATTGGATCGTTTCTTCGACGTCGATGCTGCTCGGTAGATTTTGTATTGTTGTGTGGAGAATTCCAAAGTCGGCATCACACGCCAGGATAGTGTCTCGATGGAGTAAGATGAGCTACATGGAAGGGATTAGCCGATGAGGATACATCATGAAAGTTGTACCGCTGCTGAAACGTAGAGCGAAAAGATTGGATGGGAAGCTAGCAGGACGTCGTACAGTCGTGCCACGTCTTGGAAGGAATCAATGTCGTGAGAGAACCAAGTTATAACCCAAGGCAGAGCAAAGTATGCATGGTCCTAGAGATTGTCGATTGAGTGAACGAACGAATTATGGAATGTGAACTTACGACGGAGGACGCTATGTGTTTGTACAGCGCTGGGTCTTGGGACTGGAGTAAGGGATACAAGTAGCGAAAGAGCGGAAGCACTGTGTCGAAGTTGCTCCGAGTCGGTTCACCAAGATATGTCTGTGTCATTCGTGCCACGAGCGGAATTGACAGCGGCATACCAACCGCTACAAGGAAAACGCTCGCTACGTCATGGAATCCTTGATAATAATGCGCTTCTAATCAGCTGTGAGACTCATCGACAAGGAGGAAAGCCAAAACCTTTAGAAACGTACATAGCTGCATGTACGAGAGAGAAGAGCGCTTTTCGCTTGGTAGTTCGCTTGAGTCCTTTGACATCACTCCATCGCGTTCCACCGAGTGATCGATTGACATCCATTTGAATCTGAGTGTCGTCTCGATGCTTTGTCGCCATAAATGAAGGCACTTGGATCTTAATATGATGCTCGCTGTAGAACGAAACCACATCGTCAGTCGAGAAACCCAACAAGAGCGGCCATACTTGTTTGCGAAAGTCCTACAAGAAAGTACATCAACGTGACTTTCAACAATGATACATACCTGAAAACCGCCAGGGGCGAGCGCAAGACGGCGAAATTCAGACAGAATATCAGTTTCTCGATATTCTTCATGCATTTCCGAGTTTAGCGCTGTCTCTGCACGTCGAATTGCCGCGAGAACTTCATGTCGCCGTGCGCGCGTCGCCTTGTCTTCCATATGACATGAAAAAGATTAAAAATGATATGATTCGTTCAAATTGAAACTATTTTTAGCCAATAAGATCTCGACAGGGCAAACATGTTTGTCCCTCAAGAATGCCCCACATGCATTGTGAGTGTATTTCTCAAAATAGGCTAAAGATGGCATCGCGCGTCCAGACGGCAGAGAAAGAAGCGACGACCCGTTCGAACGAGGCGCAAAAATTTATTGATTCGCTACGTATGACTGCCCAGACGTTGGATATCGCCAGAGAAACCGCCTCGGTTTTGAGCCAGCAAACTGGTAGAGTCCTGCGAGAAGGATTGGGGTTCATGAAATCTTTGTAGAGGCATTGGATCGCGCGGACCGAAACTTGGACTTGACAGAAGCGACAGTGAAACAAGCCAACTATTTAGTTAGGTGAGCCTTGACACCATCTCGTCTTTTGAATGAAATGATGGCGCAGAGGCATGACATGGTCGGGATGGCTGTACAATAAATTCACAAAGGAACCACAAGTCCAAACTTCGACGCTTGGTGGATCAGGAGAGGTATTTCTGTTTTCGTGATGAATTCCTTATCGTCTACTTTGTCGTAGATTTCAATGGGATTTATTTGTCCTGAATGTCGGGTGGCCCAGCGATCGCAATATGCCTTGATGGAGCATTATCAAAATATGCATGGTGACAACGCCGTCGACAGCACTTCAGGACCACAAACGAAACAAAGGAACGAAGCTGCATTATCTCAAGTGGCTCGAGAACAGCGAGTTGACGATGAAGGACTAAATGCTCAGCAACGAGCATTTCTAGAAGCCTTGGGTCCGCAATTGCTCGAGGTATAAATTACTGTCATAAATGACAAATGATCTCGATTGAAAATAGATGAAGCAAGCTAGTCTTGGCATCAGCAACGCCTTGGATCACCACAATGCACTGATTGATCGCATTGATGCAAAGACAGAGAAGACAAAAGACGACATGCGTCTCGTCACTGCTAAAGCCATCAAGTTGACCAATTCGTCTCTGACCATTGAGCCACAATTTCGATGTGCATTACAGGAAGAACATAGCCGGCAATTCCTTGCCAACATCAATGGCAACCCTGTCTTTTGGTAATATCAGTTGCAAAGGCTTTTTGACACTCTTGTATGAATAGCATGGACACGGCGACGTCGGCGTGCATCTTTCGAGCCTTCACTTTGATTGGAAATGGTGACATTTGGGGCTTTCAACATGAAGAAAGCATGAAGTGGCTGGGAATTACAATGTTTGGCACAGTCAAAGTAAGTCTTTGGTCGCTCAGCCTTTTTCTAAAAGTTTGTAGATTCTCGGTGGTGCACTCAAATCATACGAACAGTTCGCCATCGACACTGGCCGGGAGTGGACTACTTTGTACAACTTTGCCAGCTCGTTTGGCCAAGGTGGATGGCTCTGCGTCAATCCAGACGGCTCAATTCAATGCATCCGCCGCACGAGCACCAACAAAGATCAAGCAATGCGGGTTAAGTTGGTGCTCGTCGAGTCGTCTTGACCACGCAGAGGCTGTGTCGCGCGTTCGTCTCGGAGTTCGTGATAAACAAATTTATTTATTGCTTTCTGATTGGCTAAAAATGACATAATTACATGCATTTAATTGGTTCATTCATGTTGGGGGATTGTTCCATGGACATGACTATACTTTAATCAAGTCAAAAAAATTCATCGAATTATTTAGTCACTTTTGGATTTGGATTTGCAGCCTCCTTCATTAACAGTAAAATAGAATAGGATGAGATGGAATCAATACAAATATCAAGATAAATCAGAATATGGCTATTTAAATTTCACAGTCAAACAAAAAAATTGAAACGCTTCGTCCTCATTTGCGAAAACGCGCCATGAAGTTTGGATCGCTCGCCACCGCCGCAACGTTCGGCCTTTCTGCCGCAGCGAGCATTCCCTTCAATGGATGGTATCATTGCGAGATGAATTCGATCAACTATAACATGTACATGCGCTCCGCACCGTCCAGAGCCTTCCGGCATGTGCCCATGATGAATGTCCCGCTCTTGCCCGAGAGTCATATTTCAGGCCGTGCGCTCAATTCGTACTCGAACTATGAATGCGGTGAATTTCAGCTCCCTATGTGCCACGAAGAAGTATGCCATGATGATCGCGGCAAGACTGTCGACATTTTTGTAAAGCGAAAGCGTGCAAACCCTGCCAAAGTTCAGCTCGGCAAAGAAAAAGTTCTCTGGGTACTCCAAGGGGGTCCTGGCGATGCATCCACGGCCATGGAACAACTCATGTCGTCTCTATATTGGGAAATGAACGAAACGGTATCGATCTACACCATGGACCATCGTGGCACAGGTCGAAGTGGACGCTTGAAATGTGATGCTGCCGAGGCTATGACGTCTGGCAGTAACGGTGGTCTTGGCATCACAAGGGAGGAATATCCAAATTGCTTTAAGGACCTTTTGTTCCAAGTGAACAACCACACTGAAGCGTTTTCAGTCACAAGTGCTGCATACGATTTGAAAAAAGTGATTGAAGACACCCAAACGTCGAATCAAGTCTTCGTCTACGCATTGAGCTATGGCACGTATTTGGTGGAACGACTCATGCAACTAGAATCTCAATCCATCCATGGCTACGTTGTCGACAGTATTGTGAGTCAAAGTGCTCCAAACTTTGCAACCATGGCGACCTTTACAAATTGGGATAAAGACGTTGCTCGAGTTGGAGAGCGCTTCCTCGATATTTGCTCGAACGACACTTTTTGCAGCGCCAAATTTGATCATGTCAATGTTCGACAGCTCACTTGGGATTTGTACAAGCAACTAGATGAAGACGCCAAAGTGCCAGGAACAAATACTTGTGCTGACCTGGTTAATGGACTAGGTATTGGCGATCCGTCCGAATCATTGAGATCGCTATTTGGTACGCTATTGCATCCTGCAGCTAATTTGACGACATTTAGGCTCCATGGTTCAAAGCCAAACGTACCGTGAAATGATCCCAGCGATGATATTTCGTCTCCATCGATGTGCCGATAAGGATGTCAATGTTCTGCAGACGTTTGTTGACAAATACATTCGTGAAGATGGGTACGACGTTTCATCAACATCATAACGAGTTTATTCTATCTCCTAGTCGATGGAGTCTCAAGGGATCCCGTGAGGCTGATACGCTCTACTACTCGGAGCTCCTTTACGGGCTGATTGTCTACTCGGAAATGTGGGAACGACCGACGCCTTCGTTTGATGATCTCTACGCTGTTTTCATCAAGGGCATAATGGGTGGTGAAACATATGCGCTTGTCGAAAGCTATTGCACATTTACTGGCGCGCGAGATCCTGCTTGTGCGGAGTTCCGCTTGCCCTCAAGCCCCCCTTTCAATTACAAACCGTAAGTTGTGTCGCTGAAGTTCAAACCATTAACTTGGGAGCTTAGGGATCATTTCTGGAATAAGACTGCTGCCGTACCAGCCCACGCGACGGCCTTACTGATGTCGGGTGGCCTTGATCCCCAAACTGAACGCACCTATGCCCGAGCACAATACGCAGCAATGACAGGCAAACGACGCCTCATTGAGTTTCCTCTTGCTGGCCATTGTACAACTTTTACCACCCGCCGAGTTCGCAATGGCAATACCTGCGGTGTTATGATCCTGGCTTCGTATGTGGTCCAAGGTGGTGATGTCAACGCAATCGACACATCGTGCATGGCAGAAATCGCTCCACTCACATTTGATGGTGCTGGCAAGGGTTGGCTTCAATATTTTGGAACGATGGATGCATTCGATGGTGACACCCACCATTATGCATACGTTCAAAAGACCGCAACTCGTGAGGCGACTCGTGCGTTCCACACCGAGGTAGCTGTTGGTGTTGGTGTCGCTGCTGTGATTGCGCTGATTGCAACTGTGGTGGCTGTCCTGCAAACAATTAAGGCTCGTCGCCTCAGTCAAAAGAATCAAAGCGAAGTCAAGATGACTGCTGCAGTCGACGTATCAAAGAACGAGCTCACTTCGAGTACTGATGTTGCTGTTGCTGAACCTGTCGAGAACGAAGTCATTGCTGACAATGAGACACCAGGCACTCCCCCCGAGCCCGTTGTCGTATAGCGGTAGTCAAATGTTTAATGAAAACTTTTCCTTCTACCTTCGTCTTCCAACATTTACTGGAGGCAATTCCGTCGTGATCTTTTATCACATGATTCAAATGTCCTCGAATGTGACTACCTTCACTCATGTGTCTTTAAAATATCTTCATTTCAATATGCACTTACAAACTTCAATAATAAATTTCTGGACTTCCTTTGAAACTGCATACAATCGTCCGTCTTCTTTCAATCACACAACACGCTGAGCCTCCGCCACGATACATGGACTTGTATGTCAATTACGCCGAACAGTCTCCTTCTCTTGTCAACTGTCAACACCAACGTGGATGGTGAGATAGAACCACAAACGTCGCAGAAAAAGTTACACACGTATAAAATTTCGAGGTACAGTGTGTCGCGGTTGTAAAGCCATTTTCGCTTCTCTGCTGTCGAAATTCAATACAAAACACCATATAAATATTGAAAAAGAGTATTTTTCACTCAATCTATTCTTGAATCTCACTAAAAAAGAATGATTTTCCAAATTCGACTGAAAAATGAGTGGCTGGTTATGAAAAAGGTACTGAATTTCTACCAATCAAAATCTGTATTTTAAGCTCGGAATCGTTGCCAACGACCGACCGACGGCAGGCAGCGCGCGCACACCTTTCGGCAACAAGCCAGGAATACTTTAAAGGTTGGATTAAGCATACACATTCTCTCGCTCAGCGGAATTGACTTGGCCAACCTTGTACCGCTCGATCGTGAGGTTCAATATCTCCAAACCGTTTGTACTTGCAGCGGGAACTTCGTCTTTGAGCATGATGTTCGGGCGGATGTGAGCATAAGACGAAGCGTCGGCTGGGAGAAGCGACGTGGGGAAGCGCCGTTCCTTGTCATTTGCGATCTGACGGTTGTGGCGACAGCAATATCCTCCATTTCGAGCGTGGGTTTGGCACCCTTCCATCTTGCATTTGCGTCCGCCGCCGTGGCGAACGCATTTGTGGCGTGCGTGGGCCATCTTTGTGCATCCTTCTTCCGTGCATTTCTTCTTGACGCTGCCGGTTCCGTGCTTGGAGCAAAAGTTACCCAAGCGCGCATTTCCTGTGCATCCTTCGTGTTGGCATTGTTTCTTCCCGCCATGCCGGACACACAGATTTCGCGCATATACTTGGTTTTGGCAATCGGCGACGAGACACCTCGCGCGATTGCGATGAAATACGCATTTCCACGAGCCAGGTTGAACTTCTTTGTGGCAGTCGTTGAAAAAACACGTCATGGGCGGTGCTGCAGGCCGTGGTTGCGAGTCATGCGCGCTCTTGATTGCTGCTGCCGAGGCCGCCGCCGCCGCTGCTGCTGCGGCTGCTGCTGCACCGTTGGGATCGTTGTTGCTGCAAATGTACGCCAAGTCCATATTCTGGGAGAGTTCAAGGAGAAGACGTGATGGAGACACGGGTGGCGACAACTGTGCTCGTTTCGTCGGACGCTCGTCTTTCAAGACCCCGCCGTTGTCAGATTGTGTTGTGGCCATGTGCCGAACGGAAATTGATCGAGTAACAATCAAGTACATCTCGTTGGCGGAATATTATTATACCGAAAATAAAATACTAAAATCCAACTTTTTACAAACTCCAAGTGTAATTTTAAAAAAATACTTGGTGCGACTGTCCATTTTATTCCCATGCTATCCTATATAGGTTTTTTCCATTCAACGCATTAAAAGGAAGCGCGCCGACGAGGGAAATGCATGGACAGTTTGAGCTCTTCCATGGATATCATGGACAGAAAGACCGAGGCGATCATGGACATCGTTGAGAGCAGCGGCGCACAGGGCGGTTGTCGTTTGAAATAGTGCCGTCGGATCGTATGGGACTCTCTGTATAGGCTGTGCTTTTTCCCAGGATGTTGATTTTAACCATCCTGTCGGCTGGAAGATCTCGAGTCGTTGTGCGTTGCTACTGGGCCACTCAGCCGTGGAAATCGTTGGACGAAGACAGTTCCCATCAAGCCATGGACTCCGTTCGATGTTTCGATAGATCCGAGCGACACGCAGAGGAGGAAACATTTCGCCAGCGAATCTTGATGCAATTGGGGAATTGGATGTATCTGCAATAGATGGGAATCATTGGATCGATGTTGAGACATCAGGAACGTTTGATAGCATGCTGCGTGGCTGGCCACGGCATCATCAACGCGGCAGCCGATCGAAACAACTTCAACGACCTCGCTTTCTCCAAACCAACTCGGTTTCCATCAACCCAATCGATTGCGTTGACTGCATGTCGCTCGATTGTGAATTTGACCAGACCCTTGTGTGCGGTTGTGGTATGGAAGTGAATACTAGGGTGAGGCCAGGGCTACGCCCCTGGGTGGAGCGTTTTGCTTTGGAAATAACAAAGATTTGCTCACACACATGAAACGTTTGAAGCCATACTATGAATTTTGAATTTGATTCAGGCCCAGTTCGAAGTAAAAAAATAAGTTAAAGCCGAGCATTCTGATTGGCTACTGTTGACTGACGAATATTTTTTTTTCGTCAGGAGATAAATCATGTCCTGACCAAAAAACCGTCGACTCGTACCGAAAGAAAAATAAATTATCCAATCAGAGATCATATTATTTTGAAACTAAGGAGACGGCATTTACTTCGCACTCCTTATTCACTTCTTTCATATTTTACTTCGAATTGGCCTCAATAGTTTCCCTGTTTTGTTGTGCAGCATAGATCATTCGATTGTCGACTGTGCGCTCGCGATCTTCTTGCTCCTGAGCTGCCAGAATCTTGAGATGATGGTCACTTTGAGCGTGAAAATGGATTCCGTCTTCTCCCTCCTTGGTTACCCCTTCGTCGCTCTTATCCATGTCCGTATGGTGCAAAATGATGGCACCCCGCCCTTGATTCGCAACCTCAGTGTTGTGCTTTTTTTCGCGAGCACGTTTGTTGTATTCCGCCTTCTTGGATCTTTTCATAGCCACCTCTTCGTCGAAGTCTTCCACGATAGCATGCCGTTTCTTTTCGCGAGCACGATTGTTGTACTCTGCCTTTAGGAGAGCTTGCCGTTTGTTTTCGTGAGCACGATTGTTGTACTCCGCTTTAGGAGAGCTTGCCGTTTGTTTTCGCGAGCACGTTTGTTGTACTCCGCCTTCTTGGCCTTTTGTCATAGCCGCCTCGTCGTTAATATTGCCCTGATTCAAGGCATCGTCATCCACAGCCCAGCCATTAGCTCCAGTTGATGCAAACTCTTGTTTGGTAGCATGCACTTCATTCCGCTCTGCTTGCTTCCCAGGTTCGGAGTTATCGATCGCATGTCCTTGATTGTCATTGTCATGATTGCCATTGCCTTTGCCTTTCTTAGAGGCCGAGTAGTTGTTATTTTCTACGCAGAAAACTGCGTCAGACAAATGTTCATACAAAAACATCAACACAAAAATGATAATGTGATTGGATCGTAAAAATACTGTGGATATGTGTCCCGCCGCTTAAGCTTAACATAATGTGGTTTGCCAGGAAATACTACTCATTTCTTTCATAAATCGTACAGAATTCGCGGTATTTATTAAACATCACTTTGTTTAATATCGCGTTTTGAACTCGTACATCCAATGAGTTGAAACTTTGATACTGGGTAATACACCTGCTAAGTATTCATGCAACACCTCTTAAGTGATTCATGATACTCGCCGTAGGCCCACTATCAACAGTGGTACTCCATAAAAAAAAGTAGCACCATCAGTTGCAATAGTGGTAACCAATGTTACACATTGTCCCCTTACTGTAAAAAAGTTGAACTATGGGGAGAGGATTTACTCGTCCAAAGTCAATAGGAAAATACAGTAAAAACACACGTTTTAGCTGTCCCTGGCTGCTCTATGAAAATGTCCGGTATTTTGAGCCAAAAATGCCCTACACTTTAAGCCATACTCTGGCCAGAATTACAGAATTGCTAAATGTCTCTAATGACCAATAGGCCTTTGGAAAACGGGAACCGGAACAACGTACTTGTCGTTTAGGTGGCCTTCTAAACGAACAACGTGACCATCTAAACGAAAAACGATTCATTTCCACAGGCAATCATTAAGGATTATGAGAGGTTTTTGCGGGTTTTGGCAAACATGTGTCTGGAGCAGAACGAGAACAGGAACAACATCCACCGGATTCTCTCAGCTGATACTTTCCCAACGGTATTTTGTATCAAAGCAAATTGGAACAGAGACGACATGCCGATTGTACTCCCAGACGGCGCTCGCGTGCCAGACCGTGCTGGAAGGAAGTACAAACTCGTTCCCACGCTTGACCTGAACAAGGTGGATGAGCAGATGAGCAGGAGTTGCTGCTGCTCGAGTACGATTTTCCATATCTTTTTGTGAAGGACAAGGCAGAGCCACCATCGTTGAATGACGAATATTTAGCAGCGATTTGGCAAATCGATGAGTGGAAAAAGCAGCGTCCACGAGCTGAAGGGATCCTCCGTGGGTGGCTGGCAGGATATCAATTCAGCAGCCCAACTTGTGGTCACGCGCTCAGTCATCAGTTGGTTCCAACTATCTCATACATTGACGGGCAGACGTGGTCTCAATTGTCACGCGTGGAGAAGAGCACGATGGCGTGCCCAGCGGTTGTCATTGAATTCGTGACGAATACCTCGATGGAAGACTTGCAGGCCAAAGTGACGGCGTTTGTTGACGCTGGGACTCTTTAAGGCGTTGTGGTTGACACAAGACGTGCGAGAATTGGATTTGCAATCGCAACGAGCAGCCATTCTACTTCAACGAGCTCGTGCCGCTTGAATTTGACGCATGGCCTGGATTTACCTAAGCGATTCGCAATGCGCGGGAACAAGCAGGCTACGACTGGTTTGATGGACACGATAGACGCATTGCTAAGCTTCGGCAGCTCAGGCTGGCGCCGTGAGCTCATCCAGTGATCCTCGTGCAACATCAGGGATTTCGCATCATTCATGATCCCTTCTTTCCTCAGCGACGGCAACCCAACATCGCAGGCTTGTGACCATCTCTAAAGAATTTATCGCTTGCTGCGGCATGCGCAAGTTTCCACACCGATCGATGCTCTCTGCGCAAATCTTCATCGACGAGAGAGAGACTGCTATCTACCGACACTGAATCCCTCGGTCCGATCGAAGACTTATCACCAAATGCATTCTATATCTTGGACGACAGCCTACCTCCCGCTGTTTTGAATTCTCTGTCGAGGTATCGTCGGTACTCTTCTCGTCTATTTGGAATGATAGCAAGCCCAAGCCTATCATTGTGAGAAAGTGAGCTGAGTGGAGTCTACCATGCAGATTCGACGACGAGGGCGAGTCGCTCGCGCAACTATTACTTAAAGCTCTAACGCAACACGTAAGTACGAGACTAAGTACGACAGTAATTTTTACATACAAACGTCAAGTCAACAAATGAGCAAATTTTATATACTAATTCCAAGTACAAAAATGACTAATTTTGACATACAAATTCCAAGTACAAAAATGAGCAATTTTTACATACAAACGCCAAGTCAAAAAAAGAGTAATTTGAGACAAGTTCGTTCATAGTAGTCAGCACTTCCAACCAACATCAACTAATTTGACCACTCAAGGTTGTATTGCCCGATATCCATGGCAAATATCCATTTGGTGTGATGTTGTCAATTATATATTTGGTGCGTTGCTCAATAATTGGTGTCATGTTTTGTCACGATGCACCCATGATGCTGGACGTGGCAGTTGTCGATAATATTTAATGATCAAACAATTCCACATACAAAATGAAAATATTATCCTACTATTTAAAATAATACCTGCCAAAGACGATTGAATGGCAGTTGAGTTTTTCTGGGACGATGCAAGGTGAGATGCATGTCTTAGGATAGCTTCACTCGGCAGAAAAGGCCGCTGAATAAGCGGTCAACACACTGTGCAGTAGGGTGACGAGCCCTTTCTGCCGACCAAATTGCGGATTTCGTCTTCGTTCGATTTGAAATGCAAATTTATCGCCGAGAGATACGGCTTTAGTTCGCATAGCAGCACTCGGATCTCTTGAGAGCACCAAGTGTAAGATACATCCCGGTGGTCCAGGCGAATCACCACGAAGCGAACGTCCACCTTAACAAGTGGGCATTGGTTTTCACATTTTTGGATTTGAGCACTTGTTTATTGACTCGTTCGAGTAGTACAGTTTACATAAATACATATATTGTTGTTTTCGTCTATAATTTTTTTTAATACATTCGCCTATTCGTAATATTATTGGTTGAAAACCAGCTTCGAATTCATTTACCCATATTTTTTTCAAAATTGTTCATGTACTTACTTGTAGGCATGAAATCCTAATTATTTGTCTATCTAATTATTATTGGTTACAACACTGCTACTTTAATTTATATGCATTTCTAGTTTTAATTGGTCAAAACCCTGCTACGACGTCTGTTCCCCATTTTTCTTCTCCTTAATTTGCTAAATCCCCTCCATAATTACTTGGTTGAAATTTATCCCAAATTTCCTCGATTTCATTGGTAGATTTCGCAGGGAATGGGCGTACTGTCTTCCAATTGGTTTTTTACTCGCAAACAGTTACCGGTGCCTTTTTATTCTTCACTTTACTTGAGAAATGCAACGCCGCATCAGCTATGCACTTGTGGTTCAGTGTTTGGAACAACCACAGGCACTGGAGACAAGAACGAATGTTGTAGTTGTGTTAACGTTAGGAGATAATGCAATGGGAAGCATTGGCTATTCCGATAGGTTCTTGCTTACATTACGACCGAATGCCCGTTGTTCTACACATCTGAGATGAAGCGCTGTACATTAATATCTGTATGACAATCAACCGTTCGACACCATTTATCACTTCAGCCCTGACTCTTTTCGTTTATAATCTTGGCAAGTTCTACGACGTTATCTCTGTTTTAGCCACGGTTTAGCAAAATAAGTTGCCAAGATTATAAACTGATAGAGGTCACTCGTCGGAATCTTTGAACAAAAAAAATGATAACAATGATTATTTATAAATATAGTATTAGTCCTAAAAGTATTCGAATTCTGGGGGTACAGTATATAACTGGTGTTTTTATTCATCATTTCCAAAGATACTCTTTATATTGATACCTCTATAAATTCATATTTATATTTATATAATTTTGTATAAGATACATTGTTTCAATCAATAAGTGGGACGGTTTCCTTGTCTCACCTGTCATCCATATGACCATGTGTTGTGGAGCCCTGATTTGGGTGCTCCTTAGTTTCTCCCATTCCCCGACCTCTCAATGTCACAATCAGTGGCGCCAAAGTGCCGGTGCTTCAACGAGGAGGCAGATGTCTTGCTCCTCCGTCAGATTTGTACTGAACTCCCATTTCAAGCGAAGCGATGGAAAGTGATGAATGCATGGGAGAGTGTGGCCACGAATCTTCAAGAACTTGAAGAGTTCAAGCGAGAAGGACTCAGTGGAAAGAAAGCGCAAAATCGCTTTGATATTATGATTAAAGAGCACCGAGAATCATCCAATAAGTCCAAGTCAGCCTCTGGTATAGCAGAGGACGTCAGTGAGAGAACCGCTCTACTTGAGAACTCGTTGAGCTTCTAATGATACCAAGTCAGAAGAGACATCTCGTTCTGAAAAGTCTCGTTTGGATGCGTGCGGAATGAACAAGCCGGCGCAATCGTCCGAGACGAAGCCATGAAGTCATTAGGCTAACGAAAAATGCTGCCATCTGACAGCGAAGGGGAGACCAACGGCGGAGGTGGAAACAAATTGCTCAAAATGGTCGCTATCATGCCAAGGCCGAGCTGGATTTCCGACGGTTTCAATACGAACAAGACCGTGAAGAACGTCGACAAGACAGGGATATGATGATGAAGTTGCTAGAGGCATTGATTAAAAAGTAATGGACAGTCATCTCTCTCTGTTAGATCATTATAATTCTTCAACGTTGTAAATGTCCAAGTACTCCTCTAGCGTTGGAGGAAAGATCTAAAAAAATTGGCTTATTTGGTTGCCACCTTTATACCAGCAATGGCAGTTTGTCAAAAGCATTGCAACCACAACGATCTTCGCAACAGGCGATAATCGTACCTTGGACATGTTTTTGAATATTATGAAATAAGCACTTCGTAATTTTGAAATTCCACTCCACAGCTTAGCGGACTCGACTCATAAATTTGTTGAAATCCTTCATCAGTGAAGTTAATTTACTTCCCTTGTACCCACTGAGGATAAAATCATTGATAGCGTATGCTGGATCCCCATAGATGTATTTCTTGTTGAATATACTTGGCTTGGTCGCCAAGTATTCAAGAAGTCCACTGCGTCGAAGCATTGTTGTATCGTGTCGGCGGCCTTGCAGTGGACCACAAAATGAATGCAAATTCCATCGGGCGCGGACGCAGCCTGGTAATTTAAGCAATGTATGCGCTTGTGTCCACTGTAAATTTGCTTTTGTAGATTCAAGGAGTCATCATTTGAATGGATACGACATGTTTGTAGCTTCGTGCCATCGATAAATCCATACACGGAAGCCAGTGGGGCACCCTTGCTTTGAATTGCTGAGCAGTACTTCGCCATATTTTTGTCCACGAGTTTCAAGTTGAAAAGATAAGATCGCGAAATCTGTCGTAAATGTCGTGTATTGTATAGAGAAATATGGCACACAGACTGGCCTCAGACCTTCCAAACATTCGTATCATATCGTAGTAGCGTTTGGGGTATGCCAAGCGATTGAGCACAATACACATGGCTTCGTCTCTGCAGACTCGACGTTGATCAGGAATTATAATGACTGCTGGCAGGCCCAATAGAAGCGCAAGCTTCTTGATCCCAGCCACTCCAAAGCGAAAGTCACTGCAAGCGTTGCCATCGGAGTATGCGTCAATGCAGACGTACATCGGGGATCAAGGGGCGTTCAAAGTAAGCGTCAATCATTAGGAGAGCCAGAATCTTGCGGAGACGGGGTGTCTTGGCGAACAAAGATAGAATGACCAAGCTGTCTTGAGAGAGCGACATAGACATAGCAGCGTGCAGTCCAAGATGTGATGGGAAATGAACGTCCTGATTGCCAAAACCCCTTAATATCCGGTTTGTCGATATCCGGAAGCAGAACAACTCTGTTCCACCGAAATCACAGTTGCTGACCGTCGTTCCCTTCCCGCTCAACCAGATTTGGCAAAAGGAACGGAGCGAGAACCGGAACAACGGCCCACCGAAATCTCTCTAGTGTCTTTAAATTCAAGTGTCTGGGATGGAAGTTCGACACTTGCGGCCCTACTGCGATATTTGTCGGGAGTTTGGACCTTCAAGACATGCGCTATCACTCCACCGTTAGCGTGTTTGACATGTGCCAATCTTGCTACGGCCAGAAACATTTCAAGCAACTTGCCAAACAAACTCTGTCCGTTGAGATCCTTCTTGGCACTTTGAGTGCACGGAGCAGATGATGAAGACTATCAAGTTGACTGATTCCACCAACGTCAACCACAACCAAGACCATGAAATGAGATGCGCATTGCGCCTTTGCTCTGTCATCTCCTCAAACACATCGCAAGAAAAGCATGAGATTGACTCCTGAGCATTTAATCCATTTGCACTGGTGGTCATGATGCATCTTGATCAACTTTGTCGACATGTTTGCTAATTTCGCCTCGATGGTGTTGTCGAGTTGCTGCCAACTTCCAGTGCTCCAATGTGCTCACTTGAGCCCTGGCATTTGAAAGGGGGGGTGTACGCTGTTGGACAAGGAAGTGCCAATGCAGCAGTACAAGTGCTTGAAAGGAGAGAGAACAAGCTTGAGCATGCAGTTGGTGTTATCAAGGAGCCAAGACCAGAACAACCGCGTACAGCTGAGACTTGATATCACATTGTAAAAGAAGATTACTGTAATTCTTGGAACGTTCGGCAATCTCGTTGCACTCTCAAGTCGTCGATACCTCCAGGCCATCGAGAATTCAGAAGAGTTCTCGCCGTGGATTGCAAACATCAACTCGATTTTCACTTTAGATGTACATTTCATGGCTTACAAGTCAACGAGAATATCCAAAATGTCAGGCAGCATACACGAAGTCATGGATTCCACCTTGGCATGGGCTGTCTTGGCGCCAATCTCGTCACCGAGGAACCATTCTTCCAACGTGCGAGTCGTGATAACAAGCTCGGGCTTCTCCTGGCAGAAATTGATCAAAGGCAGCGACATCGTTTCGACTTTGAGCTCTGGTTCGATCGTAGCTTGTGGTGGAGATGGAGGTCGATTGTGCTTCGAGCAGAAACCACCTAGACGTGCGTGGCGGTGGCAATCTTCAGCTTTGCACTTGCGGCCACCACCATGTCGGACGCATTTGCCGCGAGCATGTGCCTGGTTGGAGCAGTCGGGATGTGTGCATCGTTTCTTGAGAAGGCCTGCGCCGTGCTTCGAACAAACATCTCCGAGACGAGCATTGAGTTCACAGCCGTCGTGGATGCAGCGCTTGCGGCCACCGTGGCGTACACAAAGATTGCGTGCGTAGACTTGGTTTTGGCAGTTTTCATGGAGGCATCGCGATCGATTGCGATGGAAGACACGTTTGAACGAATCAGGCAAGACGACATTGTTGCAGTCATTGAAAAAGCACTTGGAAGGCGTGGATGCCATGTTTGTCTGTTGTTTATGCGGCGTGGCAAATACGAAAATGAGCGCTCGACCAGTCCGCGTTTGGTGAGGTATTGTCGTGACGTGTTTTGGACGAGTCGTAGCCAGCGCAAACGAGGTAGGAGTATGCGAGGACGTTTTGCTCCAAACTGAAGCCAAGCCGTGTCGCGGCACGCGGAATGATATCACATAAATCGCTAGCGTGCCAAAAATGTAGCAATAACGTGGAACTAATCCACTGCACGTGCTTTTCCTCTTGCGCTTCGACAGAGTTTCCTCGAGGTGAGCTACGGCGAATTTGATCTTTATTTTCATCTCCTTTTTATCTCCCTTTTCATCTCTTTTTCGTCTCTTTTTCATCTCCTTTAATTGTTGACTTGAGATTGACAACTTGACAGAATTGAAAGCCCCCTTTCCATGTTGTTTCAAGGCTGCTGTCTGGCGCCATGGAGATATCATTCCTGTGATGCTTGCAATAAAAATCTCTACACGCACAGAGAAATTTCTAACGCAGTTTCGTTCATTCTCCAAGGAGTTGTCAATCCGTTTTGTCTCGTCCAAAATCAACCCACCGACATGGGGCGACCGCCCCCCCCCCCCGTCAGGGGATGGCCAGCTCTCGCTAAATTCTTGACAAGATATTGCATTGACATTGCTCGCTGCTTTGGTTTCCCAATTGTTCCCACGAAGCACGCATACACACGCGATCTAATTTCGAGAGAAACATATTAACTGTTTCGCCATGGCTTGTGTTGGGTCGCGCCAGAGAGGCCGCGCGAACAATAGGCAAATTTAGCCAGTCTCGCGTCATCGGCGTCTGATATAGCCATGGTGAATTTCCAGTGTATTTGTGATGTTAGCTTGATAAAGTCGCACAAGTTGTGGACAACGACATTCTAGATGCGTGACGCGTCAAACCACAATGAGACGCCAGGACGTTCCAATCTGCATTCCAGCATGTTTCACCGTGCATGCCCCTCTTCGACGCAACTGCCTTCCAACAACCGCCCAACTTACGAGCGTTCTCGGCGATTGATCTAGCTTTGGCGATCAAAAAGTTTGATTTTACGAGCAAACGATCTTGCTATCGTCACAGGAAGCTTGGTCTAATCTGGATCAATCGGTTGGTCGCAGAATTCACGAAATGTTGTCTGGGGCTATCCAGGATCAGTCGCTAGTTCACATCCCACTTTGAATGAGACGAAAGATAGTTGCTCCTCGACATCTTACACAACCCGCAACGGGTCAAACTTTCTCTTTCAATTCCACGTCGAGCACTCGATTGTTGGTTCAAGTGTCGCCTTCCAGCATAAAGCATGCGAAAAGTTAAAGCCAGCGCGGCGTCAGTAAGCTTAGCTAGCTGCCATCGATGGCAATTTTAAAGATAGCCAAGCGTGGTCTCGCGTTCGCCAAGGTGTACGCGAAGGCGTGAGATAGATGGAAACACACAGAACCGCCTCATATTACACACTTTGGTGGGCATTTGATTACTATGTACCTGCGTGTAAATGTGGTGACGTTGAGTGCCACAGCCGCTTCCAATTCACGCGATGTGATCGGCTCAGATGCTTCAGTCGTAATGGATACTGCGCACCATTCTTTTCGAGGACTGCATCTGTGCCCATTCCACGTCAGGCTGTGTTGCTCGCACACTACGTGTATTCTATCAGTTCCACACGCTTTTGCTGGCTTCAACATCCCAGTCGTCCATACCAGTGCGTACATGCCAGACAGCAGGAATGGTCGGGAAGAGTTGATAAAATCGCTTTGGTTGGATTTCACGAACCTTGACTCGGCACACAGCTGAGGGAATTCCAAGGGTAGTGACAACCCATGGACTGTACTACAGTAGTATGCATAGACATGGATAATAAACGAGACTGAATTTCAAATACTTAGTGAATTCAGAAGACTTACAGCTCGAATTCGCGCCAGAGGTAGTAGAGAAGGCAATCTTCTTTTCCTCCTTTGACTTGTCGATCTCTTTCATGTCGTCGATGATCGCCACTTGATTTTATTAATTGTGACGTCATTTCAAAAATGTGGAAAACAGATACTTGACCAATCAAATCATTTTTATCTCCTTTCGTAATAGAGATGATAGGAACCATTGACTTAGAGTTTGTATGGGTAGAAATACATTAAGTTTAAATTTCTGACAATAACCTACAATCCCTCAAGCATTGTGAGCATGGATGGGCTCAAGGACAAGTCGACGGGCTTGCCTGAGGTAGGATACTGGGAGCTTAGGTTGATGGCGTCGATCTGTCGAACGAGAGACTCGTCATCCCATCTATTTCCTACATCGAAATAAACTCCAGATGGATTCACGTCGTCGTCCAAGTCAACCAACTGAAGCTGAATAGTCGGTGCTGATTTGTCTTGTGGAACAGTCATGCGTCGATCGCTTTCGATTTGGATCACATCAAGCCCTGAAATGCTCAACTTGGACGTCGGTTCGCTCACCAAGAGCCGACTGTGTCGACTGCAGTAGCCACTGTTGCGGGCATGGCTCATGCAGTCTTGGATTTTGCACTTTCGACCACCACCATGGCGAACGCATTTTTGCCTTGCGTGGGCTTGCTTTGTGCAACCTTCATGTGTGCAGCGCTTTTTGACGTTGCCGGCACCGTGTTTCGAACAGACGTTGTCGAGTCGTGCCTTCAAGCCACAGCCGTCAACCTCACAGAGCTTTTTCCCGCCATGTCGAACACAAAGATTTCGAGCATAGACTTGGTTCTGGCAATCCGAGACGAGACAGCGCGCTCGGTGGCGATGGAAGACACACTTCCACGAGCCATTCACGACTTCATTCGTACAATCGTTGAAGAAACACTCCATCCAAGATCGACAAAATCAAAAAGTGAGCCAGTGTGGTATCCCATTCACACAACCACATGTCTCACATTCCGCTCCATGCTTGTACAATGTGGAACGTTCGAAAACGAGCAGATAGTCTGTAGCCACCCAGCAAGAAGTTAGAACTCATACGGAGCGCTTTGTGCACTAGCAACTGCCATTGTTCGACACAGTCTTCTACCTCTTGCACAGAATCATCCCAAAGTGGGGTTTTATCCAAATTCTATTTTTGTCATGAATTTCAAGTTTGAATTGACAACCATGAAAATGGACACAAGAAGATTAACATCAACGGAGGAAAGTCGAAAAAAAACGAACGGGAGATGAGGATGGTCAAGAGCTAAGCCGAATACGACTGTGATTCGTTGTTTGGAGTGTCAAACTATCATTCAATCTTCCTTGCTTCAATCCACGACGAGCTATTACATGGGATCTGTGTGGGAACGTCCACAATTCGGTACATGACGTCGTCGAACGACGACCGATTGAAGCCAAGTTTTCACGATCGGGCAAGATCCAACGGATGGCACACAAGCCACCACATATAACACCCGGACATGCTTTCCTCAACTGCACAAAAATGAGCAAGTTTGACAAGGAGATGCGTGGAATAGCCCTCACGAAAGATTTGAAATATTCGCGGCATATGGCTCGAATCGAATATATACAGGTGTGTCACTCGAAGCCTTTAAGATTTGATCCAGCCGCTCGCCATCACTTCGACCCAACCTAGTCATTTTCCATACATCAAGAGATATCATCAGAGGTTGCATACATGACTGCCCAGAGGTGTATGTTAGTTTCGCCTCCATCGTCCATTTCTATGGGCGAATCATCCACCCCAACGACAATCATGCCTTGCGCCCCCAATTGCTCGATCACTCTGTTGCCATATTTCGTTAGAGGACGACATGGATGCTTCTCACTTGGCTTTTTGTGCAATGGAGCAACTGCCTTGCTGTACGACAACAACAGATCCTTTGCCTCGGACTTGGAGATCGTCGCGATGACACGCAGTCCGAAAAGGTGTAGACAGCACCATTCGATACGGATGGCGCTGGCGCACTTTGTGACCAAGCATTCCAGGAACATAGGTAAATTTTGTAATTGTAGGAGTTGGGATTGCATGCCAAAGAACCATTTCTCCATCGACGTTCTTAAGTTCATCTCGTGATAGATGGTTTATCTTCTCTTCATTGTTGATACGCATCCATGTTCCAGCTAAGACGAAGATTATAATCTTCACATCATCCTTTGTTCAATCTTACCACCCTGTTCATGCTGCAGCACACCTAAGAGTACATCTCCTTCATCTTTAGCCAGCCTAGGGACAACATGAGACCTTCAAAGTCTAATGATTTACATTGCGACGGGGATGTCGACTTTGGCCACATTAGGCATCTTAGATGGAAATACGCCTATGACATAGTGAATGGATTTTAATGTCGATAAGGGGGACGAACCAGGTCCAGCGACGTTATTGACCAGCAGGAGTCCACCTCGTCCAGCCTGTTCCACGTACTGAGCTTTTTCAGTGAATGGGCAAACGCCGCGCAGTGCAACAAACATTACATTCGGTTCGTTCCCAGCATCTATTGGCATACAACCTGATGGTGGATCAGCAGCAACAAGGGCAAATTCGGTGGTTGGAGCCACAAGTGGCTTACTCCACGGCGCAAAATCCAGCGGCAGGATCCAATCTTTCAATATAGCTGGCTTACTGATCATCAGCACATATTCAAAACTTTCTTCAGTCTCGTTGGAGGGATTGGCATCAACGCCAGTTCGAAAGATCAACCGCTTTGGGAACCCTGTTTGAGAATATACACTTGCGATTTTGGACGGACCGATAGTCGACGTATTTTTCTCGTTGATTGCTATGAGCTGATCCATTGGTTTCACCACTGAAAAAGGACAAATCGATTCGACTTTATCCACCACCGTGGCAGACTTTTCGGTTCGATTCCAAATGATTCCAATTGGACCCGGCTCTGGTACTGTTACTTCGTAGTTGACGCGCAGTCCCCGCAAGCGGCTTTCTCTCACAGTGTCGTGGGAAACAAGCTGCCACTCTTGAGTTCGTGCACTTTCATGATCCAATTGATCCTGGGATGTTTGAAAATGAGTTTGAGGTGGAGTGGTCTCTTCGGCAATGACAACTTGGGCTGCCTCTCTTTCGATCGCCTTTTCAATGCAATACAGGACAAGCGTGCGTGGTGCAGGTGCAGACTTGTACTGGACCAACGCCTCTCGAGGCGCTAGTGTTGCTACATCGATGCCATTGATAAGAATGAGATGGTCCCCTGGGGCGATGACTTGGAGCTTGGCTGCGGGGGATGCTGGCTCCAAAGCATGAACTATTGTGCGCTCAGTTGTGGCTAGGTCCCAGTAGATGCCAACTGGAGTGCTCATTTCAGGGAACACCACCTCGTACCAAAATGCGACTCCTTTTTCATTTGATAAATCTTGAATATGCAAACCCAGAATTACCATTTTCTCGAAGGCGAGGAATGTCAGAATATGATGCCAATGGAAATGAATGCAAAGGTTGTGAAACACTTTCGTTGATTTTGGGTATCTCAGGTGTCGTTATGGTTGGTGGCGGAGGTGGGTTGACTTCCACTAAAGAAACCCAGAACCGCAGAGTTTTTGGCCACGTTGATGCCATGAAGATGGGTAAGACAGCATGAGGTCCTACGCCGCTTAAGCGTCATTCAAGTCAGATAGATTTACCAAGAAGTGTTACATTGACGCCATTGATAGCGATCAACTGGTCATTCGGTTCGACGAGACCTGTGGCGGCGGCAGGGGAGTGGGAATCAACTGATTCGACCACGGTTTGATCTGATAGATTAGGATTCCAATCGATACCAAGGCGGGTTTTTGATTTAAAGACAACATCGTACGCGAAACCACCTCGTTTGCGATCTTGGGGGTGCAAAAGCAAAGCAGTAGCATTGTCAACCGCCGGGTCAGGGTCCTCGGATGAAGAATGCGATGGCTCAAGAGTTGCTGGCGATTCGCTTGGTGAGTTTGAGGCTGTGCAACTTGAATTCACTTCATCTTCCGTCGCGGGAAGATACGTGACCTCTGCTCTGGTAAAATTAACAGATTTTGTATAAACATCGTTTGCTGTTGTACTTTCGGCAGATGGAGGATAGACATTGGCAGCACCTTCAGCAGAAGTGTCCACAATCGAATCATCGTCTTTGGACGAATTCGATTGTTCATAACTCGCTGGTGAGTCGCTTGGCAAATCTGAGGCTGTACAAATAGATTCGGGTACGTCATCCTCCACGGTTGGAAGATGGATGACTTCAGTTTTCTTGAGATCGACAAAGAGTTTTGCTGTATGGACATCGCGTGTTTTTCTACTTTCCTCACCTGAAAGATTGCCGTCGATCATGGCAGTACTTTCCAGAGTTGAGAAGATAGGAAATGAGGTAGATTCGAACAGTTTCTGACTCGAGGACTTGTTTGACGTGACCTCGTGAACTTGCTTGAATGCAGTCTGTCGTGTTTCTGTTGTGATCTCAAATGTAAGCATAGATGGTGAGAGGATTTCAGCCGTGACAAAACCTCGCAATCGATTTGAGGCCGTCTCATTGCTGCTCTCCACTAGAGTCAGCATGGCTATTGTGCCTGGTTTGTTGTCGAGGATGGCATCCAATGACTGCAATTGAATTGGCCAGCCATCCACTGCAATTAAGCGATCCGCTGCTGCAATATCAAGTTCGGTCTTCTGAGATGCAGGTACAGTGTCAATAGACAAAACTCGAAGTTGAACACCAGCACCGGCAACGTATACAGCCTCGACACGACAATCTCGATCCACTAGAGTGTCGAATGCTATCTTGAACTGAAGCTTGTTAGGATCTTTGTCAAAGTTGGAGTAGGGTGAGGTACTGTGATTCTTGTAAACTTGCTCTTGACGCTTTGTAGGCTCAAAAGTTATCCATTCGGGGGCCATAATGTCGAACTTCGCAAATCCACTCAAGATGCGCTCGTAACTCTGAGTTGCATCGTCGTCGTCGTCCGAAGAATCAAAGAGAGGTAAGACGAATGACGTTCCAGTCGGAGCTTCCGCGACTTGCTCAAATGTTGTCAGTGTAATTGGATATGAATCGACTGCAACGAGTCGATCAGATGGTGCGACGTCAAAGGAAAGTGCGAATGAGTCAGCAGACGGGGCTGTTCGCGAGCAAGTGCTGTTGATAACATGCTGGACGCAGAGATGGACAATTGAAGAGTTGATGAGCTCTGCTGTCATTGCATATTCGTGTAGATGGAATGGGACCTCAAAGTACCGATTGGACGTCGAGAGAGAGAGCAAGAAGAGCACAGCCGCGAGGATGGCGCGCATGCCCGCCGAAGATATTCGTGGAATGTTTTAAACTGGCCAATGAGCGCTCTAAAATATTTTAATTGGACTAAATTATACTATTTTGACCAGTAAAGTTTATTCAATTGTTTTTGTGATTTGTGGTTGGCCAAATTTATATTCATGCTTGGGGTGATCTTTGCAGTCGCGAGCATCACCTTAAAGGTAGTTCACACTGCTACTGTCGGCGCTCCTGCCGCAGCTCCGACGTTTCCATATCTTGTGGAGTGCTTTTGCAATACTACAGTCACCTCCCAAGTCACAGTTACAACGTCTGATGCATCCCAAAACACGCAGCTAACAACGTTGCAGCTCCCAAGTTGTCTCAACGATGTGTTTGCGACGACAGGAATTCGATGGTATCTCAACGGTCCCTTTGACCCTTCCATCACATATTGGCCAACGTCCGACCCAGTAGAGTACAATGGAGATCGCGCAGCTGTTCGACTGATTCGCCTTGGCTACCGATGCCAAAAAACGCCACTTGCCGACGCTTCCTTGCTGTAACATCAAATCACAATAGACAAATGGATTAACGTCGATGCTGCTTCTTGTACTTGATGAATCGCACCAAGTTGAGACGGGTTTCCTTAGCATGGGCAATCAATTCGCGGTCGAGGGTCTTTGCATCACTCTTGATCTATCAAAGTATATAAACACAGGGTCAAGACGGTGGCCATCATACCTTGTTCTTCATTCCTGAGCTCACATGCTCGAGAGAAGTGAGAAAGTTCAATTCGAAGAAAACACTGTCGTATTGCTCGTCGGCGTACACGTCAAAGAGCGCGTTGAGCACTTCACACACTACTTGGAGATCCGAGTCGCCCAACGCTTGGTACAAGCATCCACCAAGAACCTGCTTGGTGTTAGAGAAGCTTCGAATTCAGCTCAGTACCTTGTTTTCTGACAACGCATGAGGCTTCTTGCCGAGGGTACCGAGCAAGCGAATGGCATTTGTTCGAGCTTCCACGGACGGCGACGATTGAACACAAGACATGACGATACCCAAATGTTCGTTTGAGATGTTCTACATTGCCATGGTTTCAAGCTACAGTAGCGGCGATTGTCTTACCAAAGCAATTGAATCTTCGACAGATCGAAGCACTAATGCTCCCAACGCAGCCATTCTAGTTCACAAGGTAAGATGTATTGAGGCAGAGAGAAGCGACATACACTGCAGCATCCACATCACCAGCTTTTTCGCGCTCTGCTGGAAAGAGCTCGGTTGGCGCTGTGACTGTCTTGGCGTTAGCCAAGAGTGTCAACAACACATGGCTTGCTTGTGTCAAATCGAAAGCTCTGGTCAAATCTACTTTGAGATGAGCCGTCTACCATATTCGTTCCATGTCAAACCTTCCACCGAAACATTGGCAACCAAATTGGTAAAACAATTCACAGCTCGCTCACGAATCAAAGTGAAATCGTTGACTACATGTAGATGAGGTTGGGCTCAGAGCAGCTCAAATCGTTACCAACTGCAGGAGCTATGTTTGGTGGAATCGACACAATGCTTTGTACAATAGAGTAAATCTACGGCATTGTTCAGACGATATGAGCTTGTCGTTGTCAGGCTGATGTACATGAGGTAAAACGTTTTCAGCTCCAAAGATTTGACCTGGCACGGACACAGTGCGGCTAGCAGATGTAGCAGTTTGGTTGTGAGCGGCCTAGTGTTTTCTGTCAGTCAAAGGTGGAAATTGATTTGATACACTAACCTGTTCCATGCCATCTTCGTCGTCACTTGCCCATTCTTCGTCATCGTCTTCATCGACTAAAAGGCATCTTAATGACATTTACTAAATTTAGGTGTGCACCTGCATTAGCGAGGATGTTGGAGAGCAACTCCAAACCAAGTGTCAAGATGTGCACATTGTCATGCCAAGCGCGCACTGTGTGCACAGCTTTTTTAACTTTGGCTTCGTGCTCGCGTTCTTCAGCATCTTCTTCTCCGATCTACAGAAATTGTTAATACTTGCTAAATCTCTTCAGTACATACCACTTCGACAGTTCCATAATCTTCCAAAGAAAGCTGCCACTGGTTAGAAACAGTCTTTGCTTGCTCAACGACGCCAATCGAGTCGTAGGCGACGGCAGATTTCAACACAGGCAGGAGGAATGCCACGCTCTCAGGATTGTCCAGGACGTTGGGCAAGTTGATCGCGACCCCAATAGTAGTCAAACGAAGCTTCGTTGAGTTTTCGGGTGCCTGGAGAATTTGAAGGAGCGTCGGAGGGAACTCTTGAGGCAAGTTGCGGCTCAAGTCAGGGTTGTTGTCGCTCAGAACGAGAAGTAGCTTCATCACTTCAAGTTGCAAGGCTGGCTGCTTAAGACGCAGACACAAAAGCATGCAAGGCAGCAACGCTTGTCGTTGTGCTGTGATTTGCACCAATGCCATAGAGCAGCTTTCGCAAAGGTTGGTCAACAATGCGAAGACTTGCTCGAGGATTTGAATAGCATGCAGGTCCTTGTTTTGTGGTGTAACCAAAGTCGCTTCGGTGGCATATTCAGCTAGCAACTTAGCACATGGAGTCAAGATATCCTCAGACATCATGAATTCGGACACATCCATGCCTCCAAATGCACTAATGTTGCTGCAAGACACAGGTTAAATTCGCCGAGTAATTTAACATACCGCAAGGCTCCAAGTGCATGCAGGCGGACTTGCTTGGATGGATCGACAACACGAGGCAAGAGTTTCTTCAACAATCCAGCATTCAGAAGCTTTTGGAGCATTTTCAATTTGTCTGGACTTGCATCGCCGTCACCAGCAAAAAATGAGGCCAAAGCAACGCACGTGGCCTCACGAACGGAGCCTTGCAAGTTTGTCAACTGCATCATCTTCAAGTGAGAAAGAGTCAACGAGCTCGATAACTTTACCCCAGAGAGAAAGTCTTGAGGCTTCTTTTCAGAGGAATTTTCTTCCATATTTTCATCAACTTCCATGGCATCTTCGATCTCTGCTTGCGACGGGCCTCCGGTCGGTGGAGCGACGTTTTTGTGGCTAATGTTGCGGCGCTTCTTGACTTTCCCCATCGGTCAATATAAAATGGCGGGTCCATCAACCAGCGAAAACCAGCCAATCACAAACCAGAAAATGAATAATGACTTTAATTGGTCAATTTAATTACATTATTGATTGGATATAATTATTGTGGTTTTAATAAAAAACTGGAGTCGTGCGGAATAAATTTTGACGCAAGCAAATTGACGCAACAATTGACGCATACAAATTTCAAGTGAAAACAAATTGAATGTTTCGAACATGTTTTCAAACATTTAAAACGTTTAAAATTACACTATTTAATGGTCACGATGGAAGGTCAATATAAGAAAATGTTTGCGTAAAAACAATAGTGTATGCGTCAATTAATTGAAACATTTTCAAAACATATAAAATTTTCAGTTTTGGACCCAAACGACAATAAACTATCCATTTTAATTATTGTTTTTCTTCTGATTGGATACATATCGTTTCAGTGATTTTGATTGGCTAAAATAGGTTGAAGTCTCTTCCATGAGACAAATTCATACCCATGACAACGATTGTGCTCACCGTGGTCGAGCTTGACCGTCATGCAACCGATTCATGCTTGAAAATAGAGTTTGTGGCACACCCACTCAATACTCTCCATGCGTTACGACAGAGACGTTTATGCCACGCCGGCAGACAGTGATCACTGTTCCTGTAGTTTATGTTTTATAACCACCCGGTGTCATTGAGTCGCACGTGAGACTCACTCGAGACTGGACATGGAGAAACGGGCCGAAACTCACGCTAACGATCTACATGGCTCGTTTATCGGGCTTCGTGGAGAGATCATTCTGCCTGGATCTGTCGGCGGTCCGGACACAATTCGCAATCGTTCGTCCCCATTTCAAGTCCTTCAGGATCAATCTCATACAAACTTTAAGTAAAATCGATCTAGAAATCGAGCGACACCAGCAAGGAGGAACGAAACGACTAACTGATGGCACACGTCATGCCAATTGTTTACAAATTCCAAGTATATACATCTGTGTCGTAGAAAGTCCATCTTGCCTCTATATAAAATCACTAATCATATTATCTTGATCAAAGTATACTGTTCAGTCTATTCTTTCATTGGAACAAGATTTTATTTTCGTCGGCGTAGGACACTCGAAAATTTGCGCGCAAGTCCAGACACGATTCGCATCCGCGCGCAAGTTGCTTTGTCTGTCATTCTTCAATTCACATCATGTCAAGCTATGCAACAACTGTAAGCACGCAGCTTGAGACGTGCTTTCAGTCAGGCTTGACGAGAGATCCCACGTATTATTCGTGTGTTCTTCAGTCGGGCCTTTTTCAGACCTCATCGTCCACCTCGACATGTCAGCTTCAATGTCAAGATATCACGTCCCCCACATCTGAATGTTGTGCTTCATACGACAAGCTTGCCAAGTGCAATGCGACTGTAGCGAATGCCCAGTGCAAAGCGGTGCTCGAGGACAATCTATCGAAGTTTATGAAATGTCAGGCGTCGCTTCCAGCATCTACGATCGGGCTTATCGTACTCGGTGGTATTATCCTTGTTGTATTGATTACCATCCTTATTCTTGTCAATATTGGAAAGCGCAATATTGTTCAAGGTGTATACAACAAGTGGACAATTTTCCTTCGATCGACTCGGCAGCTACGAATACTCGTTTGGAAAAACTTAATTTTGGTGAAGAACCATCCAGTTCGACTCATCGTGGAGCTTCTCCTTCCCCTATTGCTTGCAAGTCCACTCGTAGTTCTTGCAAATTTGGATGCCATGACGGGTAAAGACGAAGAGACCAGCACCTCGAGTGCATCACTTTCCACTTTCAACCTCACCACAACAAGTCTTACGACAATTTCTCGTCTGGTAACTTCTTGTACCTCGGCATTGGAAACAACATTTACTGGTGGAAGTCTATCGGATACCATGACGTCTTTCTACACAAGTGGACAACCAGTATTTGGTATGTTTTTTGTCTTGAGCTTCCTACGAATTGTACCATCTGTGACATCCCGCATGGTCATCGAGAAAGAGACCCGAATCGCTGAAGGAATGCGCATGATGGGTATGAAAGAGGGGCCATTGCTTCTCTCGTGGTTCCTCACTGGAATGATTACGTATACGCCATTGGCAATCGCAATTGCAGTTGAGCTGAAAATTGGCAACGTGTTTCCAATGGCTGATCTTGTTACACTGTTTTTCTTCTTTTGGACATTTTTGCTGGCAATCGTAAGCTTTAGCAATCTTGTTGCCGTGTTTTTCAACAAATCGAAGACTGCGGCTATCGCATCAGTACTGGTTTGGGTGGCAGCATACCTTCCCTTTTACGCTGTTCAAGACAAGTCTAAACAACACAAATATTTTGCAGCCTTGTCTGCGCCAACCGCATTTGCTTTGGGTACGCTATCAACCTCCTTGTTAAACTGAGATTTCATGCAGGCATCAATTATTTGGTTGAAGACGCCCAACGTGGCACTGGGGCATATTATGTCTTGGCATCACAAGACACTCCTGTATCCTCACTGAAGGTGGGTGCCATGGCGTGGCTCCTGGTTGCCGATTCTATCATCATGCTTGCGCTTGGGTGGTACTTTCAGCAGATCGTGCCACAAGAATATGGTGTACAGAAGCCGTGGAATTTTCTTTTCACTCGCGAATATTGGTGGCCCCGTTCAAGTTGGACACCAACTACGGAGCAAATTTCAATGTTGGAGGAGTCTCCAGTCTCAATACTAGGACAAGATGATTATTTTAAAGCCCATTCTACTCCAATGCGTGCCCATGCTGGAACGTCAGCCTCGGAAGACGACGAGCACCATGAGAATGTGTCTCACGTAGAGCCACCGTCTCAAATGGAAAAGGTCAAACTCAGATCTGGAGACTGCATTCAAATCTCTGGTCTTCGCAAAGTTTTTCCCACAGAAGACGGTGAAAAGGTTGCTGTCCATTGTCTTGATTTAACGATGTATGCCGGTCAAATTACTGCCCTCCTTGGTCACAATGGTGCAGGCAAAACAACTACTATATCTATGCTCACTGGATTGTATCCACCAACAAGCGGTACTGCCTATGTCTTCGGTAAGACACTTACTCAAGACATGGACGAACTCCGTGGCAGCATGGGGGTTTGCCCACAGCACGACGTTTTGTATGACGAACTGACTGTGGAGCAGCATTTGCAGCTTTACGCAGCACTGAAGAATGTTGCACCGTCTGAAGTTGAAGCTCAGGTGACACACATGATTAATGAGGTTGGCCTCACCGAAAAGAGACACGTCTGGTCAAAGAAGCTCTCGGGTGGTCAGAAGCGCAAGCTCAGCGTGGCCATTGCCCTCATCGGACAGAGTCAAGTCGTATTTCTTGACGAGCCTACGTCTGGTATGGATCCATACTCTCGGCGGTTTACGTGGAATGTCTTGCAACAAAATCGGGCTGACCGTGTAATGGTCTTGACTACGCATTTTATGGATGAAGCTGACCTCCTGGGTGACCGGATTGCCATCATGTCGGACGGACGTCTTGTGTGTGCTGGTAGTTCTCTATTTTTGAAGAACCTCTATGGGACTGGGTACAACCTCACAATTGTTCGTGGCGAACACTGCGACCCAGCTCAGGTGGTTCGCCTTGTGCAGCGCTATGTCCCAAATGCCGGAGTGCTAAGTATGGTTGGATCAGAGCTCGTAGTGCAACTCTCATCACAATCCAGCGGAAAGTTCCCCGCGCTTCTTGAAGCACTCGATGCCAATTTGAATTCGATGCATATTTTGGAGTACGGCATATCAGTCACGACGCTTGAAGAAGTGTTTCTCCACATTGCCCACAAGAAGCTACCTCGTCAAGAATCAGAAGCCATACATGCATGGCGACAGAGCCGTGTCAGCCGCAAACCCCTTCCACCACAACCACAGGACATGCGAGATGTGTCATACGGTGCTCAATATGTCGCTCTCTTGCAAAAACGGTGCAACTCCTTTTCTATCTGTTCAATTTCCTAATGACTTCTCTAGATTTCGTTGCACGAAACGTGATAAGAAGGGTTGGATCTTTATGATAGTCATTCCAGTGGCCTTTTTGATTGTCCTGGCCGTGCTGCCGTCGATCAATGTCGCGTCATACTTACCAGCTTACAAGTCAGGAACGACATCTGACCTTGAAAATTACGCCACATGCAATGCTATCGTTGCAAGCTCGAGTGCAAATGTCCTGACATGCATTTATGGCACTGGGAATGGTCAAGTTTCGTGCACCTCAGCGCCATGCCAGAGTACCTCGAGGGGCGCTTATGGTGTTGGTTGTCCCGCCTCATCCAGCAGAATCAATGGCTGCTCCGATGCCAAAGTTGAATCCACCACAACCAACACAACCTACCCTTTCTGTGCAAGTGTCACGGCCTTTGTTGGAACTCATTCGGATGACTGCAAGAACACTTGGTTCAGTCATTGCGCGATTACGGGACTTTGCAATGCCTCAGCATGTTGCGATGCATACAATTCTGTCTCGCCTTTTGCTCCTTGCTCATCTTGTGTATCTAACAAATGGCCTTGCTTCAAAGGATCATGCCTCAAGAAGGATGACGCCAAGCTTCAAGGTGTGATCAACACATTCCTTGCCGCCCTCATTATTGTTATCGGGTTTGCCTTTGTCCCAGCAAGTGCTGTCGTCTTCATTGTCAAGGAAAAACACCCGCATCAGAATGCCAAGTACCAACAAATGGCCTGCGGCACATCTGTACTGGCGTATTGGATGAGTCTGTGGACCCACGACGTTGCCTTCATGTTGGTTCCCGTTGCTATTGCAGTTGGCCTCCTTCCTTTGTATGCGTCATTCCACAACGACACTGAGTCCATGCTTGCAGCACTTGCACTCTTGGTCACCCATGTTCTCTCGATTTTGCCATTAGCGTACCTCATGAGCTTCCGTTTTACCAAACATTCGTCAGCTCAAACTGCTGTGTTGGTCTTTGGTCTGGTCTCTGGCGCCCTTGTCAGCATTTTTTCTTTCCTCTGTCGATTGATCACTTTTGATCTCACGTCGACTTTGACGTTGTCTGAACTCGACACAATGTACCTTCGATGGTTTTATCTTATCTTCCCTGGCTATCAACTTACTGATGGTCTTTTTCAAATTGGCATGCGTAAATACGGAAATCCTTACGGTGGTCAAGACCTAGCCTCCACGTCGTGCCCTGCGTCAAAATCATGTTGGACGTCCAGCCGTAGCGCGAGCTGCTGTACACCGAACGCCTTTGAATTCAACATTGCTGGTCGCAGTCTCATTTATGGTGTTGCCGAAGTCATTATTTTGTCACTTTTGGTCTTATACGCCGATCGACATAAGCCGCCACCTCAGGATTCGTCAAGCAAAGGATCAGGATCACGCGCAGCGGCCGAAAAGATTGACGATGATGTCGAGAACGAAGCTGCACGTGTCCGTCGTGGTACGACTGATGCCATTCATCTCGACCGCGTTCACAAGCAGTACGGTGATGAAAAGGTTGCATTGCAGTCGCTCTCCCTTGGTATTCCTCGAGGAGAATGTTTCGGTTACCTCGGTATTAATGGCGCTGGCAAGTCAACCACCATGCAAATTCTAAATGGCTTTTTGGCCCCGACAAGTGGCTACGTCCGGGTTGCTGGCATTGATGTTGAAACAGACCTCCGCGCTGCTCGGCAGAATATTGGTTATTGTCCTCAGTTTGACGCCTTGCATGACACGCTGACTGTCGAGGAAGAGCTCGAGTTATATGCTCGCCTCAAAGGTGTTCCAAATATTAAATCTGCAGTTGACGACAAGATTCGCCAGTTTGATCTTGCAGCATTTCGAAAGAAGCGAACTCAAGGTCTCAGTGGTGGCAACAAACGAAAAGTTTCGACTGCCATTGCGCTCATGGGAAACCCGCCGGTGCTTCTTCTCGATGAACCGTCGACTGGCATGGACCCAGCGGCTCGTCGAGCCATGTGGGATGTCCTAGTTGATGTCCTGGCCCACAAGACATGCAGTATTCTCCTTACTACGCACAGTATGGAGGAATGCCAAGCATTATGTTCGCGCATTGGCATTTTGGTGAGTGGTCGACTCACCTGTATTGGAACGGCACAACATCTTAAGCAAAAGTTTGGTCGAGGATTTACACTGGACATCAAGCTCCCATCTCCATCCTTGGAGCAACTTAACTCACTCCCAAGCATGCCAACGATGGTCTCTGCAACAATGATGGAACGAATGTGCGTCGAGCATGGCTATTATGAACGATGGAACAAGATCCAGCATGGCCATGACTCTGGTTGGGTGATGCGTCATTACCTGGACCAAGAAGATACCCGTGGTGGTGCGCCTTGCGACGTATGGAAGCATTGGTGGGTCTTAGAAGACATGGGCGCTGAGGTAGAATCATTTTGCCAAAATGAAATGGCTGGAGCCACATTGATGGAGCACCACGGCGACCATTACCGATTCCACATTCCAAAGACATCAGGACATACCCTCCAAACCTTGTTTGGGTTGCTTGAAGGCAGCAAGCATGTTTTGCCCATCGAGCAATATAGCTTGAGCGACACAACGTTGGAAGAAATCTTCAACAGCATGGCCGCTGGACAAGATGAAGAGCGTGAAGCTGTCCATGGTGTCCATCGTCTTTCTCTCAATGCAACTAGTCTCCAAGCTGTCCAGTCTTATCATCGATCCAACTCGATGACTCGGGAGCACCATTTCTAAATTGCAATCCCCCTGTGTTTCCCCCTCAATTTATCAACCATAATCTCAAAACCCTGTTAACTTGTTGACTCAATTTATCCTATCCCTAAATCAACTACAACTACATGAATATCAACCGAGTTGTTGGAACCATGAAGCACGAGAAACCGCTGCACCCTTAACCCCATAACCCCTGTGGAAATAAAGGCCATCCGGATATTATTCGGATTTTGACTGTGATTGGTTGTTGATATGACTGTTTTTGATTGGCTAAAATCCAATCAGCATTTTTGGTTGGTGCCCATTTCAAGACTGTGGTCTGCCCAAGCGCTTAATCGGATTCAGTTCTCTTCTCTCTTAGCATGTCGATCGCTGACTTTACTCCTGCCCAAAAGGAAGACCTTGCCACTTCTTTGGCTGTTCTCTTGCTCACTGATGCCAACGTGGATGTCACGGCTGACAACTTGAACGAAGCTTTGAACGCCGCTGGTGTCCAAGTTTCGTCCTTCTTGCCAACTTTGTTCGCCAACGCTGTTGAACGCGGCTTGAAGGTCGAAAAAGCCTTGGCTGGCCCCTCGGCTGGCGGTGCTGCTGCTGCCGCCCCTGCTGCCGGTGGTGCTGCTGCTGCTGCCCCTGCCAAGGAAGAAAAGAAGGAAGAAGAAGAAGAAGCCGACATTGGTGCCGGTGATATGTTTGGCGGTTCCGACTACTAAACATCCTCATGGACTTGTTGCCTTGTGGAGGCTGCGATCTTTGGATGGCAAGAGACGACGATACATGTCTTGGTGGTGTAATTACTTTGTAATATAGCAGGCCGAGATGTGGTAGACCACGTCGATTTATTCCTTTCGCCTCATCCTCGCTCTTGCACCACATGCGCAGCGATGAAACGAGTACACTCGAGCAACTAGGAACAGTCTTCTTCAGGTCCACCCTGCACAGGGTTCATGGATTCACCTTCACGCAAGTGTGCCGACTCGAATATGTCTTGAATGGTTCATCCATCCGGATAACTGACACGACTGCAGTTTGTGTTAATGCACCATGCGGCCGTCGGTGGTTGTGTCCATCTTTTCGCTCGTGTGTCTCGCCAGCTTCGTATGCGCGGCGCCAGTTCCAATCCCAATCAAGCAGAGGAAGACTCGTATCATTCGTGATCCTATCCCCATTCGCAAGCCTGCGGAATTCAGAGGAGGTGTGATGTCTGACAAGATCGACAAAACCACTCCAATCAAGAGATGGTTTACGTTTGAAGGCGAAGGGTACGCAGTCTTTGCATGAATCTCAAGGCTGAACGCATGTGTTTGTGTCTAAATAGAGGCGATATGCACCTTTGGTACTTCGACAACATTACATTCGTCAGCCAAGGCAAGAAGACCTTGATGGGGTAAGTACCACGCATATATTTTCATCATGTGGGGCTCATGGCGTAGCATTTGGAAAGGTTACGAAGGAGATGAAGTCAAGAATACATATCGAAGTCTTATCTTTGACGACGGCGACATCTGCCGCTCCAATCCTGATCGTCGCTACTCGGTCATTGTCAAACTCTCAAAAATGGATCACAGCAGCATGTCAGAGTACTTGGACAGTTATGAGCCTTCCACGGAGCCATGCACGTTTACTACCAAGCTCAACTTCTACACTACGCCGGAGAAACTACAGCTTGCGAGTCCTGACGATGTCATTCAGTGGTTTGATGATCCAAATGCTCCACATAACGTTTGCCGTGACATTAAATGCAACTACACCGACATCAGTGCGAAAATCAGCACAGCGCTGAAGAAAGTATGTCGCCAGCATGTTGCACCCTTCATAGTGTGGCTGTAGATGGACAATCTAAAGATCCAACTCAAGGGGTTAAAGCGTGCGGCCAACCACAACGACGTCCTCAGCAGCATCCTCGAATCTTCGACGACCATTGTATCGGCGGCCAACGAAGTCTTGCTTCATTCTATGAATGTCTACGAGCAATTGACGCAGTTTCAAGCCAAGGCACCACCGACGTGCCCGAATCAACCAGATGAGGACGAGTAAACCCTATAAACGAGGAATGATATGGGCTCATATTACATCATCCTTCTGTTGGCCATGTGATAAACAACGTAAGGTGACGCCGGGAGTGGCTTGGGGGCGGATAAAAGCGCAGAAGACGAGCCATCGTCGGCGCAGAGGAGGCCAACGACGTGGTACCATTCTTTGAATTTCATGTCGGACGAATGCTCAAGGCTGAGTCGATCACGGCCACGGGGAATGTAGTACTGGATCCAAAACCACAAGAGCGATCTGAAATTCGAGCAGAGGTAGCCGACCGGGTGCTTTGTTTCAACTTCAGATTCTTGCTGACGCAGTGCCTAGACATAACGATGAGTTTGACATATTAGGCTCCAAGCGAGACCTCCAAAATGGCGCCGAGGCGGTTCTTGCGATGCTGAAACACAAACATAACGACCGATGTGTTGAGACAGCAAATATTTTCATGGTTGATGTCGTCCATAGTGACAATTGTCATGAGTTCTCGAAGTAACCGCACTGTGTTCAAGTGAAGGAAATCAAACAGCCGCGCTAGCGACGGATGTTGAGCCATAGCATGACGATGATGCTCCACAGAGAGCAGCATCGAGCGTACAAACACGTTCGAATCGACTAGATTGCTCACAACCACCTCTAAAACCACCGAAGTGAGGAGGACAGTACAATTCAGGAGGACTCACGCATAAACGATGCAAACTGAACGTCGTCCATCGATGTGTTGAAGAGAACGAGTGTCGTTGGGTTGTTCTTGGTCATTTCACCCAAAAGATCAAATGCAGACTGCAAGCTGCCTGAGGGTTTGAAGCCCGCACCGAGGATTTCCTTGAGCAACGCGGGTAATAGCGGCGTTCGTGCGACGAAAAGTTGCTCTGCCGGTGATGCACGACGAAGGAACGACTCGACACATGACGCGAGCCAAAAACGATAAATGCTATCTGGTGTTTGAGCGCACAAGACGTCGATGATTTTGCAAAGCAAGCCTTTGAGAGGTCGATTTGGGTCTAGGCGTTCGCCAGCTATGGTAAGATATTATCAAATGACGTCATTCCTTGAGGGTTTTCTTACTTTGGACACTGCGCTGTTCATCCGGCGTCAGAAGAAGCAGTTTATTTGAGTGGTCTTGGACATCTCGGTCGCAAAAGTTGTGGATCAAACGTAAAAATTGAATTTTCAACGACGCGTCCATGCTGCATTCGCATCTACAACAAGTGAATATATATTGCCCCACGAGTCTCCGGGGAAAGCATACCCTGGGCCATGAATTGGTTGCTACGAATAATAAGATGAGCTGAGTTGACAGGTAGGCAAGTCTTACCGAAGGGGGAGACGGCGGGGGCTCATTCCATTTGAGGCGATGGAACATTTGATTTAAAATGTCTACGAGGCCCATTTCTGCCAGCGCATCTTGGAAATCCACTTTGCGCTTCGAGCTCAGCAGTGTACAAATGACAAATAATACTTCAACGCGGAAGGGAGCGAGCGCAATGCTCTTCAGCAACAATTCTACTTCTACGTCGCCGCGATTCAGCGAGGCAATTGGCCGTGGATGCAACCGTTGACGACTCAGCAGCGATCTAGATAGCAAAGGTTAAGGGAGTTTCGAAGGGGATATTCCACCGAAAGTATGCTGAGCTGAGGTTGAACAAGCCTTGCTGGGGTTCCGTTTCGATGGGATGATTGCCATCCATAGCTTCACGAAGCACGGCGGCCACCGTAGGATTCTCAAAGGTTTCCCATTCTTCATGTTGTTCCAGAGAGAAGAGCATAGCAAGCTCAGTAGACGATTGGAGTTCTGGCGAGTATGGATCGTAAGAAGGATTGATGGCGAAGAAATAATTCTGGAGCTGCAAGACATGCATGAGTCGGCGCAGGATGTTTGGGGCTCGAAAAAGCACAGCGTGGTTTCGATCGACTGTATTGTCGGACTTGTTCATGCGTTCTCGGCGCAAGCGGAGCAATTCGACAGATTTAATCACGCCTACACCTAAAATAAGCGGTGATGCCTAGGAGTCCACTTACGGGAATTCTCAAGGAGGCGACGATCTTCAGGCTCAAATACGATGAGCGCAAGGATGCGGCAAAAGAACGACAGCTGTCGCGACGAAAACATTTGAAGCGTGTGGTGAAAGTCAGCTACAAGGCAAACATGTTTAATGAGAGTCCCACGGGAAACGATAACGTACGAACAAGACTGAGGTCAAAGGAATCGTCACGGACGCTTAAGATTTCTTCCACAAGGCCGGCAGCATGCTCAAAGAAGAGTGTGTTCCCCATGAGTTGAAAGAGAAGGATTGTTAAGTGATCATGTTCGCCGAGTTGTGCGGCCAAGCTGGGTGCGACAAAACATAGCTCCCGGAGAAAATTGAGAGATTCCGCCAGAGCTGTAAGTTTATCCTGGGTAACAATGTCGGAGCCCGACAAACGCGTGCGACGTCGGCCACCCAATTCTTCACGATACGTGTAGCTCCAAGGTCGGGCAGGACCAGGGGGCCAGGCGCCAGGGTAGAGCTCCATAGTTTCGTCACGAATGATGGCATATATAATACGTTCAAGGATTTCCGGGCCGCCCAATTGAATGAAATTATCGCGGTCTTCTTTTCTCGTGGGAACACCAGTGGGCGGAACGATCGCTCGGCTAATCGTCTGCAGTGGCACGACGATGTCAGCAAGTTTGTGTTGGTCCAGTAAATCCTCCAAGTGCTTCAGTTGCTTCAAGAGGCGTCGATGATTCGATCCCAAGACAGGCAAGAGCGAGTCCATAATTGGGTGTACAAGCAACGGCGGGGCATCAGGACAGGACCCCACCGATCCTTGCGGAAGCGGTTTCCACGACTTGAATCGACCTAATACTTGCGCCTGGCGAACTCGATGGAACATGGACTTGGAGTGCGTCGAACTTGACGCGTCTTTCTTCACGAGCGGCACTGAGCGCGACATCACGGACCTTGAATTGAGCTTTTGGAGGATTATCCGGAAATGACAGCACCGAGAACGCAGTTATCCGGAAAACCTGATGCATTCATTTCAAAAATAAGACTGTGACCAAATAAATGGTAGGATAAATGAATTTCTGTTAATTATCCGGATTTATCAATGAAATCTCACCGTGACGAAGGAAGCGACCACATCTCCCTCCTTGAGGCTATTCGTCTCCAATCTATTCAAGCAGTGGACATCGCCAATTTTCTAGAATGAAAATTGTACTCACATTGTCAAAAGCAAATTTAGACACTGACGTCTGTACATGTTGCGACAAAGAAGGAAGTTGGGGGGGATTTCGATGTGAATACCCAAATTTTGGTTGTTCAGGCCATTTTACTGCAAGTTGCAGAATCCCATTTGTACGGCATATGTATTCAGGTGGTGTACCCTGGCAAGAGCTGGTGCATGAACCGAGCAGCATTGAGTGTGAATCGAACGTTTAGTTATTTCTTATGCACCCCTGTCCCTATGTCTTCCTTCCATCGCACCTTCATTGACAGTAAACACCACCAAGTGCATTTCCTGTCTGTACTGTACTGCACATCATCACTCATTCCAGTTATACACATCTTCCCATGAATCGGGCGAATTGATCCATAAAGTCTGGGTCTTTTGCAGCTTTACTAAGTTCATGCGTCGTCGTTGGTCATGCTGGAGTCGCTCTTTAATCTTATGGATGGAAAAGTCTTCCACCGGTCCGAATAAAAATGAATTTTTGGGAATATTGTCATTTTCAACCAAATTTGTGGTTTTGACCAAAAAGCGAATTCATTTTCAAATCGATTTCATCATACCTGAAGTGGTGTGTGTCAGTGTGTGTTTTGCTTGAGTTAGGTGGCTGATCGATTCTGATTGGCTGACTAATTTTTAATTTTTATTCTAGCCAATCAGAGAAGCCCGTTCGATTCGGAATCGATTCGAAACCTTGGTCGATTCAAACCGTTCCTCACAATTTTGTATCAAAAGCACAATATCGAATTAAAAATAAACATGTCTTCATTTAAGCCTTGAGCAAATCTTTCAAAATGAAATGCAAAGCGAAGCGACAACACTCGAGATGGAGAAAGATCGAAGTGGATCGATCTTGCGCTAAACAACTCTCACTGCATGCCATTCAGTGTTTTTGCAAGTTCAAGAGCAACAACATGGGCGTATGTTCTGTCACAGTAACCGCCATTGGGGCTTAAAATACTTGCGAGCATCCAAGTCATGCGGCGACCTGAAGTCTCGGAAGGTACTGTGTGATCTCATCCTGCCGTCGCTTGTTCTCAATAGCGAGCAGAAATTGATATCTTTGAGCATTCGCTCGGCCTGAGTGTACGTGGCTTCAAGAAAGCGTGCACGAAGAAAGGTAGGCCGTCGTCTCTCTACCTGAGGCAACAATTGAGTAGATGCAGCAATGAAACTCGACGAAAAGCGGTCAGCATTTGGCACGACGCTGAATACCCCCAGTGATTTTGTACCGTCGAAACCAGTTGTCGATAACAACCGCAAGAAGACTCGACCACAGTCAGCCTCTAGTACTCGCCGACCACAGTCTGCCTCTTGTGCTCGAAAATATGAAACAACAAAGCCAGAAGAGCTCCCCATCGACTTCGTCTACGATCTCGAGACACGGAAGAAACTCCGCGCTGCGATTGATTCAGAGCGCCATGAATTGCTTGAACTTAACCAAGAGCGCGAACAAGACTTGCGCGACGCAGATCTTTGGCTCGTGGACAAGCGACGACCACGAAAGGAGAAAGTGTGCTGGTCAACACCGCGTCGAAATGTGCCAACTCCAACACGACGTGATTGCTCTCTGGGGAAGACCAGCCCTCTGCACCAAGCGCTGGACGAAATTGTGTGGTCTCGCCCAAAGAAACAGCGACCCAAATCTGCGGTCAATCGACGGAACTAAGTGGCTGAGAATGTGCACTTCTCCGAGTGGCAGACATCACCCTACCACACAGAGGCGCCCTCAAGGAGGCGACGCAAGTAGGGGCTAATCGAGATATCGTTTTATTTGGTTGATGCGGTGCGCAATGGCGGTGCAACGAGGATAACGACATCTCCTCGAACAAATAGCATTTCCACTTGGCGCTTTGCTTGCTTGACAATCTCTTCGTATGTTTCTTGGTCAAGCTCAACGCTCGTCACTGTTTCTTCCACGTCGCTGAGCACCATGTTCAAATGCTGATCGTAAGCCTGCAGCTTTCCTCTGAGTTCTCTCTCGCCACGGCACTTGACATAGATGCGTTCATCTAGACTGAGCTTGATCAAATCGAGCGGTTCAGTGATCGATGCCATCCTTGGTCGGCTTCGTGTGGAAGGAAAGTTGCTCAAGAATGTACGGTCATGATGTACTGCATGAACACCGTACAGCCCGTACGTGCACTGATCCGGATAAAACCAATTATCCGGGTACAAAATATCAACCAAGCCCTAATTTCACTCTAAACCTTTGCAAGCTCTACTACTCCCCTGCAAATCACAATGGATCGTTGCAACCAAACTCGAATGCTATCTTCATAGCGTAGCGCATGGATGTCCTTCCTTGGTATGCAGATATAATTTCGAAAGCTAAAGTCTGAATTACACTACACCTTTGCCCGTCCAACTTGGGACTATTCCTCAGTCAACTTGGAAATAAATATTTTCGAAATAGTGTCAAAAGTTAAATGAACAAAATTAAATGAATATAATGTATTCAATGTGAGAATATCCTCATTCATGTTGGGACGTAAAGTCAGTTCCCATACTGCATGTCAACCATTCGAAGCGCTCTATCAACATTGGTTTGGCAATGCAAGGCTTCTCTCATGACAAGTGACTTGGTAATGAGACTCATTGATTCCTCACCGGCAACTTGTAGAAGGTTCATTCGACTTTCAAGAAACGAAGCAAATTGCCGACGGTCGAACATTTCTTGAGTATGGGCGGCAAGGTAGCGCTTGATTCCAGACTTCAACACACTGAAGCAGTGCTCAATAGGGTTGAGCATTGGAGAATAGGGACCCAGTCGCAGCAGTACCAAGTCGGCATGAGGAGAACAACGAGACTCGGTCTGGCTATGCGCCGGAGCATTGTCGAGTACGACGACGACATTCTTGTTCACGTAATTCGATTCCCATGATTCAAACGACTTGACAGCCTTGTAGATCCCATCAACAAACGAAGCATTTTCGTCCATTTTTATGCTTCCACGGCAGAAGCGACGACAAACCACGCCATCTTCACTTGAAACGGCAAGCTGGAGCTGCAAGTTGGGTCCATGTGAAGCTGGCAGGATTGTCGTGGCTCTCTGACCGCGCTTGGAACGCCCTTGGTTTCGCTTGCAGTATAGATTGTAGTTTGTCTCGTCATAATACACAACATAGTCCCCATTTCGTTGGTGTTGAATAAGGTTTTCGGCAAATTGACGGCGTTTCTCTTTGTTGGCTTGATTGTTGCAAGCTTCCGCCTCTATTCTTGTTTGTTTGACAGTGTATAACATTCCAATAAGGTGTCGGCTTTTTGTTTGAGTTGATATGTCAACGCTCGGAAACTCACTCTTGAGGAAGATTTTCATTTGTCCTAGAGTATACAAGCAATTTTCGTTCAAGTAGCGCCTAGGGCGTCTCTCATACGCTCGGTTACCTTTGTTTGGTGTGGCCCACCTCGAGGTAAACATGCAGCTCTGTTGCTGCTTATGACCCTGTAAGCTGTGGATAACGGAACACAGTTGTGTTTCGCATTAAGCTTCCAGTCGGGGTCTCCACGATTGTACGCATCGAGAACCCTCTGTTTTTCCTCTTCTGAGGGCGTGCGCTTTGCAGACTTTGGCATTAAGGGAGATTGAAAAGTGACTTAATTGGTTGTGCTGACTACAGTGACTACCTCTCTGAAGTGAATTATTGGCGCCCAAAGTTCCCGCCCATTGCACCAAATCTCATTTTGGATGTGGCATTTCTCACTTTGATTTCATCCTTCTCATTTATTACCTCTCAATTAAATATGAAATAGATTTTGAATTATCTATTTTCAAGTTGACTGTGGTTTTGTCTCAACTTGGACGGGCAAAGGTGTACTCAGTGATGTCATTCTATCCAATGAAATCATTCTATTTGGTAATTTATAGCCAATCAAAATCATTATGCATCGTTATTTTGTGATGGCAATCGACCTTGAAGCAAGTACAAGCGATTTCATCCTGTGGTTTCTCTCGCAGTTTTTGCGATAAACTCAGAAGAGAGGGAGATTAGAGGTAGAGGCGATTCCTAACGATGTGGCTACACATAATGACAGCTTGAGGCAAATCCCAATCAAATCTGCGACGTAATCGACATTAAAATTTAGACCAATCAAATCGCGTTTATGGTATATTTGAAACCAATCAAAATTCATTATTTATTGTCGTTTTGCTGAAAATTTGTAGATTTGACCAATAACATTGACCTTTTTGTTCCGGAACTTGTTATGATATTAACCAATCAAAACGAGGCTTCGAATCATCGCAAGCACAGTCTCTCGTTTGTTGTCGGCATGAGTTGGAATTCAACTCCGACAGGATCTACTACACGGCACACAAACCTCGAAGCCTCGCCGTATTTGCCGCGGCGTCGTTCACCTCGTTTTTTAACACCGAGTCCTTTGCAAAGCGTCGCGCCAAGACCTGCTCGATCTGCTTCGGCGGCACAAATTGAATCACAGGAACCACTCCCTGCACCACGACCGCCACCACAGCCGCACGACTCTCTATTCCGATTCACCGTTGACATTCGATTGAAGAAAACGACTGGTCAACGTCTAGATGGCTCAGACAAACTTGGTTTGCACATGATAGCCTTGAACGACTGGACCAGTATCAAACGACGAATTTGGGAGATTTGCGCTCCATCACTGCTGCAACCTTTGGCAACGTACTCCGGCGAACCTTTGGTGTGGAATATGGCTAACGAACCACCAAAAATTGATCTGTTTGAAAAGTACATTGCGATGCGGATACAAACGACGAGCGGTGCTCGCAATCTACCAATGTGGCAAACTGACCAGGATGCGCACAAGGCGCTAGCAAAATACCGGGAAAAAACGATAACAATCTCGGTGTACAAGTGGGGGAACGAATTATCAACTGGGGCGCAATATATGTCGTTCAGTAAGGCTTGTCTCGAACCTGCGAATGTAAATCGATCTGGTGCCGCTGCAGAGGCTGAACAACAAGATGTCATTCGACAAATGCAGTCAGAATGGACCAATTTAGAAGCACCACAAATGGCTTGGCGTATGTGGGCTAATGAAGTCTGTGAGCTCCCTGAAGGACAGCGGTCTCGTGCGATTTCCAAAGGACCTGCCAACTTCATACAATATTTTCGGACAACATCATCAACTGCTCATGCACATATTGTGCGTCTCAAACGTAATTGTCGTTTGGCTTTGGATCTTGTCGATGGCGCGATACTACAATTCAACGAGCTGCGTGCTGTTGTTGCCCAACAGCGCATATTGACAGATGCGAAAATGGACGCATTTGAAACAATGCTGAAGACAAAAATGGAAGCAATTGAAGCGTATGCAGAAGACATAGATCCTCGTCCTGATGACATGGATATTATACGTGTTCTGGGAGCAATTCCGAGTCAAGAGGATGATGATCATTTGTGATAAAGCTTAAACGTTAGCCTGATTAATTCTCTTCTTCGTCTACGTCGCGCTGTGTAAACTCAAGAAGATTCTGTACGTCTTGCATGTCGTTTGGACCTATACGTACTGTTTTGCTTTCTAAAGCAATTGCCGGATTGAAAACACCATCTCTTCTATAGCCACAATGCTCAAAAACCGTCTGCATATTGAAGCCTTGGAACTCCATCAGCATTCTCAATACAAATTGCTCAATGGGTTCACGTGAGTTTTCCACATAATGCCGTCGCATGCACTTCTTAACAAGCCCAAATAGGTACTCAATTGGGTTGTAAAATGGACAGTAGGCAGGTAGAAACAAAGGCACGATGCCAATTGATCTCAAGTACCGGATAATTGCTGGATGGCAGTGTATTTTTGCGCCATCCATGATCCGAATCGAGCCTTGTCCCGGGTACACCTTCACTGATTTGCTGGTGTGAGCGTGTATTCTGCAACATTCGACAAACTTGGCGCGATCGAACGTCCCTTCAGTGTGGAGTATCTCCACTATGCCATCGATACTGATCCAACACAATACTGAGACTCGCGCCTTTCGATTAAATTCGCCTCTAAAAGCAAGTTTCTTCCCTTTAAGACAATAACCACGGGTCCGAAGCATCCCACGATTGTCGAAGCTTGCTTCATCCAGAAACTGAATGTTCAATTGATTCCAGGCCACTGAGTTCATCTCTTTTGTGAATCGTATGATATCGTTGAATTTGATATGGATCGCTCGGCGTTCGAGAACTTTTCTTGTGTATCCATTCTCGTGAAGAATTTGCCATATTGTTGGCACAGAGATCGTCGTTTGATGCTGGAGCTGAAACGAAGCCTTCGCTTCATCTAGAAAAGCCAAGGGGTGGTTTTCAAAGTACTGAATGACCCACATCTTTTGAACCCTTGTGAATTTGGTGGTCATTTTTGTGGACGCCTTCCTCTGGTAAGTTCCTTCTGTTTCGTACCGCTGGATCCAATTGTCAATTGTGTTGACATGTTTTTTGTAGAGTCTTGACAATTCTTGCTTTGAAACGCCCAAGAAGTAGTAACCATAAAGCGCGTGCATGACCGTATTCACCGAAGCGTGGCGCTGCTCCACAGCTTGCAAAAGCGACGCCATGGCAGAATGCAGACGTGATTTCAGCCGGATGAGCTCGTTTCAAAATTACTGTCGTATGATTGGCTGCCCGACTTCACAGAGATGATGACGTAGGTGATGACGTCATAAAAATACTGGCTTCTGATTGGTGTTCCGATTTTGTGCCCGACATTTTGCCTGACCGATTTGCGTTGCATCTCACAATTTCGGAACAAAACCACAATAAATTGTAATACAAATATCCCGCCAATCAGGTTTGAATTTTGATCGAAAAAGAAAGACGATCAGGTCGGCGACATGACAACATCGCCGACGAAGTCTCCAGACCAAAAGAGACGACGCCAGGACAGTCCATCGAGCCAAGATGGAAAGAAAGCTCGCCGTTCGAGCCATGGTGGGAAGCGCGTTACGTTCGTCGACGCTAAAGTGATCTTGTATCACGACGACTTGGCTCCCTTGACCCGATTTGGAGGACTCAACGCTCCAAAGCACGATACACACGAGCAGGACGAACGCCAGAGCAGAGAATTGGATGCAGATACACCTCTCTCACATGCCCATGCTTTGGAACTGCGAGAAATGATCCAGCATTTGGGATGCGGGCTTGAACTGCCCTGCACGTGCGACAACTTAGACGTGCTGAGAGCGCAGTTTCAACTCATGGAAAAGATCCATGCTCAAGCCGTCATGGAATTCGGCGAATACGAAAACACTGAAGATGGCATCTCGCCATGGTTGGCACGAAAGGATATGCCTGGGTTTGAAGGCATGGGCTACACATTTGGCCATCGTTTTGTAACCATCGAGCAGTACATTGCAACCATGGAAGACATTCGTCTCGTGCAAATTCTCAAGGCTCATCAAGTGGCTGTGCCTCCTTTCGTCCTCCCCAAGACAAGACATCGCGTGCCTTCATCTCAGCTCATTGCTCTCCATTTCATGAACGGCGGGCGAGCCCTCGACCAATTGACACTACCAGAGTTGCGCCTTGAATGCACCCTTCGAAACATGCCCGACATTGCGGCATCCACCAAGCACAAGAAAAGTCAACTCGTGCGTATTCTAAAGGTGCGCCATTTGCATCCATCCACGTCTTAATCTCCTTTACTTAGCCTATCTTTGAAGACGAATACTTCACGCGGTGTGCCGAAAGAGAGCAGCGCGAGCAAATGGAGTTTCTCGTCTCGAGTACGTCTTTCTCAAGCATTTTCATGCCAACGACGCATCTCGTAGATTTGCTCATCGAAGCTGCTGAGGCGAAAATGAGACGTTGCCTTGACAAAACCTTTCGACGGCATCTAAATGAGCCAAGCAAACCGAGCGAGCCATTGCTCGAGACGCAAGAACTGCCGCCTTCGCCAACTGTCCAAGATCTCTCGGCTCTCTTCGTCAAGCTTGTCCATTTGCATCCCCAAGCAAACTGTCCATGTCAAGGCATCACCACATCGGCCAATCCCACCACAACGACAGTAGCAACCGACACGACGGCTACAATAGCCACTCCTCCAGCCACTCCTCCATCGACTCCTCCAGCCACTTCTCCAGCTGATGCTCCAGCCACTCCTGTAGCCAACGCTGCAGCCAGTACTCCAGCAACTCCTCTGTCTTCTTCATCATAATCCAGTTGCTTCCTCTGGCCAAGTCGTCTGTCTTGTCAACAAACGTACCAAGGCGTGGTACTTTTTGTCATCATGGGCTGTCCGTTTGAATCTTGGAACGACGCCAGGCATGCGTGGCTTCTTGCGTGGCTGTATTGTTCCTCGTCGATCCACTTGGTTCGAGATACGACTGGGCCTCTGTTTTAGCGTACACGCGACACTCGTCGACGTCCGTCCGCCTGGGCTGGCTACAGCCGCGCTCGTCATTTGTCGATTTCTCCTCTCGCGACTACATGAGCTACGACAGCACTGCTCCCTTGGATGGCAATCCTCGCCGACGCAAAGACAACGACAGGCTCTCCTCTATTTGAGCCAACACGCCGCCACTCTTGCGGTACGGATGTAGCGCTCCGCCACAATTAGGTGGTGCGGCTTCTGTGTTCAAGGAAAGACCAGTAGCTTCAGCTCGACGACCCGTGGAACTGCACGACGTCGCGTGGAACAGCTTGAAGCATCATGGTGGTTTGCTTGCTAGGAAGACATGAAGAGAGAGAACGCAGAGGGGGGATGGACATGCAAGACTGTGAGTCATTAAGTTAACGAGGCAGCGACACACTTGACTAGAATTCCATGAGCAGGATCGTGTCGAGCTCGATGTGGGGCACGTCGAACAGCCCCTTGCCGCACGTGAGAGCCCCAAAGTCCGCCAGCAGTTCATCGACCGTCTTGACGTTGTCGCCAGCAACTTCTTTGCCAGGACAAGACGACGGTGGAATCTCGACGCTGTCGGGGACCACTTCCATGGCTCGAGCAAAAGTTGCCAAGACGGACATTGCGGCTGCAGTTGGGCGCATCGCAACGCCGCTTGCCACCGTGACGGACGCACAAGTTGCGAGCATAGACTTGGTTTTGGCAGCTCTCGACGAGGCATCGACTGCGGTTCTTGTGGAAGGAGCACTTCCACGATCCAGGCACGACCGAGTTGTTGCAGTCGTTGAAGAAGCACGTTGCAGTCATGGGTTCAAGGCAACGACGAGACGAATGCAAGTTGCAAACTGAGCAATTGAATCTCTCGAGATCAACTTCGCCCCCCTCTTTCACGACATGGCTTGTGACGTGAATGTGGTGCGTCACATAAGTGTGTGAGCGATCGAAGCCGGCGCTTTCTCTCTTCAGCAACACACTCTCGTTGGAGCACAATTGTGGACAAGCCACGTCGCGTGCTGCGTGCATATCTCTCGACTCCACACATTGCATTGCGATTGACTATTACGGCATGGGATGAAACCATATCAACCTCATGTCGAGTCTGCCGCGCTTGCTCTTCTAATCTTGATTCCAGTGGGTGGACGAGCTCTTTCGCTGGTGGCCAGACGAAGCCGCATGAAGCCGAGCTGTCCTCGAGACGTATGACCGAGCAGGACTGCTGGATGATGTTGGAACCAACTGTAAGGACACGATCGAGGGGGATAAGTCAAGATGGTCCGTGGGTTGCAAATGCTGCGTTTTTGCAAGGATCAAGGGTCTTGATCGCGAGGGGGAACCAGGGGAAATGGGGGGAACGTCCCCTACGTAGCTCCGAGAGAGTCTGCCGCAAAGTCCCGTCAACATTGTCAAGCAACGCTTTAAAGCTGCGTGGGGGAGCGGAAGAAAGCCTCTACGTAATTGCAACCACTTTAAGAGTAGATGCTGACAGATAGCGGTCAACATGGCTGCCCGAGCGTCTCACTAATCGATGTCTGTCCAACGTTGTTGTCCCTCGAGGGTGCCTGGAATGCTTCCGCCATGTTATGGACAGTACAGAGGCGTCGCAAGCTCTCGAGGATGCAACACAAGTGGAAACTCAATAGTTACATTGGTCGAGGGCTAACGTTTCGTCTGGAGACGACGACATAAAGCCATCCCAGACGACGGAGATAATGTCGATCGAATGGGTCAACGCCTTTGTCATGCTTTCGTCGACAGTGGGAAGGCCGTCGAAGGAGATCTCCTGCCAGAACTTCCACTCGTCCGCTGGCGTCAGGTTGACGACAATGTCAGGAGCAGAATCCGTCAAGAAGGAGAGGGGAGTGATCGCTTCGTTGTGCGAATGACGGCAGCAATAGCCACCACTGCGAGCGTGGGTCTTGCAGCCTTGGAGTTTGCACTTGCGACCGCCTCCATGACGCACGCAACGCTGGCGGCTGTGGGCGACGTTCGTGCAACCTTCTTCCTCGCACATTTTCTTGACAATGGCTGAGCTGTGCGCTGAGCAAAAGTTGCCGAGGCGGACATTGCGATCACAGTCTGGAACGTCACAACGTCGCTTCCCGCCGTGGCGAACACAGAGCTTGCGGGCATAGACTTGGTTCTTGCAGTCGTCCACGAGGCATCGACTGCGATTCTTGTGGAAGCTGCACTTCCACGAGCCAGCGGCGGCGGCGTTCTCGCAATCGTTGAAGAAACAGGTCATGAGCCTTTGATCGCAAAGTGAAGAGTGAGTCAGACGCTGGCGATTTGGTCGTCCGTGAGATGACAAGGTGGACATATCGCAGCGATTTGACCACACGCAGCTCCGGCACTCCCTCGCTTTTGTTTGTGGTTGGCCTCGGTGGACTTGGCGAGTTCCACTGGGCCATCAGATATGACGAAAGGCTTCCACTGTCGTGGCAGTCGGAGATGAACCCACTTATTCAAGTTGTCGTTATCTTTCCTTCAGCTCTTCACTCTGAGGGCTCTGCATGGGCTTTCCTCGTGAAACTACAGAGCTAGGAGCTCCTCGAGAGCCTTGCAATGGTTTGTTGAAACGATTGCTTGGAGTTTGTTGCGGCGAGTCCGAGTGGTCGTTCGGGACGAACAGCGCAGTTGGACGTGGAATTCGCAAGACTTGGACAGTTTACGATCATGCATGGCAACTAATAGATGCTCTGTTGTTCGACGCTTGGTGTCGATGGCACGCCATGGACATGCTACTTACAGATGAACCTGATGGTCCAGTTGGCCAGCGGAGACAGAGCCAGCCGCGTTGTTTAGAGGTCATTTCGCTCCCAAGGCGTGGGGGCTTTGACCTCGGTTGATTACTATGAACTGCAAGCTTCCCCTCGCTCGGGGGGGGAATGGTCCATCGATCCCTTGACGGCGATTTCGCATTCGTCACTGGAATAATTCAAGTGCTGCGCACATTTTTCATCCCCAAACGCACCGCCGGCCATGTCCATGAATGCCTCGAGTGAGTCCCAATCGACGGTCGCTTCAATTTTTGTGACTGCCACTGTGCTTCACGTGCCGACAAGTTTAAACAGTTGGACGAAGAGTGGCGTTTGTTTTCGGTGCCGCGACGCAATCCTTGGGGTTGAACCAAGGCAAGATCAAGGGTGGAAGATGGTTTTCTCGGTCTAGACTTTATCTTTCGGGGGGCAAACTCAAGCTTAGTCGTAATTCCAGGGGAATCAGCCCGTCCAACTCTTTCTACTGGGGAGCTCACTTGGATGAACGATTCTCTCTTGATCGTACCAAACAGCGCCAGTATAAACAGGTTGGAGGAGGAAAAGAACCGCTGGTGTGGACGCATTGATGGCGTTCACAAAGTTGCATGTGATTCAAGCATTTACTCCATCATTTCAAATGGTATACTTTGTTCAAGTACAGGTATTATCTGTCATACTTCAAGATGACGTACCTCATTTACCTGGCTTTACTGACATATTTCATCCTGTACTGCAGTATTTTGGGGTCAAATTGAACCAACATTTGGCAAAATGTTCTTAAAGTGAATAGTGACATACATGTAGTGTCATTAAAACAAGGTGAAGCCACTAAAACCTGAGTGTATTCCCACCATCGAACAGTGAACCGAGCACAGTTTCGCGAGCCGCTCACTGAACATATCCAACTTCTTCAGTGAAGGAAAACCATCTTGCGGATGAGAAGGCAATCACGTCATGTGGACTGCGAGGTTGGCCATTGGACGTGGGAACTGTCACGAATTGCTCGAAAGTGATACTAATTTAGAGTTACGTTTTTGAAAAATGATACTTTTTATGACATTTTGGTCAAATTGATACTTTTTTCATCGTATATTTTGATGATGGAAGATGATGGCATGAAGGAGGCACACGGATTAACTTAGAAATAAATGACTACCCTGACTGTGTACAAGATGAGAACGACAACGCTTAGAATTGCATGAGGAGGCAGTTGTCGCCGTCGTTTTCTGCAAAGACGTCGTCAAGAAATGTCTTGACAAACAAACCGTCGACGCAGTCGGCCAACGGCTCGTTCACGACAATTGGATCCATGTCGAGCATGTCTGGCAATGGGAAGCTCGCGAATTCAGCCATGTCTTGATCTTGGCCAAGGACAGTCACGTCAATGAGGCCAGACAATTTCATATCTGCCACGGACAACCACGGCATCAGCTGCTCGTTTCGTCCGAGAGTGAAGAGCTTGGCTTGACCAAACCGACAAGTCGAGTGTGGCGGCAGCAGTAGCCACCGCTTCGAGCGTGGGTCTTGCAGCCGTCAATCTTGCATTTGCGTCCACCACCATGCCGGACACATCGTTGTCGCTTGTGGGCAACATTCGAGCATCCTGGCTCCGTGCAGAGTTTCTTGCTCGTGCCGCTTCCGTGACTCGAGCAAAAGCTTCCAATGCGAACATTGCGTTCGCAGTTTGGAGCTTCACAACGTCGCTTGCCACCATGACGGACACAGAGATTGCGAGCATAGACTTGGTTTTGGCAGTCGTCGACGAGGCAGCGGCTTCGGTTCTTGTGGAAGCTGCACTTCCACGAGCCAGGCACGACGTCGTTGGAGCATTCATTGAAAAAGCAGGATGCCGCCATTACGTGTCGAGGAGGGAAAATTTGGAAATGAGCCAAACGAGAGTAAGATTCTCCAAGACGACAGGCGACGAGGGGACCGTTGTCATGCGAATGCGGTGCGTCATACTTTTGTGCCACACGAGCAGACATGACCACTTGATACGTAGTTGGACTCATGAGTAAAATGGACCACAATGGGCAGATTAACTATGCTGTTTTGTCCACAATGGCATCGCCAGAGACATCCACGTCGTGCTTTGACGAAATGTTGAACTCGATTGAGCCATCTGCCGCTCTTTCAATGGTAATTAAGTTGTTCTATCTAGAGCTAGCTCCAGTGGCTTGGAAGTCAAGCCAGAAGACACGACCGATAGAGTGTCAAGTGGCAACTTTTTCGAGCTCATGGTCAGCAACCTTGGAGGTGTGGAATTGAAAGTCTTCTCTTGCTCCTGCTGCTCGAACCAACACACTTGGGCCATGCCACTCTTGATTGATGAGCAGCCCGATCTTGCAAGCGACAACTCTCAATCATTTGGGTGTTTGCGTTCCAACAGCTTGGGGGAAAGTTTAGTGTGCTCTGGTGTGTGGGGTTGTGGGCGATTAGTGGATCGACCAACCTCCCTCGATTTAACGACTTTACGTATCTGTCAAAATGCCAGAGTGTGGTTCATATCTAACAACAAAACGTATATAAACAGTATGTGTGATGATGTGATATCACTAAAGTGAGGGAGTCCTGGCAGCAGGAGAGTAGGTCGGACGTACTGTAAATGAGATCAAGAACGCGACTTCAACGACACGTTACTTCGCGTCGCCCCTTCAATCAATTGTCGGCGGCCCGCTGGGTGGATTCAAGGCAAAGAGAGGGGTTTCTTGAGGGAGTAGGGGGCGGGGGCGTGCTCTTCTTTGTGTGAATTTGCTTGGACACTGGGTTTCAAATCCAACGATCTGGAGAAAGAGCCGCAGTTGGAGAACGGGGGGAGGGCGACCCGTGTAGTACATACTCCTCACACGTCGACCACTCGTTGAAACAAGCCAGAGCGTTTCAACCCTTGAGTTTGAAGCTACAGGGTCTGAAATCGTACGAAATGATGATGGAGCAACACATCAACCTTCGTGCGATTTTGCACAAACCGACATACGCCAACGGCGACAAATCCAAAGTCTTGATTCTGTCATGATTTCAACCCTGCACTGACGAGGTGAGCGTCGCCTGCAGCAGCAGCGCTTGCATCTAGCTACCGAGAGACTCGAATGGAGGTTTCACATACGCTCCATGGAGACTGCTGCCTCTCGGTCGTTTCTCTTTCCATGCCGCGTAATTGTTCGCAGCGACGACGGGACTTTGATGACTAATGTTCGGCGGCCTGGAGTTTTGACTAGCTTCGTTTTGGAGGAAAGCAACGTCATGTGGTCGCTGAGAATGGACTTTTTGAATCTTCCCAAGCTTGAAAGACTCTCCAGGGAAGGTGAAAGGTCGCTGCTTTGGCTTTTCTCCGCACGGCAGTAATGGTTTTTCCATCAAGAAATCCAATGCTTATATCATAGAGCCGACATGACATACGAAGATTAAAAGTATCAAAATAGTGATACAAAGAATGACACTTTAGAATTGTTTTGAACAGTTTATATAGCTGACTCGACTAATTGTCCGATTAGCTTACGATCGTGTACAATGATCAAAGAGCCATCGAACACTTTGCAATTCGCTTGACGGCATGCCGACCTGCTACTTCAATGACTGCAATAATGAAGCGATGGCGGGCTCGTGGAAGTGCGAATTCCATAAGAGCCGAGGGCGTTGTCGAGTCGACGGGTGCTTGAACCAGGTCTATGCGCGCAATCTGTGTGTTCGCCATGGCGGCAAGCGAAAATGTGAAGTCGAAGGCTGTGAGAGAAATGTTCGCATAGGCGACCGCTGTTCGGTGCATGGATCGAGTGCAGCAAAAAAACAGTGTACCGAGCCAGGATGTTCCAAAGTTGCGCACAAGAGGCAAAAATGCGTACGTCATGGTGGAGGCCGCAAATGTAATGTAGAAGGATGCCCGACGCACGCTCGTAGCGGTGGATATTGCTGCCGTCATAGGCGCGTTGTGGTTGCTGAAGTCCAAGAGCGACGAGAGCTGTTAGCCAAAGAGAGCCTACTGCGCTTGCGCCTCTCCGTGCCATTCGAGCCCGACGAGCACATTCGACGAGACGAAGGTTTGTGGCACCCATTTCTTCCAAGTCACATATCTTTGTAGCTCCACTCACATGGCAGCTCCATCCTCCCCCTCAATGGAAATCTGCTCAAAGTAGGTCTCCGCCTTGGCCCCAAAGTTCGTAAGACAATTTTTAACGGCCAAGTTATTTATTCTTCGTCTCGTTGATTTATCAAGCGCCGAGTTACGACTGCGCACTGCGACAACGTTGCCGCACAAACAGCTTGGCCGATGCGGTGACATCACACGATCCAACATGCAACAATTAGAAATCTCAACTATGCCAAGCTTATTTGAACCGAAGGTCCACTGATAAATCCCAAAAAATATCATTTTACAAAATGATACAAATGTTGTATCAATCTTTCCCACTTGTCAATGAACACTCTTAATTTCTCAGCCAATCAGAGGCCTTTGTACAAAAAATTGACCAATCATCGACAGAGAATGTTGACACTTGACAGCTGTGAAATTATAGATTTCGTGGTTGGCAAGCTCTCTTGTGACTGCAGTCCAGAGTTCATGACGCCATGCATGGATCCATCTATCTCATTTGCAACCGCTCCGTTCATGCGGTCGTCTTTGAAACGATGGGCAAGCTTTCGTCCCCGAGATGGTAACGTGAACACGCTGAAACTTTCGGTGGTCGGTGGATTCAAATGCACCACGTGATTCGAGTGTTGTTGTCTTCGCGAACAATCGGAATTCGCGTTTGCGATTCCACACAATGAACATTTCTCGAGAATGACAAGCCCATCTCTTGAAACATCGATCTCTTGCGATTACTTGTGCCAGGAGATCCTTCGCTCCATGTTGTCGCCGTCTCCACCACCTGGGATCTTTAGTGTCAACAATGAAAACCATGTCTGCAAGGTCGCACAACATTCGAGCAAGATGGCGTGGCTTCAAAAACTCTCTCCAGCATGGTTTCTCATATGCAAGTAAACAAACGTCATGGTCAGAAAGCCTGCGGCGGCGACCCCCGTCGTGAGTTCTATCTCTCTTTTAAGATTCCTCGAGAAAGAAACTACATGCGGCTTGTGGATGCAGTCTTCTCGTGCAGCTCTCGACATCGATTGTGATGGTGTTGTGGAAGCGACAGGGCCGCGTTGTGTTTAGAGGCAGAGCGCTCTCTGCAGCATTGTGGATGCGCATACTCGCAACATTTCGTGGCCCGGTGCAAAGACAATCCGCCACAATGAGATATCAGTATTAATAAGCGACCCAGCATCTTTTCTTCTCCGGCGTAATTCGGACTGGGTAATGTTGCACGCGGCCTGTAGCCACATACTCGCGATGCCACAGAGTTCAGTGGGAACCTGCTGGTCTACAACTCATCAATCAAACTCTCGGGCAACATCTTTGTCTGCGACCCTCGAGTCATTTTTGTCTCTAGCATTCCCGACAACTCGGACCAGGTGTATGCCACACCATGGGCTACAGCTTGCGTCTGCCTGCACTCGCTGCGCTAGAGTCGGTCGCGTGTGTGGTGTTTGATGGATCGTGTCGGAGTGAAAGACACTGCCGTCGTGCTGCGTGGCTTGTGCGTTTCATGGCTTTCTCACGGTCCAGAGGCGCCACGACACACCGTCGCAGTGTTCAAATAAAAGCCACTTCAATATCTTGTCTCTACTTCTTGCACCACGCGACAACTGAGCAAGTGGCTACCGACATTGGAGTCATCTGCGCTTTTGCGATGCAAATGTCCAACATGTCATGACAAACTACTGTCGAATACTCGTATCGCAGCGGGTCGCCGCCGTTTGTAATGGCGCCGAGTGTATCTTTGGAGGCGTCGGCTCCATAACATGATATCACTCGAGGCTGTGATATCGTCCTTTTGGCCCGCGACGGAGTGGGACGCGGTCGCAACCCCCGACATAATCCTGCAAGGTCGTGCGCGCTCTTTTCATTTTCAAATTTGCTCTCCATGTCTTCTACCTGTTTTTTCAACGACTGCACAAACGTCATCGTGCCTGGCTCGTCGAAGTGCCAATTCCACAAGAACCGCGCCAGGTATCTTGTCGATGACTGCCGCAACCAAGTCTACGCTCGCAGCCTCTGTGTTCGCCACGGCGGCAAGCGCCAATGCGACACCGAAGGCTGTGGTCGCAATGTGCGCATTGGCAACTTTTGCTCATTCCATGGCACGGGCCCAGCCAAGAAGCGATGCACTGCTCCAGGATGCTCCAAAGTCGCCCACAAACGCCAGCTCTGTGTCCGACATGGTGGTGGCCGCAAATGCAAGGTAGACACGTGCCCCACACACGCTCGCAGCGGTGGCTATTCCTGCCGCCATAGTCGAGTCGTGGCCAAGCAAGTCCAACCCACGGAAGAAACCATCGTGACGCCTGCTCCCATTGCTTACTTTCCAAAGCATGAACTGCTTGACATTGCGCTCCTCGGCGACATGGCCAAGATTGACTCGCTCGACGTCTTGCACGACTTTGACCTGACGCTAGACCTAAAGTGCATCGACTTTGAGCCATCCATGGGCGGCTGGATCGACGACGAGCCCACGACGACCACAAACACCGACTCGTCGTTCAACTTTGACGCCACGGAGGCCTTCCTGCGAAGTGGATTGTTTGAAGTCTAGTGTGTGTAGAATACGTAATGGTATTTATTGTGTATGGCAACTTTGTCCATGACGCAGTCGATGCACGACATCCTTCTCGCACATGCATGGTACACTCTGCTTCATGACGACAATGCAAAGCAAGTTGGATTCAAATCTACAATCCTTGGAAAGTCAATCGCGATAACAAGTCCATCGCTATAGAAGACCGCCGACAATTGGGGTTGGGATTCAAATCTATGGGACCATGACGACAAGAAGGATCGCCGCCGAACGCCGCTTCTCAATGACGCCAATCTCTCTCTAGTCTTTCTGCAGCCTTGCTTTCAATCTCCATGCAGGAAGCGCAAAGGTTCACGGTGGTGCCAAACAGACCTTGAAAACGATATGACATTTGAAAGTTGTGAGAATATTATTTGCACGAAATCTCAAACTTCAACGACACTCTCTGTCGAAGATCGCTCGGAAGAGTCATGCAGAAGATTGTGTCGATGGGACAAGAGCAAGAGGAGCGTTTCGTTCGTAGCCAGCCGTGGAGACATCAGAGAGATCGAATCTAACGACGGAATGGAGCGGCACAATGGCAACAGGTTGACGAGTGGCACTCGACGTGTCTGCGTTGGACTTTGTTCCATCTCCAGAAGGTCGCGACGACAAACGTCCAGCAAGCCAGCGAGAGAGAGGAAGAAGCGTAGACTGTCGCTCTTCAAGAAACCATTCCCGCAGCTGTCGTCGTCCATGACTTGGAAACTCCTCAAGTTCAGTTCTGTGGCCAAAGTCGTGGCAAAACGTCAACCTCCGCATCAATCTCTACGACTCATCGTCGCTGCTGTCATCTTTCTTCCATCGTATCCAGCTCTCTCTTTCCATGGCTCATGACGTCGTGGAAGCGATTAGAGTTGAATGTCGAGTTGTCTGGACAAGTACATACTCGGTCTCGAGTTTTTTTCTGCGACCAGAATATTAACTCTGTCGCAACCGAAGCCCAGGCCGCGAAAGAAATCTCGTCTCTCTCTGGAATCTGGCGTCAATGAATTCTCGTCTTGAACATGCCGTCGTCGCTCTCAACTCCTCAGACAGTCGTCATGACAAGGAACGATCCAATGCACCACATGCCTTGTCCATGGCTTCAAGAATTTCAGTCGAAGCCTTCCAGTCTCGGTGGGAGTGCAAAAGTTCGTTCCCACTGTCTTCAATTCTATCGACGGGTTATTTACACCGACGAGCAAACGTCCATCGTTCTATCGTCATCACGACGCGTGGGGTTGTCTCGTGGTTTCCTCACAATGGAACTTGGACATGCTGTCGATCGGTCACGCGGTCAGTAGTATACTTTAATCAAGATAAAAAAATATATGGTCATCGTCAAAATCCAGTGGAATCGATGGCATGCCTCATCTGCCGAGGAAACAACTTGGTCGTCGACGGCGTCCTCGATGCAGAGCTTCAGTCGTTGAGTTGTCGTATCCACCTTTGAATCCTTGGATGTCGTCGTATCCACCAAGAGAAGTCCATGGGAAGTACTGTAGTCCCGTACAGTACTCTCGAGAAGTTTGAGTTTTGTCAACGGCCTCTAATCTGGCATCATGTTGGAGGATTCCAGAGCTGAAGACGCTTGTAATGTTGGGTGAAGCCTCTAAACTTGAGATGGCTTGACTGTCTGGTGGTTGTGAAACGAGAGACAGACATGGCGTCAACATGCGCGACCGTTCAAGATCCAAGACAATGGATTAAACAAGAGCTACGTCAATGCAATGCTCGTCAAGTCGACCGTCGTGACGAATTCAGAGAGAATGGTGAGGCTCCTGGGCGACATGTTGGCCTCTTCTTGCTGGACGACGGCAATGTCGACCATCGTATGTGTCATTTCAGCTTCTGTGGATGTACATGGACTTACGCTCTGTGGGGGCATGCGCTTCTTCTTGGGCGGTTCTTCGCGTGGTGACGAGGCTGTGGTGTGGCTGTGCCGGCAGCAGTACCCGCCTCGCCTTGCATGTGTCGAGCATGATGGCACTTTGCATTGCCGCCGACCGCCATGACTGACACAAAAGTGCCGCTCGTGGGCAAACTTGGTACAACCAGGGGCAATGCAGCGTTCTGGTTGCCATGATGGGAGCATCGGTTTCCATTGCGCACATTGCGATCACAGCCGTCGACATCGCATTGCCGCTTGCCGCCGTGACGACACAGAGACGACGAGCATAGACTTGGTTGCGGCAGTCGTCTATCAAGCAGCGCGCCCGCGACCGGTGGAAGTAGCATTTCCACAAGCCAGGAAAGACCGCGTTGTCGCAGTCGTTAAAGTAACAGAGCGCAATCGGCGGATGGTCCGCGATGGTCATGCCGTCTTGGGGAATTGTGAAATGTTCTTGTCATGTTCTTGTCGTCTTTGCTCCAGCTGATGCACGCGCATCCTGTCATCCTCCGTGGTTTCCACTCCAAGTGGTCATGATTCCAACCCCGCAGCGTGCGCCAACGACCAGACGACAGGCCGCATACCGACTGACGTTTGGAGCAACTTTCAACGGGATGCCCGCCTCGCCGCGTTTTCAAAGCCACGGTGCTGCATCCAGCGACGATCGCGCATCCTTCCAGCAGCGAGAGGACGCGCCAGCGCCGCCGCTTTTCGCAGCTTGCATAGCTCGTTCCGGAGTCTAATCATCCTGCGAGGCTTCAAAGTTGCACCACCGCGAGGCCTCAAATCGCACGCCATGACTCATGTGTCATCCCCTGACAGCCGACGATCTCGTGGCTTTCTCTGCAGAAAGAGAGGATCGCATGACATGTGTCAACCATCATGTCGTGGCTCTTGTCCATCTCTTGGGATTGTTACTGCACCACGACAGCAATGCTTTGAGGATTGAGGACGAGCATTACGGCACGCTTGCCAACGTCGTCTCGCTGGAATCTGCGCATCCTGTCGATGTCAAGCCATGGTGGCATGAAGGATGCACGAGACGTGGATGAGTTGTTGCTGTGGAAGACAGAGCACAAGTAAACAGATAGCGACGAGAGAGGCCGGGGAGGTCGCGCGACTTGGACAAAGTTTGAATGGAATCCATACTGACGCGCTTCAAAAACTACAGAGACAGTGAAAAAGTTGTCGCGCGTTGCACCGTTGCTGCTTCAACACTGCACTCAATTATGACGACGATGGGCGTCCATGTTCATGCGCTCGTTTCGACGCCAAGTTGATGGAGAGACTCATTACATGTTAGATAGATGGCCGACGGCGTTTAACTTAATCACTAGCAGAGGACGAACGAGCTGAGCGTCGGCTCGAGTTCAATCGCCGTGAGATCGATCGTCGTGATGAAGTCCGAGAGAACGGTCCATGCGAGCGCATCCTCGTCGACGTGGACTTCGATGTTGCTGCACTTGAAATCTGTGCTGGCTTGCTGAAGAAGCAGTCGGTTGTGGCGGCAGCAGTACCCGCCGCTGCGTGCGTGTGTCGAGCAGTCGGGGACTTTGCACTGTCGACGGCCGCCATGACTGACGCAGAAGCTCAAATTGTGCGCAAACTTGGTGCATCCTGGCGCCGTGCATCGTTTCTTGGACGGTCCGGAGCCGTGGAAGGAGCAGAGCGTGCCCGTGCGCACGTTGCGGTTGCATTCTGGCACTTCACATTGCGGCTTGCCACCGTGGCGCACACAGCGGCGGCGAGCATAAACTTGGTTGCGGCATCCCGAGACGAGACAAGAGCCGCGAGGTCGATGGAAGAAACACTTCCACGAGCCAGGAAGGACATCGTTCTGGCAGTCGTTGAAGAAACACTTGGTCGAGCTTGACATGCTGGTGGAGAATTGCACAATGAGCATGGATTGACGAGGAACTTCTCCTACAGTACCACACCAGACGCATGCAGCTGCTCCATGCTTGTCCGTCCACCTGTCATCCCTTCCGAAGCATCCTCCATGCGTTTCATCTTCTGGATTGCCCAGAGAGATCTTTCGACGTCAACGTGCACTGGAGGCCGCGGATCCGCGCCGATTCCTCTCAAAACGGCGGTCATGCGATCCATCTCGCCGTCTTGGTGTCGTCTAGCCGTTGTCTTGACGCTCTATCTCTCCAAGGAGTCTCCATGAGGCAAGAATCAAAGCCGCGCTGTCAATGAAACCGCATCTGAGCTGCGGCCTGGGCCTCTCATCAACAGGCCTAGGGAAAGTGCAATCTTTGCAGCAATAATTGCAATAACGTAAATCATCATGAGTGAGCATGGCATCGTGAGTGAGCACCAGTAGAATTTAAGGAGAAGAACCTCCATATTTCAATGTTTTTATTTATTCGGAAGCCGGATAAATGGCGCGCTTTCTGCAAACTCGGACTGTTGCTTCTCTTGTCCTCAAAACTTATATCTCTCAAATTTAATGTTTCCTTTGAATATTTATACCCTAAACCTTAAGATCTCACCTTGATTATGATACATTATTCAAGATTAAATTGTGTGCTCACTCACAATTCCCAAAAAGTAAGCAAAATGAAACTTTGGACATCATTAAGGAGTCGTAATGGAGACTAAAATCGCTTACTTTTTCTCTGTTCTTTGAATTCCAAATTCAATCTTTCGTTTGCGACTTGAACTAGAAAAAAACTCGCAAAACTTATTGAAATACTTGCGCTTGAACTTTTCGGTTCCAAACTTGTGCTCACTCATGATGATTTACGTTATAAACATTGCAATCTAGTATTGTGCCCGTCAGCGGCATTGCAATTTAAATTGGTTGTCATGGGCGAATTGCAGTATGAATTGTGCTGTCAAGAGATATTGCAATTTGAATTGCATTTTTCTCCAATTTTCGTTGCATCCTATCACCAAATATTTGTTTTTTTCCTCCGAGCAACGTGTGTGAAAGGCTCTTCTCAAAGTGTAAGTATGTATTGACAGACTACAGAAAATCGTTGCATCCTCACAACTTTGAGATGAGTATGTTCTTGAAGGAAAATCATTCGTACTGGGTTCATTTGACTTGAAGAAAAATGAGTAGATCACTGAGAATGTCAACATCAATGCATGTGTAACTAATCAAAAATTATTTTACAGGAATATTTCATAACTCAAAAAATTGCAATTAAAATTGAGATATGGTTTATCATTGCAATATAAATTGCACGAGTTGACTGTAGTCCAATTGATATTTATTTAATTTTTCAAATGCTATCAATTTTAAATTGCATTTTACCGACCCCTGCTCATCAAGATGGTGAGAATTGGTTTCAAATCTGGCCGCAGTGCCACGTTCATCATGTCATCTTCAGTTGCTTCATCAACATGCTCGCTGTCTTTCCATTATCTGTGTAACTCTTGGGACGATCGCCAACACGATCGGGAATCGAGACGCAGCGTCGCTTTATCCGAGCGGAATTCATGCTTCATACCGCCCGCATTCTCAACGTTCATTTTGCGACTTGACCGCCACCTTCCAAACGCACTCGGACATGCCGCACGACGCCAGCTCTGCCGCTGTGTGGAATCATGCAACAGCGACATGGACGGACATCCCTGCAGTATTTCCGCTGAGAATGGAAGATTCGCCACCGTCCAGACTGGCATGGACGCACGACCGAAGCCAAATCACTGTCGTTTCCATCCAGATGACGGAATCCTCGCCAGCACCCACCACTCGAGTTGTGTTGGACGGAAGGCCCGTCACGGTCGATCTCCCCTGCATCAATGTCTAGCCGCACGTAGCATCTCTTCGAGAGTTCTTTATTTAACAACGCCAGGAGTCATTCCAAAGTGAATTGATCAGCGCGAGCTTCAAAGAGTGCGCCGTTTTGTGTGAAAAGACGCGCGTTGCTCACAGCTTGCAGCGACGTGCTGTACTCATATGTGACTTGTCTTTCGCTTGATTGTATTCCCAAGGGAATGCATCGCAAGGGCGACTCCTCCTCGTCCATGAGATCGTCGGAAAAGCTTGAGCTGAAGTGATTCTGTAATGAAGTGGTGGAGAGTTTCATGGGGATTTGCCTCAACAACAAAGCGGTGAAAGAGGAATGAGCAACGTCGACTGCCTTGTCATGGAAAGCAATGAGATTGCCCGAGCGAACAGAGCATGGCTGGGAAGGTTTCCATGGGATATGTTCAGTTAATTACAAGCTTTGCTGTGAGAAGCGCGCGCTTGTATGATACGAGAGAGAGTCAAGTCCCTCCTTCCCATTGCGCCTGGAAAGGCCAAAGGCTCGCCGTGCCACGCACAAAGGCGACAAGACTGTCCGGCCGCAGTCGACACATTCAGGGAAAGGTGGACAGGTTATGGTATTCGTTATTGAAGGATATTAATTTATAGAGTATTTTTGCCAAAAATGATACGAAATCAAATTGATATTGTTGATTTGATACGAATTTCCAGACCCCGTTAAATCGAATCACGCTGGCGGATCGATACACCAATCGACGCCATTGGCTAATTAATATTTTGGGCGATTTTGATTGGCTGAATAAAATTTTAAAGAAAGTAAAGTTCCTATGAGAGAAAGTACTGTTCTAATTTTCATTCATCCAATGTATTGGCACGATTGGAGATTGATACAAAAAACGAATCCAATTTGGGAAATTTCTAGCGAATCCACAATATTTGTCTTTAACACATGTGTTAAGGTGGGTTTAAAATCAAGCGTATTAATACGTTATAAGCATAACATTGTCGAGACCGGCTATGATCGATGCCCTGGCGAACCCCTGTCCATCAACAACGCGACGACTAGAACTCATAGCTGAGCAATCGGATGTACCAAGCCTCACACATACCACAGGAGAAACAGTCACAACATGAGAGACTACAGCAACTTACAATAAAGATTTCGCGCGAATGCTACACAGTGTTGATCACAATAGTCTACGCAAGGAGAGCCTTGCAAGGCTACGAGAGGTTCAATTCTATGAGCTTGTAGCTTACCTAAATGGAGGACATTGCTGGTGAAGGAATCCTGCTTGATACAATCCAAGTAACGTTAGCCCAAGTTTATCAGCGCGGTAGAAGGCACCAAGTCTCTCCTTCTACAAGTCAAGTATAAAAAGCAAACGGGCTGAGCGATATTCCACTGCGCTAACTGTCATTGATACGGCTAACTTTAAGATACTGTATAATTAAATACTTTTAACAGAGTTAACAATACTTACCCTCCAAATTTTATAAGCTCATATCCACCTCACCTTGAGACGATGAGGCGCCGCTGTCGCCCAGCAACCGATGAGATCCCCAGCCATGACGAGCTTATATGAAAGTCTTCAGTGGCCTCCGTGGTGGTAATACTCTCCCATCCCCCTGGAGAAGTCCATCGAATACAGAGGGATATGCAACATGGACTGATCTATGCTGAAATGTACAAAGACGGTGAATCTCGTGGGGGGGCAGACAAATGGCCTTGGCGTGACTACCACGTGACAACGTACGCTTTGAAATCGTGGCGTGCTTCAAATCCTCCCATTCTCTGTCACGCGCGGCTGTCCTTTCATCCCCATACTACGAGCAGTAATGTAGTGGCCGGTTTGATTGCGACAGAGATTGTCAAAGCGTTGCAAGCCCTTCAATCTTTGCAAGGACAGAGTGGGGCTGGCGAGCAGCGACAACATGACCGTGAGGCCACAAGAAGTCGCTGCGGGAAAGCACGTTCAACTTTTCCACGCTAGCGTTTGAACTGGCGTCTCATGTATTCCACGGACTGTGCCACTCTGGTCATTCCAAGTCACACAAATCTTCTCGGGAGGCGATCCAAGCAAGCTCCAAGAGGCAGCGAAGGGCTCTGCATCCATTGGCCCATTGTATTCATGTTGAAACGCGCGCCCAACGACGTCAGAAGCTGCAGTCAGCTCCCAAGTCGACCGTCCGTCGGACGTCTGCGTGAGACAACCATAAAGACGAGAGTTTGGGTCAAAAATAGTCATCCGGATAATGTCGCCTCAACCTTTCTCTTGGAATTTGTATAGTGACCCAGAAATTGACCAATCACACCCGTCATTTTATCCGGATTACTTACGATTATACCACCGACTGCCATCGACGCCAGCCAAAAGATGACGCACCCGACGGAGGTCGTCGACTTGGCCTCAGGGAGCGATTCGATCTCGTCACAAGGGCAGCAAGACGATGGAGCGCAACTGGAAGTATACAACTTTGATCTCTCCAAGTACAAAGACGGCTCGTACAAGCTCATCACGGCCGTGGATCCCATGGTACACTTGAGCGGCCGATTCCTCAAACACTTCGAGAATGCGACGCGCAAGACCAAAGTGAACACGGTTCAGTTCGACTGGCCGCATTCAGGCTTTTCGATCCATGTCAAGCACACGCGGTCGGTAGGAATCCGTCTGAAGGGCGAAGGCAATTATTTCAATGTCTTTGTTGACGGGCAATTCACATGCATCCTCCGAGCGACGATCAAAGCGAGCTGCTACGACGTCGCGCAGTTCGACGACGATGCTGAACACACAATTACGATCTCGAAACGCACTGAACCGCAAATGCGTGGCGCTGTCTCGACCTTCAAAGTGTGCACGTTCTATGGGTTTATCGTCGACAAAGCTGCAGTCGTCCTGCCTTACGTGTCGCCATACACCCATCGCATTGAATTCATCGGCGATTCCGACACGTGCGGCTTTGGCAATGAAGGCGCAGGCTCCAGCTCAAAAGGCATCTTTGGCATGAAGGGCCGTGTCGAAAACGTCTACAACGGCTATGCGTGCATCACAGCGCGCATGTTCAACGCAGAAGCGCATGTCCTGGCGTGGAGTGGGTACATCAATGCATCCAGGTCTTGAATCTAGCTTGATGCTGCCGTGTAGAAAAGGCGTCAAGAGCAATCTTGGTGAGTGGGGGCCTAACATGAGCTCCATGTGGAAGCATGCGATTGCATCTCGAGATTTTCCATGGGATATGGATGCCTGGCAGCCCGAAGCCGTTGTCATCAACTTGGGAGCGCAGGATCTCTTTCCCCCGGCGTCTTCTGAAGCTGAAATCGTCGAAGCGTACACGACATTGCTCGAAGACGTTCGCATTCGTACGATCGTTGCCTCTCCTAAGTGATCTCATCGTGATGTTGCATGGTAGATCGACCCGAGGCGCACATTTTCTGCGTCGTCTGCGATGAAAACTGCATGAGCGGCGAAGAAGACCATGTGAACCGAAGTCGCATCTCCCTCCAGCTCCAGGAAATTACCCGCGTCGCCATGTCCAAAGTCAAGAAGATGGATCTACGCATGCACTATGCCTTCATCAAGGTAATTCTGCTTGTCGGCTCGTTGTCTTATCATAGTTGTAAGATACCAGGCGGGCTGGAACCGAGTGACTTTGCCAACATGCGCCATTACTCCGTCAGTGGTCATGTGAAATTCGCCGAGGCGTTGGCGAAAGAGATTGCTTTCCGCACGGAATGGCCCGTGGCTGCACCGCCGACGACAATGCCATATCCCCAAGCGAAGAATCAAATATTAGCTCCGTCAGACAAACAGTGCGTAATATCTTAACCTACTTTAACTGTCCTCTTCACAACTCGTCGACAACGACACGGACGCGGTGGATTTCGCCGACAGCGCCACTCCAATCGACCGGTTCCAGCACAAAGATCCTGGTCGACGTCGTCGCTTCCTCTTGAGTGAGCAACGGCCAAGTTGTCGTGTTGGTCCGTCCCAGCCATGTCTTGGAGCCGTCTGTGTGTTCTTGATAGACGTGGGTGTACTGAACGACAGATCGTGAGCTATTGACAGTCCATGCAAGTCGAGAGCAGCTTTCTTCCAGTCGAATGTCTTTCAAAGACGGAGGATGCGGTGGCAGGTCGGCCAAGCGACAAACGACGAGTTGACCAAGATGCATCGACCACGGCGTGGTCTCCTCAGCTTGCAAGTTAATGCCAAAGACGCCAATGGCTCGGATAACTTTGCCGTCCCAGACAGCTCCTCCCAAATGATACACTCGAGTGACCCATCCATGGCCGTGGTCAACTTGTGACGTCGCGCCATAGACGTGGCCGTTCTTAGCCCGTCCAACAAGCGGCGACAAATGCGTTGACGGCGTTGTGGAGCCTGCAGTGGCAGCACGCAGAACTAATTCCTGCTTTGTAGCCAACGTCAAGACGACGCCAAAGGCCGTTGGATCGTGACCGCTTCGACATGTATATGCGACGCGAATGGGTTTGAGCGGCTCGAATTGCATTTGGACTTTGAAAAGCTCGAGCGTCGCTCGTTCTTTCGGACCCAGCGTGCCCTACGCCAACGCCATCGATGGTCAGTGCTGGCGTGGAGCACGAACGCACCTCTAGACGAAGAGTTGAGCCTCCATGGAATGCGAAACTGGTGTCGAATGAAGCTCGAATCGTCGAGTTGACACTGCCAAGCAGTGGCAGCATATCGACTTGAGTGGCATCAACCCATGGCTCCAGGCTCACGACTTGGCCTCCGCAGAAGGACGTAGACCCAGAGCCAATATTGAAAGATGTGTATAAAGTGTCGGCGCCACCGTAAGAGTCGTGGACGGGCGTCAAGTCACGCCAGTTGCGAGCCCAGAATAGATCCTCCAATGCCTACAAGTGCCGAATGAGTCGTTGCTGACCGCCGCTTGGACGCCGACCGTATGAGAGATCCACACGGAGACTTCAGTGAATCGAAGAAGTCGCGCGGATGTTTGAGCGTCGTCGCCGCTGGGGCGAAAATACAATTGCCAGTGGTTAGCCCCAGCAGCTCTTGCTAGCGAGTTGACTGTTCCTCTCTCCAAAGGCGTCTTGACGACAAGACCATGAAGATGTTCTAGCAGCGATCCAAGAGCCTCTTTATCGTCAACGTGGTCCGTCGCGAAGAGCACGAAAGACTCTTTATGCATCAATGGGGCGAGGATAAACACATCTTTCAGTGGACAATCGACATGCCATCCATCAAAGCCAACGCTTCCTTGGATGCGATGCAGCTGCTTAGCCAGTTGCTAGATGATATCGGTAAGATGGAGAGCCTCTGGTGAAGTCAAGGTACCTGCCAGTCAGCCGTGGATGACTCGATGGAGTTCCAAGTCAAGGATGCGAACACTCGCACACCATTGCGATGAGCTGCGTCAATCCAGCCGACTTGAGGAAGCGACAGTAAGTCCGCAGCATGGACCACGATGATGTCGATGATGGCCCAAGGTAAGACGGGAAGAGATGGCGTTTCACGTGAGATGTAGACCAAGAGTTGACTTCGACTCGTATTTGTAGCTCGTGGACGCACTGCCAGAGGTACCGCAGCGCTGTCATGAGGATTCCATGCCAGTAAAGCTGACAGGGAGTCGGGGAGACGGCTAGCTGGCGCAGAAGCTACAACATCATTCGTTGGAGGCGTCCATTGCAGCACTTTGAGTTGCTCCTCTTCTTCGAGCGCGACTGAAAGTCCCAATCGTTCCGATAATACGCCAGTTCGCGCCATCTCCAGCACGGATTCAGTATCTCCAATCAGCTCTCCATGAAAGAAGAGGGCCTCCAGGGCTGTCGATGCGATGCCTGGAAAGCGTTCGAGCAACGTGGACGTGAGCAAGGCCTTGCCTGCAATCTTTGCAAAACTAACATTGTGAACCTGCACTTGGTTTCGTCGACATAGCTTCACGAGGGGTGTGTCGTCTTCGTTGGTCAATGCAATGAGCACGAGCGGCTCTTGAGCCAAGATAGACGAGATAAACGTCTCGTACTTGGCCGTCGGTGAGACTGCTGGCTTCGTTGGTGACTCGGCCGGCGACGAAAGACGCGGGCGAGACTTGGCATAGTAGACAAGGGTCAATACGCCAGCTATAATGCAGACAGCCACGCTGATTGCCACATGAGAGCGACTAAACTCTTGGACTTGGACCAGCTCGTCTTGCTGAGGTGGCACTTGGTGCATGTTAGAGTGCCAACAAATCAAAACGTCACATCATAATTTACTTTGTGTTGTAATGTACTTATAATCAAAACCATATATGATTATTGCTTACAGTATTGTATCTAAGGTACTGACACATTACTTTCTATTTCGCATGGTTCAGTATCTATTCAATCAACGGAATCTTTCTGAAGTGTTGCTACATCTGCGGACAAGCCTAAGCATGCACTTCAGAGATGTAAGACAGAGTTTGGTCACTGCGCAGAGTTTGCTTTGATCCTTGTTGTTGACAGGATTGAAGCTCTTGAATGATTGTAGTAGGTACAGTACAATACCAAATAGAGCCGTATAGTATGGATCCAACTGCAGTAGCAACTACGTGGCAGGCTCATCGCTGAGAGAGCTCGTGGTTTTGCTCAGCTTGCGTCGATGCGACGCCTCTCGCTTGAGCATGTCACCGCCGGTGCGGTGTCGTGATTTATAGTTGGCTACAATATCGCTCGCATCGCCTTCCAAGCAGTCGGTGAACTGTTGAAACAAATCCCGTTTCGCCGTGTCGACTTGCTTGGCCTTCTCCTGCTTGGTGGCTTTCTCTTTCGCTAGTTGATTCTCATGCGCGGCGCGCTTGTATGCTTTGCAAAAGTCGTTCCAGTGCGTGAAGAAGCCTTGGACCGCGTCCTACACCACGAAAAGCATCAATAAAATGTATCAACACCAATTTCCAGTACAGTGTCGCTGGGTTTGGTTGTATCGACGCCAAACGACAGCGTCAAGCGGTGAAACTTGGACTCAAACGTGGCCAAGTTATCTCGAAGCGAGGTGCAATCCGTCTGAGCTGTCGTGAGAAAGCCGCCCATCTTGAGACTGAATGCGCTGTCTTGGTGTGGCATCTATCATCGATTGACTTTCAAACAAATCGACGAGTTTGGCGACTTACTTCCTTGGCGATTTGGTCTAGCGAGGCTTCTATCACGCCAAAGTCACTCTGTAGCAGGGTAAATGAGATAGTTGCAACGTTGTCCAGGCTGTTGAGAGAGTCGTAAAAGTCACTGGCAAATGGAACTCTTGTCATGACAAAGTCGGCAATGCAATGGAGCAGCGTCGGATGTGTCCCTGACGCCGTCGACTTGACCTAGAGATATTTTCATCAATAGAGAGAGCCCAGGAAGTTCTCCACCTGGACAAGCTTTGGTAGGATATCTAACTTGAAACCATACGCGCCGCCTCGCGGTGTGCCGCCATTGAGGTAGTTGCCCACTGCGAGGATAACTTCGAGCACTGAGATCAACTTGTCCGAGTTTTTCAAATCCAAGTACGCTTGATCGAGAAGTTTGAGCTTTGTCTTGACGTCGTCATAGCGCTGGCTAAACATACACGACGACTCCATCGCCTTGAGTCGCTCGGCGAGTCGCGGGACGTCTGAAATGGCAAGGAAAAACTTTTCCGTCTCCCCCAGCAACGCGACGTCGCCTTCATAAGTCTTGACTAACTCCATCTCGTCTCCAGTTGGCACCATGGCCGCCAGGCTTTGAATTCTACAGGGAAGAGTGGTCAAAGGACCATTGACAGCGTCACGAACCGCTCGAGAGTCAAGATTTTCTCGTCGAGGAGGACAATCGCTTGGCGAATATCCTTTGGTGTCATGCGAAATCGGGAGAGAGCGATGGAGCAATTTTGTTGCCGCTTGCCGTCGACTAAATGGACGACTTTGGGCTTGGCTTTGGCTGATTCAGGTGGCGATAGAGGCGATTGCTGCTGCGTTTGGCCCTCTGTCGACGGCTTTTTCGTATCCTGGACAAATTCCTTCTCCAGAATTGCCAAGTCGAGACCTAGCTTGGATTCATCCATCTGAAGCCACACGGAGCCTTCCATAACAGCGTCAGGAAGCGGCGTCCAGTAGAGACTACAGAACAGTCAGGAAGAGCTAAACACGAGTCATACCTTCTTAACTTCACGCTTGGCGGCGTCGATTTCTTCGGAGGCAGCTTGAATACTGGCGGTGTTGGCGGAGCTTTATTCGAGCTTGCGTCGTTGCGCTCTGGAGGCTTGCTCGCAGACGACGCAGAACCACCGCCTCCAGTTGATGCCTTCTGGGTGTCGCCGCTGGACTCGGGGGCTTTGGAATCAACTGCAGGCTGGCCTGAAGCTGCTGCTTGAGATAGTCGACTTGGATCAAGCCCATCGGCTTTGACTTTCAGCTCAACTTGCTCAAGCGGCATGCCCATCTTGAGGAGCTTGACATACTTTGCATATGCGTCCATGGCGCTAGAATCTGCACTTCCCGCGATGGAAGTCGTCGAAGGCTGACTTGAAGTGTCTAGAAGGCTGGCGTCGACGCCATCGGCTTTCATTTTCAGCAGGATTTGTTCCTTCGGCATGCCCATCTTGAGCAGCTTGATGTATTTCTCGGTCCTAGGATCGACTGGAGGCGGCTCGGCCTTGGAAGTCTCTGCTTTACTTGCTTCAGGAACTGCTGGTGACGATTCCGACAGCATGGCGGGGTCCAATCCTTCGGCTTTCATTTTGAGTGCGACTTGCTCCTTGGGCATGCCCATCTTGACCAGCTTGAGGTACTTTTCAAGGCGAGGATCTGGTGGCGGTGCTGCGGTCGACGACGTCGCCGTGGCTTCGGGAACTGACTGTTGCGATGACGACGAAGGAGCGTCCAGCAAGGCTGGATCCAAGCCTTCCACCTGCATTTTGAGCATCACCTGCTCTCGAGGCATGCCCATCTTGAAAAGTTTCATATACTTGACAAGCCTAGGATCCACAGCTTCTGTCGCTTCCTGCGGGGACGGCACTGGCGCCGCAGCTGGGGCTTTGGATTCTAACAGAGCTGGGTCGATTCCTTCGGTTTTCATCTTGATCTCGACTTGTTCCTTTGGCATGCCCATCTTTAGCAGTTTGAGGTATTTGGCCACTCTTGGATCAATTTCTTCTTGCTTTGGAGTCGTAGCAGAGAAATTGTCACCGCCTGCATTCTGTGTCGATCGACTTGCCGCTGACGATGCTTCGTCTAAGAGTTTCGGATCCAAACCATCGCGTTGCATTTTCATCTCGACTTGCTCTCGCGGCATGCCCATTTTCATCAATTTCAAATACTTTTCAGCAGGATGCGGCTTGTCCTGCGACTCCTGCTGTGGCGGTGGATGCGGCTCAATCACTACTTGGTCTGTCTGCGTTTCGACAGCAACGAAGCCATGCAATGGATCAGTTTGAACGGATCCTGCCGCCGTCTCGACGTTTGTTTGGGTTGACTCGCAAATGATCGACTACCAGCATCAAGATTAGCTCAGCAGACCTTCATGGGGCGATGAATCTACTTGATGTTTGAGCTGCTCGAGGCGAATAAACTCGAGCGTGTCCTTGAGCTCCTTGATTTGGCTCTCTTTGGCTTTCACATTGGCATGGCAACGCTACAAACAGGCAGTCGTCAACTTTTATCCCATGGAGAGCTTCCACTCACCTTGGCTTGGGCTTCCAGGGCGGCAATAGTCGATTCCAGTGTCGCGATGCGATTTACTTGGTGCTGGAAAGTCTCGACGCTCTCCTGGAGCTCTCGAACCCATTCGTAGGATAAATGCCGCGGCGCCGCCTCCAAATCTCTACATGACACGATGAAATGATCCTCTTGACGTGAGAAGAATTGTACTTGAAAGTCTGGAGCGACGTGATCTGAAGCAGAGCTTCTTCAGCAAGCTCCCACATCTTGCTGCCCATCGTCGCTTCGCCAGGGATGCCCATCAAGGCCAGCAAGACATGAAGGAAACGATCGGCAAAGCCATGGCGAGCTGTCCATTGCGTCAATTTGGCAAATACAGCGTCCAAGTTGGTCAAATCCACGTCGCTAACGATGGCATCTTCCATGTCAGACCGCATGAGGCCTTCAAATACTTGGAGCTGCTTGAGGAATGCCTTGGCGGAGCTCGACAGCGCCATCGTCGGCAAGAACGCCAGACTGGACGGCGCTTCCAGCTTGGCTTGAATCGCGTGGCAGACGACCAAGAGGTCCAACGCAAGGAAATCGTTGCGCACTGTCACGCGGTCTTCCAAGCGGGAACCCGCGCTCACGATGGTATTGATGAAAGTCAAGCACGCTGCTTGGAGGTCGACACTTTCCGTTGACCGCAGGCATTGCACGATGCTCCAGTAGCGCGCTCGTTCTTTATGCAGCCGTCGGTACGCCGCCATGGCTTCAAGGACGGCGTGCTGGCCACGCTCTGAGTGCCAACAGAAGACAGAGAGCATCTCGAGCACCGTGATCGTCACGTCATAGTGCGCGTATGTTGAAAAATCAAGACAACGAGCCAAGATGTCGACATGGTGGTCCGTTGAGCCAAGAAGGAGCTCCATGCCAAACCTAGACGAGAGTTAGACCATCACGGCGCTAGAAATGAGCTCGAACGGGTTGTTCATGATGGTTTTGTAGCACTGCAAGCACTGGAGGAGGATCGCCTTGCTCTGATCGCTTCCTGGATCTGCTGTCGCCGTCTCCAGCGCTCGGAACGCCAGTGCCGCCATATACTCACACAGGACGGTGACACCTCCTTGGCGGTGGAACTTGTGCAGCCACTCTTTGCTTCCTCCACGCATAAGGACATGGAGCTCCCGCGCTTCTTCTTCACTGAGTGATGTCGTCGCGTCCAAACAGACGGCCTGGAGCTTTTGGACCCAATAGAATGGATGTCGGTCTTCGCTTTCGTGCTGTCGCTCGAGCTCGCTCTTCTTGGACCAGTCTTGGACAATTTGCCACTTTTGATTCAACTGCAGCGTCCACATTCGATCGGCGGCGGCTTTTGGTAGCGCCATCTTGTCGATCGTTTCGCGAAATAGCGCGTCGATTTGTGATGGTTCTGTCGGTCTTGTCAGTGGAGTGGGCGATACCATCGACGGTTCACGTTCGAGAATCTCATGCGTTGAAGGCGGCGACTCCAAACTCAAACTCTCTCGACGTGGTCGATTGCGTGGCGAATCCCGCTTGGACCATCGACGGAACGGATTCATCTCGCACCCGTCGATCCTCTTGAATTGTGAAACGCTCAAAAGATTTCAACACTCTCGTTGCACGTCTGTTGTCGTTGCAGTGCCACCGTTGGAACTTCCGTCTTTTCGTCTTTCAGGAGCGCTTCCTCCTTGACTTCCACGGCGTCTTCTCGCCTCGATTCCTCCATGTCGAGCTGATTCTCACCGCTAAGTTTGTATTAACCCGCGCAAATCTTCTCAGCAGCCCAAACCCCCAAACCCCCAAACTCCCTAAACCCCCAAACTCCCTCAACCCCTACTGTCTATGACCGTCCGGTTAACTACCGGATGGCAATTCTCGGTTACATTTTTTGAAACCGGTGGAGCTCGCCAGTTACATCGAAACCGCGATGGCTCCGACGGTGCCGCCAGGGCCAGAGACGACGGCTAAACAGCCTAAAAAGCACAAGAGCATCTCGCACAAGCTCTCGAAAGTCCTGGGGCTCAAAGCGCGAACTCCCAAGAGCAACAATGCGACGCCAACAGGTCCATAAACTAGTCTGGTTGTACAATTTTGACGGCGTTTTGTGTAGCAAATCCAATGCCGCATGATGAAGACGAGATCGAGCGGCTTTTTCTTGAAGCTGTCGAGATGATGGCGCTGCCAAAAGCCGCCACGGACCGCATGCTGACGCTACCGATAGCGCAGAAGTGGCAGATCGTACAGGACTGGACGGCCAAGCAGAGCTGCAAGAACCACCGCGAGCAAACCCAGCCGGCATTTTGGGTGCAAAAGCTCCGCGATGCTTGTGACGACGCCGCGCTTTTCACCAACGAAGACGCGCGCCAATTGCATGTTCTCATGCGAGGAAGCGACCGAGAGGTACTCGAGTTGCCATGGGGCTCAACGCGACAACTTGACTAGTGGCTCACAGCCTTCCACAAGGAAGATGGCGTCTTAGCCTTGGCAGAATGGATGGCTCTCGTTGCTGCGGATAACCACACGACGCTTCTTCTGGACGCCATCCGCTGCGTGAAATGCATGATGAACAATCCGTCCGAGGAGCTTCCTCCTAGTTGCTCTAACTGCTGACTGCTGTAGGCACGGCATGCAATTGTTCCTCCAGGAGCTCGAGGCGATCGACATCTTGGCGCTCTGCCTTGACTTTAGCGCCGATCGCAAAGCCGAGACGCTCGTGGTGCTCGAAATGCTCTCGCTCATGTGCTGGTTCTCCGAGACTGGCCATGCTGCAGTCCTCCAAGCCATGGAGAAGTTCCGCCGAGTGCACCAGGAGCCAGCGCGCTACGCGAGCGTCGTGGAAGGGCTCAAGACGAGCGAGAGCATCGAACTCCAAGCGGCGTGTCTGACGTTCATCAACACGCTCGTCAATACCTGCGCCGTCTTGGAAGACCGCGTCGCAGTGCGCAACGATTTCCTGGCGCTGGACTTGCTCGTCATCTGCCACGGGATCCAAGACCAAGTGGACGCTCTACCTCGGAGTAGTTCAAGCTACGGAGCTTGGGGCTGCGGCGAGACGGAAGAAGCGGCGGCCAAGGCGCTCCTAAAGCAAATCGACGTCTTTGAGGGGCTCATGCACAGCGACATGGAGGAAACGATCGGCCTCGACAAAATCGACTTGAGCAACGTTGACGCCGTCACTGCCAAGTTGAAAGCTCTGGCGGCGCGGCATGGATGGACCCAGCGACTTCTCAACGTGCTCTTGGCTCTCTTGGTCATTCCTGGAGAAGTCTCCGTGAGCTCCAAGATGTGGGACCTCATCGAAGAAGCGCTAGTCCAAGTCACGGCGATCCATACGTACAAGTAAGTCGACAGGGAGCTTTCCATCGAGCCTTGACCTTGTCGCCGCTCTCTAGAGAGCTCAGCGGGCGGCGGATGGATTTTGGCGCCGTCAGGACCGCGCAGCAACTCGAGGACGACTTGGAGCGAGAAAGAGCTCAAGCTGCTTCATTGCAAGCGCAAGTCGAGCAGTTTCAAGCCAAGCTGGCTGTGCTGCAGAGTCAACCCATGGTCTCTAGCCGCATGGAGCTCGTTGATTCACCTCTGGGTAGACTGTGGAGCAGCAGAATGCACTGGAGAAACTCCAAGGAGCGCACGATTTACAGCAGCTACTAGACGCCGCGTTGAAGACGAACCAGGAGCTCGAAAGCCAAGTGGCAAAGCTCAAAGTTGACTTGGAAACAGCCAAGACCATGCCACGCCCAAGCGCGACAGCACAGCTCGCGATCAACGCGTCGAACGGAGCTGGCGCCGATCCGCGGCTTGAAAAGTACGCCAAGTTGCTCCAAATGGGCATGCCGCGGGAACAAGTGAGCTTGAAAATGCACACGGAAGGCTTGGACATCACCATGTTGGACACCAAGTCGTCCCAGCAGAGTCCACCGACTGCAACGACTCCAAACGCAGTCGATCCGTCGCTTGAAAAGTATGCCAAGCTCTTGAAAATGGGCATGCCACTGGCCCAAGTCGAGATGAAAGCCAAAGCAGAAGGCGTCGACCAAGCCAAGCTCGCAGATCTATCTCGGCCAGCGTCACAAGGAACCAACGCGGCTCCAACAGCGCCGCCACCGCCGACGACTCCTGCTGGCGTCGATCCGGCATACGAAAAATTCTTCAAGTTGATCAAGATGGGCATGCCAAAGGAACAAGTCAAGCTCAAGGCACAAGCGGAAGGGCTCGATCCGTCCGTCCTCGACCAAGCACCTTCCGCCAGCGCATCAGGATCGTCATCGGGCGCTCCATCGATTCCTGCCATCAACCCAGCAGCGCTCAAGCTGCCAACTAAACCCAAGGGAGCAACCCCGTCGAACCCTGCAAGCGCCACGACGTCCAAGTTGCCGCCCAAGAAGACTGCCGTCCCTGCGGCGAAGCTACGCTGGTAGGGCTTTCTCCTTCCTTGTTCTTTTCAACGCCACGGCGCTTGTAGTTTGTACTGGACGCCGCTGCCTGATGCGAGCGTTGAAGGATCGATCTGGGCGTCGATGGATGAAAGCTCGCTTGGCTTGGACTTGACCGTCCTCGAGAAAGAATTCCGCCAAGATGCTGCCAAGAAACCCACCGACGTGGCGATCGCTCTACCCAAGCCCAAGGTGGTCCATCTCGTCGACTCCAAGCGGCAGCAGAACTGCTCGATTGCGCTCTCTCGCTTCCGCATGACGGCAAAGGAGATCAAGGTCTCCATTGAGGCTCTCGACGACAAAGTCCTCACGCTGGAACGGTGCGCCATGCCCATGGACGCTCGTTGAGGTTGACACGCTTGGCTAGAGTTCAAATGCTCGAGACGATGGTACCGTCCACGGACGAGATCGAGCTTGTCAAGGTACTTAGCCACCATCATGGCCGTATTTGACCACTTGCTAGAGCTACGACGGCGACGTGGCGCTCCTTGGAGAGACGGAAAAGTTTTTCCTCGCCGTCGCCAACATCCCTCGCCTCGCCCAACGCCTCAAAGCTTTCCAAACGATGCTGACGCATGCCTCGCGCATTGACGATGTGAAAGCAAAGCTCCATGTGATGGAACGCGCGGTGACTCAACTTCACCAGTCGCAGCAGCTCGTCGTGGTACTTCAAGTCGTCCTGGCGGTCGGCAACTACATGAACAGCGGGACGTGTCGCGGCGGTCTCTACGGCTTCAAGCTCGACATTCTCCCCAAACTCACTCAAGTCAAGGCGACGTCGTCGGCCAAGTCGCTCCTGCATGTGATTGCCGACCTCGTGGCGACCAAGACGCCGTCAGCGACTTCATTTGCCGACCAACTGGCCAGCATTGACGACGCGGCGTTCATCTCATTGACACAGCTGCACACGGATGTCCAGGCGATCGAAAGCGGACTTGGTGTCGTCGCCACGGAGGTACTTTGACGATAGCCATCGGCAGTAGGAGACTCCTTGGTGTGTAGCTGCCTCTCCAGCGCGAAGTCTTCAAAGCCAAGATGCAGCCCTTCGTGACAGGGGCGCAAGCGGACTGCGCTAGCCTCAAACAGTTGCTAGCCCGCGTTCAGTGCCAATTCCAATCAGTCGCGCGGTCGTTTGGGGTTGATAAAGCTCCTGGTGACGGCGTGGACTCGGCGCAGTGGTTCTTTGGTCTGTGGGCAGAGTTTGCCAAAGCGTTCAAGCAAGCGGTGGCTGAGAACGCAGTCATGCGGCGCAAAGAAGCCCAATCTGCCATCGCCACCACGTCTGCCAAGAGCGTAGAACCCGAGGACGGCGACCTGTTCAACCAGTTTTCGGAATCCCTCGAAGGCGACGCTCGTGAAATTGTCGCCAAGTTCCGCAAGCGCCACCAAGGTGGTGGAGGCGGCGGTAACAATGGCTCCGTGGCGTTGCAGAATGAATTGGCGCTTCAGCTTGCTCGACGCAGAACATCCAAGTACAACAAGACAAACGCATGACATTTACACGACAGACGACATCGACATCTACTTCCAAGGGGCTTCCCGTGGCCGCCTCGTCTTCTATATTGGTCTAATTGAGCGAGTATTGCATCATAAACTGCGCAAATTGGTTTCGGCTTCCAACTACCAAATGACCGAGGCCGAGCGCGACCAAGTCGACGTAGTGGGTCCCGAGTAAATACTTGAGCACGGCAAACATGTCGACGCACATGGCTTGGACCATTTGGAGTGTGCACACTTCGTTGTCGAGAATTGTGTTTTCAATGCCGACGAGCTTTTGTTGCAGGGAGGGCACAGCATCGGCGGGGCAGCACCTGCAGTGTTTATCGGCGCACACGTCCGCGACAACGTCGAGGAGCAAAAAGACATCTTCCGCCATGGTCAAAATCGTGCACAGCATTTGCTCATAGTCGTAATCTGTAAACGAGCGCGTTCGCTTGACGGGCTTGGGCGTCGTAGAGCCATATTCCGCAAGGCGGCGCTTCTCCCTCAGGACTGTAGCTGCGGCTGGCACTCCTGTCTGGACGGCCATCACTGTCTGGAGCATTCTCTGGTAACTTGATGAATGCACTCCAAGGATGCATGCCACGAAATATTCGTGTGATGAAATTTTCGGGATTCGTCACAGACATCTTTTTTCCATCGGAATAAAAAAATATTCCAGAATAAATTTCGGCCACGTGGAATTGAATTAACGAGACTCGTTCATATTAAATGAGAGTGAAGACTTCATCCTCGACATGTCGTCTCTTTATTTCCTCGACCAATTTATTTGAATAGCTTGATTAATGTAAACTGAAAGAGGTCTCAACAATTCGAATTATCAAGATGATATTTTGACGTCCTATTTATTTCGACCTATTTAGTTCAAAGGCGATTCATCAGACGCGACCCGAATTCACTTTTTTTTTCACGAGCGGCGGAGTGAGTTGCAACGACACGACGATGGAGAGAAGGATAGGATGCACTGCTGGATACAATGGCGTAATGCAAGAGAAAGAAGCATGAGGAGGCTGGCAGTACATGCTTGGAGATGAGGAGATGCAAGGAGGTTTGAAAGATATGTCGGCGCTATCCAAGTATTCGAAAAACGAATCTTTGAGTCCGAGAAATACATCGACCAGTCAATCTTTTCGCCACCAACAAATTGGATGAAATCATCGACTTGGTCAAGCTCAATCCCAAAGAACAACACCGCTTCGATTCCGTTTCAACTTCGACGACAATAAGCGATCATTCGACCCAACTTGACTGTTGTGCTCAGTGTCATCGACGCAGATAATTTACATCCCGAGTGATATCACCCTTGCATGTCGAGAGAGATGGTGTTTTGCCATCTCGTGAAATAGACCCAGTCCAACTCACGTGCCTCGAAACATCGCGAAAAAACGGACAGGATATTCATGTTTCATCATTGTCAACCACCGATAGAATGCACTGAAAAAATATTCCAAAATTACGCCGCGTGGGTGCTCGTAAGCTTGAATTTTTGATGCTGCAGATGGTTGGATACATGGTTCCATATTAAAATGTCCGCGTGGAGATCCATGTCGCCCGTCCTCACCAGCAACGAGCGACACTTTTGGACGATGTTGAGATCGGCGCCTCAAACATTCCAAAAGATGACACGACATTTGTCGCAATCACTCGTGTGTTGCGGACTCGCCTTGTCATTGCGCGACGCTCATTTTCGTGGCCGAGTCGTACGGACGAAACAATGCCGACAAGTTTTGGATCGAGGTCGAGAAACGAGCGGTGGGCTTCGCCTTTTTTTCGTGAAAACATTGCACACTCTGCCCTATGCTAGACTGTATCAACAGCTTGGATTCGAAATCAGTGACCATGTCAATCGAAATCAGTAACCCCTGCACCCCCGTCGGTCGGTAAACCCTTGACAGGCTGAACCCCTTCACACCTTGACATGCCTTTTTTGCTGGAGAGTGTTTTCAACCATGGATGAAGATTGGCGGGAAGAGGTCGAGTATGCACTGTCGACGATTCGCATCGGCACGACGCTCAAGTTTGAAATCCGACAGATGGAAGAGCTTTCGCTCGCTGCGTCCCTCTCCATGCTGACAGAGATGACAGAAACCACGTCGGAAATCTCTGGACAGCGCATTTGGCCTGGCTCGTACTTGCTGGCCGAATTTGTGCATGAACACCCTGAGCTTGTGGCGAACAAACGAGTGCTTGAGCTCGGTGCTGGCACTGGACTTGTGAGTCTCGTGGCCAACCTGGCCGGAGCTCGGGCAGCTATTGCGACGGATGGCGACATGAGTGTGGTCACTGATATTCTGGAATGGAATGTTCAGCACAATGCACCGCCGTCATCGACAATCGACACCGCTTCACTGTGGTGGGGTGACAACTCCTCGAGCGGTGTGTTTCGAAGAAGATTTGGCGATGAACTCTTTGACATTGTTGTCGCGGGGGATGTTTTGTACAAGGGTGAGCTCGTGCCTCTCCTCCTCACGACCGTCAAGGAATGGCTCCATCCAGAAGGCATTTTCGTGCTCTGTCATATTCCTCGCGCAGATGTCTCCCACGAAGTTCTCCAGCGCGAACTGACATCGCATGGGTTTAAGTGGACGTTGTTGCAAGAAGCTGCGCAGGCCGAACGCTTGCCTGAGGACTGCTCCATGGATGACGTCAAGAAAGCCAAAGTGTACCGCATTGAGATTTTCCATCAGTAAATTGTCTCTTGCGTTACTCTTCAAGAGGCGGCGGCATCAGAATACGCAGTCTTGTTCGCAATTCGTCGAGCGGAGTTTCAAATTCTTGCTCAAAGTAGACGTTCAAAAGGAAAGGTGCTTGACGACCTGCGCGATAAGACCATGGAATATACTTGCAAAGCAATTGTTGGCGCTCATCTAAGTAGATTGAGTTAGAGCAAGATGCATCCATTGCGAATACTTGACGTCAGACGTAAGGGACCAACAAATCCGCTCAATGTGCACACAGGAAGGCCAGTCTGGACCAACTCGACGTATTTGAGAATAATTTCAGCGAACTCTGACGGAGGCAAGCCAAAAAGCGTGTGGAAAAAGTCATGGGATTCGCGGTATCTTTGCATGACATAAGCAAGTTCAGGGTCGTCCACAAAGCGCACTTCTGCACGACCATCCGCTTCAAACCTAAGGATACACGTCAAACTCTAAAGTAAGCGTCCCTTATCGTACCCATGGGCATCCATGTATTGCGTGTACGCGTAGCCAAAGGTATCAGTGGGAAGGGATCGCAACGCGTCAATATCGACGACACTCGAGCGGAAACGCGGCTTTTCCGCCAGTATTTGCCGTCCAACTGGATCAGAATACATTCTCAAATGCATTTGACGCAACGCAACAGTTCCTGTAACATCACCGAGAGCTGCAAGCATGTCTCCACGTTCAGGATTTGCGAACACCGACAACGCCGACCCAACAGCCACAGAAATCTTTTGCAAGGGGGTCGTTGGAACATGGGACTTGTACAAAATATGCCGCGTTGGTTCCCCAGCCGCAGATAACGTCGACATGCCCGCATGGAGGGCATAACGCCGCGCAACAGAGTGAGCGCGCTGCACGGAAGCGCGCATTTTTGAAACTGGCAGATGAACATTCCAAAAGCAATGGGAAAAGTACATCCTTCAATTAAGTAAAATAATATGAGCGTTTGTATTATTTCTTTAAAGTAAATTTTAATTAAGTAAACTAAGTTATTTTGATTTACTTAAACAAATAGAAATTTAATTGGTTGAAAATTTTAAAATAATTAGCCAATCAATGATGTCCAGATTGAAGCACATGAGGCGAACAGGCGATCAAAAGTGAAAGTGAGCCGCGATGGCACGTAACATCATGGACGTGCTGCGGGAAGGTGCGCTGGATTCCAACCTCCGTGGCCGGACTAGCAATATGGGAAAAGCTATTCAGTCCCTGGTGTGGCGAGATTCGTTCATCAACCAAGCTGAGTTCAGTATCCCGTTGGCAAGCCGTGAGTTGCGGATTCGACAGCTTCCAAACGGAGAGATCAACGGCCTTGGCACTGGCTTGACAGTCTGGCCAGCCGCGTGTGTTCTTCTCAAGTACCTCGAGCACCACTATGCACCATCGAACGGTCTAGTCGGCAAGCGAGTCGTCGAGTTGGGTAGGATGACTGCAATGTGAGTTTTGACATCAAGTCTGTAGGATGCGGAACTGGAGCAGTGGGGCTTGCAGCCGCCATGCTTGGATCTCACGTCATTCTCACCGATCAGGAGCAGATTCTCTTCCACATTGATGAAAACGTCAAGGCGAACCACATGACTGCCGATGTGTGTGCATACAATTGGGGCGAACCGCTCTCAGGTCCACTTGCCACTCCAGTCGATGTCGTGCTTATATCAGACTGCATCTTGCCAAAGCTGTATCCCGTCGAACCTCTCGTGGATGCCATCGCTCTACTTTGCACACGCGACTCGGTCGTTGTCTTGATATCGTTCGAGTACCGATACTACGAGCACTTCGACCCCAAGTCAATGTTCTGGAGCTTGATCAAGCAGTGCGGTTTGATCATACGTGGCATCCCAATCGAAGATCATCATCCCAAGTACAATGCCGACGATATTGAGATTTGGGAGATCGCTTTGACACCAAGTGCGGATAGTGACGAGTCACGACATGCTGAGGACTTGCCTCACATATAATCCCCATAAGCACAAGACAGCTTTACAATTCTTCTCGAACATGCGCCGCGATGGCAGCAAACATGTGCAATCATAATTAGCTTCACCACTGATGGATTTCAAGGGGATACCAGCGAAGCCATTGGATGTTTGAGCATCAAAGCAGGACTATCGTTCCCGAGCTACAGTGACGTAGTGCACCGATAGCATTCGAAGCCACTTCATATCTCCCGGCACGCATACAGTACATACCTATAAACCCATGTCCACTTCATCGAACCTTCTTGGTCTTCGAAAGGCGAAATATATCATTTCCACCTGTCCATGCACGAAGTCCATCGAACATTAAAGCAAGCCTGTAGAATATTAGTGAGATAACATTGGCGCAATCTGCAGCATGCGAGCGCAAGTCCAAGCCGCGAGATCGTTCGTGAAGCGACGAGTGCTTTGGCGCCTCCTCGTCGCAGCTCAGTCATCGAAATGAAAGGAAAAAGGACCTCTGCCGGTGAATTTTGATCTATTATAGCAAAAAAATGGAAATATTTTGGCAAATTTTGGAGTTTTTTTCATGAAAAACTTGATCCCCCCACTTTTGTCTTGAGATTTTTTCACTTGGAGTATGTATACTCGTGAGGGTGGTGAATTTTAATTTTGGTGTCATCAGCAGCATGGGCGACGTGCGGGTGGTATGCCGTGTGCGACCGCCAAATGCGATGGAAATCGCTCGTGGAGCTGCAGGTATGCGCTGTGTGAAGACGCAGTCTCCAGGTCTCGTGCAGCTCTTCGCGGACGGCATGGAAAGCGGCGCAACCCCGACATCATTTACGTTTGACAGCGTCTTTGGAGAAGAGTCGACACAAAAGCAAGTGTTTGACGAAGTCGCAAGGCCGGTCGTGGCGGATATCATGGAAGGATACAATGCCACAATATTTGCATATGGTCAGACGAGCAGTGGGAAAACGTTTACGATGGAAGGCGCGTCGATTGACGACGATGAGATGCGCGGCATCATTCCCCGCACAGCGACTGAACTGTTTGCGCGGCTCATGGAAGCTGATGAGAACATGGAATTTGTGGTGAAAGTCAGCTACATTGAAATTTACATGGAACGCATTCGCGATTTGCTCGATCCGTACAAAACTAAGACAAATCTCCAAGTCCGCGAAGACAACGACAAGGGAATTTATATTGACGGCGTTACCGAGCTTTGCGTGACGAGCGACGAAGAACTCCTCGCAACGATGCGTAGCGGTACAGTCAATCGAGCTGTCGCCGCCACCGGCATGAACGAAGGGAGTTCACGTTCCCACAGTGTCTTCATGGTCACTTTATACCAGCGAAACTTGGAAACAAACTCAACCAAGGTGGGAAAGCTCTACTTGGTCGATCTTGCTGGTAGTGAAATGGTGCGCAAGACCGGAGCGTCAGGAAAACAGCTCGAAGAAGCCAAGACGATCAACAAGTCGCTCAGTGCACTTGGTATGGTTATCAATGCCCTCACTACCGCCAATGTCACTTTTGTCCCTTACCGCGACAGTAAACTGACGCGTGTGCTGCAAGAAGCTCTCGGTGGTAACTCACGGACGTCTCTCATCATCAATGTCTCGCCAAGTATTTACAACGCCCCGGAAACGCTCTCCACCCTCCGATTTGGCAATCGCGCCAAGGCCATCAAGAACAAAGCCGTCGTGAATGCCGAGAAGAGTGCTGAAGAGTACAAGCAGCTCTTGGCCAAGGCCGAGAAAGCCATCAACATGCAACAAAACTACATTGTTGTACTTGAAACACGGCTGAAGCAAGGAAATCAAATTCCAGCCACGGAAGCAGCCACAACACCGCCGCCAGCGGAACTTGCAGCGCTTCAAACTCTCCAAGAACGTGTCTTTCAGCTCGAGGAACAACTGAGCGAAGAAAAACAAGAGTCTAGTCGACGCGGCGATGAAATTCGATCTCTTACCTCTGTTCTCAATGAGACGCAAGCTCTTGTGGACGACCTGCAGCGGCAACAACAAGCCTACGAACGTCATCGCCACGACGATCAGACAGCGCGTCTGCTGCAAGAAGAGCTCGCCAACATGAAGCTCGAGATGGACAAAGTTATGTTTGAAAACCAGGAGCTAAAACTCCACATGGCAACTCTACAGCAGGAGAAGGAACGCCTACTTGCCGAAGCTGCGGTACCTCCTGCATCTCCTCGGACAGCCATGGACGCGCTTGTGCGACCGACTGGTGCCATGTCGCTCGCAGAGGCCATCGTACCCCCAACACCTCCAGTTTCACGCGCCAGTAGCGTCATTACAGACGAATCGCAAGAGCTGACGCAGGTTGCCAAGCTCGAATTAGAGCTCAAAGCTGTCCAAGATGAACTTTTGACCCATCAAGCCCAAGCTCAAAAGGAAATCCAGAGATTCACAGACGAACGCCGTCAACTCACGAGCCAGGTACGCCATCTTGTTCCCCTAATCGTGATATCCTCTGTGTAGATTGAAGAATTGGCACTTCAGCTACAAACTGTCCAGACAAACCAACATGCCATCATGACGACGAACGGTCCAACTGGCATGTCGGCCCGAGAGAGGCAGCACATGCGTTCCATTCAGCAAAAACTGGAGCAATTGGTCGCTGTCCACCGTCAACTGTTGCGGAAATACGCATCTCTCGAAGCCGAGCACAACGAAGCGCGACAGAAGCTTGGCCTGCGCGACGAACGGATTAAATCTCTCGAAGTACGATCAACTCCACATTGCATGACCTGATTGCTTGGTCCTCGTAGGCAAATACAAGGCTCATGGCGAGCAACATGCGCCTCCAATCGGAGAAACACTTGGAAGAACTGAGCGCTTTGCATGTACAACTGGCTGAGCTGCGCAAGAACATGGTTCTCGACACAGTTGCCGACGACAAGACAACGACAGAGCCCACAACGGCAGCAACAGGTGGAATGCTCCGCCGACAGAACAGCCTCTATCATCGCCAAGGAAGTATGGTGGGTGACGGAGTCATTCGACCGATCCGAGGTGGTGGTCGTCGTCAGAGCACCCTTGACACCTCTCCCCCGAAAGCATCCGATGCCCAAGCGGGCGGACTTGGCTTCTTGCAGCGAATGTTGGGACTCAAATAAAAAAGACTCAAATGATTTTACATTTCGCCCCAGTCGGCATCATCGTCGTCGAAATCAATCTCTTCGTCCGACTTGAGACCAAAGTCGAGCGTGTCTGCACTTGCAGCTGGCGCATTCAAGTCCAGCGATGCAGTTGGGGCTGGCGCCGTGACAGCACGAGCACGGGCTTCCGCTTCAGCCTTGGCTCTTGCCTCAGCTTCAGCTCTGGCTCGTGCTTCAGCTTCAGCCTTTGCTTTGGCTTCTGCAAGCGTTCGAGCTTGTGCTTCAGCTTCTGCTCTAGCCCGTGCTTCTGCCTCCGCTCTAGCCCGGGCCTCAGCTTCTTCTCTAATTCGAGCTTCTTCAGCTCGGGCTCGGGCTTCAGCTTCAGCGCGAGCTCTTGCTTCAGCTTCGGCTCGTGCACGAGCTTCTGCTTCGGCTCTTGCGCGGGCTTCAGCCTCAGCTCTGGCACGGGCTTCAGCTTCCGCTTCGGCTCGAGCTTCTGCCTCAGCCCTTGCTCTGGCCTCTGCTTCAACCTTTGCTTTAGCTTCAGCTAGAGCTCGTGCTTGTGCTTCAGCGCGTTCTCTTGCTTCGGCCTCCGCTCTGGCACGTGCTTCTGCTTCAGCTCGTTCTCGTGCCTCTGCCTCGGCCTTCGCGCGGGCTTGTGCTTCAGCCTCAGCTTTGGCTCGGGCCTGAGCCTCCGCGCGCTCTCTTGCTTCTGCTTCTGCTTGAGCTCTGGCTTGGGCTTCTGCACGAGCTCTGGCTTCAGCTTCAGCATGGGCTTGAGCTTGAGATTCTGCGTGAGCTCTCGCTTCGGCTTCTGCACGCTGTCGGGCTTCCTCTTCGGCCTTGGCAAACGCTTGTGCTTGTGCCCTTGCTTCTGCTTGCGCCTTGGCTTCCTCATGTCGGCGCGTCGCATCATTTACGTCTACAAGGAGATGGGTCACATACATATATTAGACGCAAGGTTAAGCTAATTACCTGATGGCGAGCGATCCAAGACGGGAATATCAAGCAAAGGGGCGCGGGCCAAGTATTCCTTGGCAGGGAAGACGGATTGTTGCGTTTGGGCAACCACTTGCGCGGCTTGGATGGATCTTTCAAAATTCTCAAAGAGCTCAACATTCTTGGCAGGGTCAGCCAACGCCTTGGCAGCACGCGTGCTCACTTGAGCCAAATCCTCACGCCAAGGTCCCAGGACAAGATCAATAGCCGCGGGATCATAAGAGCGCGCAAAGAACGCGGCTTCAGGTAGACGCTTCGTCTCGACAAGGAGCTGCACACATTTCTTGAGTTCACCGAGCAAAAAGTAGGCAATAAATGCAACATTGTTGCGGGATTTAGCAGTGGCCAGCTCAGCGAGTTCTGCAAGCTTCGCGCGATCACCTCGCGACGTGTAAAGCAGCAAGAGAAGACTCAAATCGTCCGAACGACGTGCACAGTCTTCAGCCAGCGAATAATTACCATCGTTCAACGCCAAGTCACCCAATTGCTTCCACTTGTGCTGGGTGTCGGTGGCCGACGCATGCTGGTCGTGTTCACGGGCCATCATGATTTCCTTGGCAACGTCAAGCTTGGCCAATTGCACTGCCAAATCAAACTTTTGATCGGGATCCGTGGACAACACAAGTGCTTCTTCTTTGAATCCTTGGGATTCGAGGAATCGCGCCACGTTGTCCATGAGTTCGGGAGGAATGCGGGGAAGGATTGCATTTGCAGTTTGGAAATCATGGCGCACGACGGCAGTTTGGTATTCCAGCAAGACCAAGTGCACCGTGAAGCATGTCACGTGCTTTTGCTTGTCCATCAAGAAGACGACGTTTTCCTTGGGAAGATAGCCCAAGAGGTACATCTTCGTTGGCAGATGGGTAATCGTCATGATTTCACCACCGACATAATAGTTGAGTCGACCGCCAGAGTTGACGTAGAGAAAACAATCACCGACCCACGTGCCACTGCTCACCTTTTCAGACATTTCATGAAGCAATTCAAACGCGCCGTCGACACCATCAGGGTTGTTCGGGTTCGAAGTCGCCACAGCCTCTCGGTTGTATCGCAAGACATAGTACGACGCGTCGCTAGCCAAGACGACGAGATCACCAGCATCACTCCAGTAGACATTCTTGATGGTCGCATCAATCTTGCGGATGAAGCGCATGTCGTTATCCCAGTCGTAGAAAGCGATGCAATCAGGGCCACGGATACCAATGAGAGCGCCGCCGTGCAAGCCTTCGGCAGTGCAGTGTGTGGGCTTCAACGCCTTGACCTCAGTGAAGTTCTTGAAAAGCACGACTTTCGACGACGATTCACGCACGACGTAGTCACCAGTGCCGGTTGGCGACCAAGCAAAGTCCAATGCCGATCCGAAACTCTTATTACGGAGTTGTTGAGACGTGTAAATGATGTATTCGCCGTCGCCGCAAATGACCACAAAACGGCCATTGGAGTTGTGCTTGAGCTTTTGGGGGAACACTTCGCACGAGCCCAAGTCACGACCAGGAAGTGGCACACGTTCGCCATCCTTCAGGCCCATTTCTGCGACGACACCCTTGACAGAAGCTGTTTGGATTTCATTGTTGTTGGCCCAAATCAACTTGCCCGTCGCATCCATGCTGACAACAGGCGTATCGTGACCCAAACGAAGAACGACGCTGCCTTCGTCGTAGCCGATTGCAAGGGCGTTGCTGTTATCAAGGCCAGCAAGGCACCACGCACGCTCCATGCCGTAGTTGAGAGTCGTCTCGGCGCGGTAGGTTGTGCTGTGCCACATACGAACAGCGCCATCTTCACATGCTGAAATAATCAATGGGAGACGTGGATGGTACAATACATCAGCCAAGTTGTGTGTGTGGCCATCAAGAGTGTGCACAATTGTCTTGGTTTGGTAATCCCACACCTTGACAGTCTTGTCATCAGATCCAGAAATCAAGTAAGGCTTGTCACCGCCCGGGTAGTAGTCAATGCAATTGACACCGCGTTCATGACCTTCGAGGGTAAAATGAGGATGCGAGGATCCAAGGCCCCAGACGCGAATTGTGCGATCAAGCGAGCCAGTGGCGAAAGTGTTGGTATCCTTTGGATTGAACTTCGCCATCATAACATAGTGTCCATGGCCTTCAAAAACTTGTGTGCAGAGCCAATTCTTGTCCCAATCCCACATCTTGACAGTCATATCATCGGCACAAGAGAGCACAATGGGAAGGATTGGGTGGACTTCGAGGTAACGAATGTAATCGGTGTGGGCATCAAACGCCGTCACTTTGTCCATCGTGTTGTAATTGAAGACGCGGAGCTGCAAATCGTCCGACGAGGCAATGATCCATTGCTTTCGTGCAATAAAGCGCGCGTTGCGGACTGGCAACGTCGACACTTCAAACGATTTTACAAGTTGTTGCTTGTCGTAGTCCCACAGCATGACCGTACCATTGTACAAACCAGACAAGACCCACGGCTCCGTTGGGTGCAAATCCACACTCTTTACACGCTCCGAACGGCTCGAGAGCTTTTTCTTGATGTCCAGGCGCAAAGGCTAGCTCGAATTAGACAAGATCGACCTCCCATTCAACTTACCATGGTTCCTCGCGTGGGCTTCTACAAATGCGGTCGGGAAATATGCGGACGGCAAGAAACCTGTATAAATTAATAATTTGGGATAAATTATCAGAGGAAATGGTCATTACGACTTGTCGACATCTGATTGGTCAATCAAATCGATGAAATTTCACATATATCAAATGTCTATCACATATCTTTCGAGCTTCGTCATGACCTGACAAAATGTAGACTGGAGAGCGAGACCATGAGGAATCAAGCATACATGAATGGTTGTTTTGGCATTAACAGCTAGATTACACCATCTAGAGGTGAGAGATCGAGGGAGCTTGCTCGAGTGCCGACGTTTCCACATCAATGAGAATAAATCCGCGGTCAAACCCGACTGCAACGTTTGTTGAGCGACTCGTAAGTGTCCAAGCACGGCCCAAACTTTCTTCTTCCAATCGCGCCACGGCTTTACCTGTCTCGAGCGACCAGACACGAACAGTCTTGTCTTCGCTCGACGACACAAGCCACTTGGACGAAACGGATGAGAGGGCGGTGATGTTGCCTCGATGGCCATTAAATGATCGGATGAATCCCAAGGTCTTTTCATCCCAGAGCTTGATCGAGGTATCGTCCGCACCCGTGACGATCCCAGCATCCACGAAACCAACACAGTCGACACCTTTTTCATGAGCATTCAGCACGACTTGCGTCGGAACTTCATTGCCAAGTTTCCACAGGCGAAGACTGCAGTCCAGACTGCCGCTTACAACAGCTGACGGATCTCGAGGATGAAACTTCGCACTCATGACGTAATGTTCGTGACCAGCGAATGTGTCTTCATTCGTCCACTCCCGGTCCCAGTTCCACGTCTTGACCAGCTTATCGTCACCAGCTGAAAGCACGAATGGAAGAGTCGGATGAACATCGAGGCTGCGGATGTAGTCGGCGTGTGCTTCGATTTGAGCAATTCGGGCCCACGATGCACATTCGTAGACATGGAGACGCCCATCGTCCGCACCAGCAACGAGCCAGTTTTGTCGGGGAATGAAGCGAACGGCACGGACAGGATGGCCGATGTCAATGCGAAAGAGAGGGGGGCCTTCAAGGGTGGTAGTTTCAATCACTTCAATTCCGCCGGAGTGGAGTCCCAGGGCTAGCCAGGGCAGAGTAGGATGCCAATCGACAGACTTCACGCGGTCAGTAGCTCGAATCAACTTGTTTTCCATGATCAAATGCGAAAATGGCTTTATTGTTTAATATCCTCTCTGTCTGATCGTTGAGCCAATCATGAAATGCCAGCACCATCCCGGTGGCACTGTCAAACACCAAGTACACATTTGGATCCAAAAGATCGGCTCCATTGAGTAGAGCGGAAGAATGCAAGCCCAGTACTGGAGCTACGGTCGCTTTAGGGCATGATAGGGTGGCCTTACGCTTCGAAAAGTTGTCCTGGAAACCAGTAAATATATTTGTATCAAATAAATAAATATATTTCTCATAAATATATTTATTTCAAATTCGAGCGAATACAAACATATTTATTTATTTCGGTGAAATAATTTCAAATATTTGAGTGGTCATTACGTTCGCCAAGCACAACAGTTTGGGGCCATTCATGAGTTGAATGGCTCTAAAACAAGTTCTGACGACTTTTGTGTTGGCAATTCTATCCTCGATAGAGCTTTGAAGAGGAAGAAAACGAGGCTACCTAGTGCGATTTGCGCTTTCTTGTCCCCACATCAAACGTCTGCGAACGTTTGTTCTCGAGAGTGAAGAATGCATTCGGAGATCGACGCCAAAATGTGCTTCCAATCAACTGTGAAGCCCAAGTGTTCCTGAATGCGAACTCTTTCTTGTGGGATGTTCATGACATCAACACATTTGTCAATGAAAAGATTAATGAAGGTTAGAATACAACTTACAATATGCATAATATATTTTTGTGTGTGAATATATTTATTCCTGCCAGGGCAAGTTATTTACCTTACTAGTATTTGTAAATACTTCGAAGTATCCGATCATGAAATAAATAATAAGTAATTATTTCGGAGACTCTGCTGCAAACCCATCACGCTTGTCAGGGTGAACTGCCCATGCCCATTCACAGTCGGTCGGTCCAACTAGTCGCTCCCTCTATGAGTCGAACCTTGTCGATAGAGCTAAACCCCCGTCCAGTGCTGTGATAATGTATGACCGTTGCAACCGCCATGTGATTCCAACGTGCAAGGCACGACCTTTGGCTCCAGTTCGCCCCGTATCACCGAGGTGAAGATCCCATGTGGGCCATCTAGCTGCGTAGCTTGATGCGTTTCCAGTACTAGTAAATTGTTTGTTTTTATTCCCACGACGTGTATTTATCCCCGCAAATTCATTACTTTCACCTCAACTTGGGGCATTTACCCGTGGATGGAATCTGCGAGGTGCTGAAAATACGGTTGTGGCTAATGGGCTTGCAAGAGCTCTTTGGCTTCCTCGATGCACGGCCAGTTAGCATCCTCGGGGAGTTGCTCGAGGAGGATTTCCACTTCTTGCTGTATCGCATGGAGGCGACTCGTGCTTTCCGGCAACATGGCTTCTGTCTCGGCGAGCACCTCTTCTTGTTTCCGTATGTCGTGGTCGTCGTACTTTTCACGGTCCGCGCGCATCGACTCTATCTTGAGAATCTGCTTGGCCTTCTCCTTCTCATAGTACACCAAGTCTTTCTTGGATCTCTTCAAGACGCCGACCTTCACCTTGAGTTCCTTCTCCTCCACCATGATGATCTGAAGAGGCGGGCGGTTGATTGGTCAAAAGGTCGAAAAAAATTTGTCATTTTTTAGTCAACTTTTGGATAGAAAAACGCGAAAAATGAACCAAAGTGGTCAACTTTGAACCATGAGGAGGAGCGCGCACATCTCCGCGCCGCCTTGGGTGCAATCTATGACACACACGACGACATGGTGAGTTTGGCACCCAGCCATTCCCCCCCCTTTCGCACTATGCAGCTCCGTATGGATGACGTGGATGACGCAGGGGCTTGGAGAGCTTGGAGAGTATATGCGATGGGAAATTCTCCACATCGACTAGGGAGATCCAACGAAGTGGCTGCAAGATGCGGCGTTTGGGTAAGTTGATGCATCTGTCGCTGCCAAGACAAGATAGTGAAATAAAGATTGTGGGTGTGTATACTGTTGTGGCAGGGAACGAAGGCTGGACTGTCGCTCTGTTGTAGTGTCCATGTCGATGGAAATGTTAGTCATCACGATATTGTTGACGTGTGAGTCGGAATTCAGGTGATGCTGACACGCGTGGACGAGTACATGTCTACGTGGCAGTCTGGCCATCTTTTCAGCGTCACTGGCGATATATCATGCTCCAAGGATGCATCCTCAAGGTTGCTCCCAACTTTTCAAAAGGCGCCTCTGCGATTGTAGACAATTTCTAGCAGTCACTATCATCCACAATGCGCCTCGCCACGCTAAAGTTACGCTGGTCGTTTCTTGGGTGCGACGAGCAGCTCAATGTCGCTTTTGATGAGTACAAAACCATTTCCATCGCATTCTGAGCAAAACGTACTCACTAAAGTCGTTTTCTTGTTGATTACGACTCGATTACGACAGAGCGGAACACGTTCATCGCGTGTGTTCAAAGCTCGATAATGTTGGTAGAGCGTGTAGCTCCAAATAATTTGTGCTTGAAGTTCCAGTTGTTCGATCCAGCAGAGGCCGCGAGATGTCAAACGGTCGTCAAATGTGTGTGCTTTGGTTTCTTCATGTTGTTTCCCCAGTCAGAAGAGTGACGAGCAGAGTATATACTCGGCGACATCCAGACGACCAAATGGGCGGTGTTTCGATCCTACAACTCGCTCTCCAAAGCACAGCCCGCGTGTTCTTGTTCGTGACATGTTCGAACACTTTTGAGCCATTCAGACTTCGCAAAGAACTGTAGTAATCGCGACCATACGACTGACAACGACCCGCAGATTGTTGACGACATGATGACGACTCGTTAGAGTGTGGTAGACACTGATTAGGCCCCCCATCGAGTCGAGTAATCATCTCAAGTCTTCCCACCAATTGATCGGATTGAACCAAATAGTGTAAGATTCGACACTATATTCAGTATTCCCCAAGCTCTCCCGCTTCCGTTTCCATCATGCCCTCCGGTCGAAACGCACAAGGCAACCGCTACAACTCGCCCGCGCCGTCGCAGCCCAACACGACGAGCTACCATTACTCCAACACGAATGGATCGTACTACTACTCGTACGAGTATGCTTGACTCTCAGGTTATACTTTGTGTGCTTTGACTAGGAACTCGAATGGATCGACGTACTACAACAACGGCCGCGGGTCCTCCACGTACACGACCCCCTCAGGCTACCAAGTGCCCAGGTCGTCCGAGTAAATGAGCCTCTTTCCTTAAAGTCTCTCGGCCTTTGGACAGAAGGACGAACGCTTGAAGTTCTGCACTGATGACGTATTAAGGAACAATTATAATGGAATTCATTGGACTAATGATCTCAAACGTGACGATCTTATGTCGTTGGGAAGCTCGATCGCTCTGTTGCCCTGCAGACATGTTAATGGGGAATTATAGTGGAATTCGTTGGAATAATCATCTCAAACGTGACGATCTTATGTCGTTGGGAAGATCGATCGCTCTGTTGCCCTGCAGACATGAAATGGGTTCAGATATGGTACTTGGCCGACAGGGCGATTGGCTGGAATGGGTTTGATTACATTGAAGATGTCTTGATGATTATCTGGCGCGCCTTGTTCTCGTCGTTTCCATCTTGAACTTGGCGCGGTCATGCAGAAAACAACAGAAGTCGACCTACCGGTACATTCGGAAAGATTCTCAATGAAATTTATCACGAAATAGTGTGATTTCACTTATGAGACACTCGGCCATGTGATGAAGGGGTGGAGCCCATACACACGAGCGGGGGAATTCCAGTACGAATCGAGCCAAGGAAGCTGCGGCTGCATACGAAACAAAGCATTGTTGGACATGGAAAAGTTGACCAAGTCGACTGTCGTTAGACTCGCTGAGAGATCTAGGATGATGTGGGTGCAAGTGGCGTCCTGGGGTCTTTTGGGGAACCTCAAATCCGCCAGTCTTCTGCCATGGAGGAGATGCTTTAGGACAGTCCGACAGCTTGGAAGGAATTGGAGGTCGACCCATGTCGCGGATGGTCGTAATGGTGGATGGGAGGAGTGTTGATGATTTCTTCCACTTAAGCAAACGAAATCATTGCCACATCATTCGATTACGACACGTAAAACACATATAATCAGGGATAAACACATATCTCGAGGTTAAGCCCGGTGGAATTCGCGTGTTTTACCCAAGATTACATTTGAAGTTGTTGAGAGCACCCAGCTGCAATCCTACCAGGACAATTTCATGATGCGCTTCCGGGGTCCATTATAAAATTTGCACCTCTGGTACAACATACCACGAAATGGCCATGATTGACGTCGCTCCTCCATCTCCATCTACCAGCGACGAAGGTGTCACGATGTGCTTCTTCAATGGTTGCACAAATCCAGCAAAGCCAGACGACTGGCGATGCACATTTCACCGAGCGCGATCGCGCTGCCAAGTTGCTGGCTGCAATAGCCAAGTGTACGCCAGACACCTCTGTGTCAAGCATGGCGGCAAAAAGACGTGCCAAGTCGCCGGTTGCGAACGAAACGTGCGTCTCGGAACGCTCTGCACACGCCATGCTGGACCGATCGTGAAAAAGCGATGCCAGGAACCCAACTGCCCGAACCTCGCGCACAATTTCAACAAGTGTGTGCGACATGGTGGTGGCCGCAAATGCAAGTTTGGTGGATGCTTGACGCATGCGCGCAGCGGAGGTTACTGCTGCCGACACACGCGCATCGTGAAAGAGAACGCCGAGAAGGAGAGTGCCTCAAGCGAAACCAGTGACGAAAACGAAAAGTCAATGCTTCAAGTCATGGAGGAAGTTATTGAGCCGTTGGCATGGTCCACCTCGATCAAGATGGAGCAAGACATTATGGATCTTGCGCCCATCGACTGGAACTCGGCTTTGGACGACATCCTCGTCAAGTCTACCGAGTGGACCAATTTGTTTGGCGGTTTGGATGAGCTGTGGTGTTAGCTCAATGGTAGCACCTTATTTAGCTGTAGATAGCAACACGCGACTAATGTACTCCTGTTTATTGACTCTGGTGCCTTCCTGCATTTCGCTCACTTGTCAATCATGCAACATAGAAGTTGCAGTGACGTCAACTTGCGTCAACATTCCAAAGATTCCAAGGATCTGTCCATCGCCGGCCAGTGGCGCATGCATCGCGTGAAAAATTTGCGCCTAGCATCTTGGAGTCCATGAGGAGACTCGACCAGTAATGTTGTTCACAGGCCGGATTCCACTCACGATCATGGAAGGAAACGCTGTCCAACACATATTATCCGGAAGACGTTATTTTATCCGGACACACTCTTTATCCGTATGAGCTCGCATGTCCGGATACAGTGAAGACTAATTTCGGATAATATTTCATTATCCGGATCTTTGATCAAATACTTCATCATGCTACGTCGAGTGGTTCTACGCGCGCCAAGTAACGTCCGTGCGTTTGCGACGACGGCGGAGGAATCAATGCGAGCGTCGTTGCTCAAAGCTCTTGATGCCACGCACGTCGAGGTGAATGATATTTCCGGAGGCTGCGGCTCGATGTACAAGATCGAAGTGGTCTCGGCTGCGTTTGAAGGCAAAACTCGCGTCGCGCAGCATCGAATGGTGAACGAAGTGATCAAGGAAGAAATCGGCGGCATGCATGGCCTTACATTGAAGACACTGACGCCAGCGCAGTTTAAGCCCACATCGTAAGAGAGAATAGCACTCGTGTGATTAAAGTCTATTAAGAGGAAGATGCCCACTTGGCAACTCCTGCATCGTTGATGATGCAGATGTGGTCCAAGTCTCGGAAGATTTCGTTGTAGTCCAAGCAGAAGCCAATGACAAACTTGTCAGGGATGGAAAACCCGACAAAGTCACCAAGGAAACCACAGCTTTCGGGGTTTCGCTTCTCCAACAAGCTCGCAACACGGACAGAGGCAGGTTCAGACGCTTGCAAGTATGGGACCAACTTGGCCATGGTTTTGCCTATGTTCAGTCGTCAATGTTGGTGTATTTGGTGCTTGGGTTCACATACCCGTGTCAATGATGTCTTCCACGAGGAGCAAATGCTTGTCTTTGAACTTGGACAAGTCAGCACCGCTCACTTGAACATTTCCCGTCGAGTGCAAGCCATCGTACGACTTGACTTTGATGAAGTCAAACGTGAACGGGACGTAGTCGCACGTGTTGTACTTGTGGAACAAGCGGAGTTTCTCAATCAAGATGTGGAAAAACGCACTACCGCCTTTCAACACACAGAGCAAATGGATCGTTTGGCCTTCATAAGCCGCTCGGATATCTTGCGCAAGTTTTTCCACGCGGTCGTTGATCAAACCATGGGGAATCAAGACGCTGTCGATGTAGTCCTACAACGTGTTTCCCATCAGAAAACGGCGGCGTGGGGCCTCATACCGAGTAGTGGTTTGGCACCAGGAAGTGTTCCTTCGGGAAAGATGCATCGTCGGCTAAATAAATGGGTTCCTTTCTCTACAAGAGGCGTCCGTCTGTCAGTTCAACACCGCCGTCGCCATCGAATTACCGCTTGAGCCATCCTTGTCACGAGTGAAGAAGATTCAACAATGGAGAAAAGTCGCCTCTGATTGGCCAAGCGAAGATTCGATGTCTCTGATTGGCTAGTCACTAGGGCAAGGGATATCGGTGGATCCCGATGGATGGGCACGACTCCATGGAGCAAGATGCCGAGACATGACTGGGATGAATCCAAGCCTCGAATGCAATGGCTGGACCTGAAAAGCTCTGCAAACAGACACTGCTACAGCCTCTCTATGACAGCGTCGCAACGCTCAAGTCACTGCGTTGAGAACCCACTATTTTACATGGTCAATGTTGACTCTGCCCGTTCAACACCCAGCTCTCGTGCTCTGTTGCCAGCGAGAGGAACGTCAGCCAGACCGCTAGATAGTCTCCATGGCTAGAACTGTGCTATAGAAAGAGTATGGGCACAAGGCTCTATTCTCGATTTACAAATGGTTGGAGCTCAAGGAGATCGGCTGGACGATTTGTCTTTGACGATATGGTCAAACATATCAACTGCCCGCTTGCACGCAGATGGGACGACTGCATTGCAGCCACCTTCGCATGCATTGCGCTTTGCTGGAATTGGACGCACGGATGCGTATTCAACGCAAGCACCTAGCAATTCCATCAGCCCAAGAGCAGGCGTCATTTTCTACCTGCACAGTCGACTTGGAATGGACACAACTGGCTAAACGGCATGTCTGTCGTTCGATTTGCACAGACTTGCTTGGTCACATCGAGCGAGCCAAAGAAGCAACCATTCATGCACGCTTCGTTGAATTCGTTGCTAAAAGAGTCTCGCCATGAGATACAAGTCCTCGAAAGGCATGCTCCTACTTGGGACACACTTTGTTGCACATTTCTTGGTGCCATTTCGATTGAACGGCTTGCGCTGTGCATTTCGTCCGGAATGAACCCTCGGCTGGAGTGTCCTGGCCTCGAAAGACGAACGCATACATGCCGCCGATAGCTAGAAGTGCCACGACGGCTATTGCAACGTACACTCGCTTGCGGATTCGTGGTTTATCCACTTGCATTTGTTTCCAATAGTCAGACGCTTCTTTCTCCCATCGGCTGCTGTAGCTTCCCCCACTGCTGCTTTGCTTGATCGTGATCGGACGTCGCAACATCGCGGCCAAATCCACACTGAGTCTATTTTTGAGAGATGCGATGGATATTCGAGCTAAATATAGGTCCCGGAAGATTTCTCGACGAGTTCAGCCACGCCAAAGACACTGCGGACAAACAAGTAGGCGCTGATTAAATTTGTCGGCACGTCCCTCTTCCGTGCAGCAATATCGAGAGTCATCAGCTCTTCCACAGGACCAGCGCATGGACTCACGCTTAAAAGCTTGCGCGCGAGCGCTGCCAAATCTGGATAAACGTGACGGTGAACCTTCCACCAAGCCAGAGGATCCACCAGGTCACTAGCAGTTGGAGTCTCCAAGTACATGGTCATATCGCCAGAGGCATGGCCATCGTCAAAGGGATACAATTCACTCCAAGACGACGAAGACGTCCCTGGCAAAGTGGGCTTCGGCGGCAAGAGTTTCTGAATGTCGTCGAGCGTACGTTGTTTGTCTGCAGGAGAAAGGAAGGGTAAACTCTTGAAGCGAGGATCAAGAACGCATACTTGAGTCAGCGACGGATTTTCAAGGATGGCATGAACAAGTGGCAGGATAGACTTGCCGTCGGGTTTGTTGGCCATCAACTTGACAATGCCATGGAGAAGGCTGTAAACCAACGAGGCTAGTGGCGGCGTCGTTGCCATTGCTGTGGTTTGCGTCAACAAGACATGGAATGGGCCTAGAAGCGAGACAAGAGACTGGAGGTGCTCAGCTTCTCCATCAGACCACGATGGATGATCTAGCAATGCTTGGAGCATCTCAACTGACGTCCACCACACACCAGGTCGATCCATTTGAACTACAGATTGGGCCAAGACAATTCGCCTTGCCTTCTCGAGTAGAGGCGACGAAAGGCGAAGAACTTCTTCCATTGCATTGGCAACTTGCTTGAACAAACATGGAACAACCGTGACATCAGGAAACGATTCCAGCCATGTCATGGAAGAGTCCCATTTCGGATCAACTGTGATGGCACAAAGGCGATTCTGGAGTTTCCACTGCGTCACAGTTTCTGAAACCACGCGCACGGTTTCGCTGGCTGTGAATTCATCGATTGACAATTTGGAGTCGAGCACGCATTGCCGTGGTTCAAACTCGGTGGTGATCCAATGCGCAGTGACGACAACAACTGAATGTCCATGCTCAGCCCACTCGTGCACTGAGAGAGAAAGAGGATGTTGATTGTTGTCGAAATAGGTTTCGAGTGCAGTGCGTTGTGAATGCATTAATTCCATCAGAGATGCAACTAGAGGGGCTCCTTGCTGTGGATTGAAGATTCCATTTCCTACAACTCCCACTGCGCAATAAGATCCAACCTACGTTGACAAAATTACCTTTCTTGAGCAACGTGTGCAAGTCAGCATCGAGCTGGAGGGGAGTGTATTTAGCCGTTGCATATTGTATCCACTGAATTGTGTGGCGTGCATAGGTTGACTTCAAATAACGCGAAGCTGTCAATTTGCCAAGTTTGTCATCAGCTGCTGGAGCTCCTGCTGCTGTGGACAGCCCTCTGTCGTCGGCTTTGTCAAAAAAGGACAACGAAGTAGGAGCTATTGTCATCGCGTGCGATCGTTCGTAGTCTTGTTCTGATTTGCCAGGCGGAAAGATCTCATGCTTTCTGCGCAAGTGACGTGTCATGGTTGAAGTGCCACCCGAATATGCAAAGACTGTCGTTCCTAAAGGGAGACAGTGCAGGCACGCGATAGACTTTTTGTCTTCGCTCCGCTCAAAATGGTCCCAAATGAAGCTCGAATTGGGCATCGTCTTGCGCTTCTTGGCTGTCGGGGATTCATCCTCGCCTCGCTTGTCACAATGTTGCTCCATCTTGAACCGGTTGGGCGAGACTGAACCGACCAAAGAACGTCCGGATAAACATTATCGTTAACCGGTCAATAATTATCCGGACGAACTTTTATCCGGATACCTGGCCATCGAAGTCTGAAACGGTGTCGGACTTTCGATTTGAAACCGTCGGTGAAAATGGGCCGTCGGCGCTGGATGAGGGAACTTTGGCGAGGCCAGTTGAGCCCCCATGAAAAGGATATTCATGAGGATAGCGACTTCAAGAGCTATCTCATGGTATACGTGATGGTGTCGGTCGTGACTGTCATCGTGGCATGTCGGGAACTGAAGCCACAGACCATTTGCTTCAGGGCAACAACTCCAAGTGTAAAGTACGATACTGGAGCGATGTTGCTCTGCGCTCAACAAGAAAATGATCAAGCAGGATGGCGTTGCATGGCGATGTCCAGCCGCGACGTACAATTTGAAGATGGTGCTCCTGATGTCCACGTGAATCTTCCCAACACACTCATAGAGTCGTCATTGTTTGGGCAAATTAAGTTGCAAGGTTAGAGGACGTCTTTCTTCAAAACCTGACATGTCTTCCAGGAGGCTGGCCTCACATGAATACGCTGCTTCATGTACTCGCATGCTCAGCCAGCATTACCACAGTTGTCTTCCTCAAGAATCGTGTCGGATTCGCCCCTGCACTTGTCTGGTCCTGCAATGTGTTGTTGTTCCTCATGGCATTGGCCACAGGTACTTGGACCATCAATGTTCTGGTCCTTGATATAAATTAGATGCATTTACAGTGCTTGCTTGGCGGGACAATTGCTCCATGATGGGCTTGGTTCTAGCTCAAGAATTCACCAACTCAGTGCCAAAAGATGTCGAGACGGAATGCTTTGTCGAGCCTCGACTAACGTTTGTTCTGCTCTTTGCCGTGGCAGGCTGTCTTTGTGCTGGCAACGCACTGATTGCATTGTTCCATCGTCCAAAGTTGTTAACAGCGTCGTCAATCCCCTCCGTTTGTGATCCAAACTTCGTCTGAGACATCCATCGTATATTTAAAAATGCATGTGAATTCTCTACTGACTGCTTGACAAAGCACTGCGGCAGCGGTACGAGCAGTAGCAGAAGCCACCAACAAACACAAAGATCAAAACGCCAAAGATAATCCAGCCAAACGGATGTGGCAGCATGTTGATCAAAGTCTACACAAACCAAAAAGTTAATAAGAGAGTTGACACAGAAGTACAGACCAAAAGAACATTGACGAGCGGACCAGCAAATACGAGGAATGCAACGATGAGAGCGCAGTAAACAAAACTGGCACAAGCACCAAACGCCTTGGGGCCAATGAGGGATTCAAGCAACGCAAACGGGTTGAACAACGCCCTAGTTCGTGCAACACGTCAGATCATTCCCGTCAGAGCAACGTACGTCAAATGCAAACGATCTGCTGGTTCCGCCAGTGTTGGGAAAGCATTGGGCTCACTACGACCCATGCCAGCGGCGCGGACTTCTGCATGCGCCTTTGGCATGATTTCAATTGCCATGAGCAACTTGCCCGCTTCGACACGAGTCTTTGTGTGGGGATCAATGGTCGTGCAAGTAAGCCACTGAGCATCTTCAGGATCGTCGCCCATACCAATGCGTGACTTCAATGCTTTGATCATCATATTGGCGCTTTCTTTCTTGTCGTCCTTCTTGGGCTTGCGTTTGTTCTGGGACGCCGTCGAGGTCGAGCGCGTCAAGAGCGCAGAGCTTTCACCAGCTTCCAAATCGATGTCGTCTGCATTTTTACCACTGGCAGCTTGATTGAGCTGCGCGTTGGTTGGGGTCTTCACTTTGGACTTGACGGGCTTTTGTTTGGCGTAGACATTCACAAGTTGCTTTGTCTTGTACGCCTGTTTAAGAGGCTCCGACAAATTGACAATCGTGTCACTCAAGCAGTCGTCGAAGAGCATGTCTTTATCCCACAATTGGACGTGCAAGTGGCCTTTATCAAGCTCGTTCTGGGGATCAATTGGTAATGAAATATCAAATTTCATGCGCCAGTTGAAAGAAGCTTTGCCGTTCTTGGCACGCCAATGAATGTCAGTATACTGAGCACGTTCAGCGTACGATTGCATCCAGCACTTGACGAACAAGTCGCTCATTTCCGAGAATTCATCACCAGGCACGACATCTTTGGCCTTGTAGATCACGATGCGGACTTCGAATTGCTCAATTGGCGGAAGCGAGATATCAACTGGATGTGACATCGATGCCTCGGTGGGCGTCAAAATATCAAGCCACAAGCGCAATGATCCTTGCGTCACAACACTAGCTGGTGTGTACCTAGAGCAAAGTGATCAAACTTTTCATGAAAGCAACGTACAATTGACGGGTCTCAACTGGGCGGAACGTTCCTTCCGACAAATTCCCCATGGTGCGCCAGCGGTCATCGAACCAACGATCTTCCAAATCAATTGTCGTCGCACCGATGAAATCATCACCAGCGTCTGCCGAGAGGGCAAACAGGTCGTAATCGTAGCATTCAATGGACAACGCCTGGGGGAAAATGCATGAGGTCCATCCAACATTCAAGAAAGCAGTACCGATGCACCAGGTAGATTGGCCTTGAACTCATACACGTTGTGGAATTTCGGGTTTAAAGTCGCTTCGATGTACTTGTCGCGATCGTTGAAAATCGTGTGATTGCCCAGCTTGAGTCGCAAATAAGGATCCGACTTGCCGTTTTGATCCTTAGCTTGGAGTGAAAAGGCGTCCAAGACGTACAACTACAAGTTGACAATTTGAAACCAGTTTTAAGTTGGATGGCCTAACTCGAATGACGTAGGGCTGAGGATTGAGCAGTTCCTTGAGATCGAAGAGCGGAGGCTCGTCACGACTGTTGATCACGCGAATAAGACCCTTGAACTTGCCAACAGGTCGATAAGTTGACTCAGCTCCACCAAATTTTTGGCCTCGGTAGACGAAATACACTTCAAACGGAGTGGTTTGCAATTTCTCTTCAACGGATACGGTCATGATATTGCGATTGCGGAGATATGGAGGGGTCTCATCGTCTTCAGGGCCAAGTTCAGGAACGGCATTGTCATTCTTCATCGAGAGCGGCAAACCTTTGCCGTCATCGCCACCAGACTTGGGGGTAACAGGGCCGTCCACATGGGGATTGCCTGTGGTGAACTTGGTCATCTCACCTACGGATATAAGAGTCTAGACTAGACAAGGAAACACTACCAGGAGCAACATAGTCGGGGTTGGGCAGGCCATTCGAAAATTGCAATTTTGTCGACAAGTCAATCGAAGTTGAGCCAAGAAGCGGTTTATGGAAACCACCGAGAAGCGTGTCGTACACACCCAAATTCAATCGAGGCGCAAATTGAGCGTCGTCAGGCAATTGCAATGGAATAATGATGCGTTCGAGAAAATTTGGGTTATTTGGACTTGGTTTCGAGCTTCCTGTGGTCTTCTTTGGGCGGTTCGTTGAGCTCACTTCACCGATATCAAACTAAGCATGCAAACGTTTGTTGATTGAATAAACGTCGGAGTTTACCTGAAGATAAGGCATGTGGAGAGGCATAAAGCCGATCGGGCTCAAATCACGCACACCCAAACAAACGATTTCCAAGAACTTTTCTTGCATCTTAGGCTTGATGGATGCTGGAGGCTCGATCACTTGATCTGGAAAGTCTTTCGCGACCAGCATGCACGAAATGAGCAATTCGCCGTCATCAAATCCTCCCCTGTCTTCTTCATAGCTCAATTTGTACCACTTGGGCTTAGGAACAGTGTAGCCAGCAATGTAGTCAGCGCTGGAAATGATATCGAGACCTAAGTTTGTCGCGATGAGTCAAGATTAAATTTGGAGAACTTACTTTGAAGATGAATTGATACCCCACCGACAAAATCGTCCTTGTCCCAGCGATCCCAGTCAAAAACTTGAAAGCCGATTCGAGGTTGATGAGCGCGTTCCTGTAATGAAGTTTACGCCTGTCTCAGTTGAACTCGGAATTACCGTAGGGACTTCAATGTCAAATACCAGAGTTTCGTAATACATGGGATCTCTTGTCTTCATTTTCGTCGAGCTCTTCAAACCAACACCATTACATGTGATGGCAACGTAAGGATCGATCAATCCGTTGGCGTCTGCGGCTGGTAGTCCACGCCCTTGGAACAAATGTACCATTAACGCATAGCTTGCCGACGGACTCTTGTTGTTGGGCAAGTCTTTCCATGCAGCTTCAGTCATGCTGGCAGATTCTGCGGGTTCAAGCGCAAGACGCAAGAGAAGATTTCCAGTATATTGGTCATCGTGCAAGTTGTCAAGGACGTCGTCTTCCATCAAACTGACCCACTTGATCGGAGGCAATTCACCTGAAGTTGAAAATTAGCTAGCACTACATTGACGAACTCGATACCAGAGGTATTGACCAACGATGCAGCTTTGTAACGCGCAAAGCAAATATTGCTAGCCACAGGACCAACAGCACCTGTCACAAGGTAGACAAAGATGTCGGGGGCTTGACTCAAATCACTCGGCAAAATCTTTTCCACTTCCATGTATTGGTTCCAGTGGCACATGCCTTTGTTGTTCTCCACGCGTGTTGTCCATAGAGTCGTGGTACCACAGCACACACGAACGCTCATTTTGGAATTTTTCCCGAAGTTGAGTTTGCTCGCAAAGGCAGGAATTTCTGAGCCCGTCAGAATAAATGCACGCAACACAAACCTACAATCAACCGCTTAGTCCATAAGACGGATGCTATTTTACTTTTGAGTAGGTGGCACTGGCATCGTGGAGAGCAAATTGCGGGTGTGGGGAATTTCCAACGTGTTCTTCACGTTGGACTCGACTCGGAGAGACATCAAAACACGACCACGGAATGTGGATGCCGTGTCAGGATGCATGTTCATATCATCTTTCGACTTTTGGTTGAACTGAAGAAGGCGAGAGTCTTCAGGGGCGCCGTATAAGTTGCTCCAAATGTGCTTGAAGAGCCTAGAATTTTGTCAAGTACAAGATCAAAAAGCGAAGCTTACGATGGATGATCCTTGACTTGGTTGAAGTAATAGTGCTTGCAAAAGGAGACCAACTTGTCTTCAGTGGCGCGGTCCCAATCCCAGACACTGATTTTGATCAAATTCGACATGCATGGCAGCAAGACCGGAAACCACAATTCCTATTTTCCAGTGTTAATTGCTTAGAATATTCAAAGTGCTTTACCTGTTGGAATTCGACATCACTTCCTTTTGTTGACACTGTTCTTGTTGTCAATGGCTTTTCGCCTGCAAATTGAACCTTGACGTATGCGTCGATACCGCCCTGGTTGATCATACCTAAACAAAATTAGCGCAAAATTAAAGTATTAAGCGTACTTTTGTCCATATTGGGAAGGCCTTCTGCGCGATGGACGGTCACAACCAAGAAGTACAAAGATTGAGAAAGACGAGGGGGCATGAGAACCATTTCATTTTCTTGTTGGATGTCCTAAGATAAGGTGTGTGAAGGTTCGATCAAAGCCGGAGTTTCTACCTTGTCGTCGTGGATTAGAATCTTATCTCCAGGTCCCAAGACTGCGACTGAAAGCCTACAACAGAGTCAGCTGCAGAATTTATTTCACAGCATACAAGAGGTAGCCTTGAACGCCTTGTTCACTGTCACCGGCGCTCTTAACGAGGGCCACCCATTGACGATACATTTCGTGATTCTTTTGGTAGTAAATGTATGGCACATCAATGCGGAAAAAGCCAATTTTGTCTGCGGTACCAAATGGACCATCGGCATCCTTCACGGTCACTTCAATAGATGCGCTTTCAACGTCGTCTTTGTCGAGATTTTTGAAGTTGAAAAACATGAGATGGTCAAAGACGCAGCTCAGTTGGTTGGGTTTCACGGATGTGTGTTGCGTCTCACCCATGCATTCAACAAAGACGACTGGATCCGCCGAACCATTAGCGTCCTGTGGAACCAAATCACGCACTTCAATGATGCGAACTTGGATTTGGTAGTCACCACTCTTGAAATCAACTTGTTGCAATTCTTCCATCATCTTTTTTTGTTCGGCTTCTCGCTTGGCACGCTCTTCATCGGTTTCTTTGACATTTTCCGGCGTCTACATGGCAATCATTATTATGAACAATAACTGTGATGATTACATCCTCCACAGTGCCATTAGCACCAGACTCGCCCCCGTCACCAGCATCATATACTTCAGAATCAGTTTCGCCTTGCGCCAAGCGGTCAACAGTGTAGTCAAGCGTGCAAGGCTCAATCGCGATATGGAGCTGACCAAATCCCAATTCTGTTGGTTCTTCCTCGTCCAAATCTACACGACAATGATCTCGGATGATGGTTGCATCCCTACTAGCTCGTGTCGGATTCTTCGAATCTGGTCCCAAGCTCAGCCACAAGTCTTTCTTGACGCCGCCAAATTTTTGGATCCATTCGCGCACGTCGATGGCCAAGAGGCCCATGACATCCGAGCCAAAAATGTCTTGGTCTTCGCAGCGGAGTTTAAGCACCGTGTTGGCATATTTCGTTAATGGGTCGATTGCAAAGAAAAACTTTTGACGCCACTTTGGGGACAAATTTCTTTTGATGACCTGAAGATTGAGGTAAACATACAGCTCATGGATTGTCGTATTCTTACATTGGTCTTCAAAGTCTTTCCAGAGTCACCAATGCTCAACACAACAAAAGGATCGCTCGAAAGGACGCCACCGTTGTTGTCCATGGCCTTTAGGCCTTTACCTTCCAAAATACTCACTGCAAGCACATTAAATGTCCAAGCTGAAGTGGATGATGGAGCAGGTGAAGGCTCTGTGCCATCTGCAGCTCCACTTCCATCGGTGCCATCTCCTTCAACAGTGGCTTCAGCAGTTGGAGGAGCAGCCTCAACAGCACCAACACCTTGGGTTGGATCTACGTAGATTTCCACGACGAGATCACCCGTGGCCGCCTAGCACAATCATAATTCCTTGGAGAGCCGATTGTTTCGTACCTTCTTCATGGACGCATGTGTTTCGAGAGGAAGCGTGAGTTTGTTCTACACAAGTTGGTGCAATTTGCATATTGTTGAGGATTATGTACCCATTGTCCATGGGTCAAAGAATCAAGTTGCACGGTGACTTCCCCAAGGTCTTCCGCTGGGCCGAGCGTGTTGTGATCCTTGACTCGGAAATGGAGTGCCGTGGTCGTCAAGTCCAAAAGGCATGCTTCGCCAAAGCGGAATTCTTCATGCCATTGTGGGTTCGTTGACCTTTTCACCTCCTTTGTCTTGCATGTTTCCGTGCCACAAGTCAATCGCACGTCTACATCCAATTCATAAGATTCCTTTCATGGACTTCCTGGCATTGTACATGGATCAGAGGACGGTCCACCACCGAGAAGATTGCTATCCACGGCCAGGAGCTTGTTTGCCGCGACGACTTTGACACGCAACAAAGGCATCTTCGCCCTCTCCTGCTCAAGCTGAAATGGCGTTCGTATCCAAACTTTGACTTGCGCCGTCTGTCTACGACGAGCACGTCAATGTAATTCAATAAATTATAATTTATAATTCAAATGAAAATTAAAATGTTTGGTTTAAAATATCACTATTGGTCGTCTTCAATATACTAAGATGATAGAAAGTTGAGATATTTAATCTTGAAATTTATATGGAATATCGACTTGCCCAATGTGGTACTTGAAGAAAAGTGGCACGGGAGTCCCTCAACCTCTCATTGACATGGCGACGTTAGTTGACTACCGTAGGGCAAGCTGGCCCAGCAGACAAGGTTTTCGAGGACTATAGGCACCCAGCAGCAGGTTGTTTCACCCATGTCGCTCGGTGCATGGATAATCGCTGAAAATGCTCACCATGGGGAAAAGTTGCTGACGGATCAGGCTCAGGCTGATGATGTTCAAGTCGCTACCTTTGAAAAGCATCCCACACATCTTTCATGACGATGACTTTTCAACGTGGTCTTCTTTTATTGATTCCGGCTCTGGGTCGCTCATAGGGGCGAAGCCATCACTTACAAAGTTGATTGTACCTCCTCAGACAATGAAGGGGCTGATTACTTGTTGACTACGAAGAAGAGGCAGCGGAAGTGGTAATTACGAAGGCAGCATCACCATACGCAATGCGGGAGTAGTAACCGATAGACAAAGATTTAAATCGTTGCATGTGTATCTTACAAGTCCACCAAGCGAAATTCGTTCCGAAATGCGGCAATATCTTTCATGTCGGTGAGTTTGACCAAGTCGAAGCGTTCCATGCACGTAAATGCAATGCGGAGATAGCTCCAAATGTGGTCTGCTTGGTCATTTTGTTGGAGGGCTTGCAAGTAACAATGGGCGGCGTCTTCATATTGACCCAAGTTCGCGTGGGAAATGCCCAAGTTGAGCCAACCGCGGGCGTATTTTGGCTTGATTTCAAGGGCTCTATAGCATGGATACGTCAGACCAACTCTCTTGGTACCCAAAGCTCACCGATGATAAGTGGGTATAGCTTCGTTTGAGCGTGACGAATTGGCCAACGTTGCTCCTAATTTATTCCACAACGAGTATTCGTCAGGGCGAGCACTAGCCGCCGATCTAAAACATCGGACAGCGGCGTCATAGTCCTTTGACACGTTGTAGAGCACTCCCAGCACCACCTACGCTGCATGTTTGGCATTGCTTTCGGATTGGAAGACGCTACCTGTACGTCGCTGTCTTGAGGGTCGTATGCCTGTGCTTGAAGCATGAGTTGCATTACTTCGTCCATGAGACTGCCGTCGCCGTAAGCATCGTCCAGCTGGACTTGGAGTCCATGGAACTTGGGGTTATGTTGAACCCAAGCTTGAAGGGTCTTGAGTGCGCCATGGGACTTGAGTTCGTTCACATTGCTCACGCCGAGAGCCAAGAGCGCATCCAAATTGTAAGGATCTTCTTCAACAGCGCTGGAGAATGAAGATTTGAGTCCATCGAGGGAAAAGGTCAGCGTACCGATTGAGACAGACGATGGCTAATTTATCTTGATCGTTTTCAGCATGGCATTCGCCGAGCATACGCCATGCCTCGCTGTGGTCTGGAGTTTCTTGAAGCGCAGCTTCGAAGGCAAGAATCGCTTGCTTCAAGTTGCCTTCACGGAAGAGAGAACATCCCTGAAGACATAAGTCCATGAAGAAAGCTCATTAAAAGGAAGACATACCAGCTCGAAGGAGTTCGTGTCGGCCATGTATGGATTTTCCGACGCAAAATCGTATGAGAGATCAACTGTAGTGCTCTCCTGGTTCCATGTGTCTTGAAAAGGATCCACTAGCTGTCCTTCTTGCATGGCTTTCTCCCAGATCTCTTCCTACGGCGCAATTAGCATGACGAGATGGATATTATCGACTCACCAGAGCTTTCGTGTCGAGTCCAGCACCCAAGTTGAGATCCTTCTCCAATAAATCGGCCAAATGATCCTCTTCTGACGTGTGATGGATCACTGTATTCTCCGCGTCGTTCAATTCTGCTTTGCCTGATCCAACTTTGTCCATGAATTTGAGGAATTCACTGTTTTGGAAGCGTTCGTCTGAGCTTTGACGCATTGTGTCAGCAACTTCACGCGAAATGCGTTGCGTATCGGACGATGACGCTGGTTCAACTTGCTGCACGACTGAAGACTCTACTTGTTGTTGCTCGTATACCATGGGCTGTTGTGTAAGCATGGGAGGGGGCTGCATCATTTGCATTCCTGGAGGATGATACATGCTCTACGCAACAAATTAAGCCAACCACCATGAAGGTTCTTGCCACACCTGCATATATGGCGGGGGATATTGCTGCATTGGAACAAACGATCGATTTTCCTGTAGCGACATGCGCTGTTGTACGTCATGAATCGGTGCTGGGGCGGCCACGGCGCTTTGAAAAGCATGATCCATTTGTCGCTGCATGTTGTCTCGTGAGATATATTGCTGTTGCCAGGCATGATTCATATCCACTTGAGGAGGTGGCGGCATATTCATCATCCGTGGATCAGGGTGCATTTGGAGCGGATGGAATGGTTGATCTTGCATGTGCTGTGCTTCTTGCATCGCTTGGTGGAGGTCATGTTCCATGTATTGTCCTTGCGGCATCGGTCCAGGCGCTTGCGTCGCTGGTCTTCCCATGGGACCCACTCGAAGAACTCCATCAAGTGCCTGTGAGAGTGGATTTCTCGCCGCCACGGTACCATCAGCAGCACATCCGCCTTGCGCGAGCTTCCCCAGGAGGTCCATCTTCTCAATTCCTGATTTTGATAATCCACCGAATGTTGATGTAAGACCGACAAAGTACGTACATTCGAGTAAGTTCGAACATTGGTACCTAACCGAGTTCATTTTCGTAATATATGCAAATTTTTCTACCTACATTCGGCCAGGCAGTCGGCCATCCGCCGTGTGGTATCAGGTGGTCAGACTCTCCCTGTTTGATGCTTTGTGCCGTGGCAGAAGGCGCCTCGGATCGACTTGAAACGCGTCAAAGCTTGCTGACTGAGCTCTCAAATATATCCTTGGAGCTCATTTGCTAAGAGACTTCGCTACCTAGGCTCGGCATGTTGTCAACGGGAAGGTTTGAGCGCTTTCTTTACCGAGACGCGCTGTCCAACGTGAGGCGATGACCTTTTCCACATAGGATTCACTGCAAGGAAGGCAGATCTTGACGAATGTCCATCCTTGCCAAACTGCCTGAGCTCGAGATGGCCCTTCAATGGTCTCGATTTGAAAGCTGTCAGTTGTCTTTACGTGATACATCTCATGAGCAGGACATGCTGGGGAGAGAGCCTCGACCTTGCTTGTATCTTGAACAGCCGTGCGTGCTGCTCTTGTGTAGCGCGGCCAGGCTGTCGAATCCTACAACGTCGCTCACATCCTTCTCAACATGGTCCAATGAGGGGCAAATATTTCACACAAGCTTATCTAAGCTGAATTGCTAGATATCGCCAAGGACAGCAAACCCTCTCGCTGCCCATGATGTTGCTGTCGTGGAATGCTTCTTGCGAATTCTGTGATGACTTCCCCATGGATGCAAGTTGAATTTTGTTCCATGGGTCCCACCGCGTTCCGGGGTTTGCAGGGAGAGAAGTCGATAGACTGAAATTCTATGTAAGCATTTCAATTGCATATATTTTGCGTACTTTTATCTTGCATGTAACTGAAACCCGTGTCAGTTACTGCGGTTTCATCTTGACAGTGCGGACTTGCTATTGCCATCATCGTGGTGCTTGGTCCATGACGGGCGATGCCGTTCCCGCTCTTTCAACGCAGTAAGAGCAGAGCCAAGCAGAAGAAAGAGGATGACAAGGATGCCAAGAAGAAACAAACTTTTGAAAGCGACGAGAAGTCCAAGTTCATAAGTGACGACGACAGCGAATTGAATGCAATTGCACAGGAGACATCACACTTGCTTGAACGTATTACAGCAGTCTCTCCGTCGCGAAAGAGGCCTCGAAAAGTCGTCGGACGCGTGACGATTGAAGTCCTCGACTCGTTTCCACCGTCAGCACGTCCTGATGAGCACGAGCGTGCACCAACGGTGACACAGGAAAAGGTAGTGGAGATTCCATCGCTCACACCTCTCTCGACTGGCGATGCATTTGGCTTTGAGGAAGAGGAGAATCGCGTTCGTCAATCCACGGATATCTTTGTTCCATCGACTATTCCAGAGAAGAAAGCCGTCGAGGTGCAAAAGCAAATCCTCGACGATGAAAAAGAACGACTTCGACGACAAACAATGCAGCCCCCCTTGCCCCTTCCAGCCCCTGAAGTCGACGAGGTTCTTAGCTCCTTTGGCATCGTCTTACCCGACCTTCTAGCCCTCGATACGCACAGCAGACAATGCAAACAGAGCTGCCATACGAGTACAACCATTTATCTTTGAGTTCATGCGAAATTAAACTTTGTAGATACAAGCAGTAGCTCGAGGGCATATAGTCCGGCGGCAAAGCGAGCTATACTCGGCGCAAAAACTTCCACCAGCCAAGGTAGGCGCTAGAGCAGCGCTGGTCATTGACCCTCTGCTTGCTCTAGGACCCCGACGAGCCCGTGTGGCGTGAAATCACCGACCCCGAGAGAGGAGAAACGTGGTATTACAACACACAGACTGGGCAAAGTCAATGGGAACCGCCACTGACTTCATTACCATCTATCTCTAAACCTGCAGCTAAACATGTTATGTCGCCAAGCTCAACCAACAACCAATGCTCCTTGCCGCCCTTGTCTCCCACGACTGAAGCCAAAACAAAGACAGAGACGATGGCCAAGTCGCCAACAAAGACGCCCCGTCAGACGTTGCCCACGATCATGAAAGATCCATTTCTACTTCAGGACTTGGACGAAGACAGCCCGAATGGACCTCAATCACAGTCCAAGAACTTAATATGCAGCCCCGCAAATGCCACGGAAGAAGAAATGGTTGACTGGATGGACGACGCGGCGCTGTTCCTTGCCGACGGCTCGAAGAATAGCAAATTGAGAGATACCATTCGCGATGCGCTCAAGATTTCCAAGTTTGACTCGGTGTCTGCGCTACTGACGTCGTCTATTTCGTTCAATGCGAAGCGGGCAAAGTACCGCCGGTCGTCGAGCAGTATGGCTTCATTGCCGTCGTCTTCTCCCGTCAGTCGAGAAGTCGTTTTAGGGAAGAAACCCGACACGTACATGGTCGCCGTTGTCGCTCGAGACACCGCCACAGCCAAGAAGAAGAAGAAACCACCAAAGTCGAGCCAGAGACTGCGCATTCGCGACGTGGCCGACGATGGTTTTATCGCCAACGAAGATCCTCAAGTCGCTCAGACTTCACGGCAGAAATCCCCTACGAAACCCACGAGCAACATGCAATGCTTTGCGTGCTGGAGCGCCATCAAAGGCTGTCTCTGTGAAGAGCACCGTGATCCTTTTGACAATCGTCCCCGGCCAGCGTCCGAGAGCGCGCTCATGTGCTCCAACTGGGAAATCGATCAACTGCGGCGGAAGTACCGCGCGGAGGAAATCCAGGAAATCTTCATGAAGGCCAACAGCTCCCTCAGGTAGATAGATCTCATCGTCCAGCATATTCACGCGCTGACGGCAGATACGACAAGCAGCGCAAGTCCTACAGCACTGTGATTGAACAACGCCATCCAATCTACCGCGTCGTCCAAGCCACTCTGACAGCGTTCAACAAAACCATGCGCCGCAAACTACACACAAGATCGTGGTTCCGCTCCTTCTTGGAGCAGTTGCGGCTTGGACGCGTTCCCCACGCATCGCCGCCGTCCCTTTTAAAGCTGCGAGATACACTGCGCAATGGGAAATGGTGCGATTCGTACTCGGCGTCCGTCGTGCAGTTTCATCCAAAAGCCCCCGTGACATCCAAGAGCTTTAGTCCGATTCCAAGCGTCGAGACCATCGCGATCGATCCATCCGCTCCTGAACTTCGCAATTGGGTCTTGAAAACCGAGTGTCCTGTGCCCAAAGTCCTCTACCAGCCACGGAAATACGAACTACTCCCGCGGCGATGCATTCCAATGCCGCAGCCATCCTTCCTTGATCAAATACCGCTGCCAGTGCCGAATCGATTCATTGACGGCGGGGAAAAGATCTCGTGGGTCGAGCGACTCTGTGCTCGCATGAGCCAAGCGTCCTTGTACCGCGCGGTGGCTCAAGTGAAAGCTTGCACGCCCCCCGTTGGGTTTGATAAACCTCGTCGGACGCGAGTCACTCCACCTTGTTGTGTTTTCTTTGCCAACTTTGGCCGAAAACCATCGCCTGGAAACCTCGCCATCGGTGGACTCATCGCCGAGCTGCTCATCTACATGGTCGTCACGACATTTGTTCCACCCCAGTTTGGCAACTTTACCGTCACGGACCGCCGCGCTATCTGTCCAAAGACGACGCCAGACCACTCGGCTCTTTATTTATGTCTTGAGATCGACCCGACAACTTTGAAATACGTCGTTCGGCCGCTCGAACATGCTCTCAACACGCGACGACCGCCCACGATCATGATTTGCATCCAAGGTACGACGATTTTCGAGAGCGCTGACGTCTCAACATTGATTTCTCTAGGCGAAGAGTACGAAATGTGCTTGAATCGCCCAGAGCAGACAAGCGAAGAGGCTTTTTTTGGATTCAGGACAGTCTTGGAATGGATTGGGCTTGACGTGCCTGCTGAAATCCGCGCGGTGCCCTTCGTTCCATCGGGAGACGTCTTGACGTTCAACCTACCAGCCTTTAATACGACGATAACCACGCGAGCTGATCGGTTCTATCCTTTCTGTGAGCCGACGACTCGTGAGAGTACGATTGCGGAGTTTATTCATCTTCTCTGGATGGGAAAATCAAGTCGCAACCAGCCTCAGGTGCGTACAACGTGCCAGCGTCGTCTGTTGGATCCTTGTAGTGTTTTACAAACCTTGGCTCGCAAGATCCTGGAGAATTCATGAAGGAATGCAACGTCGATGGTGCCATGGGGCAATGCACCCCTGTAATTTATCGCAGTTGGGCGTTCATGCAGTCTTCGCCGTTTGAAGAATTTGTGACGGACGACGGCATTGCCTACTGGTAGTTGCACAGTGGCGTCTTGTCAGGCTGACGACTTTGTAGGTATGACAAATGCACAGGTGTAACATTTTGGGAACGACCCGTGATGGAGCAAGAAAAGCACCGCGGAGATGACGGCGATATCGAAGGCGTTGTGGTCGATGGAAGAGGGGAAAAGGCTACCATTGGAATTGGGGCCCCAGAGGCGCGCTATGCACCGCAAGATGTGCGAAAATACGTGACCAAGACGATGGAGAGCCCACAAGAACGTGAGGCTAGAATCAAGTCCGTTCGAATCAGCGCTCAAAAGCACGAGCTCGTCGTTGAGCCAGAAAAAGTCGTCGTGAAAGAACCTCCACCGCCAAGAATACCACGGATTCAAGTTCCACCGCTTCCGTTTCAAAACAAGAATGCACAGACTAGCTCAATAGAGTCGCGAGTTGCCCAGAAAGTTAACGAGCCAGCGGGACCAAGCAACAATGCGACGGTGAAAGCTGACAAATTGCCAGTGAGTGGAGGAGCGCTCGTGAATGAAGAGACGAAGAAGTTGATTCAAACACTGACGCAAGCTCTCGGAGCTTCCATGGGGCAATCCAGCGTCGTCGATGTGCTTCAGTTGGGCATTGGTCTTGGCATGGGACTTGGGCTCAAGAAAAGCAACGGATTGATCAAAGACAATGAAAGCGAAGCCAGCCTCGAGACGGAGCGAAGTGACGCTTTAGCAGTTGTGATGTCTCCTGACGATAACATGCCGATCACGACACGCACAGAGCACAGTGTTGCATTGGATGCCACGCCAGATGAACTAGCTCCTGGGGAAAAAATTACCCATCCATTTGGAACAGACTACGTGACACATCCTCCACCAGGAGAGGGCGAATTGTGGATCGACAAGCCCGCGGATTTCAGCGAAGACAGTCAAACCGCCGTCGAGGGTTTCCGAGGGGCAGTCCACAGAAGCGTCGCAGCACTTCCACGAAACTTTGTGCAATGCGCAAGCACAACCAAGACGGTCAAGATGGAAACAAACTATTTGCCATCGATGATCAACAAGGTACGACATCATACAAGTCTGGATCTACCTGCATGTTGAATAGAACCAACCGAGGAGTATGGGCATCGTTCGACCGCGTACAGCAGCGGATGAATGGCTGACGATAGGATACGATCCATGGTACGCTTTGGCAAGTTGTTACTTGGGTTATGCTCTCATGTTAGGGTGGCCGGCAAAGAGCTGCTCAATACTGAGTTAGTTCGATCCTTGGCTGTGGAGGACGATGATAAACCGGCTGTGGCTGGTGCTGCATTTATCGACACAAACGAGCATGCAGCGCGACAAGAGGTGGCAACTCAAGCCGCCAAAGAAGCACTGGAGCTTGAGCATATTTTCAGCCTCTGTCGTCATGGAAAATACGCCGAAGTGGAAAATGTACGTGATTGTTGTGGACTTCTCTCCTCATGGGGTTGTAGTTGCTCAATCAGCCCGACTGGCTCTTACCCATCGACGCCAAAGACAATGCCGGGAACACGCTCTTGTCGGTTGCATGCCAAAACAACAACAAACGCATTGCCAAGCTATGTCTACGGAAGGGTGCCGACGTCAACACTCAAAACGTACGTTCGCTTGTGCATCAACCACTCACTCTCTGCAGTTGAACGGTCAAACTGTCCTTCATTACACCCACGCTTACGGCTTCCACGATCTCATGGAGTATTTGATGGAAAAGGGCGCCAAGGACGATATCTTGAACAAGGACGGTCTCACGTGCTATGAAGGCTTGAGCTCTGAGGCTGTTGAAGCTATTTAGATGGCTAAACGCGATAAAACCAAGCTAATTATGACATCGCCTATGCGCTGTGCGCCCCGGAAGCGGTCTCATTGCTGACCTTGGCAGCGCCAGGTGCTAGAGGATGGCACTCACCGTGCAATTTGGTCAATTATCCGGATCCGTATAATTCTTGCTGTCTCATTTTCAAAATTTCGCGGCGGTGGTGCGACCATGTCGGTACTCCTTCAGACATCGCTTGGTGAAGTTGTCGTGGATTTACTGGTCAAGGAAGCTCCGCGAGCGAGTCTAAACTTTCTCAAGCTATGCAAGATCAAGTATTACAACAACGTGCTGTTTTTCAACGTCCAAGAGAATCTCCTGGTTCAAAGCGGCGATCCAACAGGCACAGGAGCTGGCGGTGACTCGATCTGGCATGTCTTGGATCCCAAAGCGCCCCGTTCTTTTGCAGATGAATTAGCTGTCAAGCCTGATTTGAAGAAGGGGTGTCTGTGTATGGCAAATACTGGCCCGGATACGAACACGAGTCAGTTTTTCGTCACGATGCGAGATGACGACCTCGAGCACCTTGTGAAGCACACCGTGTTTGGCCATGTAGTGGAAGGCATGGATTTTTTACAGAAGATTTCGGAGCTATACGCTGACGAAAAGGGCCGACCATATCAGGACTGCCGTATCCTTCACACATTTGTCCTAGACGATCCGTTTCCAGACCCCAATGGACTGCTCGAGCCACCTTCTTCACCCGTGGGCGAGCGTCCTGAGGCTGAAACTGCTGAGATCCGTCTCAGCGTTCTTGACAACTTGAATGAAGACGAAGGAAAGTCAGAAGAAGAACTCTTGGCTATGCAGCGAGAACGTGAAGCCAAGGCTCGTGGTGTGTTCTTAGAAGTCGTCGGTGATATTCCAGATGCTGACATCAAACCGCCGGAAGAAGTTCTGTTCTTGTGTAAACTGAATCCTGTGACGACGGCAGAAGATTTGGAGCTGATCTTTTCCCGCTTCGGGCCGTGCACAGCACACATTATCCTCGATTACAAGACTGGGGACAGCTTATGCTTTGGTTTTGTCGAGTTCACCGACAAGGAGCATTGCATTGAAGCATACTTCAAGATGAACGGCGTGCTGATTGACGACCGCCGTATCAAAGTTGACTTTAGTCAGTCCGTCTCGAAGCTGTGGAACAAATTCAACCGGAAGGACCGATCAATCACCTCTGCAGATCAATTCAACGACCCTAAGCGTAAAGAAACCATGGCACTCAAGCCGCAAGGCCGTTCCGACTCGTCCAAGTACTCCATTCTTCCCGATGACGATGCTAAAAGACCGTCGAAACGCCATCGAAGTCGGAGCCGTAGCCGCGATGTAGATCGCCGGATGGATCGCAGCGACCGCAAAGACAAGCATGATAACCGTGACTACGATCGAAGAGACAAAAAACACCGAGATGACCATCGAGACAAGCATCGCCGAGGTTCATCACGATCGAGAGATCGAAGATCCAGAGACAGAGGAGACCGCCGACGTGATAGATAATGACAAACTGTTCGATTTGATGCTTGATGGTGCTTAGGAAGCCGCTTCCAAGGCAAAAGAAAGACAAAGGAGATTGAGAGATGGACAGGGGCCGCTGGGTAAATACCATGCTGGCATGACGCTCTTGATTGGATTAACTTTAAAACGTGATGGCAGGCTGCAAAAGCCTTCCTTCGTTTGGAAGGGTTCCTAGCTGCAGCACTTAAGCCACTGCAATGATTCTAGCCGCGTTCATGGCATTGCTAGAGCGCAAAGACACGGGGCGGCAATAGTTGAATGGACCAGAGTCCTTGAAATAATAATGCCCAGAGCATGTCGACCCCTGTCTCGGAGTCGACGGAGAGACCAACGAATGTTCACAGGTCATGGGGGCTAGCACATCTTTCAAGCCTGCGTGAGCTATCAGTCGCTCGGTTGTGATGGCTGAAAGGGGCGAAGTCTTGGGGACGTTTGTAGCGGCGCTGGCTGACTCGCCAACCGCGGGCGATGAGATCGTCAAAGTTGTGTCGACGACATCAAGGGGAGCAAGTACCTCTGTACTACTGGAGAGAGTCCAATCCATTTGGGGCTCGGGGGAATAATAAAACGCCGCCTCAAGACAATGAGGGTGTTGGATGGAGCTGGAGTCCGCTGCAACGTTGTGGTCGTGGAGCGGATAGAATTGTGTGTTTTGAAATGTGTGTTCGTGGGGGGCGCGTGGGCGCAAATGTCTTGTCGGTTGTCGTGGTTGGTTGTCACCATGCTTCATGTCGAAGGTCGGTTCCATATTCGTCATCTTCGTCGTAAAACTTGTGCAGGGCGAGGGCACACCAGAGGCTTGCGTCGGGATCTCGGGGATCAGTACCGAGACCGAGCCGATCGCAACGGCTGTGGTGGCGCGTCGGATGCGCTCATCTGTCTCCATTGGCCTCCCAATGGTCGATGATGGCCGCGATGTGAGTTCGCGGCGCTTGTTCTTGACGAAGGACTTGGAAAATTGGAAATGAACATGTCCATGACCGCGCCGCCAGTATAGAAACGCCAACACAAAGATAGTAACGGGCAGCCGTTTCTTTCCCCACGGCGGGTGGCAACCCGAATCCGCACGGGCGGTTGCAGCTTATATCGGGTCGGTTTCATGGACTTTCCTCACTAGAACACGGCAGACAGCGCGTCTTTCACGCCAAAAACTAGATGCACGTGCTCTCTAAACTCCATTGAATGTCTAGAGACCACGCAACTTGAGAATTCTTCAGTTAGAGTGGAGATAAAGGCGTGACATGTCGGATGGCGGGCGGGTGGATTTTGGTGATGCGCCTCCTGAAAGATGCAGTGATTTCACAAATTTTCAAAAAAATGCTAAGTGCACATGGAACTTTCTATGTCGAGCACATGAAACCGATGGGTTGATGATGTCATGACGGCCAGAGTGATTGGCAAGATTGGACAAGTCAATGAGTGGCTGCTATGAAGTGTGGCCAGATAGATTCGCTGGTGTGCTTTACTAGACGTGGCTTCGTGAGAAACGCAGCACATGTGCCATAGGATTGTGATGATGAAGGCGACAAGTCTGTGGCGAGCGACTGGATTCCTGCGATAGAAAAGTCTCGAGGGAGCAAAACATGCAGCCCCCACCGACGACAAAGGAGAAGCACTGGATGCAAAACCTTTTACTAATGAACGTCGCTCAGTCGTCCCCTTGATAGAAACGTCTTGGCATTTCCAGCTTGAATGCATATAGCCGCAGATGCATGCTGGCGGGGATAGAAGGAAGAGAGGAAATGAAAAGACCAAGTACAAAGTCGTTATCCTCGTGTTAAAGCCGCTCTTCCGACGGTTTGGCTTGGGAGTTGATCTCTTTTTTCGTTGGTGACAGTCGACGCCGCGGTCCAGGCGAGGAGGAGCGCAAAGACGACAGCACGCAGGTAGCAATCTTGACATGAACCATCGCTTCACTTAGCAGGCGCAGTCGGTAGATCGCACATTTGGTATTGAGGACATTGGCGTTGCATGTTGGGCAATCTTGAATAAATAAGTTGACGGGATGGGTTGTTCGCTTCGTAGCCACAGACTTCTCTCTCTCTCTCTTTTGCGGGCGTTGGGTGTATCTTGTCGCACTCGTTGTGAATGTTCAAGCAGCTCAATCGCTCGGGGCCTTGGGGACCAGTACCAAGGGTTGCCCGAGTCAGTGGAGCATGCTCGTTTCACGACAGAGTCGGAAGACAAGGGGAGCCGAGCGCGGCATGTCCAGGCGGACGCTGTGATTGCGAGCGAGCAAATTTGTGAATGAGCTGCAGCGACCACCGCACGAACGATTGCACGAAAACCACGTGGCGACAAAGACGTACGGTAATACGTTTCTCTGGAAGCAAAATGATGTTTCACCGCGCATCTGTCGCCGTCAAAAATCTTTCGCACCGATGCGCCACCTGGGTAACACCGACGATTGCAATCCCTGCGGCGTTTCCTAGCGCAAGCAGCAGCAAGATGGACGCGGAGGAGCGCTTCAAGTCGATGGCCACGGAGAGATCTGTCCGTCTTCTCTTCCGAAGTTTCACACAGCCATGTTGCCTACAGTACTCTGGTATCTTCCATGTAGTTCAACTTGATTCACTTCCCAAGGTCGACCTGCCTTTACGATGGACGAGAACGATCGCTTGCATGACTCTTGCTCGAGACGGCGCATAGAAAGCGGCTCTGCGGTGATATGTGAGACGGCCGCTCCGTTCGCCTGGTGTGTCAATGGATGTGCACCACGCGACGCTGTCGACAAGGAGACGCGAGTCTCGACCACTCCGTCCGGTACAGTATTTCTTGCCTTCTCTCGACTCGAAGGCAAGAAATACTGTACCGCTGAGAAGCTGCACACAGGTTGTGGCTCTAAGTATGCGCTTGCACTTCAAATACCGTCTTCCGTGCGGTACTGTCTGTGGATCCTATAGCGTTCATGGGCTCTTCCCTTACTCGTTGAAGCAGTACAACTGGAGCGGTCCAACGGTGGATCTGAGTGCGGAATTCGCAGTCGATTGTCTATTTTTTGTAACAAGGATATAGCAATTTGTATAAGAACGTAGGATATTTTTGCTATGAATTTGCAAAAATTGAAATATTTTTGAAACAACGATGGACGAATTTGTAAATCGTCAAAATTAAACGATTGGTTACCTGTTCGTAGCCAGTTCGTCCGCTCATTATGTTTCGATGCCATTGGCAGAAATAAATTTCATTCAGACCGAGGATATGAGCTCCGCGATCACAGCGAAGGACGTGCGGAATGCGTGCATATCGGTCAAGACGCAAAAAGCCTATGCTAGTGGCATTCGAGCTCTGGCTAAGTGGATTGTCGATACCAAAGGACCCGAATCCGCTCGGTACTTCGACACAAATGAACAAATCAACTTGGCTGTCTTTACTCCACAAGATTTTGAAGAGTTCTTGCTTGTGAAGAGGGAGGTGGTGACTGTAAGCACGCTAAATGGCTACAGAAGTGCCATCAAAGATCTATACAGGAGAAGCGGATTGCCTCTACCGGCGGCTTACGAAAAAGATCTGGCAATTTTCTATTCGGGTCTTACTTAAATGTATGCAAGCCACCAAGTATCAAATGGGCGGTCCCAAAGACTCTGGAAAGGATCCACTTCCATACTCTCTTTACCAAGCTCTGTGTCGAGCTGCATTAAAGCGCCAAGATAATGCGTTCGCTCACTTTTTCTTGACAACGCAATGGAATCTGATGTGTCGTTCTGAATCAGTGCAAACATTATGTACAGAGCACCTCAGTTCCCAAGATGATAGCATTGGGTGCGTTATGTACAAGTCAAAGACGAATCAAGAAGGAAGTGGTCCCATTGACCCACGCCACATGTATGCAAACCCCTTAAATCCCTCCATTTGCTGGATCACGTCTTTGGCAATATACCTGGCCTGCCGTCCAACACAATCCCCTGGACCTTTGTTTCCTGGTTCCCAGCAGAAGGCAAGATTTGGCCAAATACTACGTCAGATGGTTGTCGAGATGCAATATGTTAGTCATTATGGCACTGATTCGGTTCGAAAAGGAGTTGCTACATTTGCTTGCAGTGGTTCTACAGGGGGTCCATCGATTGCCAGTGTTTGCCTTCGCGTCGGTTGGTCGTTGGGTGGCGTCCAAGATCGGTACATTCGCTATGAGTCGGCTGCCGATCAGTATCTGGGGCGGGTTGTAGCTGGCTTACCTCTAAACAGTGGCGAATTTTCGAGTCTTCCACCTCATTTTCGAGACAACCATGATCAATTTGTTGGAGACGTGGTCGAAGAAATGTATCCCTCTTTGAAATCAGTCAGCAACCTTTACGACGTGTTGCGTCTTTGCATTGCTTCACTTGTTCAACACTACCAGTTCTTGCAAGACACTTTGCCCAAATCACATTCGTTGTTATCGACTTACATCTTTAGAAATCCTGAAGTTGTTTAATGACTTCGTTCCATGCTTGTTAAGACTCAAAACTCACCTTGGATGCAGCCCACTGGGATTCCACCCCATATCGAGTTGTACAAGAAATTAGAAGAGATGCAGCGTTCATTGGATCGGCTTCCGCCAGCAATTATAGACGAGATGGGTATATTGCTCGAGAAGAAAGGCATTGGTGCAGGAAACATCACTCAACAACTTCTGGAATCGACAATCCACGAATTGCTCGTACGAATTGGATTGAATCGAGAGGCCACAGCACATGAATGTTTGCCTATATCGTCAAGCAGCTCTAGCACGGTTCACTTTTATGATGGAAAATTTCATTTGCTACCCCAATCGTTCGAATTTCCACGTGTCGGCCCGTTTGCCGCATGGATGCTGTGGTGGTTTAGCGACAAAGCGAAAGGATATCCTCCTCTGAAGCGCATACGTGCCCATGACTTGCCCCAACAGAAGATGCGGAAGACATACTCGGACTGGTCGATGATGATGGAGCATATATGCAACGCTGTTACCTCGGCGGGCGGAAAATTGACGTCTGACATGAGCGAAAAGGACGCAGCTTCCATGTTCCAACTGGGAATGCAGAAGCTGCCATTGTCATCTTCAAAACGGAAACGTCGTCTGGCCGAGCTTTCCTTGTCAACCACGCTGCGTCTTGTGCGAGAGGGATTGCAAGACATTGATACATGCCCGTCGAACCGCGTGAAATTATGTGGTTGGATAATAGTTTTGGCCTGTTGACCAATCATAATGAATTTGTCAGTGCACTGACTGTTTTCCAACGATTTTGCCAGATAAGTGAACGGCGGTGGAAGCTCTCGGAGTTCAACTGGAACACCTTGCACACTGTGCAACTGCAGATCTTAGTGGGAACTCTATGAGCTCCTCCTTGCCTTCTCATCTGGGTCTGAGCTGGCTCGTCGGTCGTCGCTTGTGCTGGGAAGAACAAGCTGACGAGCGAAAGCCAAGTCAGAACGCCGTTCTATGTTGCGCTTGTGTGGTTTGAAGACGACGTGGTGCTTCCTCTTCAGTGGATCTACCAGTAGTGGAAACAACATACGACAATGGAGGCGTGATCGTAATGGTGCAATCCAACAACAGCCATGGTGATAGCAAATGTTCATCGACGGACATTGAAGTGCCACGCCGCAATTGGGAGCCGCCGACCACAGTGAGTACTATGTACTGCCAACAACTTGCCAGAGTCGCACTGCGAATACCGTGCGATGTCTTTACTCCATCTCTTCTTCAGCTGGAACAACTTTGTGAGACCGCGCTGCTCTCTGTCCATCCACGCCATCGGACTCGGATGATCGCAAGGCTGTGAAGCCAAAATGACAGTACAAGAGTACCAGTACTCGTCAAATCCATCCAGCTCCAGCACAAGAGCGCTGCACCACCAGCTCAAACTCAAAGAGGATTACCGCGGTCCCTCGAGTCAAGTTAACGACCTACATGGTGGTTGTGCGTCGACAAACCTCACACGGCATGCCAAAGGTTAAATACAATATCACTTTATAGATGAAAGGCAAGGTGTCACTAGCCGACGATGACACAGAGCTCGTTGCTCCTTGCTCATGCAGTTTCTTGGATGAGTTGGCGGATGAGCTCCTCGCCGTTTTCGCCACTGATGACCATCTTGGCGTGGCCCACGAGAGATTTCTCCACCGTGTTCTTCTTGGAGGCATAGTCGTATGCACGCTTGACAGCAAGCGCTTCGGCAGACTTTTCTTCCGCTTCTGCTGCGGCGAGGAAACCATCAGCTTGCTTCTTCGCAGCTTCAATTTGAGCTTGCTGTTTGATCTCTTCGGCTTTGACGCGCTGCTCGTATTCGCGTTGAGCAGTGACCAGTTTGACCATGGCGTCGTTGCGTCGCTTCGTTGCCGCCGCCGTGGCGGTAGCGAACGCGATTTCTTTTTCACCCTGCGTCTTGAGGAGCAATGCGTCGGCTTTGGCCTTCTCGTTGATGCACACGACTTCCATCTTGGCTTCAGCGTCCAAGATGAGCTTCTGTCGCGAAATGAGCTCACGCTCCTTGAGCGCCACCAAGTCTTTGATCTTGCGATCGTTTTCCTTTTGGATCGCCGTGAGGAGCTGCGTCTCTTCGTTGATGAGAATGCGCATGTCGTTCTCGTGCTTCTTTTCTTGCTCTTCCATCTTGGTCTTGAACGCTGTCGTGTGTTCGAGCGTCGCCGAGAGGCGAGCAGGCAGCGCCACGTTGGTCACTTTCACGTTGTGGATGATCACACCATACTGCGCGAGCTTGGCATTCAAGTCTTTCTTCATCTCGCTGGCAAACTCTTCGCGAAGATCGTGGACTTGGTCGTGTCGTACCGAGTGCACGAGGCCACGAATACCTTCAGCCGTCAGCATGGACATGAGCTCATTGAATCGCTGAGCGCCAAGCATGTAGACAAACTTGACAGCGTCGTTGGCCGTCGGTCCAATTTGAAAGTTGATGGAGATATCAATATCAATCATGACATTGTCGGATGTCGCGCAGCGTTTCACGGGGGCCGAGTACGTCACGGCGTGCTTGGTCACGATATGAGAGACGCGGTTGTACGCTGGCCAGGCGGCAATGAGACCAGGATCCAAGATGCCCATGTGGGCATTCCACTTTTGATAGAGCACCCACATGCCGGATGGTATGCGCACAAAGGAATCGCAAAGCCACGGGTACTTGGGGATCAACACGAGGGGAATGCCACCGTCCTTGGTCTTCTTGTTAAACGTTCGCTCGGCGTCCATAGGCTTACGGATCGTCGTTTGGACGACTACCGTTTGCGTCGCAGGGCCATTCGCTGGAGTTGATGTTGCTGTTGTTGCCATGTTGGAGGGAAATGTCAAAATGCACTTTTGTTGCAAGTTGAAGCGAAATAAATCCATCGCCATTAACCGAACCGACCCGCCCATCTCCTTTAATCTCGTTTTTCTCTTGCTTCAAATCACTACACATTGCCTGATTTAGCTCTACGTGATACCCGCAGCTTATTGCCTAGTTTAATTGCACTCAAGACTGTCTTTGATGTCACTAAGAGGGTTTTATGCTGAGTCGATGGACAGTTCGGGCGGCTCAAGTCGGGTTGCAAGTTCTTGTACTTTAATGTGGATATTTCAAGGAGAGATTTGATTGGCTGATTCCAAGTTGATCCAGGGCCAGATCCTGGGAAATCTGTCGTCGGGTCTCTGTTGCACAGTCAATGAAATTTTCTGATTGGTCAATAATAACCAATCAGGTTGTACTTTAATAATTAAAAGATTTGATTGGCTGAAAGTCCTTGATGTGCAAACAGAGACGCCCAGGAGCATCCAGGTAACAATGAATTCGACTTGGTTTTAGTATGGAAAGTCAACGACAAGCCAGTGGACTTGGAAATATTTGAAAGTCCAACATTGTTGTCGACTGTGGATGTGTCTTTGTTCATTTTATAACTTTCGCAACGATGGCACCATCCACAGCTGTGGCGTCGGCAAACCAGACGCATCTTCTCTTTGACCATGTCTGGCGCGTGGACAAAGCCAATGAGAAGTTCGGCGCGTGCAAAAATGGCAACACGATTGTGATCCTCCAACCTGGCCGAAGTCCTGTCATGCCATATATCCGCATTCCTGATGGCATGTACGCTATCGTGCAACACCATGGCAAGGATTTGGACTACCATTACCCCGATGGTCGCACGAGTCCAGTCTGGCCGGCGGGATTTCACTACGCCTCGATCTTTACCAAAGTGGCTTACCTCGTCACCAAGCAATTTGTCGTCTTTGACACACCCGTCAAGGGATGCAAGACTGCCGACGATGTGACTGTTCATATTGACATGAACATTGTCTTTCGCATCACGGGCGACGAAGCCAAAGGCGAAGACCCCAACATGGTCAAGCGATTTGTGTACGAATTGGGACCTCAAGGTCTCGAGACGCAGCTCCGCGATGCCCAAGAAGAAGCCGTTCGAGCTCTCGCACGCTCCGTTGAGCACACTGAAGTGTATTCACTACGAGATGGCACTCTCAAAGAACGCTTCAAGAATGACCTCCAGCTCCGTCCTCCAGCTCCTATGCCTCCCATGGACGAAGAAGAAGAAAAATCTGGCGATGATATCCCATTGCTAGCCCAACAACCACTCAAGCGGGCGGAAACTGAAGATGAGACTTGGGAAGAACCTCCTCGAGCTAAAGTTGTCTATTGCGTCACTGAAGACATCAAGCGCAATCTGAACAAGCAATTCAACCCATACGGAGTCCAAATCTCAAGTGTTGCTATCACAAACGTGCGTCTGCCCTCCAATTTTGAAGCTCAGATGGAAGAGAAGACGACGTATACGAGTGCGATCAAGGAGCAAACGATGAAGCAGCAGAGTGACATGCAGCTTCTCCAATACAAGGAAGAAATCGACACGACCAAATTGAGCAAGTACATGCGACGCATGGAGGAGACCGAGACGGGAAAGCAACAATGCGCTGAGATCCAAAAAGAAATCGACATGATCCGAGCCGACACGAAGAAACTCCAAACGCAAATTAACCAAGACATGCAAGTCCGATGCAGCAAGATCGTTGCCGACGCTGACTTGGCGATTGCCAAAGTGAAGGCTGAAACTGAAATGATCCAAGCCGAGATCAAAGCTTCTTGCGATGCCGAAATCACAAAGATCAATGCTGAAGTCGAAGCTCTGAAGCTCAAAATGGAAGCTGAGATCGCGAATATTCGAACTGTGGGCGAAGCAAAGGCCAAGGAAATTGTATCTGAAGCAGAAGGCCTTGCAGCTCTCAAGCTGGAGAAACAGCGTGAATTCTTGCTCAAGATGCAACGACTTGACGTCAAGCAGGCAATGGCCAACAACAAACACGTCGTGATTGCTGGAAACGGATCCAACAACTTGATGGCGGATGTGTTTGTCGCCCAGCAAAAATCCAACTTGCTCATCAACCTCAACGACGGCGATTCTCTCTTCAAAGGAAGAACTGCAAACTAATCGACTCATGTAGCAAACACATCTTTATTGATGGATGCTCCGTCCCAAAGGAAGGCCAAGTCATCAACCTAACGAAGTGCATATAATTTATCAAACAAGAAAATAAAGTTGTTGCAATGATCTCATAAACTTGACATGCCAACGAAATACATGTTGTGCGTTAGTCTAGCTGTAATTTTTGCTGTCACCAATTTTTATGCGCGCTCTGTAGCCTTCCCACGTCTAGACGCCCCATGCATTCTTGAGAAGCTGGTCAAATATGCTGTCGTCTTGAATCGCACGAGAAATGTCCTTGTACACGTTGACAAACTCTTGTCGAGAGATCAAACCAGCAGGATCCTACAGTCCATTCGTTGACGCCACGACTTGTTACAGCAGCGATTACCTGCGTTGGCCACAAGCTCCAAAAGTTGATTCGTTTGGTTGATTGAAAAGGCGCCTCGCAACCAGCATCGAATGCTTGGCGCAATACAGTCAGAGTAACGTCGCCAAATGCCCCGACGAGACCGTCATAAGTGTTGTCAAGCAATGCTTTTCTCGCAGTTGATAAAGCGCCACTTCGCAAGGCGTCGATGAAGCGACTGATTCGCACGTAGCCCTTTTTTCCCTAGATCATTCTTCAGAATGTAAGAGCAACACCTCCAAGACCTCATCAAATACGTCCAAGAGCAGGTCATATTGATCATCTCGCAGTGGTTTCGACCCCTCCAGTCCCTTGATGGTCCACTTAAGGTCTTCACGTTCAATCAGGCCATTAGTATTTGACGCCTCTAGTGTCTGGACCAAGGCTCGAACGTTCCAGACACTTGATCGCGACAGAGATTGAACCATGAGGTCAAGGACAGTATCAGGTGTGGACGCGGCGGGTAAGTTGCGGCATTCAACTGCAGCGTCGGGCGAAGTTGCTAGAGAGAGTCGCCATAGATTTGGTGACAAGGTCTCCTTGGCATGAGTGTCAGACGTGCGAGCGCCATCTCGCTCATGCTTGAGGTTGAACGACTTTCCAAATGCTTTGGCCGTCGCGCAGCACACTTCGGTTTCCGCACCAAAATCCGTCGCAACAACAAATTTGGCGTCCGCATGGAGTAGCACGCCGGTCATTTTATGCACGAGACCAATATTGTCATGCGCTGAAATCGGCGTCGTTGTCGCAAGCAGCTTTTCCGCTCCTCCGAGGTCGCCGCGTGTAGCAATCCAAAGCGTCGAGTTATCCACTGCCGTGCTCAAGAACACGCTTTGATTCGAGCTCACGGGACTCATGTATCGCTCGTTCTTCAGTACCGACTTGAGATAGAGCGGAGGCAATGGCGTGTTGGACGCCTCGTCGACTCGCAGAGCTTCATTTGCCATCAATCGAAACGGTTCTCCATACTTGATGATACCTGCTTGTTTGCCAGACGGACCGACGATGCAAAATGTCGTCCGGGCGCTTGGATTCGATGGTCGTCTCGCTACACTGACAACAAATTCGCCCGATCCTGAGTAGGTTTCTTCCCACAAATCACATGCCAGGCATCCCGAAGTTTGCACGTGCTCAAGCGCAATGTAGGAGTTGTAGCGCACGAGACCGTCTTCCCAGTATGAGATTGGCACGCGACTGTTCGATCGCTCCATCTTGCGACGATGCGCCAGGCTCAGCCCTCCAGTTTGCTTGTGCGCACGATAGTCCTTCATACGTGCTTCTTCCAGCATGAAATCTTCATTCCAATTGCCAATGCGCGTCGTGGCGCTGTAGCGGCCAGCCCCGATAAGTTGCTGAGGCGTGAATTGCATGGAAACTCAGGGAGTCGACGCTGATGTGTCGAATAAGCAACTCGGGCTAAATTTAGAATTTTTGTATCCGTATAACGATGGGATTGCAATACTTACCATTGTATTACAATATATTGCAATAGTACAATGTACAATCCATTGCAATTGCAATACAGGGACATTTGAACAGTGTGAACGTCATCTGTCGGGGAGCGTCGCATACTGGACAACAAGGATGATGTAGACTGCTCTCTTCCAGACTATTGAGATGACAGGCACCGGAGTCACCTTGTTCTCTCAACTCTTACGTGAAGCCTTAATGCCGCCTCACCTGAAGAGAAACATGACTGAAATCATCTCCAGGCGTCATGTGCAAGCACACTTGAGAAGTTTTTCAACGTGGCTCGCCTTTTTCTCATGACAACGATCGATAGTCTACGGCACTAGTGTTTCAGACAAAGGTCCACAGACAAATCGACATGACTGTCAAGATCGTGCTAACATGTGACGAGCTTTGAGATTATGTGCTCGACACTTATTGCGTCGCTCTCGATGTGACGAGCTTTGAGATTATGTGCTCGACACTTATTGCGTCGCTCTCTCGTACGATGAGATCATGAACATTTGCGTGATGAAGTATGGTCTCGTGGATGGCCAGCGAGCTCTGTCGCTGTCATCCCAAACAGTCTTGAGCTTCTACAATGCGTACACGCGCTACAGCTGGGGTGACCGCTCCAACGACAAGGAAGCTCTCTACTACATCTACTACCCCCTCGCCAAGATCATCTCATACAGAGTCCTCTTCAGCTTCATTGTGCTTATAGTGCGTGGCCTTGCCACGGTGGCTTGGAAGCATCACAACGGTAAACTTCTCAGTGAAGTGGAACATTTCTGGCGAACGTACCACCGCAACTCAGTCGAAGTGTTCATGAACAATCCACTCCGAGCCAACGCATTGATCCGCTCTCAGAGCATGATGAGCTGTTCTCTGTGATGAATGCCGCGATTTTCTCGTTGAAGGGGACCAGCACCCACCGCCACGCTCGGTGAATGATGACGAGCACCAACACCCACACACGAAACATGCTGAGGTAGGCACTACCAAGTTGGTAAGTGCTGCTGGCCCAGGCAAAGACATCCGAGTTTGGAACGATGTAGAGCCAAGCAATGAGCATGTCAAGCACCACAAGAGTCGTGAGCAGCGGCTTCCGGTATGCAATCGAGGTCAAGTCAGTGTAGAGAAGAATCTTGGAGAGCGTGTTGGCTTTTTCGTCGTCCTTCTTTAGAGTTGGGGTTGTGCTCTTGCTTCCATATCTACTTGACATCCTCGTCTTTTCCTTCGCCGACATGGCAGTTTTGTCATTCTTCGTTGACAAGGTGGTCGTACTGTTCTTCGAATCAATTGAATACACCGATGACCTCGCCCATCCCAAGATCGGTCGCACAACGTTCATCGCTACGATGGCACTGTCTGTGGCGTTGATGTACAAAATGATAATCTCAATGCCAATCAGCAAAAAGTAGAGCACGCCATCAAAACCGAAATTCGTCGTGATGTCGTGCTGAAAACGGATTTCACCTTGCGCCGTGTGCTCAATGTTGTAGAAGCTCTTCATGTACATCTTGGCTCGCAGGAAGACGCCACTGCCAGCCGAGAGGTAATCCATCGTGTGCCACTGGAGGCCCATCATATCACACAGAGCACGATAATACTTGCCTGTTGTCTCGCCGATGTGAAATTTCACTGTATTGTTCGTCTCCATGTCTCGCCAAATGCAACCGTGCTCGACTGGAGCTACCAAGTCCATCTTCGTACCTTGTGCAGGCAAATGCATAGCTTCGTAACAGAGCGCCGTCCCCCATAAGCTCGTGCGGGATCCAAACGTCGACGTCACGTTTCTCACGTCCGCTTTGATGACTGGAATATCCGCCTTGTTTTTCGAAATCATAGCAGCAAGCGCTTGACGGTAGTCACGTTCATCCAGGTTAAAGTACGAAGCGTACAGACCATTGGAATACGGCGGCGCAGCGAGTGGTTCATCAACAATGTCACCGAGCATACCCGTGGCCCACATGAAGGTGTCGAGACGATGGGAGCCGACGAACATGCGCTTGTCGTAGTACTTGACGCCACCAAGAGTGCAGTTGATGCCAAACGAGGAGAGGTGAGCAGGTTTTCCAGGAGGAAATGTCGACGGATAGAATGCGTCGCACTCAAGTGCAAGCGCATTCCACATGTTGGTAGGCGAGAGCCATGTGCCGTTTGCATCGCGAATCGCCTTGACCATGTCGTAGTCCGTGACAGTCTCTGGCGTTTGCAGTATGAAAGAAAAGCTTGGATAGACACCACACATGAAAATCTTGTAGTAGAGATCCTTGACATCCATGAAAATGAGAAACACAGTCATGCTGATCATGCCAACGATGCTCAGTTGCTTCGTTCTTGTGTTCGTCGGAGCCATCGTGGACCACGCGGTGCAGATGCGAAACTAGTGGTCGAATCGAAAGGTCGCTCTGGTGAACCTGCCTGCACCAAAAGCAGTTTCTTCCAGAAACCGTGACACCGTTCTGTCCAATCAGAATAGTTAATTTGAATCAAATGAGTTCTATTGGTCAGTGGAATCTATTTTTAGTGGACGATTTTTGTCTTTCCGGTCACATCATCCGTCGTTTGAATCACAAATACGTCTCGGTTTGTAGCAAGAACCAAGCGTCAACTTGGTGTGTTATCGACACTACGCATTCGCTTTGACCCATGAGATCTGGACGAAAGAAACGACTGGCTAAGCAAGGACACTGGTTTGCAAAGGAAATTTGCTGCAGAAATTGTAGGATTGATTTGACCACAGAAGAAATGGTACAGTATTGTCATTTTCAACCAAATTTGTGGTTTTGACCAAAATGCGAATTCATTTTCAAATCGATTTCATAATACTCGGGAGTACTGAAGTGGTGTGTGTCAGTGTGTGTTTTGCGTGAGTCAGGTGTCTGATCGACTCTGATTGGCTGACTAATTTTAATTTTTAATTCTAGCCAATCAGAGTAGCCCGTTCGATTCGGAATCGATTCGAAACCTCGGTCGATTCAAACCGTTCCTCACAATTTTGTATCAAAAGCACAATATATAACAATAGGGGTAGTCAAAGCTCTCAGGTGACCTCGCTTTTCACGATATTTTTTTAAATTTAGAAGCGACAATTTTGTATGAAAAGTTCAGCACAAAACACAGACATCTGCTTGGGAATCAAAGCTCATTCTTGGTGTGACGAAGAAGCACAATGCCGAGAGTGTCAGAGAAGGCGTCCATCCTTGCGTCCATCCACACAGCTACTCTCTTTATTGCTCTCTATGACCCTCTCATGAAATGCGAGTCGCGCCGCCAGATTGGTGAGCTCTGCCATCTGAGGTTTGCTCTTGAGTCAGTACGTTACATGTACGAGCGGCGAATACTGTCGAGAAGCTTTGAACAATTGTCTGTCCTTCCCTACTTACGTGTGCGGGAATTTCTACAAGAAGTTCGCGTGTGTCATGAGACGTTTGCGTTTTGGTGGACAAACTGGAGAACGCTGATGTATTTTCAACCCCAACATTCAACAAACAAAATCCTGTGTGGCTACAAGTGGCTTGTGCACTTCATCGGCTTGGACATTTTGGGAGTGGAGCGTCAGGTGGAATGATTGCAAGAGCTAAAGGCGTTGGGTATGGAACAGTGATGCTTTACACAAAACGCGTATTGGTTGCGCTGAAGGAAATGGCTCCTAAATCAATACATTGGCCAAAAGCTGTTGAACGTGAACAACTCAGTAATCTCAATTTTGCCATGTACGGCTTCCGAGGTGGAATACTATCGACCGATGGAACTCATATTGTCTTATTTCAAAAACCTAGCTTGGATGGTGACTCATATTTCTCGAGAAAGAGAACTTATACAATCAACTTGCTTCTGACATTTGATTGTCATCGACAAATCCGATATGTGATTGCTGGGTGGCCTGGAAGTGTACATGACTCAACCGTTTGGAAATCATGTGATGTTTACAAGAATCCGACGAAATACTTTTCGCCTGGACAGTACCAACTTGGCGATTCGGGCTTTGCAATGACGCTTTACATGATTGTTCCCTATCGATTACCATATGCGTCAGAATCTGACAATACGCTCTTCAATACTCACTTGGCGTCGTGTCGTGCAGTGTCCGAGCAGGGCAATGGAATTTTGAAGGGTCGTTGGCAGAGCTTGCGAGGTGTTCCAATTCGGATCAGAAAACCCAAAGATGTCGAGTTTGTGTGCGATTGGATTGTTGGTTGTTGTGTCTTACACAATCTTGTAAACGATCTTCAATGCAGTCGGGATACAGTTGTCTTACCGATTGATAGAGAGCCACTTCGACAAGATTGCCAAGATTTTACCATGGCGAATGCGGTATTGTATCGTGAAACAATTAAGGCGTCTGTCTTGGAATTCTGGAACAAATAACTTTTCAACACCCGTAACATCAAAAATATGTATATTGCATTAGTCCGTTGGCATAAGACTACCATAAGCAAGCTGGACAGCAAGTTCTACCTCACTCATAGTCCTTCCATCTCGCAAAAGGTCTCGAATGAAATTTGCCCGTCCTTGTCCATCCTGTTCAACTTTCATATGCTCGAATTTCCTCTCCTCAAGCTCCAACAGTTTGGTTTGACCCTCCAAATACACGGACGCAAAATCTTTTCGCGGCTTCTTCTCATCAATGGGGAACTTTTGTGGAAGACGGCGCTTATTTTGTGCGTGGTTGGGGGCTGTTGTCGAATCCCTTTTGTCATTATCTTGCGGCTCAGCATTGTCGGCAACATCGTTTAAAGTTTGATGAGTCTCAGTTCCACATGAAATAGTCATATCGTGTTCAGCATTTTCCTCAGTGTTCAATTTCCAGTACAATTCCTACGGCCACTAGACTTAACATCGATGTAATTCACCGGCATTAATTCGTACCGACTCAGGATTGTTAGCATCATCAACAGTAGTGACATCAAAGGAGGTAGTCACTATTCCAACCTCAGCCAGATAGCTTGGATTAATATTTTGTCGTGTTCCAAACAAGTTTTTCATTCTTTCGTATCCAAAGCACAAGCTCTCCAACTTTGCCGCAATTGTATGGATTCCTATCCCAATCCTATCATCAATATCATTCGTTATCATAGATATATACCGTTCATGATGTCCTTCGTCGTAAGGCCTTGCCCAGTTTGGCTACTGCTATTACTACCTTCCCATGCGTTTGCCGCTTTGTACGCTCGCATGTATGACTCAAATCGAGTCTTTGCATTGGCTTGGTCCCAATCGTGGAGATTCTCGTCCTTCAAACGACTCTTCACAAAGTCCGCCATCATTTTGAAGCCTAGCAGATGATAAGATACACAATCGAATAGACCCACCTTGTGTTTTTGTCAAGGGCTGACCTCCAAGCACGCCTTTCCCCTTAGTCGCCTTGCCCATGATGGTGTTGCAGTTAGACGGGACTTCCAGAAACTCAACGACATAGTGAAGCTCCAGGTCAGTGACTCTTCTCCTTGTGGTGGTCTTGGTGATCATGACGTCTACACTTCTCTTGCTTGACGATCCTGCGCTTGAGCGAGTCATGCTGGTCTTGGAGAGCGAAGTGGTCACAAGCTTGGCCACCTAAACTCGCTTTAAAATTTAAAAGCGCCTTCAGAGACGCTTTAATCTTTTGAAGCGAATAAAGCGAGTTTTTCGTTATTTTATTACAGGTTTAAAAGTGACTGAAAAAATTAAAGCTGAGAGCTTTGATCACCCCTAATGTTTTACGAAACAAATAAAAAATGTTGCCACAAAGCTCAAGCTGTCGACTTTCTGTCCAATCAGAACGCGCCATTCATTCATCAAGCGTTCGATTGGTCAATGAAATCTATTTTTAGACTGAGGAGAAGAAGCATAGCCACTTTGTCATCGAGTGCAGTTTTATGTCGTCCAGGCGTCTGTTCGTTGGACAAGCTAAAGTACAAAAGCTCTGGCTTAAAGCGATGGAGCTCAGCTGAAACCACATGATCGACGTAGCGGAAATTGCCGGAGAGATTATTAATAAACATCCTCCTGGTAGTGTACGGTACCACTGATCGATATCAAGGTCAATTGTCGGTTTCAGATATGGCTGGTTGAATCCTGTATTGAAATGTCTCAATCTCTCAGCTCGAACGCTCAGGATTACCAGCTCTTCTTTCGTAATCCTGGGCGTTCGAGCTGAGAGATTGACACCAATTGACAATCATCTCAATGACATCAAGCCTCCCCTGGAGTAGATTCCACGATTACTCTCGACGCTTGGCTGTCGCATTTATTACAAGGTCAACGCAAAACATTGGATACATCATAAAATGCTAACGGAGGAGGCCTTTGTCGCCTTACTGTCGAGAATGGCGTGCAGCTGTATCGACAGAATCGAGATTATCCAAACGGCGTGATCCACTTTCATACAGCTGAGAAGATCACGGTGTTTCACTGTACGTTCCACTGGTTATTCTCTAGAATCCAACGACTGACATAGTTTGGAATATACTCCATCATAAGCTGCAGCAGATTGCAAACGAGAAAGCATGAGACAGTAAAAGCAGAGTCTGATACTATTATTTAGCAGCGAGATCTAACTTGGATTTACCAGCTCAACAAACTTGAATGACGTCATGACACATGCGCTCATTCCTGTGTGTTGTATGCCTGCTTGGTGACCCTTACAACATCAGTTTAACGTCGTGTCATGTGTGCAAGGATATGTCATTTCTTATGAACAGCCTGGCGTTGACGGGTAATCGAATGAGAATGAATGGCTGAAACGAAAGCGCTCCGGCTTCAACTGGCGAAACCGACGCGAATGCCAGATCAGGCTTTGTTCTCCAGAAGTATCACTGCTCCTGCAAGCTTCACTTCCGCTAGCCCCGTCTTCCAGCGGGTTGAAGAGAAGCTACGATAGAAAGCAGAAAACAAACTTACTAGAGTTCTTGTGGCAACATTTTTTATTTGTTTCGTAAAACATTAGGGGTGATCAAAGCTCTCAGCTTTAATTTTTTCAGTCACTTTTAAACCTGTAATAAAATAACGAAAAACTCGCTTTATTCGCTTCAAAAGATTAAAGCGTCTCTGAAGGCGCTTTTAAATTTTAAAGCGAGTTTAGGTGGCCAAGCTTGTGACCACTTCGCTCTCCAAGACCAGCACGACTCGCTCAAGCGCAGGATCGTCAAGCAAGAGAAGTGTAGACGTCATGATCACCAAGACCACCACAAGGAGAAGAGTCACTGACCTGGAGCTTCACTATGTCGTTGAGTTTCTGGAAGTCCCGTCTAACTGCAACACCATCATGGGCAAGGCGACTAAGGGGAAAGGCGTGCTTGGAGGTCAGCCCTTGACAAAAACACAAGGTGGGTCTATTCGATTGTGTATCTTATCATCTGCTAGGCTTCAAAATGATGGCGGACTTTGTGAAGAGTCGTTTGAAGGACGAGAATCTCCACGATTGGGACCAAGCCAATGCAAAGACTCGATTTGAGTCATACATGCGAGCGTACAAAGCGGCAAACGCATGGGAAGGTAGTAATAGCAGTAGCCAAACTGGGCAAGGCCTTACGACGAAGGACATCATGAACGGTATATATCTATGATAACGAATGATATTGATGATAGGATTGGGATAGGAATCCATACAATTGCGGCAAAGTTGGAGAGCTTGTGCTTTGGATACGAAAGAATGAAAAACTTGTTTGGAACACGACAAAATATTAATCCAAGCTATCTGGCTGAGGTTGGAATAGTGACTACCTCCTTTGATGTCACTACTGTTGATGATGCTAACAATCCTGAGTCGGTACGAATTAATGCCGGTGAATTACATCGTTGTTAAGTCTAGTGGCTGTAGGAATTGTACTGGAAATTGAACACTGAGGAAAATGCTGAACACGATATGACTATTTCATGTGGAACTGAGACTCATCAAACTTTAAACGATGTTGCCGACAATGCTGAGCCGCAAGATAATGACAAAAGGGATTCGACAACAGCCCCCAACCACGCACAAAATAAGCGCCGTCTTCCACAAAAGTTCCCCATTGATGAGAAGAAGCCGCGAAAAGATTTTGCGTCCGTGTATTTGGAGGGTCAAACCAAACTGTTGGAGCTTGAGGAGAGGAAATTCGAGCATATGAAAGTTGAACAGGATGGACAAGGACGGGCAAATTTCATTCGAGACCTTTTGCGAGATGGAAGGACTATGAGTGAGGTAGAACTTGCTGTCCAGCTTGCTTATGGTAGTCTTATGCCAACGGACTAATGCAATATACATATTTTTGATGTTACGGGTGTTGAAAAGTTATTTGTTCCAGAATTCCAAGACAGACGCCTTAATTGTTTCACGATACAATACCGCATTCGCCATGGTAAAATCTTGGCAATCTTGTCGAAGTGGCTCTCTATCAATCGGTAAGACAACTGTATCCCGACTGCATTGAAGATCGTTTACAAGATTGTGTAAGACACAACAACCAACAATCCAATCGCACACAAACTCGACATCTTTGGGTTTTCTGATCCGAATTGGAACACCTCGCAAGCTCTGCCAACGACCCTTCAAAATTCCATTGCCCTGCTCGGACACTGCACGACACGACGCCAAGTGAGTATTGAAGAGCGTATTGTCAGATTCTGACGCATATGGTAATCGATAGGGAACAATCATGTAAAGCGTCATTGCAAAGCCCGAATCGCCAAGTTGGTACTGTCCAGGCGAAAAGTATTTCGTCGGATTCTTGTAAACATCACATGATTTCCAAACGGTTGAGTCATGTACACTTCCAGGCCACCCAGCAATCACATATCGGATTTGTCGATGACAATCAAATGTCAGAAGCAAGTTGATTGTATAAGTTCTCTTTCTCGAGAAATATGAGTCACCATCCAAGCTAGGTTTTTGAAATAAGACAATATGAGTTCCATCGGTCGATAGTATTCCACCTCGGAAGCCGTACATGGCAAAATTGAGATTACTGAGTTGTTCACGTTCAACAGCTTTTGGCCAATGTATTGATTTAGGAGCCATTTCCTTCAGCGCAACCAATACGCGTTTTGTGTAAAGCATCACTGTTCCATACCCAACGCCTTTAGCTCTTGCAATCATTCCACCTGACGCTCCACTCCCAAAATGTCCAAGCCGATGAAGTGCACAAGCCACTTGTAGCCACACAGGATTTTGTTTGTTGAATGTTGGGGTTGAAAATACATCAGCGTTCTCCAGTTTGTCCACCAAAACGCAAACGTCTCATGACACACGCGAACTTCTTGTAGAAATTCCCGCACACGTAAGTAGGGAAGGACAGACAATTGTTCAAAGCTTCTCGACAGTATTCGCCGCTCGTACATGTAACGTACTGACTCAAGAGCAAACCTCAGATGGCAGAGCTCACCAATCTGGCGGCGCGACTCGCATTTCATGAGAGGGTCATAGAGAGCAATAAAGAGAGTAGCTGTGTGGATGGACGCAAGGATGGACGCCTTCTCTGACACTCTCGGCATTGTGCTTCTTCGTCACACCAAGAATGAGCTTTGATTCCCAAGCAGATGTCTGTGTTTTGTGCTGAACTTTTCATACAAAATTGTCGCTTCTAAATTTAAAAAAATATCGTGAAAAGCGAGGTCACCTGAGAGCTTTGACTACCCCTATTGTTATATATTGTGCTTTTGATACAAAATTGTGAGGAACGGTTTGAATCGACCGAGGTTTCGAATCGATTCCGAATCGAACGGGCTACTCTGATTGGCTAGAATTAAAAATTAAAATTAGTCAGCCAATCAGAGTCGATCAGACACCTGACTCACGCAAAACACACACTGACACACACCACTTCAGTACTCCCGAGTATTATGAAATCGATTTGAAAATGAATTCGCATTTTGGTCAAAACCACAAATTTGGTTGAAAATGACAATACTGTACCATTTCTTCTGTGGTCAAATCAATCCTACAATTTCTGCAGCAAATTTCCTTTGCAAACCAGTGTCCTTGCTTAGCCAGTCGTTTCTTTCGTCCAGATCTCATGGGTCAAAGCGAATGCGTAGTGTCGATAACACACCAAGTTGACGCTTGGTTCTTGCTACAAACCGAGACGTATTTGTGATTCAAACGACGGATGATGTGACCGGAAAGACAAAAATCGTCCACTAAAAATAGATTCCACTGACCAATAGAACTCATTTGATTCAAATTAACTATTCTGATTGGACAGAACGGTGTCACGGTTTCTGGAAGAAACTGCTTTTGGTGCAGGCAGGTTCACCAGAGCGACCTTTCGATTCGACCACTAGTTTCGCATCTGCACCGCGTGGTCCACGATGGCTCCGACGAACACAAGAACAAGCAACTGAGCATCGTTGGCATGATCAGCATGACTGTGTTTCTCATTTTCATGGATGTCAAGGATCTCTACTACAAGATTTTCATGTGTGGTGTCTATCCAAGCTTTTCTTTCATACTGCAAACGCCAGAGACTGTCACGGACTACGACATGGTCAAGGCGATTCGCGATGCAAACGGCACATGGCTCTCGCCTACCAACATGTGGAATGCGCTTGCACTTGAGTGCGACGCATTCTATCCGTCGACATTTCCTCCTGGAAAACCTGCTCACCTCTCCTCGTTTGGCATCAACTGCACTCTTGGTGGCGTCAAGTACTACGACAAGCGCATGTTCGTCGGCTCCCATCGTCTCGACACCTTCATGTGGGCCACGGGTATGCTCGGTGACATTGTTGATGAACCACTCGCTGCGCCGCCGTATTCCAATGGTCTGTACGCTTCGTACTTTAACCTGGATGAACGTGACTACCGTCAAGCGCTTGCTGCTATGATTTCGAAAACAAGGCGGATATTCCAGTCATCAAAGCGGACGTGAGAAACGTGACGTCGACGTTTGGATCCCGCACGAGCTTATGGGGGACGGCGCTCTGTTACGAAGCTATGCATTTGCCTGCACAAGGTACGAAGATGGACTTGGTAGCTCCAGTCGAGCACGGTTGCATTTGGCGAGACATGGAGACGAACAATACAGTGAAATTTCACATCGGCGAGACAACAGGCAAGTATTATCGTGCTCTGTGTGATATGATGGGCCTCCAGTGGCACACGATGGATTACCTCTCGGCTGGCAGTGGCGTCTTCCTGCGAGCCAAGATGTACATGAAGAGCTTCTACAACATTGAGCACACGGCGCAAGGTGAAATCCGTTTTCAGCACGACATCACGACGAATTTCGGTTTTGATGGCGTGCTCTACTTTTTGCTGATTGGCATTGAGATTATCATTTTGTACATCAACGCCACAGACAGTGCCATCGTAGCGATGAACGTTGTGCGACCGATCTTGGGATGGGCAAAATCATCGTCATACACGATGAATTCTACTGCCACGACTGCGACGTCCGTGAGAGATCTAAACAAAGCATCTAATACAAAAAAGGACGAAGAGAAAGCCAACACGCTCTCCAAGATGTTGCTCTACACCGACTTGACCTCTATTGCGTACCGGAAGCCGCTACTCACAGCTCTTGTGGTGCTTGACACACTCCTTGCATGGCTCTACATCGTTCCCAACTCGAATATCTTTGCCTGGGGGAGCAGCACTTACCAACTTGGCAGCGCTTACCTCAGCATGTTTCGTGTGTGGGTGTTGGTGCTCGTCATAATTGACCGAGCATGGCGGTGGGTGCTTGTCCCCTTAACGAGAAAGTCGCGGCGCTCATCACCGAGTTCACCTACCTCACGAGCTTTGAGATCATGTGCTCGACGCTCATCGGCGTCGCTCTGTCGTTCGATGAGATCATGAACATTTGCGTGATGAAGTATGGTCTCGCGGATGGCCAGCGAGCTCTGTCGCCGTCAACCCCAACAGTCATGGGCTTGTACAATGTCTACACTCGTTATAGTTGGGGCGACCGCTCCAACGAAAAAGAAGCTCTCTCCTTCATCTACTACCCTCTCGCCAAGATCATCTCGTACGGAGTTCTCTTCAGCTTCGTCGTGCTTGTTGTGCGTGCCATTGCGACAGTGTCATGGAGATATCGCAAAGGCAAACTTCTCAATGAGGTGGAAAACTTCTGGCGATCATACCACCGCAATTCGGTCGAAGTGTTCATGAACAACCCCCTCCGAGCCAATGCATTGATCCGCTCTCAGAGCATGATGAGCTACAAGTTTGGCACGTTGGTCTTCATCCGTCCATTCGTTTATCTTGAGCAGAACTACTACATAACGAGGGAAAAGTTCCGCATGCGACCTGACATCCCATTCCTCCACAATGAAGATGCGAACAACGGTGCAGACGTTGATACGCAGTCGTACAATCTAAAGGGCGTCTTTCGCGACGAAAACTCGAACAAACTCAAGAAGAGGATGGCCGGCCACGATGTCCAGATTCCATTGAGTTAGATTCATTCAAACTTCATTGCTTTATGAGAAGGCCACGTAGATAATTCATTTTTAGATTTTGTGAACCGTCTGGGGTCACTGATGACTCCTGTCAACTGAGAGTTCACAAATCAACTTGGACCAGCGAGGATCGCCAACTCTAGTAAGTTTGTTTTCTGCTTTCTATCGTAGCTTCTCTTCAACCCGCTGGAAGACGGGGCTAGCGGAAGTGAAGCTTGCAGGAGCAGTGATACTTCTGGAGAACAAAGCCTGATCTGGCATTCGCGTCGGTTTCGCCAGTTGAAGCCGGAGCGCTTTCGTTTCAGCCATTCATTCTCATTCGATTACCCGTCAACGCCAGGCTGTTCATAAGAAATGACAAATCCTTGCACACATGACACGACGTTAAACTGATGTTGTAAGGGTCACCAAGCAGGCATACAACACACAGGAATGAGCGCATGTGTCATGACGTCATTCAAGTTTGTTGAGCTGGTAAATCCAAGTTAGATCTCGCTGCTAAATATTAGTATCAGACTCTGCTTTTACTGTCTCATGCTTTCTCGTTTGCAATCTGCTGCAGCTTATGATGGAGTATATTCCAAACTATGTCAGTCGTTGGATTCTAGAGAATAACCAGTGGAACGTACAGTGAAACACCGTGATCTTCTCAGCTGTATGAAAGTGGATCACGCCGTTTGGATAATCTCGATTCTGTCGATACAGCTGCACGCCATTCTCGACAGTAAGGCGACAAAGGCCTCCTCCGTTAGCATTTTATGATGTATCCAATGTTTTGCGTTGACCTTGTAATAAATGCGACAGCCAAGCGTCGAGAGTAATCGTGGAATCTACTCCAGGGGAGGCTTGATGTCATTGAGATGATTGTCAATTGGTGTCAATCTCTCAGCTCGAACGCCCAGGATTACGAAAGAAGAGCTGGTAATCCTGAGCGTTCGAGCTGAGAGATTGAGACATTTCAATACAGGATTCAACCAGCCATATCTGAAACCGACAATTGACCTTGATATCGATCAGTGGTACCGTACACTACCAGGAGGATGTTTATTAATAATCTCTCCGGCAATTTCCGCTACGTCGATCATGTGGTTTCAGCTGAGCTCCATCGCTTTAAGCCAGAGCTTTTGTACTTTAGCTTGTCCAACGAACAGACGCCTGGACGACATAAAACTGCACTCGATGACAAAGTGGCTATGCTTCTTCTCCTCAGTCTAAAAATAGATTTCATTGACCAATCGAACGCTTGATGAATGAATGGCGCGTTCTGATTGGACAGAAAGTCGACAGCTTGAGCTTTGTGGCAACATTTTTTATTTGTTTCGTAAAACATTAGGGGTGATCAAAGCTCTCAGCTTTAATTTTTTCAGTCACTTTTAAACCTGTAATAAAATAACGAAAAACTCGCTTTATTCGCTTCAAAAGATTAAAGCGTCTCTGAAGGCGCTTTTAAATTTTAAAGCGAGTTTAGGTGGCCAAGCTTGTGACCACTTCGCTCTCCAAGACCAGCATGACTCGCTCAAGCGCAGGATCGTCAAGCAAGAGAAGTGTAGACGTCATGATCACCAAGACCACCACAAGGAGAAGAGTCACTGACCTGGAGCTTCACTATGTCGTTGAGTTTCTGGAAGTCCCGTCTAACTGCAACACCATCATGGGCAAGGCGACTAAGGGGAAAGGCGTGCTTGGAGGTCAGCCCTTGACAAAAACACAAGGTGGGTCTATTCGATTGTGTATCTTATCATCTGCTAGGCTTCAAAATGATGGCGGACTTTGTGAAGAGTCGTTTGAAGGACGAGAATCTCCACGATTGGGACCAAGCCAATGCAAAGACTCGATTTGAGTCATACATGCGAGCGTACAAAGCGGCAAACGCATGGGAAGGTAGTAATAGCAGTAGCCAAACTGGGCAAGGCCTTACGACGAAGGACATCATGAACGGTATATATCTATGATAACGAATGATATTGATGATAGGATTGGGATAGGAATCCATACAATTGCGGCAAAGTTGGAGAGCTTGTGCTTTGGATACGAAAGAATGAAAAACTTGTTTGGAACACACAAAATATTAATCCAAGCTATCTGGCTGAGGTTGGAATAGTGACTACCTCCTTTGATGTCACTACTGTTGATGATGCTAACAATCCTGAGTCGGTACGAATTAATGCCGGTGAATTACATCGATGTTAAGTCTAGTGGCCGTAGGAATTGTACTGGAAATTGAACACTGAGGAAAATGCTGAACACGATATGACTATTTCATGTGGAACTGAGACTCATCAAACTTTAAACGATGTTGCCGACAATGCTGAGCCGCAAGATAATGACAAAAGGGATTCGACAACAGCCCCCAACCACGCACAAAATAAGCGCCGTCTTCCACAAAAGTTCCCCATTGATGAGAAGAAGCCGCGAAAAGATTTTGCGTCCGTGTATTTGGAGGGTCAAACCAAACTGTTGGAGCTTGAGGAGAGGAAATTCGAGCATATGAAAGTTGAACAGGATGGACAAGGACGGGCAAATTTCATTCGAGACCTTTTGCGAGATGGAAGGACTATGAGTGAGGTAGAACTTGCTGTCCAGCTTGCTTATGGTAGTCTTATGCCAACGGACTAATGCAATATACATATTTTTGATGTTACGGGTGTTGAAAAGTTATTTGTTCCAGAATTCCAAGACAGACGCCTTAATTGTTTCACGATACAATACCGCATTCGCCATGGTAAAATCTTGGCAATCTTGTCGAAGTGGCTCTCTATCAATCGGTAAGACAACTGTATCCCGACTGCATTGAAGATCGTTTACAAGATTGTGTAAGACACAACAACCAACAATCCAATCGCACACAAACTCGACATCTTTGGGTTTTCTGATCCGAATTGGAACACCTCGCAAGCTCTGCCAACGACCCTTCAAAATTCCATTGCCCTGCTCGGACACTGCACGACACGACGCCAAGTGAGTATTGAAGAGCGTATTGTCAGATTCTGACGCATATGGTAATCGATAGGGAACAATCATGTAAAGCGTCATTGCAAAGCCCGAATCGCCAAGTTGGTACTGTCCAGGCGAAAAGTATTTCGTCAGATTCTTGTAAACATCACATGATTTCCAAACGGTTGAGTCATGTACACTTCCAGGCCACCCAGCAATCACATATCGGATTTGTCGATGACAATCAAATGTCAGAAGCAAGTTGATTGTATAAGTTCTCTTTCTCGAGAAATATGAGTCACCATCCAAGCTAGGTTTTTGAAATAAGACAATATGAGTTCCATCGGTCGATAGTATTCCACCTCGGAAGCCGCACATGGCAAAATTGAGATTACTGAGTTGTTCACGTTCAACAGCTTTTGGCCAATGTATTGATTTAGGAGCCATTTCCTTCAGCGCAACCAATACGCGTTTTGTGTAAAGCATCACTGTTCCATACCCAACGCCTTTAGCTCTTGCAATCATTCCACCTGACGCTCCACTCCCAAAATGTCCAAGCCGATGAAGTGCACAAGCCACTTGTAGCCACACAGGATTTTGTTTGTTGAATGTTGGGGTTGAAAATACATCAGCGTTCTCCAGTTTGTCCACCAAAACGCAAACGTCTCATGACACACGCGAACTTCTTGTAGAAATTCCCGCACACGTAAGTAGGGAAGGACAGACAATTGTTCAAAGCTTCTCGACAGTATTCGCCGCTCGTACATGTAACGTACTGACTCAAGAGCAAACCTCAGATGGCAGAGCTCACCAATCTGGCGGCGCGACTCGCATTTCATGAGAGGGTCATAGAGAGCAATAAAGAGAGTAGCTGTGTGGATGGACGCAAGGATGGACGCCTTCTCTGACACTCTCGGCATTGTGCTTCTTCGTCACACCAAGAATGAGCTTTGATTCCCAAGCAGATGTCTGTGTTTTGTGCTGAACTTTTCATACAAAATTGTCGCTTCTAAATTTAAAAAAATATCGTGAAAAGCGAGGTCACCTGAGAGCTTTGACTACCCCTATTGTTATATATTGTGCTTTTGATACAAAATTGTGAGGAACGGTTTGAATCGACCGAGGTTTCGAATCGATTCCGAATCGAACGGGCTACTCTGATTGGCTAGAATTAAAAATTAAAATTAGTCAGCCAATCAGAGTCGATCAGACACCTGACTCACGCAAAACACACACTGACACACACCACTTCAGTACTCCCGAGTATTATGAAATCGATTTGAAAATGAATTCGCATTTTGGTCAAAACCACAAATTTGGTTGAAAATGACAATACTGTACCATTTCTTCTGTGGTCAAATCAATCCTACAATTTCTGCAGCAAATTTCCTTTGCAAACCAGTGTCCTTGCTTAGCCAGTCGTTTCTTTCGTCCAGATCTCATGGGTCAAAGCGAATGCGTAGTGTCGATAACACACCAAGTTGACGCTTGGTTCTTGCTACAAACCGAGACGTATTTGTGATTCAAACGACGGATGATGTGACCGGAAAGACAAAAATCGTCCACTAAAAATAGATTCCACTGACCAATAGAACTCATTTGATTCAAATTAACTATTCTGATTGGACAGAACGGTGTCACGGTTTCTGGAAGAAACTGCTTTTGGTGCAGGCAGGTTCACCAGAGCGACCTTTCGATTCGACCACTAGTTTCGCATCTGCACCGCGTGGTCCACGATGGCTCCGACGAACACAAGAACGAAGCAACTGAGCATCGTTGGCATGATCAGCATGACTGTGTTTCTCATTTTCATGGATGTCAAGGATCTCTACTACAAGATTTTCATGTGTGGTGTCTATCCAAGCTTTTCTTTCATACTGCAAACGCCAGAGACTGTCACGGACTACGACATGGTCAAGGCGATTCGCGATGCAAACGGCACATGGCTCTCGCCTACCAACATGTGGAATGCGCTTGCACTTGAGTGCGACGCATTCTATCCGTCGACATTTCCTCCTGGAAAACCTGCTCACCTCTCCTCGTTTGGCATCAACTGCACTCTTGGTGGCGTCAAGTACTACGACAAGCGCATGTTCGTCGGCTCCCATCGTCTCGACACCTTCATGTGGGCCACGGGTATGCTCGGTGACATTGTTGATGAACCACTCGCTGCGCCGCCGTATTCCAATGGTCTGTACGCTTCGTACTTTAACCTGGATGAACGTGACTACCGTCAAGCGCTTGCTGCTATGATTTCGAAAAACAAGGCGGATATTCCAGTCATCAAAGCGGACGTGAGAAACGTGACGTCGACGTTTGGATCCCGCACGAGCTTATGGGGGACGGCGCTCTGTTACGAAGCTATGCATTTGCCTGCACAAGGTACGAAGATGGACTTGGTAGCTCCAGTCGAGCACGGTTGCATTTGGCGAGACATGGAGACGAACAATACAGTGAAATTTCACATCGGCGAGACAACAGGCAAGTATTATCGTGCTCTGTGTGATATGATGGGCCTCCAGTGGCACACGATGGATTACCTCTCGGCTGGCAGTGGCGTCTTCCTGCGAGCCAAGATGTACATGAAGAGCTTCTACAACATTGAGCACACGGCGCAAGGTGAAATCCGTTTTCAGCACGACATCACGACGAATTTCGGTTTTGATGGCGTGCTCTACTTTTTGCTGATTGGCATTGAGATTATCATTTTGTACATCAACGCCACAGACAGTGCCATCGTAGCGATGAACGTTGTGCGACCGATCTTGGGATGGGCAAAATCATCGTCATACACGATGAATTCTACTGCCACGACTGCGACGTCCGTGAGAGATCTAAACAAAGCATCTAATACAAAAAAGGACGAAGAGAAAGCCAACACGCTCTCCAAGATGTTGCTCTACACCGACTTGACCTCTATTGCGTACCGGAAGCCGCTACTCACAGCTCTTGTGGTGCTTGACACACTCCTTGCATGGCTCTACATCGTTCCCAACTCGAATATCTTTGCCTGGGGGAGCAGCACTTACCAACTTGGCAGCGCTTACCTCAGCATGTTTCGTGTGTGGGTGTTGGTGCTCGTCATAATTGACCGAGCATGGCGGTGGGTGCTTGTCCCCCTTAACGAGAAAGTCGCGGCGCTCATCACCGAGTTCACCTACCTCACGAGCTTTGAGATCATGTGCTCGACGCTCATCGGCGTCGCTCTGTCGTTCGATGAGATCATGAACATTTGCGTGATGAAGTATGGTCTCGCGGATGGCCAGCGAGCTCTGTCGCCGTCAACCCCAACAGTCATGGGCTTGTACAATGTCTACACTCGTTATAGTTGGGGCGACCGCTCCAACGAAAAAGAAGCTCTCTCCTTCATCTACTACCCTCTCGCCAAGATCATCTCGTACGGAGTTCTCTTCAGCTTCGTCGTGCTTGTTGTGCGTGCCATTGCGACAGTGTCATGGAGATATCGCAAAGGCAAACTTCTCAATGAGGTGGAAAACTTCTGGCGATCATACCACCGCAATTCGGTCGAAGTGTTCATGAACAACCCCCTCCGAGCCAATGCATTGATCCGCTCTCAGAGCATGATGAGCTACAAGTTTGGCACGTTGGTCTTCATCCGTCCATTCGTTTATCTTGAGCAGAACTACTACATAACGAGGGAAAAGTTCCGCATGCGACCTGACATCCCATTCCTCCACAATGAAGATGCGAACAACGGTGCAGACGTTGATACGCAGTCGTACAATCTAAAGGGCGTCTTTCGCGACGAAAACTCGAACAAACTCAAGAAGAGGATGGCCGGCCACGATGTCCAGATTCCATTGAGTTAGATTCATTCAAACTTCATTGCTTTATGAGAAGGCCACGTAGATAATTCATTTTTAGATTTTGTGAACCGTCTGGGGTCACTGATGACTCCTGTCAACTGAGAGTTCACAAATCAACTTGGACCAGCGAGGATCGCCAACTCTAGTAAGTTTGTTTTCTGCTTTCTATCGTAGCTTCTCTTCAACCCGCTGGAAGACGGGGCTAGCGGAAGTGAAGCTTGCAGGAGCAGTGATACTTCTGGAAAACAAAGCCTGATCTGGCATTCGCGTCGGTTTCGCCAGTTGAAGCCGGAGCGCTTTCGTTTCAGCCATTCATTCTCATTCGATTACCCGTCAACGCCAGGCTGTTCATAAGAAATGACAAATCCTTGCACACATGACACGACGTTAAACTGATGTTGTAAGGGTCACCAAGCAGGCATACAACACACAGGAATGAGCGCATGTGTCATGACGTCATTCAAGTTTGTAGAGCTGGTAAATCCAAGTTAGATCTCGCTGCTAAATATTAGTATCAGACTCTGCTTTTACTGTCTCATGCTTTCTCGTTTGCAATCTGCTGCAGCTTATGATGGAGTATATTCCAAACTATGTCAGTCGTTGGATTCTAGAGAATAACCAGTGGAACGTACAGTGAAACACCGTGATCTTCTCAGCTGTATGAAAGTGGATCACGCCGTTTGGATAATCTCGATTCTGTCGATACAGCTGCACGCCATTCTCGACAGTAAGGCGACAAAGGCCTCCTCCGTTAGCATTTTATGATGTATCCAATGTTTTGCGTTGACCTTGTAATAAATGCGACAGCCAAGCGTCGAGAGTAATCGTGGAATCTACTCCAGGGGAGGCTTGATGTCATTGAGATGATTGTCAATTGGTGTCAATCTCTCAGCTCGAACGCCCAGGATTACGAAAGAAGAGCTGGTAATCCTGAGCGTTCGAGCTGAGAGATTGAGACATTTCAATACAGGATTCAACCAGCCATATCTGAAACCGACAATTGACCTTGATATCGATCAGTGGTACCGTACACTACCAGGAGGATGTTTATTAATAATCTCTCCGGCAATTTCCGCTACGTCGATCATGTGGTTTCAGCTGAGCTCCATCGCTTTAAGCCAGAGCTTTTGTACTTTAGCTTGTCCAACGAACAGACGCCTGGACGACATAAAACTGCACTCGATGACAAAGTGGCTATGCTTCTTCTCCTCAGTCTAAAAATAGATTTCATTGACCAATCGAACGCTTGATGAATGAATGGCGCGTTCTGATTGGACAGAAAGTCGACAGCTTGAGCTTTGTGGCAACATTTTTTATTTGTTTCGTAAAACATTAGGGGTGATCAAAGCTCTCAGCTTTAATTTTTTCAGTCACTTTTAAACCTGTAATAAAATAACGAAAAACTCGCTTTATTCGCTTCAAAAGATTAAAGCGTCTCTGAAGGCGCTTTTAAATTTTAAAGCGAGTTTAGGTGGCCAAGCTTGTGACCACTTCGCTCTCCAAGACCAGCATGACTCGCTCAAGCGCAGGATCGTCAAGCAAGAGAAGTGTAGACGTCATGATCACCAAGACCACCACAAGGAGAAGAGTCACTGACCTGGAGCTTCACTATGTCGTTGAGTTTCTGGAAGTCCCGTCTAACTGCAACACCATCATGGGCAAGGCGACTAAGGGGAAAGGCGTGCTTGGAGGTCAGCCCTTGACAAAAACACAAGGTGGGTCTATTCGATTGTGTATCTTATCATCTGCTAGGCTTCAAAATGATGGCGGACTTTGTGAAGAGTCGTTTGAAGGACGAGAATCTCCACGATTGGGACCAAGCCAATGCAAAGACTCGATTTGAGTCATACATGCGAGCATACAAAGCGGCAAACGCATGGGAAGGTAGTAATAGCAGTAGCCAAACTGGGCAAGGCCTTACGACGAAGGACATCATGAACGGTATATATCTATGATAACGAATGATATTGATGATAGGATTGGGATAGGAATCCATACAATTGCGGCAAAGTTGGAGAGCTTGTGCTTTGGATACGAAAGAATGAAAAACTTGTTTGGAACACGACAAAATATTAATCCAAGCTATCTGGCTGAGGTTGGAATAGTGACTACCTCCTTTGATGTCACTACTGTTGATGATGCTAACAATCCTGAGTCGGTACGAATTAATGCCGGTGAATTACATCGATGTTAAGTCTAGTGGCCGTAGGAATTGTACTGGAAATTGAACACTGAGGAAAATGCTGAACACGATATGACTATTTCATGTGGAACTGAGACTCATCAAACTTTAAACGATGTTGCCGACAATGCTGAGCCGCAAGATAATGACAAAAGGGATTCGACAACAGCCCCCAACCACGCACAAAATAAGCGCCGTCTTCCACAAAAGTTCCCCATTGATGAGAAGAAGCCGCGAAAAGATTTTGCGTCCGTGTATTTGGAGGGTCAAACCAAACTGTTGGAGCTTGAGGAGAGGAAATTCGAGCATATGAAAGTTGAACAGGATGGACAAGGACGGGCAAATTTCATTCGAGACCTTTTGCGAGATGGAAGGACTATGAGAGAGGTAGAACTTGCTGTCCAGCTTGCTTATGGTAGTCTTATGCCAACGGACTAATGCAATATACATATTTTTGATGTTACGGGTGTTGAAAAGTTATTTGTTCCAGAATTTCAAGACAGACGCCTTAATTGTTTCACGATACAATACCGCATTCGCCATGGTAAAATCTTGGCAATCTTGTAAACGATCTTCAATGCAGTCGGGATACAGTTGTCTTACCGATTGATAGAGAGCCACTTCGACAAGATTGCCAAGATTTTACCATGGCGAATGCGGTATTGTATCGTGAAACAATTAAGGCGTCTGTCTTGGAATTCTGGAACAAATAACTTTTCAACACCCGTAACATCAAAAATATGTATATTGCATTAGTCCGTTGGCATAAGACTACCATAAGCAAGCTGGACAGCAAGTTCTACCTCTCTCATAGTCCTTCCATCTCGCAAAAGGTCTCGAATGAAATTTGCCCGTCCTTGTCCATCCTGTTCAACTTTCATATGCTCGAATTTCCTCTCCTCAAGCTCCAACAGTTTGGTTTGACCCTCCAAATACACGGACGCAAAATCTTTTCGCGGCTTCTTCTCATCAATGGGGAACTTTTGTGGAAGACGGCGCTTATTTTGTGCGTGGTTGGGGGCTGTTGTCGAATCCCTTTTGTCATTATCTTGCGGCTCAGCATTGTCGGCAACATCGTTTAAAGTTTGATGAGTCTCAGTTCCACATGAAATAGTCATATCGTGTTCAGCATTTTCCTCAGTGTTCAATTTCCAGTACAATTCCTACGGCCACTAGACTTAACATCGATGTAATTCACCGGCATTAATTCGTACCGACTCAGGATTGTTAGCATCATCAACAGTAGTGACATCAAAGGAGGTAGTCACTATTCCAACCTCAGCCAGATAGCTTGGATTAATATTTTGTCGTGTTCCAAACAAGTTTTTCATTCTTTCGTATCCAAAGCACAAGCTCTCCAACTTTGCCGCAATTGTATGGATTCCTATCCCAATCCTATCATCAATATCATTCGTTATCATAGATATATACCGTTCATGATGTCCTTCGTCGTAAGGCCTTGCCCAGTTTGGCTACTGCTATTACTACCTTCCCATGCGTTTGCCGCTTTGTATGCTCGCATGTATGACTCAAATCGAGTCTTTGCATTGGCTTGGTCCCAATCGTGGAGATTCTCGTCCTTCAAACGACTCTTCACAAAGTCCGCCATCATTTTGAAGCCTAGCAGATGATAAGATACACAATCGAATAGACCCACCTTGTGTTTTTGTCAAGGGCTGACCTCCAAGCACGCCTTTCCCCTTAGTCGCCTTGCCCATGATGGTGTTGCAGTTAGACGGGACTTCCAGAAACTCAACGACATAGTGAAGCTCCAGGTCAGTGACTCTTCTCCTTGTGGTGGTCTTGGTGATCATGACGTCTACACTTCTCTTGCTTGACGATCCTGCGCTTGAGCGAGTCATGCTGGTCTTGGAGAGCGAAGTGGTCACAAGCTTGGCCACCTAAACTCGCTTTAAAATTTAAAAGCGCCTTCAGAGACGCTTTAATCTTTTGAAGCGAATAAAGCGAGTTTTTCGTTATTTTATTACAGGTTTAAAAGTGACTGAAAAAATTAAAGCTGAGAGCTTTGATCACCCCTAATGTTTTACGAAACAAATAAAAAATGTTGCCACAAAGCTCAAGCTGTCGACTTTCTGTCCAATCAGAACGCGCCATTCATTCATCAAGCGTTCGATTGGTCAATGAAATCTATTTTTAGACTGAGGAGAAGAAGCATAGCCACTTTGTCATCGAGTGCAGTTTTATGTCGTCCAGGCGTCTGTTCGTTGGACAAGCTAAAGTACAAAAGCTCTGGCTTAAAGCGATGGAGCTCAGCTGAAACCACATGATCGACGTAGCGGAAATTGCCGGAGAGATTATTAATAAACATCCTCCTGGTAGTGTACGGTACCACTGATCGATATCAAGGTCAATTGTCGGTTTCAGATATGGCTGGTTGAATCCTGTATTGAAATGTCTCAATCTCTCAGCTCGAACGCTCAGGATTACCAGCTCTTCTTTCGTAATCCTGGGCGTTCGAGCTGAGAGATTGACACCAATTGACAATCATCTCAATGACATCAAGCCTCCCCTGGAGTAGATTCCACGATTACTCTCGACGCTTGGCTGTCGCATTTATTACAAGGTCAACGCAAAACATTGGATACATCATAAAATGCTAACGGAGGAGGCCTTTGTCGCCTTACTGTCGAGAATGGCGTGCAGCTGTATCGACAGAATCGAGATTATCCAAACGGCGTGATCCACTTTCATACAGCTGAGAAGATCACGGTGTTTCACTGTACGTTCCACTGGTTATTCTCTAGAATCCAACGACTGACATAGTTTGGAATATACTCCATCATAAGCTGCAGCAGATTGCAAACGAGAAAGCATGAGACAGTAAAAGCAGAGTCTGATACTAATATTTAGCAGCGAGATCTAACTTGGATTTACCAGCTCAACAAACTTGAATGACGTCATGACACATGCGCTCATTCCTGTGTGTTGTATGCCTGCTTGGTGACCCTTACAACATCAGTTTAACGTCGTGTCATGTGTGCAAGGATTTGTCATTTCTTATGAACAGCCTGGCGTTGACGGGTAATCGAATGAGAATGAATGGCTGAAACGAAAGCGCTCCGGCTTCAACTGGCGAAACCGACGCGAATGCCAGATCAGGCTTTGTTCTCCAGAAGTATCACTGCTCCTGCAAGCTTCACTTCCGCTAGCCCCGTCTTCCAGCGGGTTGAAGAGAAGCTACGATAGAAAGCAGAAAACAAACTTACTAGAGTTGGCGATCCTCGCTGGTCCAAGTTGATTTGTGAACTCTCAGTTGACAGGAGTCATCAGTGACCCCAGACGGTTCACAAAATCTAAAAATGAATTATCTACGTGGCCTTCTCATAAAGCAATGAAGTTTGAATGAATCTAACTCAATGGAATCTGGACATCGTGGCCGGCCATCCTCTTCTTGAGTTTGTTCGAGTTTTCGTCGCGAAAGACGCCCTTTAGATTGTACGACTGCGTATCAACGTCTGCACCGTTGTTCGCATCTTCATTGTGGAGGAATGGGATGTCAGGTCGCATGCGGAACTTTTCCCTCGTTATGTAGTAGTTCTGCTCAAGATAAACGAATGGACGGATGAAGACCAACGTGCCAAACTTGTAGCTCATCATGCTCTGAGAGCGGATCAATGCATTGGCTCGGAGGGGGTTGTTCATGAACACTTCGACCGAATTGCGGTGGTATGATCGCCAGAAGTTTTCCACCTCATTGAGAAGTTTGCCTTTGCGATATCTCCATGACACTGTCGCAATGGCACGCACAACAAGCACGACGAAGCTGAAGAGAACTCCGTACGAGATGATCTTGGCGAGAGGGTAGTAGATGAAGGAGAGAGCTTCTTTTTCGTTGGAGCGGTCGCCCCAACTATAACGAGTGTAGACATTGTACAAGCCCATGACTGTTGGGGTTGACGGCGACAGAGCTCGCTGGCCATCCGCGAGACCATACTTCATCACGCAAATGTTCATGATCTCATCGAACGACAGAGCGACGCCGATGAGCGTCGAGCACATGATCTCAAAGCTCGTGAGGTAGGTGAACTCGGTGATGAGCGCCGCGACTTTCTCGTTAAGGGGGACAAGCACCCACCGCCATGCTCGGTCAATTATGACGAGCACCAACACCCACACACGAAACATGCTGAGGTAAGCGCTGCCAAGTTGGTAAGTGCTGCTCCCCCAGGCAAAGATATTCGAGTTGGGAACGATGTAGAGCCATGCAAGGAGTGTGTCAAGCACCACAAGAGCTGTGAGTAGCGGCTTCCGGTACGCAATAGAGGTCAAGTCGGTGTAGAGCAACATCTTGGAGAGCGTGTTGGCTTTCTCTTCGTCCTTTTTTGTATTAGATGCTTTGTTTAGATCTCTCACGGACGTCGCAGTCGTGGCAGTAGAATTCATCGTGTATGACGATGATTTTGCCCATCCCAAGATCGGTCGCACAACGTTCATCGCTACGATGGCACTGTCTGTGGCGTTGATGTACAAAATGATAATCTCAATGCCAATCAGCAAAAAGTAGAGCACGCCATCAAAACCGAAATTCGTCGTGATGTCGTGCTGAAAACGGATTTCACCTTGCGCCGTGTGCTCAATGTTGTAGAAGCTCTTCATGTACATCTTGGCTCGCAGGAAGACGCCACTGCCAGCCGAGAGGTAATCCATCGTGTGCCACTGGAGGCCCATCATATCACACAGAGCACGATAATACTTGCCTGTTGTCTCGCCGATGTGAAATTTCACTGTATTGTTCGTCTCCATGTCTCGCCAAATGCAACCGTGCTCGACTGGAGCTACCAAGTCCATCTTCGTACCTTGTGCAGGCAAATGCATAGCTTCGTAACAGAGCGCCGTCCCCCATAAGCTCGTGCGGGATCCAAACGTCGACGTCACGTTTCTCACGTCCGCTTTGATGACTGGAATATCCGCCTTGTTTTTCGAAATCATAGCAGCAAGCGCTTGACGGTAGTCACGTTCATCCAGGTTAAAGTACGAAGCGTACAGACCATTGGAATACGGCGGCGCAGCGAGTGGTTCATCAACAATGTCACCGAGCATACCCGTGGCCCACATGAAGGTGTCGAGACGATGGGAGCCGACGAACATGCGCTTGTCGTAGTACTTGACGCCACCAAGAGTGCAGTTGATGCCAAACGAGGAGAGGTGAGCAGGTTTTCCAGGAGGAAATGTCGACGGATAGAATGCGTCGCACTCAAGTGCAAGCGCATTCCACATGTTGGTAGGCGAGAGCCATGTGCCGTTTGCATCGCGAATCGCCTTGACCATGTCGTAGTCCGTGACAGTCTCTGGCGTTTGCAGTATGAAAGAAAAGCTTGGATAGACACCACACATGAAAATCTTGTAGTAGAGATCCTTGACATCCATGAAAATGAGAAACACAGTCATGCTGATCATGCCAACGATGCTCAGTTGCTTCGTTCTTGTGTTCGTCGGAGCCATCGTGGACCACGCGGTGCAGATGCGAAACTAGTGGTCGAATCGAAAGGTCGCTCTGGTGAACCTGCCTGCACCAAAAGCAGTTTCTTCCAGAAACCGTGACACCGTTCTGTCCAATCAGAATAGTTAATTTGAATCAAATGAGTTCTATTGGTCAGTGGAATCTATTTTTAGTGGACGATTTTTGTCTTTCCGGTCACATCATCCGTCGTTTGAATCACAAATACGTCTCGGTTTGTAGCAAGAACCAAGCGTCAACTTGGTGTGTTATCGACACTACGCATTCGCTTTGACCCATGAGATCTGGACGAAAGAAACGACTGGCTAAGCAAGGACACTGGTTTGCAAAGGAAATTTGCTGCAGAAATTGTAGGATTGATTTGACCACAGAAGAAATGGTACAGTATTGTCATTTTCAACCAAATTTGTGGTTTTGACCAAAATGCGAATTCATTTTCAAATCGATTTCATAATACTCGGGAGTACTGAAGTGGTGTGTGTCAGTGTGTGTTTTGCGTGAGTCAGGTGTCTGATCGACTCTGATTGGCTGACTAATTTTAATTTTTAATTCTAGCCAATCAGAGTAGCCCGTTCGATTCGGAATCGATTCGAAACCTCGGTCGATTCAAACCGTTCCTCACAATTTTGTATCAAAAGCACAATATATAACAATAGGGGTAGTCAAAGCTCTCAGGTGACCTCGCTTTTCACGATATTTTTTTAAATTTAGAAGCGACAATTTTGTATGAAAAGTTCAGCACAAAACACAGACATCTGCTTGGGAATCAAAGCTCATTCTTGGTGTGACGAAGAAGCACAATGCCGAGAGTGTCAGAGAAGGCGTCCATCCTTGCGTCCATCCACACAGCTACTCTCTTTATTGCTCTCTATGACCCTCTCATGAAATGCGAGTCGCGCCGCCAGATTGGTGAGCTCTGCCATCTGAGGTTTGCTCTTGAGTCAGTACGTTACATGTACGAGCGGCGAATACTGTCGAGAAGCTTTGAACAATTGTCTGTCCTTCCCTACTTACGTGTGCGGGAATTTCTACAAGAAGTTCGCGTGTGTCATGAGACGTTTGCGTTTTGGTGGACAAACTGGAGAACGCTGATGTATTTTCAACCCCAACATTCAACAAACAAAATCCTGTGTGGCTACAAGTGGCTTGTGCACTTCATCGGCTTGGACATTTTGGGAGTGGAGCGTCAGGTGGAATGATTGCAAGAGCTAAAGGCGTTGGGTATGGAACAGTGATGCTTTACACAAAACGCGTATTGGTTGCGCTGAAGGAAATGGCTCCTAAATCAATACATTGGCCAAAAGCTGTTGAACGTGAACAACTCAGTAATCTCAATTTTGCCATGTGCGGCTTCCGAGGTGGAATACTATCGACCGATGGAACTCATATTGTCTTATTTCAAAAACTTAGCTTGGATGGTGACTCATATTTCTCGAGAAAGAGAACTTATACAATCAACTTGCTTCTGACATTTGATTGTCATCGACAAATCCGATATGTGATTGCTGGGTGGCCTGGAAGTGTACATGACTCAACCGTTTGGAAATCATGTGATGTTTACAAGAATCCGACGAAATACTTTTCGCCTGGACAGTACCAACTTGGCGATTCGGGCTTTGCAATGACGCTTTACATGATTGTTCCCTATCGATTACCATATGCGTCAGAATCTGACAATACGCTCTTCAATACTCACTTGGTGTCGTGTCGTGCAGTGTCCGAGCAGGGCAATGGAATTTTGAAGGGTCGTTGGCAGAGCTTGCGAGGTGTTCCAATTCGGATCAGAAAACCCAAAGATGTCGAGTTTGTGTGCGATTGGATTGTTGGTTGTTGTGTCTTACACAATCTTGTAAACGATCTTCAATGCAGTCGGGATACAGTTGTCTTACCGATTGATAGAGAGCCACTTCGACAAGATTGCCAAGATTTTACCATGGCGAATGCGGTATTGTATCGTGAAACAATTAAGGCGTCTGTCTTGGAATTCTGGAACAAATAACTTTTCAACACCCGTAACATCAAAAATATGTATATTGCATTAGTCCGTTGGCATAAGACTACCATAAGCAAGCTGGACAGCAAGTTCTACCTCACTCATAGTCCTTCCATCTCGCAAAAGGTCTCGAAGAAATTTGCCCGTCCTTGTCTATCCTGTTCAACTTTCATATGCTCGAATTTCCTCTCCTCAAGCTCCAACAGTTTGGTTTGACCTTCCAAATACACGGACGCAAAATCTTTTCGCGGCTTCTTCTCATCAATGGGGAACTTTTGTGGAAGACGGCGCTTATTTTGTGCGTGGTTGGGGGCTGTTGTCGAATCCCTTTTGTCATTATCTTGCGGCTCAGCATTGTCGGCAACATCGTTTAAAGTTTGATGAGTCTCAGTTCCACATGAAATAGTCATATCGTGTTCAGCATTTTCCTCAGTGTTCAATTTCCAGTACAATTCCTACGGCCACTAGACTTAACATCGATGTAATTCACCGGCATTAATTCGTACCGACTCAGGATTGTTAGCATCATCAACAGTAGTGACATCAAAGGAGGTAGTCACTATTCCAACCTCAGCCAGATAGCTTGGATTAATATTTTGTCGTGTTCCAAACAAGTTTTTCATTCTTTCGTATCCAAAGCACAAGCTCTCCAACTTTGCCGCAATTGTATGGATTCCTATCCCAATCCTATCATCAATATCATTCGTTATCATAGATATATACCGTTCATGATGTCCTTCGTCGTAAGGCCTTGCCCAGTTTGGCTACTGCTATTACTACCTTCCCATGCGTTTGCCGCTTTGTACGCTCGCATGTATGACTCAAATCGAGTCTTTGCATTGGCTTGGTCCCAATCGTGGAGATTCTCGTCCTTCAAACGACTCTTCACAAAGTCCGCCATCATTTTGAAGCCTAGCAGATGATAAGATACACAATCGAATAGACCCACCTTGTGTTTTTGTCAAGGGCTGACCTCCAAGCACGCCTTTCCCCTTAGTCGCCTTGCCCATGATGGTGTTGCAGTTAGACGGGACTTCCAGAAACTCAACGACATAGTGAAGCTCCAGGTCAGTGACTCTTCTCCTTGTGGTGGTCTTGGTGATCATGACGTCTACACTTCTCTTGCTTGACGATCCTGCGCTTGAGCGAGTCATGCTGGTCTTGGAGAGCGAAGTGGTCACAAGCTTGGCCACCTAAACTCGCTTTAAAATTTAAAAGCGCCTTCAGAGACGCTTTAATCTTTTGAAGCGAATAAAGCGAGTTTTTCGTTATTTTATTACAGGTTTAAAAGTGACTGAAAAAATTAAAGCTGAGAGCTTTGATCACCCCTAATGTTTTACGAAACAAATAAAAAATGTTGCCACAAAGCTCAAGCTGTCGACTTTCTGTCCAATCAGAACGCGCCATTCATTCATCAAGCGTTCGATTGGTCAATGAAATCTATTTTTAGACTGAGGAGAAGAAGCATAGCCACTTTGTCATCGAGTGCAGTTTTATGTCGTCCAGGCGTCTGTTCGTTGGACAAGCTAAAGTACAAAAGCTCTGGCTTAAAGCGATGGAGCTCAGCTGAAACCACATGATCGACGTAGCGGAAATTGCCGGAGAGATTATTAATAAACATCCTCCTGGTAGTGTACGGTACCACTGATCGATATCAAGGTCAATTGTCGGTTTCAGATATGGCTGGTTGAATCCTGTATTGAAATGTCTCAATCTCTCAGCTCGAACGCTCAGGATTACCAGCTCTTCTTTCGTAATCCTGGGCGTTCGAGCTGAGAGATTGACACCAATTGACAATCATCTCAATGACATCAAGCCTCCCCTGGAGTAGATTCCACGATTACTCTCGACGCTTGGCTGTCGCATTTATTACAAGGTCAACGCAAAACATTGGATACATCATAAAATGCTAACGGAGGAGGCCTTTGTCGCCTTACTGTCGAGAATGGCGTGCAGCTGTATCGACAGAATCGAGATTATCCAAACGGCGTGATCCACTTTCATACAGCTGAGAAGATCACGGTGTTTCACTGTACGTTCCACTGGTTATTCTCTAGAATCCAACGACTGACATAGTTTGGAATATACTCCATCATAAGCTGCAGCAGATTGCAAACGAGAAAGCATGAGACAGTAAAAGCAGAGTCTGATACTAATATTTAGCAGCGAGATCTAACTTGGATTTACCAGCTCAACAAACTTGAATGACGTCATGACACATGCGCTCATTCCTGTGTGTTGTATGCCTGCTTGGTGACCCTTACAACATCAGTTTAACGTCGTGTCATGTGTGCAAGGATTTGTCATTTCTTATGAACAGCCTGGCGTTGACGGGTAATCGAATGAGAATGAATGGCTGAAACGAAAGCGCTCCGGCTTCAACTGGCGAAACCGACGCGAATGCCAGATCAGGCTTTGTTCTCCAGAAGTATCACTGCTCCTGCAAGCTTCACTTCCGCTAGCCCCGTCTTCCAGCGGGTTGAAGAGAAGCTACGATAGAAAGCAGAAAACAAACTTACTAGAGTTGGCGATCCTCGCTGGTCCAAGTTGATTTGTGAACTCTCAGTTGACAGGAGTCATCAGTGACCCCAGACGGTTCACAAAATCTAAAAATGAATTATCTACGTGGCCTTCTCATAAAGCAATGAAGTTTGAATGAATCTAACTCAATGGAATCTGGACATCGTGGCCGGCCATCCTCTTCTTGAGTTTGTTCGAGTTTTCGTCGCGAAAGACGCCCTTTAGATTGTACGACTGCGTATCAACGTCTGCACCGTTGTTCGCATCTTCATTGTGGAGGAATGGGATGTCAGGTCGCATGCGGAACTTTTCCCTCGTTATGTAGTAGTTCTGCTCAAGATAAACGAATGGACGGATGAAGACCAACGTGCCAAACTTGTAGCTCATCATGCTCTGAGAGCGGATCAATGCATTGGCTCGGAGGGGGTTGTTCATGAACACTTCGACCGAATTGCGGTGGTATGATCGCCAGAAGTTTTCCACCTCATTGAGAAGTTTGCCTTTGCGATATCTCCATGACACTGTCGCAATGGCACGCACAACAAGCACGACGAAGCTGAAGAGAACTCCGTACGAGATGATCTTGGCGAGAGGGTAGTAGATGAAGGAGAGAGCTTCTTTTTCGTTGGAGCGGTCGCCCCAACTATAACGAGTGTAGACATTGTACAAGCCCATGACTGTTGGGGTTGACGGCGACAGAGCTCGCTGGCCATCCGCGAGACCATACTTCATCACGCAAATGTTCATGATCTCATCGAACGACAGAGCGACGCCGATGAGCGTCGAGCACATGATCTCAAAGCTCGTGAGGTAGGTGAACTCGGTGATGAGCGCCGCGACTTTCTCGTTAAGGGGGACAAGCACCCACCGCCATGCTCGGTCAATTATGACGAGCACCAACACCCACACACGAAACATGCTGAGGTAAGCGCTGCCAAGTTGGTAAGTGCTGCTCCCCCAGGCAAAGATATTCGAGTTGGGAACGATGTAGAGCCATGCAAGGAGTGTGTCAAGCACCACAAGAGCTGTGAGTAGCGGCTTCCGGTACGCAATAGAGGTCAAGTCGGTGTAGAGCAACATCTTGGAGAGCGTGTTGGCTTTCTCTTCGTCCTTTTTTGTATTAGATGCTTTGTTTAGATCTCTCACGGACGTCGCAGTCGTGGCAGTAGAATTCATCGTGTATGACGATGATTTTGCCCATCCCAAGATCGGTCGCACAACGTTCATCGCTACGATGGCACTGTCTGTGGCGTTGATGTACAAAATGATAATCTCAATGCCAATCAGCAAAAAGTAGAGCACGCCATCAAAACCGAAATTCGTCGTGATGTCGTGCTGAAAACGGATTTCACCTTGCGCCGTGTGCTCAATGTTGTAGAAGCTCTTCATGTACATCTTGGCTCGCAGGAAGACGCCACTGCCAGCCGAGAGGTAATCCATCGTGTGCCACTGGAGGCCCATCATATCACACAGAGCACGATAATACTTGCCTGTTGTCTCGCCGATGTGAAATTTCACTGTATTGTTCGTCTCCATGTCTCGCCAAATGCAACCGTGCTCGACTGGAGCTACCAAGTCCATCTTCGTACCTTGTGCAGGCAAATGCATAGCTTCGTAACAGAGCGCCGTCCCCCATAAGCTCGTGCGGGATCCAAACGTCGACGTCACGTTTCTCACGTCCGCTTTGATGACTGGAATATCCGCCTTGTTTTTCGAAATCATAGCAGCAAGCGCTTGACGGTAGTCACGTTCATCCAGGTTAAAGTACGAAGCGTACAGACCATTGGAATACGGCGGCGCAGCGAGTGGTTCATCAACAATGTCACCGAGCATACCCGTGGCCCACATGAAGGTGTCGAGACGATGGGAGCCGACGAACATGCGCTTGTCGTAGTACTTGACGCCACCAAGAGTGCAGTTGATGCCAAACGAGGAGAGGTGAGCAGGTTTTCCAGGAGGAAATGTCGACGGATAGAATGCGTCGCACTCAAGTGCAAGCGCATTCCACATGTTGGTAGGCGAGAGCCATGTGCCGTTTGCATCGCGAATCGCCTTGACCATGTCGTAGTCCGTGACAGTCTCTGGCGTTTGCAGTATGAAAGAAAAGCTTGGATAGACACCACACATGAAAATCTTGTAGTAGAGATCCTTGACATCCATGAAAATGAGAAACACAGTCATGCTGATCATGCCAACGATGCTCAGTTGCTTCGTTCTTGTGTTCGTCGGAGCCATCGTGGACCACGCGGTGCAGATGCGAAACTAGTGGTCGAATCGAAAGGTCGCTCTGGTGAACCTGCCTGCACCAAAAGCAGTTTCTTCCAGAAACCGTGACACCGTTCTGTCCAATCAGAATAGTTAATTTGAATCAAATGAGTTCTATTGGTCAGTGGAATCTATTTTTAGTGGACGATTTTTGTCTTTCCGGTCACATCATCCGTCGTTTGAATCACAAATACGTCTCGGTTTGTAGCAAGAACCAAGCGTCAACTTGGTGTGTTATCGACACTACGCATTCGCTTTGACCCATGAGATCTGGACGAAAGAAACGACTGGCTAAGCAAGGACACTGGTTTGCAAAGGAAATTTGCTGCAGAAATTGTAGGATTGATTTGACCACAGAAGAAATGGTACAGTATTGTCATTTTCAACCAAATTTGTGGTTTTGACCAAAATGCGAATTCATTTTCAAATCGATTTCATAATACTCGGGAGTACTGAAGTGGTGTGTGTCAGTGTGTGTTTTGCGTGAGTCAGGTGTCTGATCGACTCTGATTGGCTGACTAATTTTAATTTTTAATTCTAGCCAATCAGAGTAGCCCGTTCGATTCGGAATCGATTCGAAACCTCGGTCGATTCAAACCGTTCCTCACAATTTTGTATCAAAAGCACAATATATAACAATAGGGGTAGTCAAAGCTCTCAGGTGACCTCGCTTTTCACGATATTTTTTTAAATTTAGAAGCGACAATTTTGTATGAAAAGTTCAGCACAAAACACAGACATCTGCTTGGGAATCAAAGCTCATTCTTGGTGTGACGAAGAAGCACAATGCCGAGAGTGTCAGAGAAGGCGTCCATCCTTGCGTCCATCCACACAGCTACTCTCTTTATTGCTCTCTATGACCCTCTCATGAAATGCGAGTCGCGCCGCCAGATTGGTGAGCTCTGCCATCTGAGGTTTGCTCTTGAGTCAGTACGTTACATGTACGAGCGGCGAATACTGTCGAGAAGCTTTGAACAATTGTCTGTCCTTCCCTACTTACGTGTGCGGGAATTTCTACAAGAAGTTCGCGTGTGTCATGAGACGTTTGCGTTTTGGTGGACAAACTGGAGAACGCTGATGTATTTTCAACCCCAACATTCAACAAACAAAATCCTGTGTGGCTACAAGTGGCTTGTGCACTTCATCGGCTTGGACATTTTGGGAGTGGAGCGTCAGGTGGAATGATTGCAAGAGCTAAAGGCGTTGGGTATGGAACAGTGATGCTTTACACAAAACGCGTATTGGTTGCGCTGAAGGAAATGGCTCCTAAATCAATACATTGGCCAAAAGCTGTTGAACGTGAACAACTCAGTAATCTCAATTTTGCCATGTGCGGCTTCCGAGGTGGAATACTATCGACCGATGGAACTCATATTGTCTTATTTCAAAAACTTAGCTTGGATGGTGACTCATATTTCTCGAGAAAGAGAACTTATACAATCAACTTGCTTCTGACATTTGATTGTCATCGACAAATCCGATATGTGATTGCTGGGTGGCCTGGAAGTGTACATGACTCAACCGTTTGGAAATCATGTGATGTTTACAAGAATCCGACGAAATACTTTTCGCCTGGACAGTACCAACTTGGCGATTCGGGCTTTGCAATGACGCTTTACATGATTGTTCCCTATCGATTACCATATGCGTCAGAATCTGACAATACGCTCTTCAATACTCACTTGGTGTCGTGTCGTGCAGTGTCCGAGCAGGGCAATGGAATTTTGAAGGGTCGTTGGCAGAGCTTGCGAGGTGTTCCAATTCGGATCAGAAAACCCAAAGATGTCGAGTTTGTGTGCGATTGGATTGTTGGTTGTTGTGTCTTACACAATCTTGTAAACGATCTTCAATGCAGTCGGGATACAGTTGTCTTACCGATTGATAGAGAGCCACTTCGACAAGATTGCCAAGATTTTACCATGGCGAATGCGGTATTGTATCGTGAAACAATTAAGGCGTCTGTCTTGGAATTCTGGAACAAATAACTTTTCAACACCCGTAACATCAAAAATATGTATATTGCATTAGTCCGTTGGCATAAGACTACCATAAGCAAGCTGGACAGCAAGTTCTACCTCACTCATAGTCCTTCCATCTCGCAAAAGGTCTCGAAGAAATTTGCCCGTCCTTGTCTATCCTGTTCAACTTTCATATGCTCGAATTTCCTCTCCTCAAGCTCCAACAGTTTGGTTTGACCTTCCAAATACACGGACGCAAAATCTTTTCGCGGCTTCTTCTCATCAATGGGGAACTTTTGTGGAAGACGGCGCTTATTTTGTGCGTGGTTGGGGGCTGTTGTCGAATCCCTTTTGTCATTATCTTGCGGCTCAGCATTGTCGGCAACATCGTTTAAAGTTTGATGAGTCTCAGTTCCACATGAAATAGTCATATCGTGTTCAGCATTTTCCTCAGTGTTCAATTTCCAGTACAATTCCTACGGCCACTAGACTTAACATCGATGTAATTCACCGGCATTAATTCGTACCGACTCAGGATTGTTAGCATCATCAACAGTAGTGACATCAAAGGAGGTAGTCACTATTCCAACCTCAGCCAGATAGCTTGGATTAATATTTTGTCGTGTTCCAAACAAGTTTTTCATTCTTTCGTATCCAAAGCACAAGCTCTCCAACTTTGCCGCAATTGTATGGATTCCTATCCCAATCCTATCATCAATATCATTCGTTATCATAGATATATACCGTTCATGATGTCCTTCGTCGTAAGGCCTTGCCCAGTTTGGCTACTGCTATTACTACCTTCCCATGCGTTTGCCGCTTTGTACGCTCGCATGTATGACTCAAATCGAGTCTTTGCATTGGCTTGGTCCCAATCGTGGAGATTCTCGTCCTTCAAACGACTCTTCACAAAGTCCGCCATCATTTTGAAGCCTAGCAGATGATAAGATACACAATCGAATAGACCCACCTTGTGTTTTTGTCAAGGGCTGACCTCCAAGCACGCCTTTCCCCTTAGTCGCCTTGCCCATGATGGTGTTGCAGTTAGACGGGACTTCCAGAAACTCAACGACATAGTGAAGCTCCAGGTCAGTGACTCTTCTCCTTGTGGTGGTCTTGGTGATCATGACGTCTACACTTCTCTTGCTTGACGATCCTGCGCTTGAGCGAGTCATGCTGGTCTTGGAGAGCGAAGTGGTCACAAGCTTGGCCACCTAAACTCGCTTTAAAATTTAAAAGCGCCTTCAGAGACGCTTTAATCTTTTGAAGCGAATAAAGCGAGTTTTTCGTTATTTTATTACAGGTTTAAAAGTGACTGAAAAAATTAAAGCTGAGAGCTTTGATCACCCCTAATGTTTTACGAAACAAATAAAAAATGTTGCCACAAAGCTCAAGCTGTCGACTTTCTGTCCAATCAGAACGCGCCATTCATTCATCAAGCGTTCGATTGGTCAATGAAATCTATTTTTAGACTGAGGAGAAGAAGCATAGCCACTTTGTCATCGAGTGCAGTTTTATGTCGTCCAGGCGTCTGTTCGTTGGACAAGCTAAAGTACAAAAGCTCTGGCTTAAAGCGATGGAGCTCAGCTGAAACCACATGATCGACGTAGCGGAAATTGCCGGAGAGATTATTAATAAACATCCTCCTGGTAGTGTACGGTACCACTGATCGATATCAAGGTCAATTGTCGGTTTCAGATATGGCTGGTTGAATCCTGTATTGAAATGTCTCAATCTCTCAGCTCGAACGCTCAGGATTACCAGCTCTTCTTTCGTAATCCTGGGCGTTCGAGCTGAGAGATTGACACCAATTGACAATCATCTCAATGACATCAAGCCTCCCCTGGAGTAGATTCCACGATTACTCTCGACGCTTGGCTGTCGCATTTATTACAAGGTCAACGCAAAACATTGGATACATCATAAAATGCTAACGGAGGAGGCCTTTGTCGCCTTACTGTCGAGAATGGCGTGCAGCTGTATCGACAGAATCGAGATTATCCAAACGGCGTGATCCACTTTCATACAGCTGAGAAGATCACGGTGTTTCACTGTACGTTCCACTGGTTATTCTCTAGAATCCAACGACTGACATAGTTTGGAATATACTCCATCATAAGCTGCAGCAGATTGCAAACGAGAAAGCATGAGACAGTAAAAGCAGAGTCTGATACTAATATTTAGCAGCGAGATCTAACTTGGATTTACCAGCTCAACAAACTTGAATGACGTCATGACACATGCGCTCATTCCTGTGTGTTGTATGCCTGCTTGGTGACCCTTACAACATCAGTTTAACGTCGTGTCATGTGTGCAAGGATTTGTCATTTCTTATGAACAGCCTGGCGTTGACGGGTAATCGAATGAGAATGAATGGCTGAAACGAAAGCGCTCCGGCTTCAACTGGCGAAACCGACGCGAATGCCAGATCAGGCTTTGTTCTCCAGAAGTATCACTGCTCCTGCAAGCTTCACTTCCGCTAGCCCCGTCTTCCAGCGGGTTGAAGAGAAGCTACGATAGAAAGCAGAAAACAAACTTACTAGAGTTGGCGATCCTCGCTGGTCCAAGTTGATTTGTGAACTCTCAGTTGACAGGAGTCATCAGTGACCCCAGACGGTTCACAAAATCTAAAAATGAATTATCTACGTGGCCTTCTCATAAAGCAATGAAGTTTGAATGAATCTAACTCAATGGAATCTGGACATCGTGGCCGGCCATCCTCTTCTTGAGTTTGTTCGAGTTTTCGTCGCGAAAGACGCCCTTTAGATTGTACGACTGCGTATCAACGTCTGCACCGTTGTTCGCATCTTCATTGTGGAGGAATGGGATGTCAGGTCGCATGCGGAACTTTTCCCTCGTTATGTAGTAGTTCTGCTCAAGATAAACGAATGGACGGATGAAGACCAACGTGCCAAACTTGTAGCTCATCATGCTCTGAGAGCGGATCAATGCATTGGCTCGGAGGGGTTGTTCATGAACACTTCGACCGAATTGCGGTGGTATGATCGCCAGAAGTTTTCCACCTCATTGAGAAGTTTGCCTTTGCGATATCTCCATGACACTGTCGCAATGGCACGCACAACAAGCACGACGAAGCTGAAGAGAACTCCGTACGAGATGATCTTGGCGAGAGGGTAGTAGATGAAGGAGAGAGCTTCTTTTTCGTTGGAGCGGTCGCCCCAACTATAACGAGTGTAGACATTGTACAAGCCCATGACTGTTGGGGTTGACGGCGACAGAGCTCGCTGGCCATCCGCGAGACCATACTTCATCACGCAAATGTTCATGATCTCATCGAACGACAGAGCGACGCCGATGAGCGTCGAGCACATGATCTCAAAGCTCGTGAGGTAGGTGAACTCGGTGATGAGCGCCGCGACTTTCTCGTTAAGGGGGACAAGCACCCACCGCCATGCTCGGTCAATTATGACGAGCACCAACACCCACACACGAAACATGCTGAGGTAAGCGCTGCCAAGTTGGTAAGTGCTGCTCCCCCAGGCAAAGATATTCGAGTTGGGAACGATGTAGAGCCATGCAAGGAGTGTGTCAAGCACCACAAGAGCTGTGAGTAGCGGCTTCCGGTACGCAATAGAGGTCAAGTCGGTGTAGAGCAACATCTTGGAGAGCGTGTTGGCTTTCTCTTCGTCCTTTTTTGTATTAGATGCTTTGTTTAGATCTCTCACGGACGTCGCAGTCGTGGCAGTAGAATTCATCGTGTATGACGATGATTTTGCCCATCCCAAGATCGGTCGCACAACGTTCATCGCTACGATGGCACTGTCTGTGGCGTTGATGTACAAAATGATAATCTCAATGCCAATCAGCAAAAAGTAGAGCACGCCATCAAAACCGAAATTCGTCGTGATGTCGTGCTGAAAACGGATTTCACCTTGCGCCGTGTGCTCAATGTTGTAGAAGCTCTTCATGTACATCTTGGCTCGCAGGAAGACGCCACTGCCAGCCGAGAGGTAATCCATCGTGTGCCACTGGAGGCCCATCATATCACACAGAGCACGATAATACTTGCCTGTTGTCTCGCCGATGTGAAATTTCACTGTATTGTTCGTCTCCATGTCTCGCCAAATGCAACCGTGCTCGACTGGAGCTACCAAGTCCATCTTCGTACCTTGTGCAGGCAAATGCATAGCTTCGTAACAGAGCGCCGTCCCCCATAAGCTCGTGCGGGATCCAAACGTCGACGTCACGTTTCTCACGTCCGCTTTGATGACTGGAATATCCGCCTTGTTTTTCGAAATCATAGCAGCAAGCGCTTGACGGTAGTCACGTTCATCCAGGTTAAAGTACGAAGCGTACAGACCATTGGAATACGGCGGCGCAGCGAGTGGTTCATCAACAATGTCACCGAGCATACCCGTGGCCCACATGAAGGTGTCGAGACGATGGGAGCCGACGAACATGCGCTTGTCGTAGTACTTGACGCCACCAAGAGTGCAGTTGATGCCAAACGAGGAGAGGTGAGCAGGTTTTCCAGGAGGAAATGTCGACGGATAGAATGCGTCGCACTCAAGTGCAAGCGCATTCCACATGTTGGTAGGCGAGAGCCATGTGCCGTTTGCATCGCGAATCGCCTTGACCATGTCGTAGTCCGTGACAGTCTCTGGCGTTTGCAGTATGAAAGAAAAGCTTGGATAGACACCACACATGAAAATCTTGTAGTAGAGATCCTTGACATCCATGAAAATGAGAAACACAGTCATGCTGATCATGCCAACGATGCTCAGTTGCTTCGTTCTTGTGTTCGTCGGAGCCATCGTGGACCACGCGGTGCAGATGCGAAACTAGTGGTCGAATCGAAAGGTCGCTCTGGTGAACCTGCCTGCACCAAAAGCAGTTTCTTCCAGAAACCGTGACACCGTTCTGTCCAATCAGAATAGTTAATTTGAATCAAATGAGTTCTATTGGTCAGTGGAATCTATTTTTAGTGGACGATTTTTGTCTTTCCGGTCACATCATCCGTCGTTTGAATCACAAATACGTCTCGGTTTGTAGCAAGAACCAAGCGTCAACTTGGTGTGTTATCGACACTACGCATTCGCTTTGACCCATGAGATCTGGACGAAAGAAAAGACCAACTTAGCCAAGTTCACCGACAAAACTGCGAGTTGAAACCATTTTGGTCTTACCAACGGTCAAAGACAATCTATCGAAGAACAAAGCTATCAATCAGCCGAGAGGTTGTACTTGAATCCAAGCATGATTTGTTTTGCGAAGGAAAGCGCGTTCAAGGACACTGGTTTGCAATCGAGGTGTGCGGAATTCTTCATCCAGTCGAACGATACTGCCGTATGTAGATACGCAAGTTGTAGGTTTCATGCGAGAGATGCCTCATGAGTCGAATGTCTGCATTTGATTAACTTTTCAAACTGCTTTGCTTGGAGAGTGCAATCTTCTTGGATTAATGAACTGACAACTCCAACAAGCTCAAGAAGAAGATGGCCAGGCAAGACGTCCAGATTCCATTATGCAATACGATTCAAATGCTACTTGTATGATGAGGAAGGCTAATTTCGTTTGTGGACTACCGAGTAGACAGCTTTTCGGAACGCAGATCGTCATGCGCTTCAAAGATAACTCGTGTCAACCTCAGTATTCACTGTGTTGTTAGTACCTAGATGTAGCTCTGTTCCTCGACCTTATATCGCACAGACTAGATGCTTCGAGCATTTGGTTACTCTTTTTCAGACTGAAATAAAGCTACCTTGATACTGGGTTTCATTCTCAACTTCAATGTTTGCTAGCGGATTCCTCCCTGAAACTCTTCATCACTCATCACGGAAGATGCCTTTGAGCATGTATGACTGGGTGTCCACATCGGCTCCATTGTTACCATCTTCGTTGTGAATGAACGGGATGTCTGGTCGCATTCGAAACTTTCTAGTAGTTCTGCTCGAGATAAATAAACGGCCAAATGAAAACCGCGCTGCCAAACTTGTAGCTCATCACGCTTTGAGAACGGATCAATTGCGTTGGCGCGGAGGGGGTTGTTCATGAACACTTCCACCGAGTTGCGGTGGTACGTTCGCCAGAAATTCTCTACCTCCGTCAAAAGCGTTCCCCTGCGGTGTTTTATCCCTGCGGTTACAAGACCACGGACGACCATGACGATGGAGGTGAAGAGGATCCCATGCGAAATGATTTGATTTGCGGGTAGTGAGCCCACGTCGTCGGAGCGATCGCCGTAACTGTAGAGAGAGTACGTGTTGTAGAAGCTAAAGATCGTTGGAGATGTCGGTAGCACAATGCGCTGGCCGTCGCCGAAGCCGTGCTTGAAGAAACAAATGTTCATGATCGAACAACAGCGCGACGCTTCCATCGTCCGTTTCAACGATTACTTTACCTCAGAAATCAAATCCAAGGTACATATTTAGCGCCCTCGCGACTCATCAACGTTGAAATTAACATCAACCACATCAGCCTGACATGAAGCTAGCAAGCTGCTAGAGTATTCGCTGACAGCATGGCTGGAGCTTGATTGCCTTCATTCACTGCTTGGTTTGTCAAGCATTGGTGATACAGTGTAGTGGAAATGGCTGTGGGCCTTGAAAATACTGTGAATATCCGGATGTATTGCAGCAATAGTATTGTATTGCAAGGATATGTAATACTATTGCAATTTGAAGTCATGACAATGGAATTCATTCGTTTTGAGAAACCTTATGAGCATGTCGTCGTTGGTATTGTGTTGTTGTGTATGGTGTTCTCGTGGCTTCGTGATTCATTTCTTACAACAGCAATGCTGCTTGCGAATGCACAACCATGGCGTTGGCTTCTGAGTTCAACCACATATCGCCTGGTAAGTCGTGGGATCGCCAAGTTTTCGAACGAGCCTTCAAATGTTTTCTTGTTCCTGAATGTTCGAAGATAAGACACTTCGGCAATGTGACTTTGAAGTGTCGGAACAAGTGAACGTGCAATGGTGATCGTGAAATGTATTGCAATGGTATTACAATATATTGTTAAGTTAACATCAATATATTTTTTATTTTCATGACAAACGTCATGACTTCACAGAGGTCACATGGACAAGGACAGAGCGGCAGTCGGCCATGGACGCGATGGGGCAACCTGGTCGGGCAAGAAGCTCGACGGCACTTCCATTAGCATGATTATGCGGCGGACGCGGCGTCTCGACGAACAGCGTCGTGGCGAGCGGTGGCACGGTCGTCTGGGCGATGGCGCACACGGCGGGCGTCGGGGGTAGCAAACACTTCAGATGCCAATCGGTGCTTGACATGGACATCTTCTGCTTCATCCGGCGTGACGAGCAATGTCAAGTCGAATGACGCCGAGCTGCGGCGTAGCATGGACAAGGAAAGTTGCGAAATCCCACGGAAACTGTCGCTCTCAACGAACTGGCCAGTGAGAGGCGGGGAACCAGACGGGGCGGTGCATCTTGAAGTGTCCAATCGGTGCCTCCAAGACGTCGACTACAGTATTCGACACAGAAGACGCTTTTTCGTCTCCAAATGTGAGCGCCCGTCCGGTTCCTCACACGGGCAATTGCTTGTTCATTAGCTTGTCGTTCAAACGGCCACGATGCGATACACTGCAGTCCACGCCAGCTGCGATAGTAAGCCGTGGGATTCTCTTCATGTTGGTACAGTCTGCGATTGTGCCAACTGGTCCAAACTATGCGCAATCAAAAGCGCAAACAAATGCTTCTCAACCCTCGTTTGGAATCAATCATCTTGAGGGTTCATTCACGAGTAAATCCCGTCATCGTCTCCAGGCCATCCATCTCTGCGTTGCGTTAATTCCATACGCCGCGTCAACCACGAGACAAACATGTTTCATGATGATATATTATTGTGAGGAAAAAGCCCTTCCCCCTCCGTTTTAAATCTTGATCTATACAAAAATCAAGATAAAAACTCACTGTCCACTTCAACCAAGCTTGAAATTTGTATCGACATGTGTACCTCAAGTGTGCTGGATCGAGTGGCACCAACCAAACCAAACCCATCCAACGTCGATCGAGCCGTCCATTGACGTCATGTATAAACTGAGGAGAGGGAAGACGCGACGAAATTAGCTCATGGCTGTCTGCTTCCAGCCGTGAAACGGAAGTTCTCTTCGATTTGACATCCGTGGGACGTGCATTTTGCTTGGTCAAAATGCCAAGATGATATGAAAAAGCATTGGTGGAATCGCCGTCTTGGAATTGTCGAACATCTATTTTAATTGTCGGATTGAATTTTGACTTGAAAATTGTATACTTCGACACCTGACACGAATAAAATATCGAGCTTGCAACTTGTATCCACTAGAAGTCGATTCAAAGATCGGCTCGAACTGCCGGCGCTGACGCTGCTTGCGGGTACTTCGGGAAGCCAGATTCGATCTCCCGCGTGCGACTCTTCCATCTCCGGACTCCTCGTTTGCATTTCTGCCTTTCTCCTCCCCTGCGGACATCGTTACCAGCGCGACATGCAGTGGTCTGCCAACACGACGCTCAAAGCGACGAGGAATTATGGCACGCTTCAACCGATCCCAGAAGAAGAAAATGAACTTTCGCCGATGCTCCGATCGAATTACATGAGCCCGGGCCTTCGGAAATCCTCATTTCGACGAGTTGACTCGATGCCGTATGCGACCAAGAACGGAGCCACGACGTTGAACCCACGCGCTTTGGTGTACGTCATCTCCGTCCCGGCCGTTCTCTTCCTCTTCTTCATGTTCATCTTTATTCTGCGAGCAAGTGCGCCACGAACAGACTTGCTCTGGCGCGACTGTGCATACGAACCATGGCAAACGTCAGAAGCCTGTGACTCTGACTATGCATTGGCATACCGAGCTTCGTCGATCGTGGCCAACTTGACATGGCAAGAGAAACTCACGCAATGCCGCGTGCTCTACAACGGTCTTCCTATGCTCAATTTGTCGACTTTCAACTATTGTCAAGAAGCAAAGTTCAAGAAGCTCTTGCAGGTAGACACTTCTACCAATTGCAGTTTACCGAGGTCAATTATGTTGTGCTTGTAGACCCACGCGGCAGAGTTTTCTCCAATTGACATGACAACGTCGTGCGAACATTTCTACGTCCGCTCATCGCAACCTCCAATTCAGAGTGTGACCGACTGCAAAGCTGGTGCGTCGTCTCGTGTCGATTCGACTCATACTTGTTGATCCCAGCGCTTGGCGATTTAATCGAAAATGGCGTGCTGCTGTCGCTCACGGACGATGAAGTGGCCATTTGTGCTCAATACCACTACTCACAAAGTCAAGTGTCCACACTAAACGACGTCCTCATGCGCCTCCTCGCGGGCCGCATTCTCGCCGACGAGACGCAAGAAATCACAGCTGACGGCATTGAACTAGGTTCGCCAGAGAACTTTCACGCCGGCTCAGGTGTAAAAATGTAATTTATATATACGGGTATGTAAAAGCCATGAGCTGGACGCGCGCCATTCTTCCATCTCCACGACACGCTCAAAGCTCCTCCCTTTCGCGAAATGGGTGATGCCATCGTCGATCTTCTCTCCATCTCCTCATTCTCTGACGATTTGACTCGAAATGTCGTCATCATGGGGCTCGATAGATCCGCTACTGTATTTGTGCACTTGTTTCACACCCTCACTCGCTGTTCTCCATGTTTCCTTAGAGCGTAAAGCCCTAAAGACGCGCTTGTGCACGCGGGCGCGATCTTTGTCTTCCATCAGATTTGACTGGTTGGCGCATGTGATTGGCCATTACACCAACAGATAATTCAACTGGTCGAATGTATCCGCCATTGCCGCCATACCCACCGCCACCACCGCCTAGGGATGGAGAATATGCGTATCGACCGATGCCACAACATCCACAGATGCCACATGAGCCTCCGCGGCATCATCCAGATCGATACCAGCCGGCACATCCACAAATGCCGCCTCACCAGCCGCCGTCCAACCACTATTATGCCCATCCATCACAGTCGCAGGACCATAGACCAGCATATCGACCGCCGTTGTTGCCTCCACAGGCACCATCTAGAGATCATTACCGCGACACGCGCATGGACAACGCACCGCCTCCACTTCCAGGCTACCGACCTCCTCCTCCCATGCCAAACATGATGAACCATGGACAGTGGCAACCTCCATTGCCGATGAACCCTCCAGCGCAACCTTACCAGTATGCACCACCACCTCTTCCACACCAGCAAGTAAGACAGCCCCCTTTTCCACATCAACAGGCTCGACCGCCTCTACAAAGACCATCGATTCCACCGACTTCATACGTTTGCCACAAGTGCAACCAAGGTGGTCATTGGATTGAAGATTGCCTCAAGCGACCAAACCAGTCGTCGCGACCTCGACCGACCGAGCAAATGCGAGGTGAATGGCACTGCGCACCGTGCGAAAAGCATTTCTCAATGAAGTCACAGTACGATGCTCACGTCCTGACACATGAACAATGCTGGGTATGTCTTCAGTATTTCATCTCAGCTTGACAACCACGATTTAGGCGCCAGGCTGCGACTTTCAAGCGTCCAAGCGCGTCGTGACGAGTCACTACGAGTCCACCCATAGACAAACCGATGGATCCAAGACAGGATTGCAGGAAATCGTCGTCGAAGGACAGACTTTTCAAGGTAGACATGCTGCTTCGGTGCTCCTCATGCCATCATCTTCGTAGTGTTGATGGGCAATTCCCCAGAAGAAATCCAAAAGTGGCGAGAAGAGCGTCGAAAGAAGTGGCCATCCGAATCCAATGTGAAACGCAAAGTACGTCAGACACCTCGGCTCTAGTCATGTTGTCTCGTCTAGATGGAGCAGCAGGAAGAACGAGCCCAGGCCGGCGATGTCACGGAGCCAGCGCTCAAGAAATCAAAACCACAACCGGCCGACAACAAGAAGCCCGACGGGGACAAGGAGAGCCCCGTGAAGAAACCAAAGAAGAGACTCAAATTCTGCGTCAAATTCATCCGAAGTAGCTGTGATCTCGGCGACAAATGTCCATTCAACCACGACATTCAGGTACTTCCATTGCTTCTTGCCGAAGATGAACACCATTAACTCGTAGTCGGTTCCATGCAAGTCGTACTCGACCACTGGCAAATGCAAGCGAGGCGATAAGTGCAACTTTGCCCACACCAAGACCGCCGCCGCGGCAAAACAACAAGCGCAAACGGTCGCCAAGCAAGTTGCCGAACATAAAACGTCGCTCCTGCGCAAGCTGCTGGCAAAAGACATTGACCGCGAACAGCGGCATATCCTCCAAGCTTTTCGTCACTTGATCCAGCATAACTTCTTCCTCGGCGATGATAATGACATTTAAATTCTTGAAGTTGATTAGCAGTTTCACATTTCTTGGAGGTGAAACCGCCGCGGGGGGAATTTACATTCATGGAGTGTCTTCCCGAGGAGGAAGCGGCGTTACCAGTGTCGTCTAAGGGTTCCATCGCGCGGCATCTCCTCGATGCTCTTGTGATTGACATGGGTGCTCTGCAAGACACGACATTTCATGGTCTCGACAATGATGCGTCCATCCGACCGATTGTGTGGCGAATGCTTTTGGGGCTGCTTGGAACATATCCATCTGACTGGCCGCATGACTTGGAGCTGAAGCGCGGAAGCTACGAGCACCTCAAGAGCCATTATGGCGTCGATGATCTTCATCAGTGGCGGCATGCGCTCGGCAAAGACGACGAGACGTTGGTGCACGATATTGAAAAGGTATGGCGTGAGTTGTTTGGTATTGAGCTTTGCCAGGACGTAGCACGGACTCATGTTGACTTGGCGTTTTTTGCTCCTCATGGCCTTGCAAGTGAGTGGATGGTCCGCGTCTTGTTTGTCTTTGCAAAGTGTCATCCTGACATTGGGTACTGTCAAGGCATGCATGAAGTTCTAGCTCCGCTGGTGTATGTGTTTGGCACTGACGAGGTCAAGGAATGGTCGAACCATGCTGAAGCTGACTCGTTTGCGGCGTTTGAAACACTCATGCAATTGCTCGCCCCTCTCCATTTAATGTCCAAACAAGATCCAACGAAGACTGGAGCCCAAATGCAAATCGTGAGACTTCATAAACTCCTGCGCCAACATGATGCAGGTCTATGGCTCCATTTGGTACGTGCACGAAGTTATCGCTGTTCGGCTGATCCCAGCGTAGAATTCACTCGCGGTGTTGCCAGAATATTATAGCTTTCGGTGGTACATCACGCTCTTATCGCACGAGTTCACAATGGACGAGACGCTGCGAATATGGGATACGCTCTTGGCCGACTCGAAACGCTTTGCATTCCTCCACTACGTTTGCTGTGCCCTCATCATTTCCCATCGAGATGCGTTGACCAATCGCCGAGCTGATTTCGGCGTTTGCCTCACCATTCTGCAGTCCAAGCCAACTGTGAGCGTGGACGATCTTTTGAAGAACGCCGAAGCATTGCGCGAAGTGGATCGTCGAACCGATCTTGCCACTCGGAGTCGCCAACACCAGGCAAATCCAGCTTGACAACTTCAATCGATGTTTGAATTTCATCCAATCAAAATCATATTCTTACTTTCAACCAATCAAAACTGTCTTTCAACGTATTTATGGAATCATTTTGACCAATTAAATTACATTATTCTTGCCATGTCATTTGAGAGAAGTGATGTTGTGTTGCAATCAACGAGCTCCACCATTCGGTCAAGATGCCTTCACCTTAGCGGTAAGAGTCTGCACGCTGTTTTATGAACGTATTCTTGTTTTCTTCCATGCTTTTTATCAAGACGTGCACGTTGATTTCTCAAGGAGACATTCATCTCCATGTCGACATAATGAGAGAGAGGTGACGCTTTGACGACTGTATGTCGTATCATGTAAGAACTATTTTTATAAATTTAATATTAATTTATGTATTGTATTTATTGTGGTTTTAATAAAAAACTAGAGTCGTGCGGAATAAATTTTGACGCAAGCAAATTGACGCAACAATTGACGCATACAAATTTCAAGTGAAAAGAAATTGAATGTTTCGAGCATGTTTTCAAACATTTAAACGTTTGAAATTACACTATTTAATGGTCATGATCGAGGGCAATATAAGAAATTGTTTGCGTAAACTTTAAATAGTGTATGCGTCAATTAATTGAAACATTTTCAAAACATCTCAAATTTCCAGTTTTGGACCCAAACGACAATACATAATCGTATATTATAGTCGTTGACATGGCTTCAATTTTATTCATTGATCGAATATTTACTTTGATTAAAGTATACTTATTACACCTCACTCATTAATTGTATTAATTTTGGATAAACTAAATACAAATTCCAAGTGAAATTTTGTGCACGGCGACCGGCTGGTGTGCTGCCTCTTTTACCTTGATGGCAAATTTCCAATCACGAGCATGGATGGCCGCGCGTACGCTGTCTTGTCTTCAGCCACGACGTACTGGGCTGAAACGGCGTATACAGTCGAGCAATATGTAGCACATGCGAATGCTGAAGATGACGTGATTGTGCTCGACAGCGATCTTTTGCTCTGTCAAGTATTTGACCTCGATATGGATGATGAGACGGTCGATCCGTTGCCGACACCAACCGCACCAACGCCGTCGGCAATGCCAACAACACTGGAACTGGAATCAGAGTGGAATGCGTTGAATTGGCATCGAGTCGAATATCACTGGTTTCAAATGCAAAAGGGCGATCCACAGCGGACAAGAATGGATGTGTCGTTCATGAAGGTGCTGTGGGAAGGCATGAAGTTCCCCGAACGAAAAGTCTACAACTCGGATCAAGTCCAGCGACTTGTGCGAACGACTGCTGCCATGGCACACTTTCGAAAAACTCGATGGCTGCTTCATGCCATACCAGACTCCATTCCTCGCCCGACTAGAGGTGTCACACATGAACTCAACGACACCACAACGTCGTCAAACTCGTCACGAAGAGACCAGCAGCCTATCCGAGACTATGCCGTCAAGAAGAAACAGCCAAGATCCCCACCGCTGGTAGTTTACTGATAGCTTCATGTCAACGACTCCGCACGTGCAGTGGCAATCTTGGAACCTGCCTCGAATGTGGTTGTCAATTTGAACTTATTTGGTCAATTTAGACTGTAATATATTATCAACATACAAATTTCAAGTCAAATGCCCTGTGTTCTTGATTGGCTCATTCTGAAACGGCTGAATCTTCCAGCGCTGTCCAAGTTGGCCTGCTTGATCCCAAGTCACAGCATGACGACTCTGCAATGAATTTGGCCTTGCCCTGGCATACTTCTAATGAACCATAGGCCTTTTAAACGCTCAGTAGGTCAGATAACGCTAGGAACGAGGCTAAGCTTCAGAGTCTTGGTCTGAAGCGAGGTTTCAGGGTGATACATTTGCATGTGGAACCTCCACCGTGAGATTCAACATGACAAATTGGATTGCATTAGCATCCAAAGAAAGCTATGGTGGTTTGTGTGCGGCTGTCATTATAAAGACTGTCAAGTTTTACTCGAGTGAAATCGAATGGCTAGCACGAATGACTCTACATTTTATCAGCGTTCGTTCTATTGCTGTGCAAGCGAGGTAGGAGTTCCTTGATTTGACTGCCTTAAATGCAAGCGCTCTCAGAGATGGCTTCGTGTTTGATATCAATGAGCATATCTGCCCTGAGGCGCTCAAGCATATCGAGGAATCCATTTGACGAAATGGAATGCGTCCTATTGTCTATCGACCTCTGGAGAGTGTCAACGTCGTGCTTGTGAATATTGATGTGGTTCAGTCTGAGCATTTCGATACCAGGGCAGCAAGTCTTGGTCGTCTCAATCAGTTGCGATGCACCTTCAAGGTCAATTGGATTGTCGCTCAAATCCAATATTCGTAGTGATAAAATACTTGGGATAACCAAAGTGAGGGGATGAACGTCGCAAATGTTCATGCCAGTGAGATAGAGCTCTCTCAACGACGTTCCATTGGAAAGAGCTTTCGCCAGCATTGCGCTGCATGCGGATGCCACCATTGGCGTGGAAAGATGGAGTTTGCGAAGTCTGGAGTGACGCAGGGCATCTCCCAAATATTCAATCAAGGAAGGTGTACACATTGGGCCGTTTAAACTGAAGGACGTTGTCGAAGCCCCCTTGAGGCCACTGAAGATCGTTGCAAGGGCGGTATTGTTGAGCCCACAACATTCAATGCACGCGCTAGCTGGTTGAATGGAACGGTTGAGGCGGAAGGACGAAACGTGATAGAGCTCCGATGCAATCAAGTGGAGTTCCTCCAAAGGGGCTGTAAACATGGCATGGTACAAAGCATGCATGGTGATTTTGTCGCCACAAAAGACCCATTGGTGCAACCTCAGCGAGACGCTGTTGCCGCTGGTGAGCCATCTTGTCAATGCTCGTGCTATCGCATTTGTGATGTGAGCTCGCTAAGTTTCCATGTATGAGTCCTGCATATGGAAGATGGTACTTACGAAGCATGCTCCTAGACTCAAGTGCGCAATGGACGAGGACGTGACAAAGCCAACAACTCGCTCCATCGAGGCATCGTCGAGTTCATGCAAGATGAGTGACCTCAGTGACGAAAAAGGCCGTAGCCACTCAATCACTTGAGCTCCGTGGTGGCTCCACCCACGTGTGGCACCGACATGGACCAGATTGAACGGCCTCAGCGCAGCATACCACTCGGCCAAGGATGTCGAAATGTCGATCTTGTGGGGGCAGTCGTGAATAGCAATAGGATGCTTAGCGGGGACACAACGCGCCAGAGCTGCCAAGTCGTAGACTTCGTGAGTATGGACAGTCCCAACGAGAGGAGCCACTCGGCGAATGAGAGGAGCAACGATGTCGTCTATCCAGTGCAAGTGGAGCTCTGGCCATAATTGACAGCGAAGAAGTCGCTTTGACTTGTTTCCAACTCGCCACAAGTGCAAGAAGAGTTCGAAGTCACCCAAAGCATTTGAGGGTTGGAGTGCAACAAGGTAGGAGAAGAACGTGGCAGTGTCGCCGGCAAAGTGGGCGATTGATTGAACGAGCTCTGGGGTTGTTGCGACGGCATGCCATTCTGCCATCCTCCCAACATGAAAAGAGTTCGAATTGGAAGTTTAGTAGCTTCACAACTGCGGGGAGGTCGGTGGTGCGTTACTCCCTTGAGGTGGTCCATTGAAACGTTTGCTGCCAGAAATTTGTTGTCAATGAGTGAAATGAGTGCTCAGCTCGCTCTTTTCCCTCATGGGGTATGTAACTTCGATGACCCCAGGCGTGCATTGCGCCAGTGAAGGTGCGCCCGGGGCGTTCGACAATATGTGAAAGAGGAAAACGACTGAAGTACTCAAGTCGCTGTCGATGAAGAGTTTAAGTGGGGTACAAGACTATCAACATGAATATGCTAGAGATGTGGATTACTTTGCCGTTCTTCCTTGGAGCGAGGTTGATGAGTAGATTGGATTTCTGCTGGGCGACAAACACATCCGCCATCAAGTTGTTGGATCCGTTTCCAGCAATCACAACATGTTCGTTGTTGGCCATCGCCTGCTTGACATCGAGTCGTTGCATCTTGAGCAAGAATTCACGCTGCTTCTCTAGCTTGAGGGCTGCAACGCCTTCAGCTTTGGAGACGACTTCCTTGGCCTTTGCTTCGCCCACAGTTCGAATATTCGCGATCTCAGCTTCCATTTTGAGCTTCAGAGCCTCGACTTCAGCATTGATCTTTGTGATTTCGGCATCGCAAGCGGCGTTGATCTCGGCTTGGATCATTTGAGTTTCCGCCTTCACTTTGGCAATCGCCAAATCAGCGTCGGCAACGATCTTGCTGCATCGGACTTTCATATCCTGGTCAATCTGCGTTTGGAGTTTCTTCGTGTCGGCTCGGATCACGTCGATTTCTTTTTGGATCTCAGCGCATTGTTGCTTTCCCGTCTCGGTCTCCTCCATGCGTCGCAATGTACTTGCTCAATTTGGTCGTGTCGATTTCTTCCTTGTATTGGAGAAGCTGCATGTCACTCTGCTGCTTCATCTTTTGCTCTTTGATTGTACTATTGTACGTCGTCTTCTCTTCCATTTGCACTTCAAAGTTCCTCGGGAGCAGCACGTTTGTAATCGCAACGCTGACAATCCGGACGCCATACGGGTTGAATTGCTTGTTCAAATTTTGCTTGATGTCTTCCGTGACGCAGTAGACCACCTTAGCTGGCGGTGGCTCCTCCCACAACTCGTCTACCGTCTCAACATGCTTGAGTGCATGTTGATCAAGCAGCGGAGTTCCGTCTGCAGATTCCTCCTCGTCCAAGGGAGCCATGGGAAGTTCATTGGGAGACCAGCAATAACTCGCCCAAGAAACTGGTCGCCGGCCCTTTCATAGTGCATGTACCTTTCTAGAACATGGCCAATGCTCCATCCACATCGAATGCATATACTAATAATAGATTGACCACTTGTAGAACCAGAGCATGCAAATGTTGCGGCGCCCTTGCGAATCGAACGGTGCCAACCGACTTGGTGTCGTAAGTTTCGACACCTATTTCATTAATCTTTTCCACCAAACGCTGAAGGGCCTTTCCGAATCGATCACGCTGATTCACACCAGGAAACACAAAATCAGGGGTAATTCTGGGGTTACAGGCCAGATAAATCCCCAAGGCAAGAAAGACGCACGTCTCTGGTTGGTTTGGGTTGGCATAGACGTGCTTGGGATCACGACGTTTCATACCAGACTGGTCGGTTTTACTTTTAAAGAACGTCACGCCAATTGCGTCCTCTTCATAAGTCTAATGATCAAATCGAACTGTCTGAGTCGAGCGAGACCGACACATTAAATTCCAGGATAAGGACAAAAACGCATGGACGAAACCACCGTCTAAGAGACCAAGACTTTCGCGACAGAGCAAAGAATAGAGAGTGTAACCAAGCGGTCGTTTGCCTGATTTACGGGACGACAAAAGCTGATCTTCATCGGCAAATAAACGACGGATGCCTATGATATTATCTCGCTCAGTCTATCTCATGCAATCGAATATACCTTGGAAAATTCCTTTCATGTCGTCGTCGAATTCCGGTGGAATTGGGGTCCCGACGTTCCTGTAGTAATATCGTATAGCAGATCGATAGCCAGGCTTTTTGTTCGTATTTCGCACTGTCCATTCAATGAAGTTGAGAAAGTCACCGTATCGAAAGACCCTTAGATCGATTTCTCCCGTTGGTGTCAACAAGTTGGCGTCACCGTGGTCTCTTATCCACGACACGATGACATTGAGCCCGCTATGATAGCTGGCTTTCGTGTTCGCTGCGATGCGATTGTTTTGCAGGTCGTGGATGCTTTTGGCTCTTTGCATGCAAAAAGTATTGCGTCCAATCGTCGATTGCTGGACGTTAGTCCAGCAAAACCCCCCTCATTTTTAATACACAATATTTACTTGACAATTGTATGGGCTCAATGATGAAGTGGAGAAATGATGGATGGTCGTCCAGCAGTGAACCCAGTTATACGGATGGCATCCGGCAAAAACCGGTTAATGTACTGCACACAGCTTGTTAGGGGAAGAAATCCATCCCTGCCAGGCAGGAACGTTATCCGGAATTTTTTGGAATTTTTTTTGAAAAATATCAAAAAGTATTTTTTCGATTTTCTTGAAAATGTGTCTGAAGAAGGAACGGACTTGTTGAGGCAGAGATGGATCATCTCTGCCTGGAAAAAGGCGTTCCTGCCTGAGTTTATCCGAAAAGCATGCACGACCCCATTATCCGGAAATTATTGGAATTGACCAATCAGAAGCCTGAATCCGTCCCTGAAGACTGTTTAAGGCTGGAGACGTGATGGGCGTAAAACGTCCTGCAGCTATTCACAAACCCAGAGGAGATCAATCTCACGAGTTTATCGACGCTCGTCAAGTCAATCTGCCCCATGAACCAGAGCTGCTCTAGCTTTTCGCAGCACTGTAGTGAACACCTTGTGTGAATGTGATGTGACAATTCCGTCAGTCGTATCCTGAGGATCTCTCTTCCTGGGCTTCATGGTGCTGCGTTTGGCGAGCCAAGCTCACGGAAAGGTCTTGTAACATTCAGCTATCGCTGGTTCCAATGCATTTGTGTGGTAGTATCATTTTGGTGAAACAAGGGTAGGCGGTTGGGTTGATTGAAGCAATTGTTTTGGATCTTTTCTGCAACGATATCTTGAGACGACTGGGGAAAGTGAGGCCACAGCCTGCGACTGCGAATAATGGCCGCTCGGATACGGAATGCAAGAAAGCTCTCACAAGATCTTTTTTGGAATACCAAATGCATTTCAAACTCTCATCAAAGACACGTCGGCCGTATGTCTATGTCGCCGCTTGGTCTCGAAATCGTGTGATTGTCCGCCTTCAGTCCCAGATTCACCCACACGCGTTCAACTCGTCTCGGGTACATGCCGGCATCGGCAACCCTTGTCTTTTGACAAGTCGTGAAACAAGGCCAACAGCGTCGAGCCTCCCTTGGTACTGATCCCCAAGACCTCGATCTGTTAGACGACCGACTTTCACGACTCCCATGCCCCCCCAGAATGCAAGCGAAAACGCACACGGTCCCAGTGAACCTTGTCCTTTTAAAGGCAATCAATCCCTCCCCTCCGCTCATCTTGTTGAAGCATTGCGATTCGACGTGCGAGACAACACCAAGCACAGCGAAGGCTTGGATTGCTGTTTGTCTTGCCGGTGGCAATGCTGCTATGGTCCTACGAGTCCTTCTTGCTGCCGAGTACGCTTGACAGCCATCGATAGAAAAGATAAGGGCCAAACCATCGGAAGGGCGGCTTTGAAAGGATTGATTCTCGTTTAACCATGTCACTTCTTCCAAACTTTTCTCTACTCCCATGGCCCTCGACAACAATAAAACCGCAATGCCTTCATACTCACAGCGCTTTCATACCATCTATTCATCCTACAAGCTTCGAATAACGTTAGTCCAGGGAGAGCCATATTCCCAACTCTTCTTCACAACCATCGACCTTAAGCTCGACTTATCCTTGTCATCGCTTTCTGCAGTTTAGCCTATCCCAAGACAACAGCTGCATCCACGTCGCCTTGCTGGCGGAAAGCTCAAAGGATTCGTGCGCTTCAGAGGCAAGCTGGAGATGTTCAATGTCTGGTTCCCATCTCAAGGCCACTGTTTATAAACTTAAGCTGCCCAAGCTCTTGTTAACCTCGGCTTGATATCCAACTGATAACCACTCATTGTATATATAAATTAGCCTATTTATATTCCGCTTAGTTGACACCCTCGAGGCTTTGCCGATCGCGCTAGTAGTGTGAGCATGGAACTGCTTTGCAGGGAAAGAATTTTTATCATCTTATATCCTTTTTGTGATTCCAACTCTGCCAAGATTAATGGATAAATTATATCAATTTGATTGGATAAATCTGTTTAATTTACATTATACGAATTTAATTGGTCAATAGAATAATCGACCCTGATTGGTTGAAATGATGAATTTCACATGTGATACAAACGCAAGAAAGGGAATCGGCAGCGGAAATGTCTGCGTATCAAGTGCTCGAGACGACATGCAAGCTGCTCGATCGAGGAGGACTCGACAGACGAACGAAGCTCGAAGCAACGGGTCGGATTACCCATGTACGAGCGATTTGCCAACGCTTTTCGACTTTGCGCTTTTGATTGTAGGAGATGAAGAAGGACCCCTTGCTTCTGGAACAATTTCCAGCCGACCGCATTCAGTTTTCAGCACGGGGACTCTTGTCGGATGCAGATACGTCTGTTCGTACAGCTGCATTGCGCGTGCTACGCTACTCGATCATCAATCGCTCGTCCACAGCACAAGCGTTGAAACTCGTATGCTTTGTCATCAATTTCCAATGTTGGAATCACTTCTCTCTAGGGCGTGCATTTATTCGTCTCGCGGTGCATTGAGCGTGAAGCGAAACTTGTTGCTGAGCGCATTCAAGCACTCAAAGTTATCCGCCGCATCATGGATGTCGATGCGAATCAAATGCCTGCTTGCGTCGTCCGTTCGATTGTTGCTATTGCGAATCACAAGGAAGACAATCTGCGCCGCGTCGCTTTGGAAACGCTTCGTGAATTGGCCATTGCGAACGTGTCTGTCGTGATCCAATGCAATGGCATGCGAACTTTAGTCGACTGTATACTGGACCCGACATGCCAGGTATGTGAAACAGTGTGGACCAGCTTGACGATATGGGACAGGATCTTGCCGATGCTCTCTTGATGACTGTCATGTACCTTGTCAACGAACCTGCAAACCGCGACTACATCCATTCCTTCGTGGACGTCCAAGTTCTGCTAGCTCCATTCACAGACACGGATTTACCAGCAGGGACCGAGCGCCGCCAGAGGTGGACTGCAGCTCGCAATGCAGTGGTGACGATGATGCGCTCATGGACGGTAAACTACGGTCTTTTGGTCCTAGCTTGACGATCTAACTGGCAGGGCATTTTACTCTTGACGTCCAACCCTCAAGGACTTGGAGCACTTGTTCAAATGCTTGAGCATCCCGTGGGCGACGACGTGAAGAAGGCTGTTCTGGCTACGATTTGCGATATCTTTTATACGACTTCGCCTCTCGACAAGGTCAGTTCGAGCTCCAGCCGAGTCGATTCTGACGTGGCACCACGATAGAACGGCAACGATGTGGACTGGGCTTCAATGTCCAAGCCGAACAAAGTCGTTGCTGCAACTGGTGCTAACAACTTGCTTGACAACTACATGGTCATGGTTCTGCTCTCCATGCTTCATTGCGGTCTTCTTAAGGCACTTGTGGCGCTTGGTACATGACACATCTCTCAGTTGCCTTAACTTGTTGTGAAACTAGGCACTTGCGCTAATCGCTCGTCGTTGGCCGAGCCTGCCATCGAATTGCTGAGTGAAATTCTCCACATGAGCGCTAGATTGCTCCCTGATGAACACTGCACGACGCTTTTAGCCCTCCCACAACTCGTGGCAACAACTGCGTATTCCCAAGTCGACTTCTTGTCGGATTTACAAAGCAAACCACCGGAGGATCGATCTCAACGTGAATTAGCCATCCGATCGTCTGAAATGCTGGCTGAACTAGCTCATGCGGTAGGTTCGCAGGGGTGAAAATTTGCTTGAAAGGGATTTGAAATAGGTTGGAGCTAGCTCGAGCTCTGGCGGGTTGGCGAGTCGTCAGACGTCGCATTCGCAAACTGTCAATGGCGTGCATTTAGCTTCAGAGCTGCTCCGTGGCACAAACCGCCCGCTGCACAACTACAACAACTTGAGCCGCGACAGCGCTCGAGAAATGCTCGTCTTTGACTTGAAAGTCTACTTGGACAATCAAATGGACGACCATACCTTTCGGTAGCTCTTGATCATCATCCTTCGTGAAAAGTCTACGGTATCTCCATAGAGAAATGCTCATGCATAAATGCCGCGTGTTGCAAGGCAAGGACTGGTTCAAGTGGAACTGGGATATCATTTCGGAACTACTCGAGGGTCCGCTGACCAACCCAGCGCGACTCTCTGAAGCCATGAAGACAAAATTTTTCAAGCGCGTGTCTGGGTTTTTCCGATGTGACAGCACGGACAAAGGTATCGACAAAGCCATGGAGCCGAGTGCTTGAAATTATCGGTGTAGGTTATTTTGCAGGCCTGCCATGGACGCCAGACTATGTGCCTTATCTACGCCCTGCTTGTCAAATGTACACGCTGTTGCTGAATCATCCTGAAGGCATTGCCTTTCTAAAGACAGATCGACGGTAAGTCCAATGCCAGTGGGTGAGGTGATGGCTGAATCGCATTTAGAGGACAATTGCTCACGGAAATTGCCACTGCGTTGGAAATCGAAGCTCGTCCTGAAGCAGCCATCGTTGAATCCCACTTGGGTGAACTCCACTCTCGCATGTTCAGGTACATTGAGCTCCAGGCCTCACCAGGTTGCGTAAATTTGTGCGTAGTCCCGAGTATTGCTCAAGGCGAATGCTGCGTGAATACTTCACGCTGCTGGGTCTAATGAGCTCTTCCTCTGAAGGTATGCGTCGCCTTTCGTCTGGATATATTCACTCTACTCAACGTAGGCTTGAAAATGATGTCACGCATTTTCACAAAGGTTACAAAGCTTGGCACCTCGAAATTATATTCTGGAGCGTCAAGCAGCGGGTTGTATGGCAACGACCTCACGAAAACGCAACGAGTTGCCAGAGAGAAGAGCCAAGGTATCTCTACAGACTTTGGATTGCATGGTTGATCGCCTTTGCGAGCAGGTCATGACTTTCTCTGCCGCTTGATCCTGGCCAATTTGGATTACTCCATCGAAGGCAGTTCGCGGCAATTGCTGACCGACTGGATGAACTTTGGATCCGAGTCCTTGCGCTTGTACGCGACTTGTTTGTTGCGCGCATTGCTCCGATCCGAGGTTGATGATTTTGAGCGATGGGGTATCGACACTCTCTTGACACAGCTCGACAAAGAGCATAATGTCGCGAGAGCTGCCTTGAGTGTGTTGGTAGAAGCCGCGGAGACTCCATTGTACTTGTCGGCGATGATCAAGAAGCGACCGATTCAATTGATTCATCTGCAAGCAGAAGGACTCTTACTGAAGTGTTTGTCGCTCCCTGAAGGTCTTCTAGACTATCGTCAAGAGTTTATAAATTTCTTGGATAGGCTTGGCTTTCTTACGTGATGTGCCCAACTGGCTCACGTCAAATTTGGTCGCCTGGCGCCAAGTCAAGTACTTGCAATACGTCCATCTCGTCGAGTCACATCTTCTGCGTGGTCTCTTCCGCGACAAGCCCAACATGACCAACCAAAACCCCAAAGCCCTGAAACCAGTTCCAATTCCAGTGACTGTCCCAAATCGCCGCAGCTCTAGCTTCAAACATGGCTCCCATGGCGCTCAATGGGGTAAGTTCTTTCGTCCGGGGATGGCTTGCTCAATGCTTGTAGGTTTGGAATGGCTCTTTCGCATGCCTTGGAACATGGAAGTTAAAATCGTTGGTCCTCCTGGTAGCGGCCCTCCTGCCAATTTGACCATCGACGCCTACGTGGATGCGAGCGAGGTACAGTCTCTCTCTAGTGATTGTTTCTCACCTTGGTTTGTTTAGCCTGAGGAGAGCAACATTGACGGCTATCCTGCCAACACGGTCCGCATCAAGGGTCTCGTCGTGGATGCTCGCAATATTCCCAAGCCTGTGATCGTCAACAGCCAGCAGACACTCCAAGCATGTTTGTTCCTTGGAGCTCAGCCTATCGACCGAAAGGGATACACGAAACCAGCTCCAGCATCAAGTAATGGTGGATTCTTCGTACCAACTGAAAAAGAATCGTCGTCCGCTGTCGCGCCGCCCATGCGAGCACGAACGGTACTCGCAATGAGATGTATGAAATTTAATTTCCATCACAGGAAAGCCGCGGAATCACAGATCGCCTCTCGGAAATCAGCATGGACTCAAATGCCTACGAAGCGCCTGAAGAAAACAAAGACTGGAGCTCTTGTGGCCCCGAGCATCGGACAGCTTCCATCTTGTTGGGTTCACTCGTCGCGCTTCCTGACGGTGACAAAGAGTCCAGTGTCTGTCCTGCCGGGGAACGCGCTGTGTGGACTTTTGACGTCGAAACCGACCACATGAACCAACAAGTGAAGCGCGTGATGCTCAAGAGCGTGGAATTCACGATTCAATTGCTCCCAGCCAAAGCGCCATCCGTGCCGCTTCCGCCACATCTCTATGGTGAATTAGCCAAGACCGACGCTGGCTGCACTGTCTTGCAACAGTCTGGCCATTTGCCAGAGTTTGTTACCGCATTGAAAGACCCAACAGTCGTTCCGTTGGAAAAAAGAGCAGCTCTTTGGGCTCTTGGCCACATCGCAGCTACCTCGCGAGGGTATTTCTTCCATTGATTGCCAGGAATGTGACGCATTGGCATAGGTTTGACTTGCTTATGACCCATGCCGATGACTTGGTGGAATGCATTGTGCACATGGCAACTTCGTCAGCACTTTTGAGCATTCGTGGCACGTGCTTGTTTGCCCTTGGTTTGATCTCCAGATCGGCGCCAGGAAAGCGCGCTCTTCTTCAAGCGGGCTGGGCAGTCCCTCGTGACGTACAATCTTCCATTGCTGTGCCTGTAGCTGCGTCAGACTTGTTTGCATGGCCAAATGCAACGCCGCCTCATCCATCACAGTTAGTTGATGGCGCGGTGCCGTTTGTCTCTCCAACCTTTGTGAAATCCAAGGCATCAGCCAAGGCCAAGGAAATCCTACGCTTGATTGGCGACTTGAGCTCCACAATTACTCAAAAGGAGGCTGGTGCAGCGCTCAACCGACTGAAAGCGTCCAACCCAGAGCTTTTTGAAGACCCCGAGACGGCTCTCGCTGCCCACACCGTGCTATCACGCTATCACTACCGTCTCACAGCCCGTCAGTTTGTCATGAACCTCTTTGAAAAGGCCGATCTGTCAAACACGTCGCTCAACCAGCACTTGTACAAGGGTGATGAGGCGACACAACCTCAAGGCAGCCGACGACGATCTTCTGTGAGCGCGCCGTCGCTCAGCTCGACGATTCAATCGCTCTTGCACACACAAAGCAAGGAGACTGTCCTCGCGACCGTCCGCCACGTCCCCGACCACGAAAACACAATCTTCGTTGGCGCCGTCGAAGCCATGGTGTAAATACCGTAAATGCACAAAAATTGTCGTCTGTGTCGTTGTTGTGTCAATTCGTACAGTCCAACAGCCAATCAAAATTCATTAAAATATAAAATCTCACAGTTTTCACAATCATATCGTTGTATCTCCGGTGTCTCACTGGTCGACCGACTTCCAAGCTCTTATATCAGCTGTCCGAGATCTCTCTCTTTCAAGTATTCCTAGCTTCAAGATCCTCTGACTCATCACGGTTTTGTTTGCCGAGTGTTCTCGAGGATCGATGTTCTCAAAGAACTACAACATAAAATTGTACAGTTTTCTTGCTAAGATTTGTCAACAATTTATCCGGATATGTAACATACAATATCCGGAATTTGACAAAATCATAGCACATACAAAAATGTATATTAAACTCTGGTTTCGACAAGTAAAAGATACTATTGCCAAAACCCGACGCCTTCCAAGCATTTTCCTCATTTTTGACATTCCCCCACGGCGATCCATGCGATCATTCCGTCAAGTTTTGCCGTCCAAGTTGCCGCGCACTGCTGCGTCTTTGTTTGTGCGTCCTATGTCGCGTCAATACCACTACGAGAAAGGCACGGCGAAGGACATGATGCAAAAATCGTGCTACTTTGGCGTGAATTTCGTCATCTCGCAAGATGCGACCGTGTTTGAAGCGATCACGCGCATGGCGGGTATCAACTTGGGATGCTTGGCGGTGTCGGACGATAACAATCAATTTGTCGGCGTCGTGAGTGAGCGCGACTACCTCAAGAAAGTCGAGCTGCAAGGTCTGACTGCCAAGGAAACGCTCGTTTCGCAGATCATGACGCAGAAAGCGCGTCTGGTCGTTGCTAAAGCCAACGAAACGCCCGAACAACTCATGACGAAAATGCTCAACAGCGACGTGCGCCACTTGCCAGTTGTCGACAACAATAATGATATCATTGGCATGTTGTCCATCAAAGATATCGTGCGTGAAGTCAACCGAGAACACCAAGCGGACCTCGACACGCTTACCAACTTTTCTCTCGGCAAGGGCGGTCACTTTGTCCTGGACTAAGTGTCGGTGGTACACTCATGTAATGGACATCAATGGTAAAACGAGATTTTCTACGCAGCCCATGTGTCCCTCACTGCTTCCTCCCACGACGCTACAGCCGGGCACAGAGACCATCGCAATTCTCGAAGTGTTCGCAACCTTTGGGACAGGGAACTACTTGGACAACGCTACAGTAGCGACCAATTTGCTCAGCTCCACGAGCCATTCACTCAATTTGGTCTAGGAATTGCTCGGGTAGTTGAGAGTTCTTCATGGTCTCACCTCTTGGTCTGAGAGAAATGCAAGAAATGAAGCGTCGTCAAGTGGTAAAACATCTTTCGGGTACAAGAGCGATGAAGTCTGCGCGAGAGATGGAAACGTGGCGTCACTTGGTGGCGTTTGCTCTGCAGCGACAGCTCCAGGCTACAGGGGAACAATGCTCACAAACCTCGACAAGCCGTCGAAGGAGTACTTACATCTCTCAAGAACGGAACGAGTCGCTGGCAGACGACGTAGAGCGCAGTGGCCAAGACTCGAAGGTTGCTTTGGACTTGAGCTATCGGCTTGGCATGACTTCCAACGAATCCAGCTTCCCATGGCCTCAGGACAAGGTGCGGAATCACCACGCGGACAATGACAAAGTTGACGACGAGGACATTGAATCGCGATGAGCGATGTGGTGGAGCGGAAGGGTCATAAGGCTCGGACATGTTGCGCGTTGCGCCCAGCGCATTAAATTCCAGCGCCTTGCTCTCGTCAGGGTCCAAGTACTAGGATTCCATCAGACAAGACGGACTCACGACACTGCTCTTGCTTACATCTGGAGGAATGTACGCGCCATCGGAGGTGAATTTGGCGAGGAATTTGACAATCGCATCCGGCGTGTCCTGTGCCCTTTGAGTTGTCTTGGCGATGGCATCCACAATGCCTTTCAGGCGAACCTGATGTCCGTGTCACCTCTGGAACGATGCAATCGTCATGGTACCTTGAGCTGAATGATCCCTTCAGGAGCTGTGGTTGTCTTGCGTGTCCATAGTAATCCAAGCTTTTTCTTGGCTCCTCGATCGGTGGATGAGGCTTGGAATCGCATGGATGGATCCTTCACAGGTTAGAGTTAATGGCTGCGTTGAAAGGCGCTCTCACCTGAAGAACTGACAGAATGGGCAGACGCACTTCCTTGGCCATCCACGTTCGCGTAGCCTCCAAGTAGACGCGGATCATGTTGCGCATCACTTGGACTTCTTCGTCGCGAAGCCCGCGCTTGCGTTGAAACGAGAGCTTATGAAGGCTCACGACTGCTACGATGGCAAACGCGACAGCTCGAAAGATTTGTGTTTGCTACGATGCCGTGAGCGCCATTGTTGAAAATGAGCCTCGCTTACCGTCATGGGCTCTTGAGCGAAAGGCGAGACGACGCCGTCCGCTGCATCTTGGTCAATTCGCCACTTTGGTCTCATGGCCACGTCCTGCCGACTAAATTTCAAGAGGGGCTTGCGTCGCAATGACTCTAATCTCTAAATCACAGTCAAATGCGCTTGGAAAGACATATCAAACAGCATTCTTGTGTTCTTGCTTTTGCTTGGCGTCGTCGTCTTCCATGTCATCTTCAGGGATTGCAAGCAGCTTCAACACTTCAGTCTCCATTGTTTCCAATGCAGCACTACCTTTTCTTCTTCGTCGGTGAAGAAAACACCACGATGAGTTGGAACGGCTTCAGGTACATTCGAATGAGCTTGCGCTGGTGTCGAAGCGACTTGATCACCTCGGCTCGTGGCACGAGGAACTGCTGGTGGGGGCTCCTTCATTTGTTCCTTGGGCTTCACGTTGCTTGTTTGAGGATGTTGTCGCAGTGCAGCGTTGAGTTTTACTGGAGTGGTCTCTGTCGGGGGCTCTAGTGCTTGACTTTGCTTCGTTTCAACACTGGGCGACGGCTCCATTTCCTGGTTTGTATGTCTCGACATGAGTTGCTTTTGTTGGTCAAGGATTGTCTCCAGCATTCCTGTGATTGCACTTTGCTTGGCTACCTATGCACGCTCACTTGGCTCATACTTGCTTCATGTACCTCTTGCTGCGTATGTAGCTGTCGCTCGACTTGTTGAAGCTGGAACCTAGTTGACCACCATAAAGATCCAATTCCCAATGACACTTTTGCATACATGAGCATTTGGTTGCGCTGGCACAATACATCTTTTAGCGTGCTTTGACGTAGCTCACGAATGCTCTGGCGCAATTGTTGCTTCAGCGCTTGCTCGTGTCGTTGCCATGGTCGTAACATCAACTTGACCACCTTCCGCCAATCTATATTTAGACCTTTTCTATAGCTTATATATTATAAAATTGCAGAAGTCTGTATGCAAGCATTGATGCCCGAGTGGTCTAAGGGGGTTGACTTAAGATCAACTAGACGTACGTCTGCGTGGGTTCAAACCCCACTCAATGCACTCATTTTCCCCATGCAAAAGTTTTGCCATACAATTTTCAAGTCAATTTTTATATCACACAGGTCAAATGTCCACCTTGAGATGCCATGGAGATGAAAGTAACGAGGTCGAAGCATGCTTGACCCAGCATGCTTCAACAGCAGGAGCTGCCATTCACGTCTATGGCTCGGTCACTAAAAGAGGAAGCAACATGTTTATTCATTCAGAGATATCAAGATGAAGTTTACAAGTGGGAAAGGCATTTCTTATGGCCTTGTGACGTTTTGTTGCATCCAGGAACGCTGCAACGCACGCCGCCGCCGTGCGATTTGCATTTGCCGAGCGTTTGCGCAGCTTTGTTGCAACCTTCGACCCTGCATCGATGGCCACCGCCATGGCGTATGCAAAACCCGCCCTTCTGAGCTCCATTTCCGCAATTGTCCACGCCGCAGAGTTTCTTGCCGCCGTGCTTCTTGCAACAGCCTCGGGGGTGGCTCATCTTGACTTGACAGCCTTGGATCGCGCAGGAATAGGACGCTCTCTCCGTGGATGGTTCAACTTTGAGCGTCAGTTCTTTGACTTTGCGCCCCTTGATTTGCAATGGCTCCATGACGAGAAGCTCCGTGAAAAGCATGTCTTCGACGGTTGTTGGCGACGCATTGAGGGTCGTGTACGCTTGGAAGGACGGCAGCGACGTGTGGAGGAAGTCGAGCGCGTCGTCGATGATCTTGATATCAACGTCGCCGTCATCTTGGATGCATTTCCAGTCGGCGCATTCGAGCATGTCATGCATGTTGGATGCGGTGGTCCAGTTGGTCAAGTTCATGGTGAATTTGGAAATGAGGCTCAGCATGAGAGAGAGCTTGCCGTTGTCGCCATATTGCAGTGCATCACGATCAGAAGAGAGTTTGAACATTGTCGACAGAGTGGCCACGAGCAGTAGCACCAGCAGCAGCTTTGCAGTAAGTAGCCGTGTTTGAACCAAGCAAGGTCGTCTGCCATGATTCAATCGTGTCCTTGTAGTCGTCCCACACGTCGAGTGATCGCCGAACCACCGACAACAAAAGCTAAAGAGCTTGGCCAGCGGTGTAACAATGTCGAAGCTACGGTGTGATGTCCAAGCTACCATAGACGAGATGGTGTGGCGTAGCAGACGACGGTGTCGATGGTAGCTTGTTCATGACGATCAGAGCCAACTCCTGCGTTGGTGAGAAGATCAAAGCCAAGACGACGTCGACCGATCCACTTCAAAGAGCAGCTTGGAAGAGTAGATTCCATCATCGACGCTGTGGTAAGAGAGCCATTAAAATCAACACAGTGGGCATGGCATGATCGGTGACAACGGTAGCCAGCTATGACTTTGAACGCAGAGGCGGACGACCCATCACGACCCACGGCGGCTGCATGCTACAGCCAGTCGAGCGTACTACGAGCTAGACAAGCTTCTAGAGGAGGTCTCGATGGACTGACGTGTTGAGTTGGAGGCACTAGCGAGATGTCCATCGACTGACTTGGTGCTGTCGTGTGGTTAATGACAGACGTGACATTCGTTGATGGGACCTTGATGACACACGGTCGAGACATGAAGGATGCCACCCTTGGCGTGCATCAGCTCATTGCACGGGTCTTATCTGTGCTTTTCCTGCACGTATCCACGCGTCATCGTTGTCGTCGTCCTCTTGCTTGCATACAAAGCAGGATTCCCTTGCTTGGAGTGTCCATGAGAGAGCCTTGCTCTTGATCACGCCTCTCAAGCCCATCCATGTCATTGTCGCCAAGGGGATGAAAGCTCTTCTTCGAGCATGTTTGACTCAACATCCTTAGCTATGGAGGAGTGGACGAACTCAGTAGGATTGCCACGAGAGAGAGATGTCGGAAGCAGATTGAAGTGGACGATGACAGCGCAGCAGTAGCTACCGGTGACGAACTGTCGAGACAGTGCATGTCGTTCATGAATCTGAAGACGATGCGAGAGAGAGCGAGGACAGACAGCTCGATCGCCGTTGTCCAAGAAAGACCAGCTGAACGCAGTAGCACGACGGTTCAATGTCCTCCTGGGACTTGTTCTCGCTGTTCCTGTCCTTACCAAGAGCGCTCCTCTTGGAGCCCACGCAGCTCTCTCGTCTTCTGGAGACACTGGAGGACGACTTGCAAGAGCTCAAGTTGTCTAGCGTGGTCCTCCCTAGGTCTATCGGTCTCCCGCAGCCACGACTTGAATGATGGATTGGACGGCTGGGGACAGTCGCGCCAGTGTCACTATCGTAACCACCGAGAAGACACCCGACAGCGCACTAGGAAAGAAGGAGCAGAGCAAGCTTTGCTGCTGGGTGTGGATGCTCCCTGGCCCTTCATTTCTTCCTCCTCTGCCCAAATTTTCGGAGAGTGTTCATGGAGCTGTCGTTTGTTATATAGTTTGGTAGCGAAGTAGACGGCGCTGCTACCACATTAGCCGACCACGCGCCGTCGCCTTCGGAAATGCCAAGCGCCATGTCGTTGTCCATCTTGACCAAGCACATCGAGGCCAATCCAGCGCGAATCGCGGCATAAGCCCACCAACCTGCTGACATGGAAGCGGATGGATAGCTTCTCGTCAGGTGGCGTCAGGAAGAACGATGGCGATCATATCATGCAAGCACGCCATGCTGCCTGCTAGAAGCACAGAAGACCTTGCACACCTGGCTATGGGTTTCGTTTGCTTTCCGCGCCCATGACGAACTTGACAATGAAGTATAGGCGAGAGAATGGGTTGTTGTAAAGTTGTCGTGACGCGGGTGACCTGCCATCCCCACCGAGACTGATACATTGCACATGAAGCTCTCAAGAAACTTGGAGTCTAGCTGCCGTAGTTGAAAGGCCGACATGCCATGCCTCTCGTGAACATCCAAGGGAAGAGTTGTGATTCCACGTGCATTGCCACATTGCATTGAATGTCGTCGATTCGCAGTTGCAGTGCGAGGTCACTGGCTGTAACTTGTCGACATGGACATGCAAGGAGAAGAGGAATACAATCTTGAAATAAAACCCACGAGGTCGCTAGAGGATACAAAGAGTCAAGTGACCCCATCACTTGCAAGATTAAGCTCGTGGTTGAGGTGTTGGTTTGGGTCGTCGATCCAGGACCTAGACGATTCTCTTAAGACAGACATATCCATAAGCAATGCGTACCATCAAACCTGATGCATCTTTGGTATACACATAGTTGCTCACGTTGATGTTTTCTTTGAAGACCATGGTAAACTCGCCGACGCGTTCGATGCGTCCTGTCGGCGACAAGCTGACGACCAAATGGGTATTGTGAAAGATGAGAGCAGCATTTTCAATGCTGACAATGTCCCCGCAGTTCAAATACTGTGCCAGGGATCTCTTCAAAAGCAGCGTGGCGGCCGCCGTGTCGTCTGCAATCAACACGGAAGCGTACGACGAAGAGCTGTTCTGGAGGTCATCCATATCGAGCACAATCACCTGCAGGTTCACGATCATTTTATCCTTGTCCCCTTTTGACTTTTCCACAAGGAGAGGAAAGTCTCGGATGCGCGTCGGAGGATTGCTGCTTCGCCGCTTCAGCGCCATCTTCCCTGTGAGGTTGTCGAAAAGTATCAATTCATCAGCAAAGTATCAAAATTAGTATCAAAATACTATCAATCGGACTTTCTATGCAGGTAAATTCTTTACTTTACCGAATAATGTTGAAATAAAACCACTCAACCAAAGTCCGCGATGGCCAACGAGTCGACCGAGGAACCGAGCGGCCAGGAGGTCCCCAAGGACAAGATTGTGATTGACTACAAAGGACAAAAGGGGCGAGCTGCCCATGAGCGCAAACAGCTCAAGAAGGACGCCGAGACAGTCGAATCTGTGGAGCGCATGGCGATCTTGCAGCGAGGAATCCTCACCACATCTCGATTCTCGGCGGCCAACCTGCAACCCACACGACTCTGCCTCACAAGCAGCTCACTCGACAACGTTTCGTTTGCATATGCAAGTGGACGACAAGTTGTTGAAGCCCATGTCACGCTCGGACTCACTGAAGACGAGCGAGACAAAGTGACGCTGGGAACGCAAGGCATCAATATCTCCAACATTGTTGCGATGAAACCCATCGAGTCGACGCCACTCGTGAGCAATCCAGTGCACCACGCGGAGATTCAATCGATTGCTCGCAAAGGTATGACTTGACTCGATTGCCCTGATGAAACAACGAAACTGCAGACAATCTTGTCGCGTCCGTGGATGCCAAGGGCGCTGCAGTCGTGTATACCAAGAGCAGCAATTCCACCCATATTGGCGACGACGAAAGCGAATCAAGGAAGAAGCAACGCGTGGAAGCTTCCTTCTCAAGCCATGTGCTATCAAACTCGACGACGGCTGAAATCAGTTGGGCGGGCGTCGCCTTTGACCCGACTGCAAACCAAGTTGGTCATCTTCGCCACGGCAATCTTTGACCATCTTCTTCTAGGTCGTCACTGCCCACAGCTTGACGAAAATTCTGCGCTTTTACGACTACACGACAGGACAACTCACACATTCGCAGACGGCGTTGATGTCACCCGCTGCGTTGGCGTACTCGAGCAGCTCCTCGCTCGTTGTCGCCGAGTACAACCAAGTCGGCTTCCTTGTCTATTCCTTAGCTCATTCTTCCGCTGTAGATGTCCGTATGGGATGGCAAGAGCCACGAACGCATCGCCCGAGAAGGTCTGCCATCTCTCGGCTCGATCTACTCGGTCGCGTGGTCTCCCGACGGCAATTCGATCGCGATTGGCGGTGAAGACAAGATCGCGTTCATTTACGACACTCGCAAGTGGAAGCTCCGTTCCTTGTTCGTGGCGTTCCATCTTGACTGGATGGACTGATGGGTCTTGTAGGTGGCGATGTCCTCTTAAGTATGACTTGGCGTTCTTGTCGTTCTCCCCGACAGATCCAACGCTGTGCTACGTCGCGGGGTTGGACAACGAGCTCATGTGCGGCAAGTACGAAGGAAAGAAGCAAAAGTCGAACGAACCCAAGGAATACTCGCCGTCGATTCTGCAGATGAACCATCGGTTGGGTTTCCGCGGCGATTCACGCTGGATTGGCCTCGACGTGCTTGGTCAAGATGGACAAGACATGGCGCTTGGCATTTGCGAAGGCGGCAGCGCGTACGCCGTCGCCCCCGCACAGCACATGGTCGGCTAGTTTAAAAGCAGCGCCGTCTACTTCGCTACCAAACTATATAACAAACGACAGCTCCATGAACACTCTCCGAAAATTTGGGCAGAGGAGGAAGAAATGAAGGGCCAGGGAGCATCCACACCCAGCAGCAAAGCTTGCTCTGCTCCTTCTTTCCTAGTGCGCTGTCGGGTGTCTTCTCGGTGGTTACGATAGTGACACTGGCGCGACTGTCCCCAGCCGTCCAATCCATCATTCAAGTCGTGGCTGCGGGAGACCGATAGACCTAGGGAGGACCACGCTAGACAACTTGAGCTCTTGCAAGTCGTCCTCCAGTGTCTCCAGAAGACGAGAGAGCTGCGTGGGCTCCAAGAGGAGCGCTCTTGGTAAGGACAGGAACAGCGAGAACAAGTCCCAGGAGGACATTGAACCGTCGTGCTACTGCGTTCAGCTGGTCTTTCTTGGACAACGGCGATCGAGCTGTCTGTCCTCGCTCTCTCTCGCATCGTCTTCAGATTCATGAACGACATGCACTGTCTCGACAGTTCGTCACCGGTAGCTACTGCTGCGCTGTCATCGTCCACTTCAATCTGCTTCCGACATCTCTCTCTCGTGGCAATCCTACTGAGTTCGTCCACTCCTCCATAGCTAAGGATGTTGAGTCAAACATGCTCGAAGAAGAGCTTTCATCCCCTTGGCGACAATGACATGGATGGGCTTGAGAGGCGTGATCAAGAGCAAGGCTCTCTCATGGACACTCCAAGCAAGGGAATCCTGCTTTGTATGCAAGCAAGAGGACGACGACAACGATGACGCGTGGATACGTGCAGGAAAAGCACAGATAAGACCCGTGCAATGAGCTGATGCACGCCAAGGGTGGCATCCTTCATGTCTCGACCGTGTGTCATCAAGGTCCCATCAACGAATGTCACGTCTGTCATTAACCACACGACAGCACCAAGTCAGTCGATGGACATCTCGCTAGTGCCTCCAACTCAACACGTCAGTCCATCGAGACCTCCTCTAGAAGCTTGTCTAGCTCGTAGTACGCTCGACTGGCTGTAGCATGCAGCCGCCGTGGGTCGTGATGGGTCGTCCGCCTCTGCGTTCAAAGTCATAGCTGGCTACCGTTGTCACCGATCATGCCATGCCCACTGTGTTGATTTTAATGGCTCTCTTACCACAGCGTCGATGATGGAATCTACTCTTCCAAGCTGCTCTTTGAAGTGGATCGGTCGACGTCGTCTTGGCTTTGATCTTCTCACCAACGCAGGAGTTGGCTCTGATCGTCATGAACAAGCTACCATCGACACCGTCGTCTGCTACGCCACACCATCTCGTCTATGGTAGCTTGGACATCACACCGTAGCTTCGACATTGTTACACCGCTGGCCAAGCTCTTTAGCTTTTGTTGTCGGTGGTTCGGCGATCACTCGACGTGTGGGACGACTACAAGGACACGATTGAATCATGGCAGACGACCTTGCTTGGTTCAAACACGGCTACTTACTGCAAAGCTGCTGCTGGTGCTACTGCTCGTGGCCACTCTGTCGACAATGTTCAAACTCTCTTCTGATCGTGATGCACTGCAATATGGCGACAACGGCAAGCTCTCTCTCATGCTGAGCCTCATTTCCAAATTCACCATGAACTTGACCAACTGGACCACCGCATCCAACATGCATGACATGCTCGAATGCGCCGACTGGAAATGCATCCAAGATGACGGCGACGTTGATATCAAGATCATCGACGACGCGCTCGACTTCCTCCACACGTCGCTGCCGTCCTTCCAAGCGTACACGACCCTCAATGCGTCGCCAACAACCGTCGAAGACATGCTTTTCACGGAGCTTCTCGTCATGGAGCCATTGCAAATCAAGGGGCGCAAAGTCAAAGAACTGACGCTCAAAGTTGAACCATCCACGGAGAGAGCGTCCTATTCCTGCGCGATCCAAGGCTGTCAAGTCAAGATGAGCCACCCCCGAGGCTGTTGCAAGAAGCACGGCGGCAAGAAACTCTGCGGCGTGGACAATTGCGGAAATGGAGCTCAGAAGGGCGGGTTTTGCATACGCCATGGCGGTGGCCATCGATGCAGGGTCGAAGGTTGCAACAAAGCTGCGCAAACGCTCGGCAAATGCAAATCGCACGGCGGCGGCGTGCGTTGCAGCGTTCCTGGATGCAACAAAACGTCACAAGGCCATAAGAAATGCCGTGTCCATGGTGGGGGCAAGCGCTGTTGCGTCGTCGGATGCATCAAAGGCGTTCAGAAAGGTGGCTTCTGTGCGGCCCACTCCCCGGAAAAGCATGCTGTCTGCCCAATTCATCCTCATCGAGTCCGTGGCGACGACGAGGCCTCTCATTCCGTTCCCCGAGCATGCCCCGTGCACGAAACAACGCGCAGACACCGCTCCAGCTCGTAATCTTCATCTTCATATCTGTTAATGCTTAAAACATGTTGCTTCGTCTTGCTTCTAAATGACTGAACCGTACGCGGTCGTAGCTTGCAGGCTATCGCCTGAGCGCGCCATCGCCATGAGAAAGTGATCCATTTGGACACTGGTGTCGCCCGTGCGGACGGCCATGAGCGCTGCTTCATTCACAAGACAGGCGAGCTGCGCCCCTGACGCCCCCTCGAGCTGTCGATTGGCAGCGAGCTCTTTGATGGACACGCTAGAATGCAGTCGAATGCGCTTGACATGGACGTGGAGGATCGCTTCCCGACCTGTGGCGTCAGGAAGACCAACAAAGACATGGCGATCAAAGCGACCAGGTCGAAGCAAAGCTGGGTCAAGCACCTAGAGTATGCACTTCATCAGGCTATGAGCTGCAATTCCCGTTGTACATGGGGACGATTCGTCGCTGCAATCACAAGCACGCCTTCAGTGTGGCCCTCAAAGCCATCCATTTCAGTCAGGAGCTGGTTGAGCGTTTGTTCGCGCTCGTCGTTTGAATTCAACCCACCACGAGCTTTGGCTACACATAACATATTAGCTAAAGATGGACAAGAAGGCTACCCAAGGCATCGATTTCATCGATGAAGATGATGCATTTGGCATGCTGCGACGCTTGAGTAAAGAGATCTCGGACACGAGAAGCGCCACGACCGACGAGCATCTCAACGAAATCCGAGGCAGAACAAAAGAGAAACGGAACGCCAGCTTCAGCAGCGACAGCACGAGCAAGCATGGTTTTGCCTGTGCCAGAGGGTCCGCAAAGAAGCACACCCTACAACCAAGTCAGAAAGGTTGTAAAGCTTGTGCACCTTTGGAATCTTCGCGCCGATGGCTTCGTATCGATGAGGACGTTTGAGAAAGTCGACGATTTCTTCTGTAACGATGTCGTCAATGCCAGTATGATGAGACGACGTACCAAGTTCTTGCTTCGCAGCGTCAATACCCGCAATGTCTGCAAATGAAATGCGTGTTTGGTTGGGGGTCTTGAGCTTCCCCCGCGTGTGGCCATCCTTTGCAACACCATCATTGCCACCTCCAACCATTCCTTGCAACATGCGATATGTGAGCGCCAAGTAGCTGTGGATAAGGTTGTGACTTTGACATGAAATGACGAGTTTACATGATGGGAACTGCCGTCAAAAGCACCGGCAATGAACGTTTGACTAATGACGGCTGCATCGTTCCAAATTCCACATTACTCTGGCGCAGGATGTCCAAAATGTACGTTTGATCTGTCTGCGGTGGGACTAAAATCCTATATCCCAATGTGAGCACTCCTGTCCACAGGCCGTTATCGCCTTACCTATACGAGATGACGCCATTCTGCAAAGCTTGCTTCAAGGAAACCTTCAAACACATTACGAAGACCACCAAGATAGGTTCGTACTTGAAAAAACTCGGCTGCAAGCTGGACTTGGGCGACGTTGTTCTCTGCAATGTGCTTGAGAAACGTGCTAAAGAGAAGCGTCGGGCGTGGTCTTCCCGCCGCCATTCGTCGGAAAAATCCCACTGATGCAAGTATACACAAGAGAGCGTACGTCTTCCAGTTGACGCGCCGCACTCCGCTTTCCCACAGGGCGCGCAGTGCACCGAGAAGTTTTGCCATGTTGATGATTGCTCAACAATCAATCACATCGATAGTAAAAATGAACACTATTTAACTATAAAATTAACCGGATGACCGGATAACACAGAAACATTTATTTTGACTCCCATAATTTATGAAGTATTACATTAGACAGGCTACTTATTCGCTGATGCTTTTTTGCATGGGGAGTCGACGATCGTGAGGTTGACATTGTACACAGAGCCGCCACTGCCATGGCCTGTCTTCGCACTTGGACGACGCGCATTTGACGCAAATATTTCACCTCAGCGAAGTAAACAATGTCACGATTTGAGATCACGCTTTGGTCGCTTCAAATGTACTACCGCTGTAGTATCCTCGTACATTGTACTACAAGGTGTACGCCTGGTACTTTGGGTATCTTCTGTCTCACGTCTTTGAGTTCGCATCCAATTGACGATGGTACAGAGTATTCAACCGCTTTCGATGTCGATCGACGGACCTCTCGATGAGCACAAAAGCTCCATCATGCGGAATACTCTCGCTCTTGGCCCACGGAGTCTTGGTGGCAGAGTCACGTGATCAATGCGAACGTTCTACTGAGCCACATGGACTACTGGCTCCAAGAGTACGTCACATATTCAAACAGCGCTTGGTACAGACGTTCAACACCAAGCTGAGCTTTTTTGACAATGTGGGACACCACTGCCTTGGCCAGGTTGCGTGCTTGAGCTGCGACTTACGTCATGGTTGACCAATCTCCCACACACAAAGAAGCATCGACAATGCGGACTATCTCAAGACCCCATCGCATAAAGAAGCTTCTTCACACACGCGGGCGAACAAACGCTCAGCTGCCAAGACATTGCAGTGGATGCAAGCTTCTTCCATCCATTTCCGCTGCGTGTCTTCACATGGATGCGCGACTACTTTCGTCCTTGTCGATCAAGTGGCTCTCTCCAACATGTCATATTCATTTGCGCCTGTCTTGTGCAGACCAGTATCATCTTGACATCATCAGGATGATCCAGCCAGATCTCCTGTCTCTGAAGGTCTTGTCGGTTGATTGTAGCATCTTTATGTATCCAAATTCAACCGAGGCTATGGCTCAAGCAGCAAGCGCTGTGAAGACCATATTGAGCGCATCCTGAGCCTCTGCCTTGGATCGGCATACAGGAAATGCCCGAGCTTGGACGTACGCATCCAGATGGTCGTGTTGACTAAGATGCCATCCATGTAACTGTGTAAAATAACCAACTTCGTCCCTCCATCCAGAGTGTTTGAAATCCACTGGCGTGTCCTTCTATCAAGTAATCCATCCCTCGATAGTAGATCCCATACAATTCACAAGATAAATTGCTAATCGCGGGTCTGATTCCGGCTCTTGTATTGGAAAAAGCATATTTCCTTTCGCCGCATCGGCACCATGCTACTGGTCGGCGTCGGCCACACCAAAGCGCTCGCCGCGCTAGACGATGTGATTAATGGAACAAACGACACTGCTGCGCCAAAGAATTCGCCCGTACCAACGCCAAAACCTACCACAACTTCACCTCCTCCTTCACCTCCGACGACGACAGAGACGACGACAGTCTTGCCACCGACACATGAACCAACGCCATCACCACCACCAACTACAACGCTGGAACCCACACCGCCACCAACGACAACTATTATCACAACGACTGTAGCGCCTACCACGACTTTACCTCCAACGCCAATGCCAACCCCAGTGACGACACCCAAACCAACTAACACCACTATCCCAACCACCACAATTGTCTTTACACCTTCTCCGATTCCACCGACTGAACCACCACCTGGGACGCCAGCTCCTGAAACCTCAACTGAAATTGCTTCGTCGTTACCACCTGCCTCAACTGTTGTTGCAAATACCAACGCCGGAAACAAAGAGGAGTCTTTGAGTGGAGGAGCCATGGCATGTATCGTCATCGGCTCGCTTATCGTTGTGTGTGTGGCGGTAATCGTCGTCTTGAGGCGACGCCAAGCGCAAAAGAAGCGACCCTCGGACAAACAACGATCTGGCGCAGCTCGAACGACACAATATTCGGTTGAAGGTGGTGGTGTCGCCATGATTGATATGACTTCTCCACATCATGTCTACAAGCACAAGTCTCCCGTGCCTGTACTCAGCCTGCGTCACTACGACGCTTCTGGCTTGATGTCACCAAAGGAAGATTCCATCCGATCTGATCATGCACCGACGATATCAAGCAGCTACACGATGTTCCATCGACAACCCAGCGATTCCATCGACTCTTATCAGCCCAGCCCACACCGCAATATGTACCGCGACATGATGTCCCCTGCAACAACCATGTCGCCCTCACGTCCATCGAGTATGATGCTGTCGGACCAAATGTCCCCTGGATCGAGACATCTGCGCAGCGATCTTTCATCGTTCAGCATCAACTTCAGTCGTGTCAGTAGCATGTCAGCTATGGGCCCACACACCTCGCATTTGCTTCGCAACAGCGACGACTTGTCGGTCTACAGCGACCGCACCTCCGAAACCACCTTATAGAGATTAGGAAGATAGAATTACTAATTTAACCATATAAATGCCCCAATCACACCACAATCGCGAGGTTGCCATGGATTCCTCCACTATTTCCTCTGCGTTGGCGTGGATATGATCCAAGAGCCATCCTCTACTGCGAACATGCGCAAGTTGCGCATCGTCCAGGGGCAATTATTTATTGTAACTAATGTGAATGTATCCGGAGTATCCGGATAAACGATAGACAGAGTAAACTTCCTATTTCTGCTTTCATCATTGCTGGAATGATCCTCAAATCCGTGAACACCTTTAGATTTGTCATTGATAATCATTGCCTCGCGTCGAGATTATTGCAAATTAAGAGAGTAAACAGAATGGACGCCATTCTGCAAAGCCCAAACAAATTGAAAGTACAGTTTATTATCCGGACAAGGGTAGTTTTATCCGGATTTATTGAACTGAACCATGATTGGATAAAAAATTTCAATACAAAATGAGCGGACTGGTGGAAGAGATCCAATTGATCCCCGCGCCATCAGACGGCATTAGCTGCGTGCGATTCAGTCCTGATACGTCTGACTTGCTTCTTGTGAGCTCGTGGGATAGTACTCTCAGCCTCTACGATGTGCCCAGCAATCGGTTGCGATTGAAAGCAGAAGTTGGCAATCCTTTGCTGTCGTGTACATTTGACCCAGATCGAACAAGAGCGTTCAGCGGTGGACTCCATGGCGCCGTGGCACAATACGACTTGGAGCAAAACTCGACCAATCCTAATGTGCTAGGATCTCACGAAAAGGGCGTTGCACACATCCGATATTCTCAATCGACAAATCAAGTATTTTCTGGCTCATGGGATGGAAATGTTTCGGGATGGGACCCAAAGGCCAACACAAAAGCGCCGACAATGCAACTCAAGCAGTCTGGGAAGGTCTATGCTATGTCTCTCCATGAGCACCTTTTGGTAGTTGGCACATCCACGAAACAGATCGCTCTCTACGACATTCGCCGTGGTGGTGATCCAATTCGAGAGATGGAGTCTCCCCTCAAGTATCAAATTCGATGCATTGAGCTTTTTCCCGATGGCCAAGGTATGTGAAAGATTTGAAGTTGCTCATGTCGAAATCATCTCTTCGCAGGATTCGTGATTGGATCAACTGAAGGTCGTGTCGCGCTCGAATATGTCGATCCAAATCGCAAGGGATATAGTTTCCGTTGCCATAGGGAGAAAATCTCCGAGACCGAGACTTATGTATTTCCGATCAATGCTGTCGCGTTCCATCGTCAATTTGGAACCTTTGCCACAGGCGGATGCGATGGCATTATCAACGTTTGGGATGGCGAAAACAAGAAGCGCATCAATCAATTCGTCAAAGATCAGGCGACCAAATATCCGACAAGGTACTTGCTTCCTCTTGCTGACGGCGTCACTGCTTGCTGTAGCATCGCCTCGATGGATTTCAATCACGATGGTACTCGTCTTGCCATTGCGTCATCGTATACGTTTGAAGAAGGTGAAAAAGAGTTCGTCGAGAGTCTCCTCCCGTTTCCTCATATGTGATATTATTCTAGTCATCCTGAAGATGCAATTTTCGTCCGCACGATCCACGAAGCTGACGTCCGGCCAAAGAAGAAAGCAGCAGCTTAGACTAACGACGAAACATCTCTCAATTTTTATCTTTGTCCATCTTGTCGTCAGAAAACCACGTCGGCCCCATGTTGACGACACTTATACTTAGTAGTTGCGCTCGATTGAAATCGTGAATAAAAAGCGGATATCGAGCGAAATCAATCGATTGATTTCGCTCAAAACGCTCGATTTTTGTAATTGGCTGAAAAGTCCCCAAGTAGAGGCTGGGGACAACTGGCATGTGATTGGTCAGAATACCGGATCCGGATAAACTACAGAGACTCTTAGCCAGCTCCTACGCAATGAACAACCTCTTAAGAATATGGAGTTTCAGGACAAGATTTTTGCAATCGACGGGGAGACGGCGCATGGGGGAGTGTGTGGGGAATTCACTAAAGTAACACAGGGCTCTCTAGCGTTGCTTCATGCTAACTAAAGCAATGTAAGTGTAACGATTGTTCTGCGATAGTGTCTAGGCCGACGAATCGCACCTCGTTGCACGTTGAACATCTAAAGACTTGCTCTTTGAACTACAAGCAACGGAATTGGCCTCCAATGAAAAGAGTAATGCATCTTTCAATAGGGACAAGTAGGAAACTTCAATTGTACAGAGCTCAATTATAACATTTACAGTTAAGCAGTATCGATTTGATACCTCGAAGTACAACTGAATGTCGAATGCTAGCAAATTGGTATTTTTTTGTATTAAGGCGCCGATTTGATGCAATTCGATGTAAATATATGCCTGCGTCTTCAATACTATTGAGATCCAAGTTCATCTCACAACCCTTTATTGAAGGCGTTAAAATTTAGCCCTCTTGATGGTCAAAACGCCTACATTCAAGACGTGCCCTTCAATTTTCGATGAGAAAGCAATTATCATTGCTTGGAGGTGCGGGAATTCACGAAATTTAAAAAAAGCTCCTGAAATTTTATTAAAATTCTCCATAATAAAAAAGAAATTTTCAAAGTTTTTTGTAGAGGTTTCTTTCAAGTTTTTGTACTTTCCCAAGAAACTTGCAAAATGCTTTCAAAAAAACTACACTTCCCAAACGATTCAACGCTTGCTCTATGACAAAGTATTCAGGAGTACTTCATAAAGGAAGAACCAAAAAAACTTGAAGTTTTTTGGTATCTTGATTAGTTTTTTTGAAGCCAGATGAAGTTTTTTAAGTTTTTTTGAACTTTCCGAGCAAAAAAACTACATTCAAACTATTTGAATCCTCGGTTTTATTGAATTTACTAGTAGACTATGCTTGTAGCTATATGTTTCGCCAAAAATTAATCGCAACCGACAGCATCGTCACTAGTTTTTTTGAGCGTGAAGTTGGACGTGAAAAAACTTTGCAAAAAAAGTTTCTTACACCGGCAATCGGGAAAATCTTAATAAAAATATGGACAAAATATTTTTAAAATCTTGACATACTTTTTTTTAATTTTGGCGAATTTTCCGTTTTGTTGAATTCCCGCATCTCCCTTCAGGAAACTGCACAAACAAATTGAAAATAAAATGAAAATACTATACAACTCTAATACAAAATCGATGTAATATATCAATCGCAGGGTCATTTTTTCGAGCGATTGAAAGCGCTTGAAATCGCGCTCGATTGATATGATTTCAAACCGAGCGCAACGATAACGACACTTGACAATGGTGAATTTCTACAAGTGTCCAACACCAAAATGTCAAAAATTGCATCGGAAATGGCGTCTTTTGTGCAATTTTAAAAAGAATACTTTATTTAAACTTGATTAAAGTATGACTTAAATAAATATTCAAATTTATTGACAAAAATATGCCCGTAAGACTGTGTGATTGTACACGATTTGCCACATGTGAACCGTAGCTGGAGCGACGGTAATTTTTTCACCCACCAGTAGCATCCATGATGCGCCAGACTGTGTGAGATATGCGAGAGATGTATGCGCCTTGAAATGAGCAGCAAGGGATGTTCCATCACGTTCGAAATCATAATGGAAAACCTTTTAAAATTTATATCAGTGAGAGACAGAGTTTTCAACTGAGATGAAACGCCGTTTCATCGTCGCTACATTCAAATTTCAAGATGGACGACTGATGTTGAAGCGGGAATAAACCTCTCAAAAATAATATTTTATCCATGCGGAAATCGTAAAATTGGGTCAAGATTTGATGTCGCATTCTTAAAGCTGCACAGTCATGGGCAACTTCTTCAGCGCGATGAAGTCGGTACTCGACAGCCTTGCAAACAAGCAGCGACGAATCATCATGCTTGGTCTGGATGCCGCTGGAAAGACCACTATCTTGTATAAACTGAAGCTCAATGAAACGGTGCATACGCTGCCCACGATCGGCTACAATGTCGAGACGTTCAAGTACAAGAACATTCAATTCACTGCCTGGGATATGGGAGGCCAGGACAAATTGCGACCGCTCTGGCGGCACTACCATGAGCATGCTGATGCCGTGATATTCGTCGTCGACTCGACGGACGTCCAACGAATTCATGAAGCAGCTGAAGAACTCCACCGAATGCTCTCGGAAGACGACCTGCGTGACACGAAGCTTCTGCTCTATGTGAACAAGATGGACTTGCCAAACGCTATGTCGCCTCTAGAGCTCGTCGAGAAGATGAACTTGACCAACCTCACACAGGTGCAATGGTTCATTCAAGCATGTAGTGCAGTCAACAACGCCGGATTGTTTGAAGGCATGGAATGGCTTCGCCAAGTCTTGGCATAGTGCCAGTCTATGTTGGGTGGTAATTTATTCGATACGTTCTCTTCACTTCTTTTGTTGTTTCTTATGGTTGGCTTTCCACTGCATCTTCTTCTCCTTCTCGAGCTCTTCCTTGTGTGCATTCAGCTTGGCAATGACATCTGTTAGGTCCTTTGGCAGAATGCCAGACTTCCACGTGGGTCGTTCTGTCGGCTGGAAGTCGGCGTGGATGCGCTTGAACACCTTATCCCTCATGCGATGAACAAATTGATCTCGCCCGGCCTGACGAGCCCGCAAACCTTCTAAAACAGCTTTGAGGACCTTGAGATGCTCGATGTCTTGTGTTTTGAGTAGTGCATCCACCAAAGTCTTGGTGCGTTCCTCAAGCACGAGCCAATTTGCTTCGAGTTTCCGCATTGGGCCTTGCCAGTCGGTGTGCAGCTCATCATGCTTGACGCCTTGGATCCAGTATTGCCGTATCCAGTCCATTTCAACCACCGTCAGAGTCTGTATCATAAATCAGCAACATTATCATGAAGATGAACCTACCGCTTGTTCCTCTCGAACAGCATCAACTTCTCCCTCACGGAAGGGGGAGTTTCCATTCGCACTACTCTTTAAAGCTCGAGCAACGCGGCCTTGTATGTACTGCAGTGTGTCTTCGTCCGTGACAGCTACTCGATGGGTGCTGCTCACGCGCACAGCAGTGCCAGCTAGCACCATGTGCTGGTGGAAATGGTTGAAGTCGCCATTAAGGTAGTAGACGTCTCCATCATCGGTCGGTAGCACAAGTGGCGGCGTCGTGGCAGCTCCAGGCACTTCAGGCGAAAGACGCATGGCGATACGCCAGTCACAGGGAGCTTTCTTCTTCTTGTTGCCCAAGAGCGAGTGGTAGACTCCAATTGAAGAGTAGTCTTGAAGAGACGAGTCGGCGTGCCAACTCACGCTGACTTTGCCCATGTCATACGTTGGATCGGCCTTGAGCCCGAGCATCGGATTATCAGGCTCCATGTAGTTGATCAGTGTCAAATTGTAGTCGCATAGTGGCGGCGTTGGTTTCATCGATCGCTTGGTACGCTCGATCATGCGTTGATTGAGCTGGTAGAGGCTCTTAAAGACTGGAGCACAGTGGGGCTTGTCCCAAGCGTGAGCAAATATGCGAAGACCGAGGTATTTGTACGTGATGCCTGTCACAAGTCAGCCAAGATGTGATCGAACTAAGATCTTACCGTAGTCTCCAACTAGTGTTCGGCGAACAAACGTCCGCGAGAGGTGCTTTCCTCCAGCCATGACCACATCGTACTGAAAGTACTCATTGTCTCGGAGCTTTTCAAAGGCAGAGCGCATTCCGTCGTGGAAATCTCGAGGTAGAGTTGTTCCGGGTTCATGGACAAAGCCAACGTACGAGCGCTTCAGGATCTCGTTAAACTGAGGATGCGAAGGCGTGAGAAACTTTTCAGGTCTAGAGTATGGTGATGGCACTGGCAATGCCTTGGTTGTCGTGTCTTGCTTTTTTGTCGCCGGGGCAGTTGGATGCTCCGGAGCAGGCCGTTTTAAGTTCTTTGGAGCTGGCTTGGCAGGAACCGATGGTGCAGTTGATGCAGGCTTGGATGCTGATGCTTCCTTCTTCTTCTGGGCCTTAAGTTTCTTCTTGAGCCGCTCGAGCTTCTTGCGCTCTTTGGCATCCATGATGTTTTTGTTGGACAGGAACTTGATGCGCGTTTTTTTAGCAACTCGTAAAAATTCCAATAAATTTCCAATATTTTTGCTATTTTTTGCAATTATTTCATTATTTTTTCTCTGCTTCTTTTGGATCGGCAATGACAATTTCCGTGTTGAAGTTGACCGGCGTCGGCGCGGGAGGAAACATGTCCTTGTGCGTCGCTGGCGGCGTCGTTGGGACTGCGTGAGGTACCCAGGCATTTCTTCGTCGAATATACAAGCCAACGAGAGCTACGACAGCAGCGACAGCAACGCACCCGACAACCACAAAGGCCGTCGTGAACATTCGGTTCACAGCTTCATCTTTCTTGGCTTGGACAGAGTCACTCACACGAACTGAAGCATCTACTGCAGCAGGCGCCAAAGTAGTCTTTGCACTCGTTGTCGGGGCTGACGTCGTAGTCGATGCTAGGGACGTGGTTGGAGCGGCTGAGGTTGGTCGCACAGTCGCGAGAGTAGTTGTGGGTGCGGTTGTTGACGTTGATGGCACAGGCGGCGCAGTCACTGTAGGCGCATGCGTATCATTCGTAGAGTTCGCCACTGTGGGGGCTTTTGTTGGAGCAATTATGGGGCTGGTAGATGTGGTAGGAGCAGCCGTCGTGGGGGCAGACGTGGTCGTGTTGGGAGATTTTGGAGCTTCAGTCGTTTTGGGCGCCACAGTGGTTGGAGAACTAGTAGACTTCGGAGCAGCAGTTGTGTTTGGCCCAGCAGTAGTTGGCGCAGCAGTAGTTGGGGCAGTTGTCGTATTAGGGGCTGCAGTGGTGTTTGGAGCAGCAGTCGTGGGAGCCACCGTCGTAGGAGCTGCCGTCGTAGGAGCTACTGTGGTGGTTGGAGCAGCGTTGGTTGGTGCTGCAGTCGTGGTGTTTGGCGCCGCTGTGGTTGGTGCAGACGTTTTAGGAGCAACTGTAGTGTTTGGGGCTGCTGTGGTAGGAGCCGCAATGGTCGGAGCAATTGTAGGGGCTGCAGTCGTAGGAGCTGCCTTAGTGTTTGGTGCTGCTGAGGTAGGAGCCGCAGTCGTCGTAGCGACTGTGGTGCTTGGAGCAGCAGAGGTAGGAGCTACAGTTGTGGAAGCAGCAGTCGTAGTAGGAGCTGCGGTCGTGTTCGCGGCGGGCTTCGTGTGGGATGGGAGGTCTGTGGAGGGTGGAGCTGTCGTGTTCGTTGGGCTGGGTGACTTCGTTGTGGGTGCCAGTGTCGTGGCATTCGTCGTATTTGGCGGAGCCGTCGTATCTTTCCTAAGCACTGCGAAGGGGATGTCTGCAGTTGAGTTTCCACCATCCAAGGCAGTGGCTGATTCCGCCTGGACGGACACACTCGCGAGCGCCAAGACAACGATGGCCAGCACTCGCATATCAGCAACGTTGACTACGAATAATGAATGTGCGTTGTGGAGCTGGCTGTTCCCATCTGATCGAAGTTTGCGATGCAATGATGTCCCAGCTTCGGATAACCGAACCTCCACCATCCATTGCGTTTGTCCAGCAGAAAAACCGTGGAATTCCACAAGCCACGTAGCGACAGAACAGTACACGACTCCACCGTTCGACACCCGCTAGAGGCCATCAGAATCGCTACGTCTAGCGCTTTAGATCCTGGATGGGATTGGCGGCTTCTATAACATCCCATGGAAAAAATCGACAGGTCGAATATCGAACCACTTAGTCACCCATGCCAATCACAAAAACTTGAACTGAGTTTCTAGCATTCAAACTTCGACTAAGTATTGTGCTTTCGATTAAATCGAAATCGTAAATCGATTCATGTGTGTTTTGAGCGTGTGTTTCGGTGTATTTTCCCTGATTTTAGTATGTACTAATCAAAATTAGTAACCTGTAGTATCTACTCGAGATCATCGATTCTTCCGTCTATTTGAATTCTCGATGAAACGCAAACTTGACTTCGTCCAGGAATGGCGGGTTACCGTCAGTGTAGTGTGTGAGCCATGGCTTTTGACCTTCGGTATGGTGGATTCGCCCGTGGTGGCCTTGGGCTCGCAACGCCTCGCCTTCGTATTGCGATGTTCGATAGACCCTGGTGAAAGAGGTCGGCAAGTCGCAGCTTGGAGACATTCTTATTATAATTCATATAAAGTGCATGAAGCGCGATGGAGAGAGCTGCATGATTGAGCTCGACGACATCAGTGATCATGATCGTTTGCATGTGCGAATGGTAGAATCTTGTCAACATTTACCGGATTTTCCGGATAAAATGAAAACAAATCGATTTCGTGTGTGTTTCGAATCGATCTCAAATTCGAATTTTGGCTCGAAAACACAATACCTTGATATACTGAGTATAACATATAAATTTTGTATAGAATTAACATACTAAGATTTGGTTGACTTTGCATAGTTTTTTTAAATATTGTAAACTGACATTTTGTAAAGTCTGGATCCATGTAGTTTAATAAAATATATGGCGTTCAGTATGTTACGTACTTCACAGCTCGTTAAAGTACGCTTTTGCGACGTATTGTAAAGACCGATGAACCATGTGAGAGGTGTTTAGATCGAATCATGCGATGAGCAGACACTTGTCCTGAGTCATCGCACGGACTTTCTCCTGTGCTCGAGCCTCTCGCGAAGGCCTTGACTTGAGCTCCCCGTCGAGGGTGTCTTGTAGAGAGCCCTGCCAGAGAGAGCCATCTTGGTATCTGCGATCAACTTGATCGCGACGGTTTTGCTGCTCACGCTTGATGTCACGAGCTTGTCGAATGCATCGATGCCGCCGACCAAGTGACTTGTGATCGTACAGCCTCTCAGCGCATCCTCCCTCGTTTTCACATCTTTGCCGCTGCGAAACTTGACCAATTGCTGCACAAGTTTGCCACCACTCTGTGCACAATTGTGGTCAGGACGGTCGAGTGGTGAGATCGGTTACCTCGGCGTCGTCAAGCGTCATGCTCCGTCTTTGCATTTCTTGCAGACAAAGTACCTATAAACAATCTCGTCAAGGCTTCTCAACCTCTGGCGTACCGTGGTGTTGCAGCCAGCAGCTCCGACTTTTCCACTTTTGCTATTCGCCACAGAGGCGCATGCAAGAAGAATTGACGTGGATGGAGCACAAGATGCCATCTTAGCCAGGGCATAGTCGGCAGCATCGCGAAGGAATTTCTTCTCACAAGCGGCACGTTTGAGCAGAGCATCCACAACGAGTCGGCAGTCGACTTGAGAAGCTACGTCGGGAGCATACTCGAAGGTCTCGGCTAATGCCAACAGCGCGTTCTTGCTCATCGCCGAGCGGAGGTTTAAGCTGGCAGCCTGAATAGCATCGACGACCTCTGGGAAGTACTCGGAGGCTGCATTTGCGTGGTGAACAAGTCCACGTCGAAAACATTCGATCGCCTAGGGATCATTGACACTCTGCCCGGTAGATGATCGTACGTTGTACTGGACAAGCCAGTCAGAGCTGTGGATATCGCGGCTCATGCTGTAGAGTTCATCGTCGACATCGGTCTCGAGTGGAAGCAGCTCGGCTGTCGAGAGAACAACGATGGCTTTGTCGTCATTCAAGTCGCCTGGCCACAATTGTCATTCTGTCTGTTGATCCAAATCATTGACGAACCGTCGCCAACGTCGCTTCCCGTTGACTCTGTGCATGTATCATCGCTGTCGACAGGCTCAAGTCGTCGATCGAGAGGACCCTTGAGGCTGTCGTCACTGGATGGCAGCGCTTTCAAAGGTCGCTCGCAGCAGCGCATGATGGAGTTGCCTAAATGTTGGGTTTGATAAACCAACTTGATAAAAATAGATCTGCCGCGATGGACCTTCGATTGGAGGAACAGAACGTCTCAACGTCCAATCCAAAGCATGCCGACCTACGTACTGCCATGATGGAAGACATGCTTTGGCTCTGAGGAGTCAAGATGGAAGAGCATCGGTGGAATATGAACGGGTGACTGGTTGTATATTACTTTCGTTCCTTCTCGTCGACGTTCTCGATAGGCTTCATGGTCTTCAATCGTTCGAGCCACGAGAGCGCACCGAGGTTGCCAACTTTGTTATCCGAGGTTTCCTTGCGCTTGGTCACGAATGCAGCTTCGGCCAATTGATCTTCAACCGACTCGGCACTGATCCAAGTCTTGCTCTGTTCCTTCAATTGCTCCAACACAACAAGACGCTTCGATTCGATTTCGGCAGCCTTTTGCTCACGCACGATCTTCTTTTCTTCAAAGCGCTTGGCGACGAATTCTGCATGTGCAGCCTTTTCTGCTTCCACTTCCTTTGCACGTTCGGCTTGCATTTGTCGCTTGATTTCCAAACGAGCGGCCTTGGCCTTCAACACACGCTCACGTTCCGCACTAGATGCAAACCTTAGAGAGATCCTAACTGCATGCCTACGCTTGATCACGAGCCAATTTCTCACGACGGGCAGCTTCCTGTTTCATGTACACTTTGCGCAACTCGGACACTTCGGCCAAGTACGCGCGGCGGGCCTGCACAAACGAGTAGGCAGGCTCCGTGCTGAACTACATACAAGCATGAGCACGCTATTCCTCCAGGCATTCACACCTGACGGACAATCGATCGGGGCACGCGCTGCATGTCGAGTCGGCAACTTTACTGGTCACGGAAGTGGGAAATCCAACAACCAATCAGAGAAAGGATTACTATTATCCGGATAAACCGAATAAACCTGTAATAATGCATACGTAAACATAATGTTTTGCCACGTCAAGTAAATAAATTGATACAGTATTTATTTCAGTGCGATTATTATGCCTGCAGAGTCACGACTTCACGGCCGCTGCCTCGGATGAGCAGCGTCGCTGGAAGCTTCTCTGTCAAAGCCTCGACGTAATGCATGACTAATAGAAGGATTTAGCTCGTCAAAGAAGCATGGAAAGATCGTACAATGGAGTGGAGGGACGCCAATAAGACGCGGCAAGTTGATCACTACCAACGATGCGTCGGACGAATGTTCCTACACAACTACAGTGAGTACAATGAGATGCACACCAGCGATACCATCAACTTTTGGTTAAATTGGCTCGCATGCCGCATGCGTGGATCCTGAGCAGCGGTGGATGTCTCGAGCGTCGGATGCTTGGACACTTTTTGAGCTGGTTTGTTGTCGTCCACTGCATCTTCGACTGGAGTGCCCACATCGTTGAGTTCATCTGTCAAGGCTGCGTATTCATTCGCATTTCGTACAGTGAATGACATGGTTGACACCTAGTTCGACGTCAAACGAGACAGCTCCGGGCGACAAACCTTCATCTTGTCGAGGATATGTTTCTTCTGGTACAGCTCATCACTCGTTCGTTTAGGCATCAGTGACGATATGGCAGAGTCGCTAAACACGACGACGTGGATTTCAGCCCGAATGCGAGCGCTTTCGAGGAAGTTTCGGAGACGTTGATGAATCTACAAGCGATCCTCAGTGGACTCTAGTCGAGCGAGGTCCTACCTCGTCGGCATTTTCTTGCGGCGCCACGACTGAAAAGAGTCGAAGCGAACATTTGCGCCAGACACGATGCAGCTTGAGGAGATATGGCATCTACAAGCTTCTGTCAGATAGTGCCAAGAAGCAAGCAATTACCAAGAGGAGAAGACCTCCGTCGTGAAGAACCCACCAGACGTCAATGTTTCCTCGCTTCTTCTCATCGTTGGTCGGCAAGAGATGCATATGCTGGAGCACAAGAAGCGCTTTCTTGCAATTGATTATTTCATGCAGCATGTCGACGTATGGCTCTGCGTCTTTGTCTTCCCAAGTCAGTGGCCAGCCAACCATGACGGTGTTGCTGCGGAGGGAGCCCATGCCTGATGCTTCAGCCACCGTGCCCATGCTTCGCCAGACATTTTTGCAGGCATACACGTGGCCAAATCCTGAAATTCGCGCAGAGAACAAATGCTCACGGAGTGCCAAAGTCGCCTCTTGGGCTTGGTCATACGTGCTGTCTTCCGCTCCTTCGAGGAGTCCCACGACTTCAACGAGGCCCTAGAGGATATCGTTTCATGTTCGATGACAATTGCATCACGTACATGTCCTTCCTTGAGTTGGCTTGCGAAATGGAGCATTTCAGGAGACACAGGGAGCCCCTTGACGTCCGTCTTGCAAAAGACGAGCACTTGTGGACGCCAATTCTTCGTGTGCTCTTCTTCAGATGTGCGATTGAGCATCTTGAGCAGACTGCAAACCTATTGCAAGCTGTCAGACGACGGGAAGTGCCTTGAGCGCCCGACCAATTCGAGCTGCATGCCACGAATGGAGTTTCCCCAGTCTTTTTCAAAGCCAAGATATTTCACATAGACTCGTAGCGCAAGGCAGATGAAAATTGCAATGAGTCCTTTGAACCACGAGAAGAACATCATGAGACCAAAGCACCACAGAGCGCCAAGGAGGGCAGTCGACCAGTGGAAGTATTGCCTACAAGGTTGTCAGAGTCTTGACGATGAACTAAAAGACCAGTGGGGACGGAAACCTGGCGTATGCGCACAAGCAGCGGCAAAGCACGCAACGTTCAAGGTAAGACAGAGCATCAAATTGACCATCGTCAAGAACGGCGACAGGTAATCGAGATTGCCTAGATCGATGTCAATTCATAAATCGCCACGCGGCTTAGTCTTACCAGCAACGCATGGAATACAAGTCAAAAGCATGCTCAGGACAATGGCCCGATGTGGTTCTTGTCCTTCCTCGATTGCAAATGGACGAAGAAATGGAATCACATTGTCGTTTGCCATCGCAGCCAACATGCGCGGTTGACTCGTTAGATTCTGCAGAGCACCGCCGATAGCTGCAAAGAAAATACCAAAGTTGACGATTTGCTTGTGTGGCACGGCGACTGACGACATGATGAGTTTGTCCGTTTTCAGTGCCTACAAAGTCATTCACATGAGTGGAAGGCTTCAATTTGTAAGCAACCTCGTTGGAGAGCGTAGAGCCATAGAGGGTCACGACGAGAGCATTGATAAAGAGCACAGTGAGCATGGCAGCTACAGAAACCACTGTCAGGTTCCAAGCCAAGCGATTGAGCATACCAATTGTGCCGAGAGGCACCGATCTCGCTGGGTTTTCCAATGTGCTCGCACTAATTGAGAGAGTGAATCGTCATGCTATCGTTGGGGGCGTACGTACCGCATTGCGCCAGACATGTAGCCAGTCGTGCCAGGATAAATCATTGTGATCATAACGCCAAGATTTGGCATCACATTCGTTTTGGGATCAAGTGTGTAGTTGGAGTGAACGTTGTCAAACCACACGACGTTGGGAAAGCGACTACGCGAGTGTCAGTAGGTTGCAAGATAAAAGAGGACGCACGGCATCTCGCTGATGTGGATCAACAAGCCCACAATGGAACAAGCGATGGATCCCATAACGATAGCCAAGCAAGCTGATCCGACCATGGTAATGTACTTCATGCCTTTTCAAATTATTAGCGCCGCTTGAGTTGATAGATCGTTCTTACCGACGGACGAGATGGCTCCAAGAATGCACAGAAGAAAAAGAGCCAAGACTCTGGAATCGCTGATGAACCAATCTGAAGTGTCGAAGATGTTTTGGAATGTTTCGATCGCACCCAAGAGACTGAATGCTAAGCTGCATGCCGATCCGGCAAACGTGAGCAGTCCAACCGCAGACCCCGTTTCTAAGCAAGTGTCGTTCAAACATGCGCCCGACGAGGAGAGTGATACCAATGCCAATCGTTCGAGAAATCAAGAAGTAGACGCCGCCAGCAGAGATTTTGCCTACGGTCGACGTTTCAGTATGCCTACGTGTTGTTTCGTATTACCATTCGTGACCAAAGCACAGATTGACGACGTCGTCAAGTAGGCAACAGATTGACACATGAGGAAGAGGAAGCAGGTCAAGACAACGCCAGCTTGCGCTGTGACCCAAGGCATGCGCAAGAAGAGTGTGATGCCGATGATGGATTGTATGCATGGAAAGTAGACACCTTGGAGCGTGCCGAGTTTTTCACCTAGCAGATACATGAGTCCCCATGCTTTCACGACGGGCATACTTTTGACTGGCTTCCCATTGGGCTTGCCGCCCACTTCGACCGTCACATCGTCAGCAGTTTTCTTCAGTGTGGCTGCAAACGACTCCCGGGAAACTTCGTCCTATGCGCGTTGTCTGTATGAGAAAAAATCGAGAAGAAACGTACAAAGAGTCCGTTGGGCGAGTTGATCCCACACGCTTCGGCCTGGCGCACTTCACAAGAGTCGTCGTCTTCGAGTTTTTGGTGCATCATGCTTGCAACTATCGAGAAAATTGCACACTGGACACTCCAAGCGATCTTGCAAAAAGAATCGTCGACGAAACGGCAAAGTCAAAATGGGAGTTTCATATTTGGACCAATGAGAGCGCAGGGTGTCGCTCATTCTCCGACAAAGACATGTTGAAGTGTGTGATTCCGAGCTTATCATAGCGAAAAACTACGAGAGAGGATCTACTGGAACGCCTCTTTGGCGAGTTTGTACGGCACGACCAAGTGCTTGATGTAGTTTTTCACTTCAGTGCATCGAATGTCGTCGTCGAGCACGTCCGAGTCGATGCCGAGTCGCCATGCAATGTCTTTGCGTTCAGGATTTGCATGGAGGGTTTCCAAGTCAGCCACGTAGCTACAACAGGCCATTGGACACGATGGACTGACGTTGACGGCCTACCGATTGGCGGCATCCATATGTTGAAACATTCCATAATTGATGAGACGCTGACGACGGGCATACGTAAGTCTTGCCATCTCATACAGGTTGTATTCAGGATGGTATTGGAGACCCCAAAAGTCGCCCTAGAATTGCATAAGACGTCAAAGAACAGAGAAACAAAACCTTCAAATAGCGGACCGCCACAGCTTGCGTGAGAGAGAAAGCATTGCGCGATAGGAGAATTGCACCATGAGGAAGATGGGTAATTTCGTCGTAGTGACTCGTGAAACCGTCGAAGACAGAAGCTTTGCCTTCGTATAAAGGATGCGCCCGACCTTCAGGCGTTAGACGAATCTATTAAGAACATCTCACTCCACGTATGTGCAGACTAGATTGCATACCTTTCGAGCCAAACCCATTTCCCGACCATTGGGATTCTTGGCCACCTTGCCACCGGCCGCAAACACTGCCACTTGCGACGCCCAGCAACTTCCAAACTGTGGAATACCTATCGTAGCCATTAAAGACCACAAAGCTATCACCTTAGCATACCAAAAGCATAGCATTTTCTCGCAAACTCCAAATGACGTTGGACAAGTGGATCGTCCGTTTGATGCACGTTCAACCTAGTCATCCAAATCAACTTTGCCACACTCCATGGCGTCTTACCTGCAACCCGTCCAAGCAACACCATCAAATTCGCTCAAATCCGACACATCTACAGGGCCGTCGGTGGGGAAGACCACGTGGTGCGTCGTTGGAATGCCGCCAGCGCATTTGTTGAGCATGTCAGCATATAGCTCGGATGCAATGCCAGCTCCGTTGTCGAGCAATTCCTGTCGTCCTTCCGTCGAGTAACCTTCCACAATGAGGAATCGCAGGGGCTTTGAGGATGCCGCCGTCGAGACGGAGCGGCGGAAGTTTGCAACGACATGGCTGGGACGCACCCAGCCAAGGAACATGGTGAAGTGTCGAAACGGTCGTCGAGGGAACTCCATAGGATCCTTATTTCAGCCAATCAAATGAAATTCTCCACAATTAACAACTTTAATTGGTCAGTTATCAGCCAATAAGATCTCGTATTTTGAGGATTATACTCTATGCAAACGACATTGCGTAATCAACGATACCAATGGCAAATTTCACACTAATTTCGATCTCTATCAAATTTCACACTAATTATTAACTTTTTATCACACTATATAAGTCCAGTTGTCCACAGAAGATCGCCACAAGGTGTCGTACATCAAAGACCATGCAGGGGATGCAGCATATATGTCGTCGACGCGCAATCTGGATGGAAATATATCAAACGTGGAGTCGTTTTCTTGCTCAGAGCGCGCCTTGTTGCATAGAAATCGCCGCCGTTCAACGCACTTTGCACGACGACACCCCTGTCTAGTGTGTGATTTCTAGCACCTGACGTTCCAGAATGTCCTGATGGAGTGTCCCGAGAGACCCCAAAATGCCCCGAAATATTGCATCTCCATTGAAATTTCCTTCCCTATTGGCATTATCATTAGGTACTTTCCCAAACGCCGCGACACCCCTTGAAAGTGTCACAACCCCGACACATGCTCTTGATTGGACAGATTGAAATTGTGAAGTCCACATCGCGGCTGTGGACCAGTCGTTTCCATCACGCGCTAGCTCTAGCCATCGCCGCCCTCTTCCACAATATGCCGCGCTCTCCGTGCACTCGTCGTCGTTGTATGGATTGCCAGCATAAGCCAAGTCCTTTGGGCATTTTCCCCATGGCAATAAGTTAAGCGTCGATTTACTTCGAACTTCGATCGAAGTTGCCAGGTTTGACCATCGACGTTTCCCCTTCATTTCGCAATTTGGACGATGTTTCGCCAATTGACACGCATTGCCTCCGTCGGCACGAAGCGATGGATTACGAGCCCTGCCTTTAAGAACGCCCAAGGTGAAACCTTCTCGATGACCAAGGTATGTAGATTGTCCATGGTGCAAAACGTCAGGTTCAATAGATTGTCGGTACGATCGGTCCTGTCTCGGAAGATGCCAAGACGACGCAAGCGTTGGTGAATGCTGGCCTTAAAATTGCTCGCATCAACTTTTCCCACGCCACGTACGAAGAAGCAGAACTTCGTACGTGACTTCAACTTGGCCTTTGTTGATGGGATGGTAGGCTCGGTGAACCTTCGTGCGGCTCGTGGTGTCCACAGCGCTCATGGCAGCGATTTCAACTTGCGATCCGTCTTGTTGGACACGCAGGGACCTGAAATCCGCGGTGGCAGCTTTGCTGATGGCAACAAAGTCACCTTGCAAAAGGGCGACAAGATCACCTTGACCACAGACGAAGTCTACAAGAAGGTTGCCATGGACACCGCAGGAAAGAAGGCTCATACCATTGTAGAACAGCACCAAGGACCTCTTGTACGTCACGTACACCAAGTTGGCCACCACTGTCTCCGTCGGTGACACTGTCTTGCTTGACGATGGTTTGATCTCCCTCACTGTCGAATCTGTGGATACCTCAAATCGACGAGTACGATTGCTCCCTTGTCACTCTTCTCATGGCATTGCCAGGTCCATTGCCGCATTGAAAACACGGAAACTTTGGGCAACCGCAAGGGCGTCAACTTGCCAGGCTTGGTCGTCGACTTGCCAGCTCTCACTGAAAAGGACAAGCAAGATGTTGAATTTGGCATCAAGCACGACATGGACTTCATCGCCGTCTCGTTCGTCCGCTCTGCCAGCGACATCTTGGCCGTCAAGGAATTCGTCAACGAAACGATGGCCAAGTACTGGCCTGCTGATCATCCTGCTCCAAAGTTGATTGCCAAGATTGAAAACCACCAAGTACGCCGTCGCCGCTGCCACGCTTCACCAAGTCATGCTCTTCTAGGGTGTGACCAACTTTGATGAAATCTTGGCCGTCTCGGACGGTATCATGGTTGCTCGTGGTGATTTGGGCGTTGAGATCCCTCTCGCTCAAGTCTTTACCTGCCAAAAGATGATGGTTTCCAAGTCGAACGCTGTCGGCAAGCCCGTCGTTGTCGCCACGCAAATGTTGGACAGCATGATCCGCAACCCTCGCCCCACTCGTTCTGAAGTATGCGCTGTCTTTGAATGCCGTTGATCTCATCGTCTCGAACAGATTTTGGATGTCGGCAATGCCGTCTTGGATGGCGCGGACTGCGTCATGCTCAGTGGTGAAGTCGCTCAAGGCAAATACCCCGTCGAATCCGTCCAAACGATGCTTTCGATTATCAAGGAAGGCGAAACCTTTGTACCTCGATTCCAAGCTCCTCCTGTTCGCTCGGACCGCGACTCGCTTGCCAGCGCTGCCGTGAACGTCGCCTTTGAGCTCAAGGCCAAGCTCATCGTTGCCATGACCAAGGATGGCACCCTCGCCCGTGACGTTGCCAAGTTCAAGCCCAGCGTGCCTGTCATGAGCTTCACGCCAAGCCGCAAAGTCGGTCGTCAATTGCAATTGCACCGCGGTAGGCCAGGAATCGTCCAACAGGCTTGACACTTTCTTGTATGTAGGCTTGTACCCAGTCGTGTCGGAAACCATGACCCTCGAAGAAGCGTTGGACGATGCCATCAAGATGGGCTGGACCAAGAAGGGCGACAAGGTCGTTGTCCTCTCCAACGACGACGAATCGACCCCTCAAAACTTCACAATGCGGATAGAAACTGTCGCGTAAGCTCCATAGTCAGCCTTCACCTCTGCCAAGGGAGTAAAGATAATGAAGACCATTTTGTTACTGAAATCGCGCTCATGCTCCCTTGTGACAATGGACACAGTCATGGCATTGCTCGACCGACAGCTACAACCACGGTAATTCATCGACGACGAGTCGGCACTGTGGTGAAGGACTTGGAGCTCCATCCAGGACCACATCTGCGGCCACGACTCCAATTGACCTCCACGTCGAAGTAGCGATCCCCAGGACAGCTTGGAAATTGAAATTATCGCCCACAGAGCAATGTTCAATTTCATGTTACACGACATCGATGGTTGATTTCTTTTCTTCAATCCTGACGGTCGTGACGTGGTACTTGGCTCGCTTCTTGCTTGGAGAAGGTCTCAAAGCGTCGCCTTTAGCATTTCTAGCCAAGAAATTCACGAAGGATGTCCTCTTGATACGACTTGCCTGTCGAGAAAGTCTTGAAACAATTGAGTCTCAAACAAATGACTGCAAACTTCCCGAGTGTGTGGAAAGTCGCGCAAGTAAGCCTTGGCGTCGAATCGATTTGTCCAGTCGAGGTACTTATTGTAGTCGCGAATGAGCCTACGCCAAGGGATGGTCATCAGCAGTTTAGCGTCAGACATACGAGAGGAGGAAAGTCGACACGACGGTCTGTAGCCCATTCCACACCTCGGTGGTGTAATCCTCCGCTTCGATCTGCTTGCTCTGCCATCGCGCCTCGTCGACTTGTCCGACTTCGTCAAGCGGTGAGGATCTCGCCGTCGTGTCAATGACGCCATATAGATCGGCATATTCGTCCTTCATGTGGTGCTTCTCATCGCGGCAAACGATCGCCACGCGCACGCAGTATTGACTAAGTGATTTCACGAGTTTTCTCTTTGTCCTGTCGCTGAGTCTACGCAGCGATCAAAGTCAGCCAGGGCTCAATAGATCCAGGCATACCATGGTAGTAAACATCGTGGAGGAAGGAGGACGTTGTTGGTGTCAAGATCAACCAAGACAACATCGTCCAGCTCATGACGGAGGGCAAGCTTTGTCGCTGAAATGCCAACAAAGAATGGAACGGGAGAGCAGAGAAGGTCACTGAGAGACTACCATAGCGTCTACACACCATGGAGAGGCTCACGAGTACCTCAGGGACGGCTGGAATGTACACGACTTGGCTTTGGAAAGGACGCAAAAATGCACGGAGAGTTTGCATCACTGGCGTGAGCATCTCCATGGATTTCGCAGCAATCGCGACTTTCTTCTCGCAGATTAAATACAGCAACACCTAAGGAGAAGACTCAAGAAGAGCGCCGTGAAAGAGAACGTACGTCAACGATTGTCGAGAGGTCGAGTCGTTGAAAAAGCAGCGTGAAATCGACTTCAGTGGCAGCAAACTGCATCGCCCGGTCGACATGATTGACAAGAAAATAGTGGTCGTAAAAGACGCAGAGCGTCTTGTCCAGATGCGACGGCGGCATTGGCAGCGTCATGAAAGCTCCAATGACTTTGGATTGAATCTGCTGCGAGCGGTAGATTTGCCACAGAGCGATATGGAGCGCCTTGAAGCATGGCAAGCGTGAGAGGAAGACCAAGCTCTTGGGCAGGAAATATATCGCTGACGTATCCTCTAGCCACGACGGAATTGCCGCCTTGGACAAGTCTTCAGCGCTGTCGTAAAGCAGTGCTTTCAACTCGACCGTCGTTGTCCGCTGGGCAAAGTGGAGGCACGCGACGTAGATTTGGTTTCCCTTGACATCTACAGAGTCCACGACGTTAACAAGTGCTTGGAGCATGCAGTACCTGTGAGAACAGTATCAAACCAGCGTGGAGGGGGCTCCTTTGTCTCGACAACTACTGGCAATGGATGCAGGAATGTGCCGATTTCGTCCGGGACTTGGAATGCCGAGCAGCTTGGATGGTACAACTTGTCGGTCATTTGACTCATGACGCGAACATCCGACGCACTGGACGTCTGAGCGCATTGCGACGACGATAGCGGCTTGATGACGCTGCTGAGCACGACAAAGCAGTCTGCAATGGCTTGCGGGGTTGCTCTGTCGATGGCAAAACGTGGCAATGTGTTTTCACGTTGAGTGCACGACCGCCTTGGAGTTTTTGGATTTCGCAGTCGATCTTGATGGCAAAAGTCATGGATGGACGACAGCAAGTCGCCCGAGATGGGACTTGCATCGCCACAAGGCGTGGCGGCAATCAACGTTGTCAAAACTCGATGGAAGGTAGCTGGGTCAGCTTGAGCCATCCATTTCAAGTAGTCCATGAAGCCAACTTGTGAAAGACCGCGGATGGCGCCATGGCAAGTTGTGTCAAAGTTTTCCCAGAGCCACTCGAGCGTCGTGGATGAAAGAGGCGGCCAGCCGCACTCCAAGTTGATTTGATTCATCGCTTCCTCCGCGAGACAGTCGAGCGCCGCGCCGAATTCTTTAAAGATGAAAGAAATGATGAAGTGGAAGAACGGCGTGACTGTGAGAGGAGCTCCAGGCTGAATGGCGTTGAAAAAAGCGTGCCGGACAAAGATCAACCCTTCGATCGAGGCGACAATGGAGCGCGTTTCATCGGGATGGAAGTCGGCAAGATGATCGAGCGCATCTTGGAAGAGCTCTCTAGCGACGGCGCAGCCTAGAATTCACTCAGGAATGGCGTCGGCGGTGGTGAGAATTACCCAAGGGCACATGGAGCGCGAGGTGGATTTGAGCCGTCACCAGATGAGACACATAAGTTAGAGATGGCACCATGTCGACCACGATGAGGTACCGCAGCCGCGCTTCGTTGAAATACATCGCGGCTGTCGCGTCGGGGTGGACGCTCCACAATTCAATCTTTTGATTTGGATGGACGGGAGCCACCGACAGAGTTGCGGCGAGCTTGCAATCGACACTGCGGTCCGTTTGAAACGAGATGACTTCCCCCGCAAGGACGAGACAATGCGCCCATTGCAAGACACACTGCAGGACCAACTCGCCATCGTCGTCCATCGTGTCGTTCAAGCAGAGAGATGCCCAGCATGCATGGAGGTAACTCGTCGCTCGGCAAGCTAATTCGAGAACAATCGCCGCTCTACAAAGCTCGTCAAACATGCAGAGAGAGAGCGAGTCAAATACATGGCAGGAAGGCCAAGCTTGGCTGGCTTTGCTATCGTCGCTCGCCAGATTTGTTGCACGCAGACACTAATGGACGATGCGTACCGGAGAAGCATCCCCGCATAGCTTGCTTGCTCTTTGACAGGCTCGGCGAGATGCTTCTCATACGCTTCACTCGCAGCGAGCCATTGATCCGCGACGAAGTCCAAGTCGGGCTCGTCGTTCTCGTCAATCTCGACGACGATCGCTTCAAGCAACTCGTCAGCTACATCCAGTGACGCCCCGAGCATGGCGTTCATACAGTCAGCGCTCTCGTCTTGGTTGTCCACGCGGACGATCGACTTTGCCGCTTGATTCGACACGATGGGCTGCGTGGAGAGTCTTCGACAGACCGCCACGTAGTCGGCGCAACGATCGTGTTGAAACGAGGCGACAAAGCAGCGATGAAAGTCCTGAGCGCCTTTGCGGAACTCGTGGCCGCTTGGATGTCGGGAGCAAATCGCGTCCACGTCTCGAGACGTGAGAGCGTGAGCGATCTCCTGGTAGACGATCTTGAGGCACATTGCAGCGTACTGAGGCTGGAGCTGTCGCTTTGACAGGAGAGCTCCATACTGCTCGGATTCGGCAGGTCCAAGCGCCATCAATTGCGGCGTCACGACGAGGCCGATGTGCGTAAATGCCCAGAGAAGACGGTGAAGACTCACGCGAACTTCTCCAGAGTCGTCCACGTCGTTGTCCAAGTGGAAGCAATGGACAAAGAGAGTCGCGAGGTCGTCCGTCGAGAGCTTGAAGCGTTTCTTCAGCTGCACAGCATTGACAAAAGCGCAAAATTCCGCAAACGACAGCCGCGTCGACTCTTCACAGATCGGCGCTCCATTCGCGTGATGGAACGAACCCATGAGACGCAGCAGCGGCTTTGCAAAGGCATTCCGCGCGGCGACCACTGCCGCAGCGTCGGCTAAATCGTCAAAGAGACTGAACCGCTCGAGGGACTTCACTACTGTAGACTTATCAAGCAAGAAGTCAAAGATGGAGGCGTTGCCGCTCCTATCCGTGATGTCGTCGAGCGCTGCGAGAAAGTCTTTGAACGAGAGTCCTCTTGCGCACGACGCATGGGCTTTGAACGCGATCGTCTTTTGCGTTTCGGCCATGCGCACGACGGCAATCCGCTTCGTCATGGCTTTGAACTGCTGCAAGTTGATGCGTTGACTCTGTCCCCACGGATTCTGCACCGCATGGACGAGAAAGACTTGATGGACAAGCTCCTGCGGCGTTAGTCCACGCCGATGCTTCGAACTACGAAGGACAAGATCCAAGTTGAAGCATTGAAGCTGATCGAGGGACGTCTCGAGCCGCACAATCTCGGAGCGATCGTCGTACAATTCGCAGCGAGCTACCGACGCATCCACGTTCCAATACAGAAGTGCTTCAGCGACTACTTGGAAGAGCTTGAAATGTGCTGGAATCCGCGCCATGTAGCGCGGGACTTTAGCTCCACGGGGATCATGGAGCGTGATCGAGATCCGCAACATTAGCTCATCGGACGTCCACAGTTTGAACAGTCTGGCTGAAACGGCTGACGACGCAACGCATCGACCTATCGCGCCGTCTTCCCTGCTTGCGCATGAGTGTGTTCTCCCCTGTCTTTAGCGAAGAATGCCGTCTCTGGATGCATTGAGGACAGGCGCAATCGTGTGAGTTGTCGCCATGTTGTTCTTCAATCTCGGACAGATTTTAGCCAATCCACCGAGGAGTGTCAAAACATGAGCCATGCGGTCGTCGCGTCGAGAGAACTCTTGCCGCTCATCGTCCAGTTCCAGCATGGGATCTTCAACGAGCTCCGTCCATTCGTGCGTGCGATCTATGCCAACAACTTCGACATGTTTCCGTTCACGCAAATGACGTTCGTCGGGTGTTACTCGATGCCGATCGAAGGGAAGCTTGAGACCGACCTGACGTCGTTCGACCAAGTCTTTCGGCCGTACTACGCTCAGTACGGACTTGCAGGCGTGGACAAGCTCCTCGAATGCTTCCCGGCGCTGCGGACCATCGTCATGGCGTACTCTGCTCGCTTTGGACACTTGGAGTTGCTCACACATGTCCACACGGGCGAGGATTTCTTTCGAGGCATGCCGACGCTTAGTGACCTCGCAGCTCGACACGGCCACTGCGACGTGACTGACTTCCTGATCGCTCATCGGTATCGCATCTGCTCCTTGGACGTGCCAGCAGCCAGCGGTCATCTCGCCGTCCTCCAGCGGCTTCATTCTGCGCATGGTTTTGCCACCCCTCGCGCGATGGACGATGCGGCGGCACGTGGACATTTCCAAGTCGTCAAGTATTTGCATGAGAACCGCCAAGAAGGATGCACGACTGCCGCCATGGACGCAGCCGCTGCGAATGGCCACTTCGCCGTCGTTGCGTTTCTTCATCTCCACCGTCGAGAAGGATGCACAGAAGCCGCACTCGACCAAGCGGCGGCACATGGCCATGTTCAAATCGTGCGATTTCTCCTCCATAACCGCTTCGAGCGCGGCACGATGGGTCTTGTAGACAGAGTTGCGGCGGCGGGCCACTTGGCTGTCTTGAAAATGCTCCACGAGCACGGCATGGACTGCACGGTGGCTGCGATGGATCAAGCCGCAAGACATGGCCATCTTGACGTCATCGAGTTCCTCCACGCGAGCCGTGACGAAGGTTGCACGACGTGGGCAATGGACGCCGCGGCAGAACATGGTTTCATCGATGTCGTTCGCTTCTTGCATTCGTCGCGACAGGAAGGCTGCACGCCGTACGCAATAGACCGCGCAGCCAAGAATGGATTCATCCAAGTCGTCGCGTTCCTCCACGCGAATCGAACTGAAGGCTGTACGACGAATGCGATCGACTGGGCGGCGCGGAATGGCCAGCTCGATGTCGTCGCCTATCTTTGCAAGCACCGCCAGGAAGGTTACACCGAGAGGGCCGTCATGGACGCCAAGACAATGGGCCACGACAAAGTTGTCGAGCTCCTCGAGCAGTTCCCGAGCCTTCTCCAGTCGCCGTAGTGTCAATAAATAAGTGTTTCCATTATAAAGTTTACTTGAATCCATTCGTGCGGAGGTACTGCACGGCGAGGTAGTGCACGACGGCGAGACGGCCATGACGTGTGGCCTGCCATAGCGCTTCCTTCTCAAGGTCTGTGTCGTGGTAATGCTCCATGATGAACTTGACCACGTCGATGTGACCATTCGCTGCGGCATCGGTGAAAGCGCCGGCTTGACAATCGACGTTGCATTCGTAGAGGAAAGCGACAACGTCAGCGTGGCCGTTCCTTGCAGCATTCGCCATGGCAGCGTGTGAGACGACAAATTCGTTGGGACGTCTCGACTTGAGGAATTCCAACACATCAAGATGGCCATTCGAAGCTGCAGCGTCGAGGCATCCCACTGGGCATCTTTGACTTTCCAAGTACTCGACGACTGTGAGTTGACCATTGCGGCACGCAAGTTCCATGAGTTCTCGTCGTACGGAGAGGGAGAACGTCGTGTGGACGAATCTGAAAATGTCATCATGACCAAAGTAAGCAGCATGAGCGAGTACAATGTTGGCAAGGCTTGGTTTCCAGCTCAAGAGCGCAGATGCACCGATCACGCCATGTTCTCGATACAAACCGCTCACCGCGTCTTCAAAATCCAGGACGCTGCCGAGCGCGACGTTCATATCACAGTAGGAGAAATGCTCAAACGCATAGCGGTGGATCGAAGAAGGCAGCAGGCGGAGCATCTCAGAGTCTTCGTCGTCGTCAAACGTCGGGATCATGGCTGGAGGGCGCGGAACACTGAGCATGATGGCGACCGTGGGGAGAAATGCAAAATGACCGAAAGAACGAAATCCACCTGGCGATGACAAGTCGACGTTGGTACATTCTATTTTTGGTGAGAAAATTTGGTAAATAGATGTATTTAAATAGTGTGACAACGCTAATACGATGGAAAAGATTCCATCCATGGAGAACGACTGACTGCACAGGTACAATCACGACGAGGCTGCCCATGGCAAGGAGGTATTGCTATAGCTATAGCGAATAGAATACGGCCAGGGGCAATGTCAAGGACTTGGCGCAATGGGGTAAAAGCGTTGGGGAAATGGACAGTTTCACTGCCCGATGAAAATCACGATGACTACAGCTACGACGACAGACGTAATGTTAAGGATATCAGAAGAGCTATGCTGTAGATTTAGGTGAATTGACTGGGGGGCTAAATCTTGCTAGCTATACATGAACTAGAAGAGAGCACTCTTTTATCCCCCCCTCCTAATCATCCTCGCAACTGACTGGTGGGGATCACAAGATGCTTCGGGCGCGCTCTTTGCTGTATCCCACGGACCAAGTCAAAGGAAGCCCCTTGGTGAAGAAAACAATCGAGAACAATGCTACAGTGTAGAGCCCCCTAAAAATGCACCCACCACGTCTCAACCTTCTCCCTTGAGGCTCATACACGGCAAGTTTTCACTTCTGCAACTTAGTCTTACAAAGATCACCGTCATAAACATCGCTAGGATAAGAGGCTCACGCGAAGAGCTTTCGACTTTCTCCGAGACCTGTGAAAAGTGGATCTCAAGGTTTCAATGAACCTAACACTAAATTCAAATGCATCTGGATTAAGTAGTTGAGGGTTGATATCTATATAGATATTGAAATTCCTCGCACAATCGTTGCCCATCACTCTCCTGGAGAAATCAACAAAAAAATTGATGAAATCGACTTTTTCTCCAATGAGGAACGTCCGTCTCGACCACCGAGACGGCCGTCGGAGAAGTGTCGGCAGGTCGTGAAGGTCTCTACGGTCGTGTGCTATTTGGGGCAACAACTCAAGCTCGACGTTGAAGATCACTGAGAGAGGGAAGGGTTTCTATTGAGTTTGGCTCTTGCGTGGTCTCAGCGGTGACGACGAGAGCGTCGACCACGTCGAAGATTTGAAATCTTACAATTGTCAACAGATGCCTCTGGGTTGGAATTGCCGCGGCGCGATGGAGCCTTCTGTTGCTGACGAGTCGCTTCGACTCTACGATCTCACCTCAGATTGTGCGAATGCGAGAGTAACGTTGCAAAAGCGCCATCTTTCACAGCGAGAAGATTGGTCGGCGTGTCGAACTCATAGACCCGGCCTTTATCCATGACGAGGATCCGATCGCTGTCCAAAATGGTGTCCAGTCGATGAGCAATGACAAGCAATGTCACCCCTGCGAAACTTGACTTGATCGTCGCTTGGATCAACCGATCCGACTCCAAATCGATGTTGGCCGTCTACTTGTCCAGCACGACGATGCGACTATGGCGTAGTAAAGCTCGAGCGATGCACACCAACTGCCGCTGTCCGACGGACAGATTGCCGCCTTTTTCAGCCACTTGAATGTCCAAACCTCCCTGGGATTGAATCACCTCTTTCACATGGACTTCCTTGAGCACGCGCCATACGTCGTCGTCGGTTGTAATGTTGGATGGATCCAAGTTGAAGCGCAGCGAGCCGCTGAACAAGACGGGATCTTGAGGGATGATGGTCAAACGTGAACGCAAAGACTGCAGATCGATCGTCCCAATGTCGACGCCATCGATGCGAATGCATCCAGCCGCCGCTTCCACCGTTCGAAAGAGCGCCACCATCAATGAGCTCTTGCCAGAGCCCGTGCGACCGCAGATGCCAATCTTTTCACCCGCCTCCACGCTAAAGTTCACATCTTTCAGAACAAAGTCGAGGCCCTCTTGGTAGCGCATCGAGTAGTTTTCAAAGACGACACTCCCTTGACTCGGCCATTCTTTCGGCCCGGGGTTCGTTACAACCGACGTATGGCCTTCCGTGTCGAGACTGTTGTAGTGCAGAAGTCGTTCGACCGACGTCATTTGATCGCCCACTTCGGTTTGGTACATGACGACACGAGAGAGAAACCCCGAGAGCTGCGACGCATACGTCAAGGCTAGACCTGCCGCCGTGACTCCAATCGAGGCTTTGAACACCACGCAGAGGAAGGCGACGCCAGTGACGACAATGGCCGAAAGCCAATCGAGGCGCATTTGGAGCCATCTCGACGACATGAATTGAATTGCGCATGATCCACGGCGCTTCTCGCCTTTTGCTGGAAGTTCGCCGTCATGCCAAATGCTCGAATGGTCGAGAGACCGTTGATGATTTCCGCGATGGAGTTGACGACTGGCGTCCGTGAAATCGACGCCATGCGCTTCAATTCGGCCGACGAGCGACCAAAGTAGACTTGGATCTTGTGAAAGAGAAAGAGCAGCGGCACGTAGAGCACGAGCATGTATGGCGACGTGGCCGCACACACGACCATGATCCCCGCGACTTGGAACGAATGCTGCAGCAGGTACAAGCCCGAGTTTGGTAGTCGCGTCTCGATTTCGCTCAAGTCGCTCGAGAATCGATTCAAGATGCGACCGACTGGAGTCACGTCGAAGAACGTAGTCACTGGCGCTCGGACGACTTTGTCGAGGAGATTTTCATGAAGTGTTTTCACACAAACGAGATTTGTGACGAGAGCAAGGAGACTGCGGCCAAAGATGAGGATTACAGATCCAAGGACGAGCCCTACGTAGATTGCCGCTGACGTCGTCGTCGATAAACCATCTTTGCCTCGAGCCCAGCGTCCCATGAACCAATCCGCCATCACGGAGTTTGTCTGGGACACCAAGTAAGTCAAGGACAGGCACAAGATGATGGTAGGTCCATGCCAGCCACTCGCTGCAAAGTAGGCAACGTACGTTCGACGGGTGACGAGTCCAAGGTGCAGCTACTCGCGCTCGACAAGGCCACCTTTCGTCTTACTTGGCTCCACTTTGACTTCACCTTTGTCGATCGCAGCCGAGTCGTCTGCCTCCACGACGGACGATTCTTGCGGCTGCAATCGAGTTCCTTGCTTGAGATGAGGAAATGTTTCTTGCAATGAATCTACAGTTCCTTGGCCGACGATGCGTCCTTGGTCCATGACGAGAATATTGTCGACGAACTGGAGCAAATGGTAGTGGCTGTTTAGCACCAACACGAGTGTCTTGCCACGGAGTAAGCCTTGAATGCCTTCGCGGAAGACAGCGCCTGCAACATGCACATCCAGAGCGCTCAATGGATCGTCGAGCAGGAAAATATCAGCGTCACGGCGGTACATGGCACGAGCAAGGCTCACGCGTGCCTTCTGACCACCGCTCAAGTTGATGCCGCGTTCACCAATCTCAGTCGCATCCCCATGAGGCAGGATGGCTAGATCTGGCTTCAGTTGACAGGCAGCGATGACAAGGTCGTAGTAGTTGTGGTCGAGAGGCTCCGAAAAGAGGATGTTGTCGCGGACGTTGGCGTGTTGGATCCAAGCTTCTTGGGCAACTCGGCCTTGGACGGTGCGTTTGCCATGAACTTGGTGGATTTCACCGAGCATGGCGCTGATTAAGCTGGTCTTGCCGCTGCCGTCTGGTCCAACGACCATTGTGATTTTGCTCGGTGGGATTGAAGTGTTGATGTCTTGCAGGAAGCATCGAGTCTTCTCGGGGTTGTGCTGCTTCTGGTGCGCGGTCCAGCCAGTCGAACGCTCCATCTACGATGCTAATGACTGGCTACGACGTGTTTGGAGCCTTGGTTGCGATCGATTCGACTTCATCCGCTAGTAAAAACGCCCCGATCCGATCCGCCGATGCAATCGCCTCGGCGAAATTCATCACGCCAAAGTAGAACAAATTGCAAGGAAGGCGAGCGATATTCAGGTACGCCAACGCTGTGAATGCGATCGGTGGCGTCAGTGTGTTGCCTTGGGCCACGTAGACAACCAAACACACAGCCAGAGCAAACGGAGGAGCGACAATGAGCCCGATGGATCCCAATTGACTCGACAAGATGTAGCGTCGTTGGACAGCGAGTTCCTGGTTCCGAATCGCCGCGACGTGCTCTTGGAGAAATGCTTCCCAGCCGTACATCTTGATGACATGAATGCCTTGAAGGATCTCATTCGTGAGCTTGACGCGCTCGGCCTGGATGGCTAGAAGCTGCCTCTGGAGTTTTCCAGCAGTCTGGGCAATACAGCAGCAGATAACCATCAAGACGAGGAGCGAGAGACCGCCGACGAGGCCGACGAGCCAGCCCATGTTGCGGCCGATGAGGACAAAAATGAGCGGCAACGAGATGATTGGCATGACGACCCATGGAAGATATGGAAAGCCCGTGAACATTCGTTGTGAATCGACGGAGAGCATGGTGACAATTTCACCAGAAGTCATTGATCGCTGGACAGAGCTGGACAGCTGAAGTGCCTTCACAAAGACAACGTCCATCGCAATCGACTTGGCATTCGTCGCAACTTTGGCCATCACGTACAAGGAGGAATCAAAGATCGTCATTGAGACAAACGACAAGCCAGCGAGCAGACCTGCCAGACCGTAGCCCGAGGGGATTCCAAAGATCGGCGCGGCGTCTGAATCTTGGAGGAACTCGAGTAATGATTTGATCACGGTTGGCTGGAGCAAGAGCAAGACGGCATACACGACAGCCAAGGCCACTCCAATGAGAGTTTCCCTTTGAAGAATGCGCAGCACCGAGCGAAACATGCGTGGCTTGGGCAGCGCAGCCTCTGTCCTCCAGTGTTGGATGAATCGTTCGTGAAGAGATGCCGCCGTGTCGTCAGGACCCAACTTCCACACATCATTTTCCATCAAAGTCTGTCTTGCACCCCGTCGAAGCAGCGGATCGAGCCAGAAAAGCAGCGCCAGTGCAATCTGGTTGCTCGTGGCCATTGGATTCGGTACATCTTGCCATAGTACAGCCGTCGACCGTCGTGGAGACGCCACTTGGCTGTATGAGGCGCAATCTTCCGTGGTCATTTCGCTGTCGAGTGTGAACTGAGCCGAAGTCAACTCTTTCGGTTTCACAGTAAAGAACTTTATCCGGATGCATGCATAATCGTCCACGAGACTCCATCGACGACGGCGACAAAGCTCAGCTCTCCATGCTTGTGGCTGACAGCACAGCATCTCGTTGAGTGTGTCGATTTCACCGATGGATAGGGCTCTGTTTCCGTTGCAATTCTTGCAACATGGATTGATGGTACAGTACTCAAGGTTCACTGCTAGTTGAGTTGATGCGGACACAACTGTCATGGACTACTTGAAGATTGACATTTGAATACCCAATCCATCGAACGCGACTTGAATTCCATCTCTATTCTTCATTCTTGGAAGGATTTTCGCGCGATCCTGCCTCGACTTGACTTCGCCTTCACTTACACTGTTGTGCCACGAGCACCCATATTAAAGTGCAAATGTCCTCGTCATGGCGCCGTTTCTAACGTTAACGTTGACTGGCAGCACACCTCAAAGACCGTCTCGAGGACGGGATTAATAGCTAGAGTTGCTCCACTTTTAAACTACAATAGAGATCGATGCTTGAATTTCGAGCTACGAGCTCACCGAGCAGTTGACTAAGTTGCCTGTAAATTGAAGTGCATCATCCCCTTCCAAGGGGGTTCTTCTCTCACTTGATTGGTGTCCTTAAGGCTTTCTGTGCTCCAGTGCATGTGTAGCGGGGTTCCTCTTCCTCGCCTTGCTTGTATTGAACATGCCATGAAGAATTGCCTCTGGGTGAATCGAGATTCTGTCTGTTGACCATTGTGATTCGATCCGTTTGTGAATTTTCATTGGTTAAAAATATTTCATTGGGCCAATCAAAATGTGTAAAAGTTCATTAATTTTTATGCTTATCGGGAACACAATGGACGACATTGCCAATTGTCACCCGACTCAGACGCCATCCTTGTGCCGTGCCTTTCTCCATTTCGAAACCTGCGTTCCCATGCGTGTCCTTGCCTTGTCCTGCCTAGCTCTCGCTGCTGCTGCCTCCGCTCAAACGGACCTCAACACGGCCGTCAAACGCAATCTGCGAGAACGCACTCAAGATGAACTCAACGACGCCTTTGCCCAACGGGAGAACAGGTACTTGCACAACATCCAAAACGACATTGCGCAGCCGCAAGGCATCGCTGTCGGCGGAAACCCGAACACGTGGGGCTCCAACCCTTTCACTCGCGAAAGGAAACCCGGCGGCATCCACTTGGCAGTCATGGACCCTGCAGAACTCGGAAAAGGTATTGAAGGAGACGTAGCAGCCAAGTCTGACGATGATGACGATGATGATGATGATGATGACGACGATGACGACGATGACGATGATGACGATGATGACGACGACGATGATGACGATGATGACGATGATGATGATGACGATGATGATGACGACGACGATGACGACGTTGTCGAATAAATTAAGCAATACAACAACTTCGTGCTCACCGTATCGATCCCCCATGGGAGTAAAAGCTTCAATGGCCCATTGAGGTGTATCCTCCGCTGCGGCGGAAACCTTGTCAAAGCTCGGCTGAGAGAAATCGCTTTCATGGCCAACGCACAATTTGCTGCGCATTCAAAAGCCACGTTAGATCGACTAAATCGTGACACTATTTTGCTTACACCTTCAAATGTCCATGTGTCATGCTATCAATCTTCCATCATCAGTCGTTCTCGTGCAAGCGATGAAGATGCTGCGTACACTCTGCGTGGAAAGCCTTATAGAATACCTCGAGCAATGGGGTTTGAAGCGGCACAACGATTCCACGGTCAGTGCTTGATTCAGTGGAGGCAGGGATGGCCGTGCGCGCCACCCTCACGACAAAGCGAGGCGCTTTGAATCGTCCAGGGGATGGAGATATTCTCGTTTGTACGAAATGTGATCTTACATGACCTGGCTTGGATATGACACTTCCTGACCCCGCACCGAGCGACGTATATGTGACACTGGTTGTGCAAGACGTGGACTTGACTTGATCGATGGACCATGGACATACTGGGAGTTTGAGAGAGACTCGATCGTGCGAACGATTGAACGATCGCATGCTGCTTTGTACCGCGCAGGAGTCATTCCATGGCCTCGTCATTTCGACCTAGGAAACAAAAGTCAGATGACCAGGCATGTTGAGCCCTCTGGGTATGTCTGCTATCGAATGCACATGTCAAACTTGTGATGTAGTTGTGATGGAGTTGTCGGTGAGTTGATTCTCATTGCTATCATCCACTTGGCAACCCGACTCCACAAGATCCACGACCGGCGACACTGGATTATGGTCGCACGATTGTCGTGGCTTCACAATCCCACGACACGCGTGGAGTGCTGAGGGATGCAACGTCAGACAGCAGCTTGTCTGGCCATGAATTCTTGCTTCTATTCAAGCTTGTCGTCGGTCGATGCTCGTTTTCTTGACTGTGAGGTCGTCCACATGAATCGAAGGTTTAATTGGGCCACCGCAAGATGCGACGCGTGAGTCCAAGTTCGTCCATAAAGAAGCAGAGCAACTTTGGTGTATCATTTAGAAAGATCATGCAAGAATGGCTTCCATCCAAGTTGAAATGAGTCAAGGAGATGGAGACACTGGTCCACACGAAGCGCAGGCTTATCAAACTGCTCATGTCCAAGCATCTCAAGTCGACGTGAGCACGATAGACGAGGAGCTTCTGCTGACCTCTTCCCAGCCACAAAACACACTCTTGGTGTATTCAAGCGCTATTGGCGATCTCATGTTATCTTGGATCTGCTCCAGACCCAAGGCATTGATCCAAATCGTCCCGATGCCGTCAGGAATAATTGATCATGCACATCGTGGCATTGTGACTGTAGGCTGGCCAACGAGCATTGCATGCTGCGGCTGAAAACAACCATCTTCACGTCGTCCAAGCTCTCCTTGATGCTGGAGCTGATCCGTCGCTGACAAACCAGGTAAGCTTTGACAAAGTTGGGCCGTTTACGTAGCTCTGGGGTAGAATGGTCTCATTCCAGCCGCGGTAACTACCGACATCAATATCCGTCGCTTGCTGTTCGAGCGCGGACTGTCCCTTGCCGATTGCGTCGCACGTGGAGCGTGGGGCGAGCTCAAGCGGCGAATTCTTGCTCGGAAAATCGACAATATCAACTTGCGTTTCGGCCAGGTCAGTCTCATGACCTCAGCCTCTCATTCATGTCGGCTATAGCTAGCTTGGACGCTCCTTGGGTACGCAGCACAGCACAACCAACATGACATCGTGACGCACCTCCTCAACGATGCTAGGATAGACGTGAATGCTGCCGATCTCGTAATGCCGCTTTAGTTGTGGAACAATTGACATGATCGTAGTATGGCACGACACCTCTCCACGCTGTAGCGATTCAAGACAACTTGGTCATTCTCCAGCTATAGGTAGCAGCAGGCGCAGACACCACACGCCGCAACTTGGTATGCGCAGACCATAACATTGTTCCCAATGAGGTCTTAGGCCGGGCAAACTCCCGCAGATGTTGCTTTGCCACAAACCCAACTTTGCATGCTCCCTGATCTTTTCGAGTTTGTGCCGTGCGCAAGATGCAACTTTTGGTATCCTCGAGCGGGCGGCGATTGCAGCCTCTGCCCCGTGTTCGAGACGGAAGCATTGATCGCGCGCGTGGTCGAAATCGAATCGTCCTTTCAATGCGTCTACTGCAACGACAACGTGAAAGAGATGATCTTTGCATGCGGCCACGAAGCTTGCCGCACTTGTGTCATCCGTTTTCGAACTTGTCCTGGTTGCAATACGCATGTCACGAAGCGCATTCGTCGTTTTGGCATCGACAGATACAAGCAAGTCATTTCAAGCGCCGATTCTATTGTCGAAGGAACCACGGAGCCAGTGGAAAAGCGACGACGGCTGGACGACAAGCAAGACTTCTTGGACCACATGCGTCTCCTCCACGAGGTGGACGAATGTGAAATCTGCCTCGAGGCAACCAAGGCGATCGTCTTTCAATGCGGCCATGAAACTTGCACAACTTGCGCTGCCAAGTTGACAAACTGTCCTCAGTGTCGCGTTCGAATCAAGTCGCGCATTCAGCGTCGTGGGTAGCTCTAGGCCATGCATGGGCTTCTTGAAGTGTTGCAGTCCGCAGCCTGGAAAATGACGAGAAGACATTTGAAAGCTGTGAACTTCTTAAATAGATGAAGAATCATTTATTAATTTAAAAGATGACAGCTATTTTATCAGCTTATTTCGACCGCAGATCTTTGAAGCAGCAAGGGACGAGCAGTCCCTGCAACCACGGACGACCTCAGGCGCCGTCACCCACATGACTACCACCAAGAGTCAACTTTGTAATGACAAATTCAATATTCAGTGGCGAGAGACGAAGTCAATCTACGGGAAGACTCAACATCCGAGATGGACGAGTTGCCTCAATTGAAGCCGTTGAGCCTGCCGCGGGGGAATCGATCCAAAAGAGAAAAAGGCGCGCACTCCACGCGGTATCTTATGCCGAGAGCCCACAATAGATTCTCGAACGTGCGATGCAGTGTCTCTTTCTCGATGGCTTCACATGTCCTGTGACGACAACAGTGGGATGATGTCCGAGGGCCGCGCATTGTACTTAACGTTGACGTGTGATTGACAATCAAACTTTGTCATCCGATGGGATCTGGTCACACAACATTTTTCAATTTCATTGCCCACGTCACTTGTCTCACGTGTCAAGATGCTGCCGAAGAAGATCGAAAGCAAGAGAGAGACTCCGCATCCGCTGGATACGGCGTTCTGGTTCAGCCGTGTCTTTCTCCTGTGGCTCGATCCGCTTTTTCGACTGGGGGCGACCCGACAGCTCTCTATGGATGATGTGTGGAAGCTGAGCCAGCAAGATACAGCGAAAGCTTTGCACAACCGCTTTGAGCACCATTGGAAGGCAGCATCCCCCAACTTTCTCGTTGCTATTTGTCGCACGTTTGCCTTTGAGATGAGCCTTGTCATGACGATGGCCGTGGTGTACTCATTCCTGGCAATGACGCAGCCCATGTTGATCAAATCATTGCTCAACTACTTGGAGCCCAACGAAGAATCTACGCTGTCCGGGTATACCCTGGCATCGTTGCTTGGTCTTGTTACTCTCGTCTCGGTGACGATCTTGGACAGTTCATTTTTCATCACAGCCAGACTGGCTACGAACGCCAAGTCAGTCGCGATGGACGCCGTGTTCCTCAAAGCGCTGCGGTTGGCAAAGTCAAGCGTGTCGTCGGGGGATGTCCTCACGATGCTCTCAGTGGACTCTACTCGGATGTTTGTTGGCTTCACTGCGCTGCCATGGACAGTTGTGCCCCTCATAACTTTGCCCCTGCTGTATATCTCGATCGGCTATGAGTTGGGCTGGTCCGTGGGGGCGACGGGGGGGGCTTCCTTATTGTTTGTTATGGCACTTGGTTACAAGTACGCCAACTCGGCTGGTCACCTTCGCCAGGATCTCATGACAACGCAAGCTGAGAGAGTCAAGATGACGAATGAACTGCTCCAAGGCATCCGCGTGGTGAAAATGCATGGATGGGAAGCTGCCCTTGAGCGTCGTATTGCAACTGTTCGTGATCGAGAGCTCATGTTGCAGCGGCATTATCAATTTGGCAGCGAGATGAATGCAGCCGGCCTTCTCATCGCGCCATCTTTCTCCATGGCTGTGATGCTTGTCGTCTTTGTTGCACAAGGCAATACTTTGACTCCTACTATTGTCTTCACACTACTGGCGTGCATGAATGTGGCTCGACTGCCTTGCAATCTGTTTGCCTTTGCGGTCATGCGAGTCACTGAAGCGTGGACATCAGCAGACCGTATCGGTACCTGTCTCATGGCCGATGATCTTGGCCCACGCTCGCTCCAAGTCAACGCAAAGCCAAAAGTTCAGATTGTTCACGGCACGTTTAGCTGGTCTACGCAAATCCCTGTCGAAGTCCCGACTTCAAGCGTCTTGCGAGACATCAATGTATCTCTGCCTCCAGGAAAGCTCACCATGATCGTGGGGCCAGTCGGCAGTGGAAAATCTAGTTTTATCAGTGCGATTTTGGGCGAACTCCACCAAATCCACGGGGAGCGCCATGTCCATGGTCGTATTGCCTACATGGGACAAGACGCCTGGATCCAACACGCAAGCGTCCGCGGGAATATCCTCTTTTCAGAGCCTCTAGATCCCATCCACTACGACCATGTTGTGTCAGCATGCCAGCTCAAGCCCGATCTTGCTCTGTTGCCTCATGGAGATGCTACTGAAATCGGTGAACGCGGCATCAATCTGAGTGGTGGCCAAAAGGCACGCGTGAGTCTTGCGAGGGCCTTGTACCGCCAAGACGCTGATATTTTCTTGCTGGATGGTCCCTTGAGCTCGCTGGATGTGCACGTAGCTGGGGCAGTCTTCCACGATGGCATTCAAGGTTTGCTGCATTGCAAGACAGTCGTGCTCGTGCTCAACAGCCACTATCACTTGCTCCAACATGCCGACAATATTATCATCATGGAACAAGGACGGATTATAGACCATGGGACGTTCGAATCATTGTCAAACTCATTCGACCGACTTATTCGCTTGAAAGAGTCGCATGAACCAGTCCAAGCAGCTCCCAAAGCTCCAGAATATGCGCTGAGTGTCTCTGATGACACCAAAAATTCCAAACAATTAGTTCAAAACGAAGAGCAAAACGTGGGCAGAGTCACCAGAGAGACCTATCTGGCCTATTTCGGCGCGAGTGGATGGCACGGTTCTACCGTTCTTGTGGCATTATTTGGTACTTACGCCATCTCTCAGGCTTTGGTCGTCTTGACGGACTGGTTCATGGGCTGGTGGGCTGCTTCCTCCTTGTCGAAGCATCGTGATTCAACTCCAACAAACATGGGGATTGTTTACGTAGCCCTCTCTTTCTTGTCCATCGTCCTCTTGTTTGGTCGCGCTGTCTTTGCCATGCAGATCAATCTAGCATGTGTTCGCCATCTTCACTCGGCAATCCTCAATAAAGTCACTCGAGCGCCTGTCAACACGTTCTTTGATGTGACACCGACTGGACGTATCTTGAACCGCTTTTCCAATGACCTGAACGACATCGATAGCCGCATGCCCACGTCAGCGCTCTACCTCTTGCAATGCCTGGTCCAAGTTGCCGCAATCCTCGTCGTTTGTGGCGTCGCCTTACCGATTCTCGCAGTGACTTTCTACATCCCGTTTGGCCTTGTCCTGTACACCATCTATCGTGCATTTAGCTCGACGTCGCCTGAGCTTTCTCGCTTGGCGTCCATCGCAAGAACGCCGCTCTTGAGCCAAGTCACAGAAACTCTCAATGGTCTCGTGACCATCCGTGCATTTGAAGCCACGGCGACAATTCAGTTGCGAGGCCGCGAAGCACTTGATAATGCCCAGGGGTACCTGTTGATTCAATTCCTCGCGTCGAGGTGGCTACAAATGAGAATGGATTGGCTCTCAGCTATTGTCGTTGCTGCCGTTGCATTTCAATGCGTCTACTCGAAAGGATCCATCGATGTGGCCACGGCCGGCATAGCTCTGACCTATGCTGCTCAGCTATCGGGATTTCTTTCACGAGCAGTTATGGGCCACGCTGAAGTCAGCGAGCACATGACATCCGTTGAACGATTGCTCCAGTATGCTGCCCTCAAGGAAGAATCTCACATTACCCGTCAGCTCACATGCAACCCATGCAAGTCATGGCCCAGGTATGGACGGCTTGCCTTTGAACAATATTCAATGCGATATCGTGACAACTTGGATTTGGTTCTCAAAGACGTGAGCTTTACAGTCGAAGCGGGTGAGAAGATTGGTATCTGCGGTCGCACAGGCTCTGGGAAGAGCTCGCTGATGGTTGCTCTCTTTCGAACAGTGGATGCCGCTTCGGGATGTGTTCGTATCGACGACATTGACATCGCGACGGTCGATTTGCCCACACTGCGATCACGGCTGACTATAATTCCTCAGGACCCCGTCTTGTTTAGCGGCTCCCTTCGATTCAATCTCGATCCGTCCGACAACGCAACAGCAGAAGAACTGCAACGCGTGCTCAAGCAAGTCCACCTGATGGATCTCGTTCAAGCCCAAGGGGGATTAGACTTTCAAGTGGCCGAAAGAGGGGGAAATCTGTCCTTGGGTCAGAGGCAATTGGTATGCATTGCCCGAGCGCTATTACGATGCAGCCGTGTCGTTGTCCTGGATGAAGCCACTGCCAGCATCGATGTTGTGTCGGACAAGTTGATCCAAGCAACGATCAAGGCGAGTTTTGCTGGCGTCACCACACTGGTCATAGCCCATCGGCTTGATACTATTTTGGACAGCGATCGTATTCTCGTCATGGACCAAGGCCGCGTCTCCGAGTTTGATACTCCCAAGAACCTCCTCGCAAAGAAAGATGGCGCGTTCACTTCGCTCGCAAGACACGCCCACTTGTTGCATTGTCCGTAGTGTTGGCATCACAATCCAACGACACAAAATGACCTGTCAAAACGTATAAAACCTGCAATTTATTATATTTAACAATCACATGCTTGGTTCTTCTAGTCGAAACCTCCACCTCTCTGGCCCTGTTTTTTGCCGGCTTTGCAACGAATAAAGGATGCGATGGCTGCAGGATTCCTGGTCACTCCTCCAGACCCTCGAGCATGTCGGCATAAGCTTCAAAATTGGTTCTTAAAAATGTATTGCAATATTGTGAGATTCATTCTAAATAGTGAGATGGGCTGGAAATGTATCGATTTTTTAAATCGATTTCCGAATCTCGCAGCCAATCAGAATCGAATATTTAACTAATTCACGCAAACACACCCAAACACACCCTAACTCACATGCAATTAATTTGGCCAATATTCAGTTGAACTTGGCTTCAGTATGGTCAAATCGATTTGGAAATGCATTTGATTTTTGGTAAAAAACACAAATTTGACTGAAATTGACAATATCAATTGAAAATAAAACGCGTTTTATATTGTGTTTTCGAGCCAAAATTCGAATTTGAGATCGATTCGAAACACACACGAAATCGATTTGTTTTCATTTTATCCGGAAAATCCGGTAAATGTTGACAAGATTCTACCATTCGCACATGCAAACGATCATGATCACTGATGTCGTCGAGCTCAATCATGCAGCTCTCTCCATCGCGCTTCATGCACTTTATATGAATTATAATAAGAATGTCTCCAAGCTGCGACTTGCCGACCTCTTTCACCAGGATCTATCGACCATCGCAATACGAAGGCGAGGCGTTGCGAGCCCAAGGCCACCACGGGCGAATCCACCATACCGAAGGTCAAAAGCCATGGCTCACACACTACACTGACGGTAACCCGCCATTCCTGGACGAAGTCAAGTTTGCGTTTCATCGAGAATTCAAATAGACGTCACTCATGTCAACTGTGTGTTATAGTGTTCACAACTTCGGCATAACCTGGTATATTCTAGAGCGTCGATGCGTTCAAGTGAAAGAAAGAATATCATCCGCCTGGTCAATGAAGTGGCTTCTGTCGACTTGGTCAAAAGAGTGTCTTGTTTCTTGACAAGGAAGAATCGAGTAGGTACTACAGACTACTAATTTTGATTAGTACATACTAAAATCAGGGAAAATACACCGAAACACACGCTCAAAACACACATGAATCGATTTGCGATTCGAATTTCGAATCGAAAGCACAATATATTTCACTGGAGATAAGACCATCATTGTTGGTGTCTTTTCTACAAGTTGAGTGTTGGTTCTCGTGCACGGTCGTGTTGAAAATTCGTCACAACCATAGAAGTGGGAACAATCTGCACGTTTTACGACTTAAGGTGCTACAGAGTTCAAGCCACTAGCGCGCTTGGTTTTGATGGCCATTAGCTTTTCTCGGCAATAGAAATTTTGATTCAAATTTTATTAATTCCAGCCAGTAATAATTGATTATTTTGAAATAGAACAGTTTAATTGGTCAAAAATTAAATTAATTGAATTTGAACGTAAAATATCTTCAAAAATAAAACGTACTTTAAGTTTTGACGTCATCCACACCTGTGGTTCCATTTTCCATTTGAACCCAACAAGCACAATGGTCTTCGCGCCACCTCACGAGACGTTCAGCCCACAGATTATGCGCGCTCTAGACATGATATTGGCAGATATTCCAACAGAACACACGATTCACTACACGAGAGGGTACGCTACTTCCACCTTCCACCTGTTCTAACGCTTCTACCAGTTTGACACAAATTCGATCCTTTATGAAGAATACCCATCGAGCAGCAACAACATTTGAAGACATGGTAGCGCGTGAATCTGCAGTTTGGCAAGAACATTTTGAAAAGGCAAAGCGGGCAAAGGATGCTATGGCAATGCCACGTCCAATGCTCGACTTTCTTCCAAATGTAGTCGGCATTGACATTCGAGTGCACTCGCGCGGACGACCTGACGATGCGATTTACAATGCGAGTGAGTATGCACGCAAGTACCTTCCCCGTGGAAATTACATTGCCGAATGGTCTTTGGCCGACGGACGCAAGTTGTACTTTCCAATGGTGCGAGCGTATCCAAAGTTTACAGGACACGAAGACGATGGTGAGTTGCTTGAAGATGGTGACTCGACGTCAAACGAAGCGTTATCGAAGTACTTCACAGAACCTGCTTCCAACACCGTTGCAGTTATTTCGACCGTCAAGGAGAACGGTGAAGCTGCCCATTTGGCTGTACTCAAGCTAGCTGACGGAACATTTGTCTACTTGGTTGGATCCAAGAATGTGCACATGGCAATTCGAAGCGAAGCAGACATTGAACCTGCTTGCCAAGTGGGTGTGACAACTCCAGGATCGAATCCGTTTGCTGGTGCCAAAGCTGTCGCTGATGGCATTATGCGCATGCTCAACGCTCTCGAGCCAGAAAAGCGATTACTCTTTTGTGAATTCCTCTGGCAGACAAGACTCACTGCATCATTTGAGCTTCTCTGCCCTGGTCACCAGCATGTGGAGCTCTTGGACGTGCCTCACGACACTCCAGTCCTCTTCGGTTATTCGTTGCCATGCATGCAGTCAATGGAAGGTGCCGAGATCTGCGTGAATCCACTCGTTGGGTATGCATTTTCGCGCTTTTGCGGCGTGCGAACGGTTCAATTTGACGTTGTGCCGTACACTGGCCTCGAATTCAAGGCAGTGCTACATGCAATTAAGAGTGGATACCAGACTGAAGGCAAAGTCAATTTGTACGTGAACGGTGCTGGCAATGTCATCGGGCTCCAGAAGTACAAGACGGCTTGGTATGTGAGTCTGCGAGCTATTCGTGAAAAAGCCAAGTCGTTCCTCTCGTCTGTCCTTGGAAAAAAGCATCTACCTGTCGCCCAAGCGCTTGTTGAGTCGCACAACAGCATTGAGAAACGATTCCGAGCGATCCAAAAGTTTCTGCAGCTCCCAGATGCGAGTGTTCAGCAATACTGCGCTTTAGGCCAGGCTTTTGTCACATACATCGCTCAAGTTCGCCTCGCCAACTGCGGCGACAGCGCGCCCGCCATGAAAGTCGTCCAGCACGACGTGACCGACCTCTTTCCTGTCGTGTGGCAAGCGTTTCTCGCTTCAACTGGTGCCAGCGACCGCATCGACTGTTCCTCGTAGCAATTAATGAAATTGTTGGTCGCATTCGCGTCACGTCAATTGCCTTTTGTCCAGTGGACATTTGAAGCCTGTGAACTTTACAGGAACTCTCATACAAATCCTCACATTGATCATGATGGACATTTCAAGTTTGTGCATTTTCTCCATCATACAAATTTATATATTAAAAGGGCGATGGACATTTCACATATGTGAGATTGAAGTGCAACCAATGGACAAGTGTACAAACCTTCATATAAAAATGCACTCGTTGGTTGTCCTTCCAAGTCATTCCATGGACTAGATGGATGAACACCCATTGCTTTTCAGCCGAGCTTTTCCACCTCACCTGGTGCATGAGACGCTTGTATCCTGTCGGCTGTCCATGGAACTCTTCTTGTGGCTGGTGGATGCGTCGCTTGATTGCGCAAATCATGTAACGATTCCGGACATTTTCCGGCATTTTGAACGTTGTCGAAATGGTGTTCCGCGTCGGTTTTTCGTGGCCATGGATCCACATTTCATCTTCTCGCTCTCATGGGAAGTGTTGCTCCGCCGCCGATTGACTACCTCGAGCGCATTCTCAATGCGCGAGTCTATGACGTCGCCGTTGAAACGCCGCTCGATCATTTGCCGGCCTTGTCCGCTCGAACAGGCAACACGGTCTACCTCAAGCGCGAAGACACACAGCCCGTCTTCAGCTTCAAGCTCCGTGGCGCATACAACTGCATGGCTCGCCTCTCTGCCGCGCAACGCGCTTCTGGTGTCGTTGCAGCGTCGGCTGGAAATCACGCTCAAGGTGTGGCGCTTGCCGCGAAGCGACTCGGATGCAAAGCAACGATTGTGATGCCATCGACCACGCCTGGGATTAAAATCCGCGCCGTCGAGCAACACGGCGGCAATGTGATTCTCCATGGCGATTCCTATTCAGACGCTTACGCCCATGCCATGGACGTCGTTGCGAAGACGGGCTGCACATTTGTCCATCCTTACGACGACCCTGATGTGATTGCTGGTCAAGGCACGATTGGCATGGAAATCCTTCGCCAAGCATACGACCTCGATGCCATTTTTGTTCCCGTCGGTGGCGGTGGTCTTGCAGCAGGCGTCGCCGCGTACGTCAAACGCGTCCGTCCTGAAGTCCTCGTCATTGGCGTCGAGCCCGTGGATGCGGCGTCCATGCACGACTCGATTGCAGCTGGAGAGCGCATTGTCCTTCCGCAAGTCGGTCTATTCGCCGACGGTGTCGCCGTCAAGCAAGTTGGCGTGGAAACCTTTCGATTGTGCAAAGATCTCCTGGACGAAGTCGTTTTAGTCGACACGGATGCCATGTGCGCCGCCATCAAAGACGTCTTTGAAGCCACGCGGTGTATCCTCGAAGCTGCTGGCGCTTTAGCTCTCGCCGGTCTCAAAGCATGGAGCGCCCGCCCTGGCAACCAAGGCAAGCGTCTCGCGGCGGTGGCGAGTGGAGCCAACATGAACTTTGATCGGCTACGGCATGTTTCGGAACGTGCAGAGCTGGGCGAAGCGCTGCTCGCGGTGTCGATCCCCGAGCGACCAGGCAGTCTCAAGCAGTTCTGCCAAGACTTTCTCGGTCCTCGCGCCATCACGGAATTCAACTACCGCTACCGCGAGACTGGCGTTGCGCATATCTTCGTGGGCTTAGCGACGCCAAGCCGTCAAGACGTCGCGACGCTCGTCGAGCGGCTCAATCACGGCGGGTTTGCAACGATCGATTTGACCGAGAACGAACTGGCCAAAGTCCACATCCGCCACTTGGTCGGCGGCCGCGCGCCCGAGACGTGTCGCCATGAGAAGCTCTACCGCTTTGAATTCCCCGAGCGGCCAGGCGCATTGATCGACTTCTTGACGCGCATGGGCCGCGACTGGAATATCAGTTTGTTCCACTACCGCAACCACGGCGCCGACTATGGCCGTGTCTTGATCGGGATGCAAGTTCCCCCTGAGGACGAAGAAGCGTTCCAAGTCTTCCTCGACACCGTCGGCTACGTCTGGCATGACGAGCGAGACAACCCCGCGTACAAACTCTTCCTTTAAACACAATTCTAGATGTCGGTAGGCTATTCTTACAACTTTGTCGCCTGGACTAGCTTGGCTAGCATGCCGCCGCTTCCTCCATTCGCCGCCATCAGCTTGGCCGGCGTGTCAAACTCGCAGACGCGGCCTTGATCCATCACAAGGATGCGGTCGCTGTCTAGAATCGTCTCGAGGCGGTGGGCAATCACGAGCAGCGTGACGCCGCTGCGGAAGTTTGCTTGGATCGTGGCTTGGATCAACCTGTCCGACTCGACGTCGATGCTAGCCGTCGCTTCGTCGAGGACAACGACACGACTCTGGCGGAGCAGAGCTCGCGCAATGCAAAGCAATTGCCGCTGCCCGACTGAGAGGTTGCTTCCATGCTCCGCGATTGGAAACTCAAGGCCATCCTGGACGAGATCCATCAAGTGAACCTGCTTGAGCGCATGCCACAACGCGGCGTCGGTCGTCTTCATGGACGGATCCAAGTTGAACCGCAGCGAGCCGCTCAAGAGGACGGGATCTTGTGGAATAATCGTCAAGCGCGACCTCAAAGTGTGCAAATCGACCGTCGCGATGTCCACGCCGTCGATGCAAATGCATCCTGATGCTGCTTCGACCGTGCGAAAGAGCGCCGCCAGCAACGAACTCTTGCCAGAGCCCGTGCGGCCACAGATACCAATCTTCTCGCCGGCCATGACGGCAAAACTCACGTCGTGGAGCGCCAAGTCCAAGTTGTCGCGGTAGCGCATCGAGTAGTGCTCAAAGACGACGTGGCCTTGCCGCGGCCAGCCTTGAGGACACGTCTGCGTGAGTGGAACGAGGTCTTGGCCTTCCTTGTCGAGCGATTGATAGTGATCCAGCCGCTCTGCGCTCGTCATGACGTTCTCCATGTATGTAAACTCCATCGTCGTCCGCGACAAGACGATCGTGAGCTGCATGGCGTACGTGAGCGCCAAGCCCGCCGCCGTGACGCCCATCCAGCTCTTGGTTTCAATGGCCAAGAAGGCGACGCCACACACGACAAGGACGGACAGCCAGTCGAGACGCATTTGGAACCACTTGGTCGAGATGAAATGCGTCACGTCGAAGCTCATGTTGTAGTCCACGGCGCGGCGGTAGAGCGCTTGGATGTCCGCCGCGCGGTGGAACGCTCGAATGGTCGGCGCGCCTTGCATGGCTTCCGTGAAGAGATTCAAGACGGGAGACCGTGTCACGCTCTCCATGCGCTTGAGTGCCGTCGCCGTCGCGCTGTAGATCGCTCGGATCTTGACAAAGACAACCGTGAGCGGGACGTAGACAATCAGGATGAAGGGCGACGTGACGGCGCAGACGAGAAGCGCCGCGAGGATTTGAAAGAGGAGCCCAAAGATGTGAAGTCCAAGCATGGGCACCATGTTGTCGACCTGAGAGAGATCGCTCGAGAAGCGATTGAGGATGCGGCCGACGGGCGTGACGTCGAAGAAGGAAGGCACGGGGGCGTAGACGACTTTTGCCAGGAGCGTCTCGTGGAGATGCTTGGAGCAGAGGAGGATGAAGTGGAGGACGTAGAGACTGCGGCCAAGGACGAGCCCGACGGCGACGAGAGCAACGGCGACGTAGATGACAGCATACGCGGCGTTGGACGGATCGACTGTCGACGCCCAGTGGCCCAAGATCCAGTCGAGGAGAACCAAACTCGCTTGAGCTAGCGCAAACGCGAGGAGGACTGTCAACGCGACGGAGAAACCATTCCATCCCGACGCTGCAAAGTACGTCGTGTACGTCGCGGCGGTGATCTTGCCGACGACGCGCTCTTCGGCTTGAACGAGGGTGGAGGCGGCGGCGCTTCCCCCTTCTTCCCCCTCGTCGGGGGAGGCCACGTCGTCGGTGGCCGAGGTGGTTTCGACCAGCGCTGTCGGTTGTTTTTCATCGGCACGATCGACTCCAAGATGGGGGAAACGATCCAGGAAGGAAGAAAGCGGGCCCTGACCGACGAGACGCCCTTGATCCATCACGAGAATGGTATCGGCAAAGGGGAGCAAGTGGTAGTGGCTGTTGATGGCGAGGAGGACGATCTTGTCGTGCAAAAGGGCTTGGATTCCATCGCGGAAGACATTGCCGGCGACTTGGACGTCCAGCGCGCTCAATGGGTCGTCCAGAATGTAAATGTCAGCGGCGTTGTTGTACAACGAACGAGCGAGAGCGACGCGAGCCCTCTGCCCGCCGCTGAGATTAACGCCCCTCTCGCCGATTTCAGTGGCGTCGCCGCCTGGCAATGCCGCCAAGTCGGTCGTGAGCTGGCATGCCGCGACGACGCGGTTGTACAAAGGCTCGTCAAATGCACTCGTGAAGAGAATATTGTCGCGCAGACTTGCATTTTGGACCCACACGTCTTGACCAACGTAGGAAAAGCGGCCACGCACGCCGCGCTCGCCTTTAATGTGGTGGAGCTCGCCCAAGATGGCGCTGAGCAAGGTGGATTTGCCGCTCCCGACGGAGCCCACGACCATCGTGAGCGATTTCGGCTTGAGTTGGAGCGTAATGCCGCGGAGATCGCAAGCCGTGGAGTCCTGGGAGTCCTTGTGCCATGAGAAAGAGGCGTCCATGAGCTCCACGCACGGCGCCATGTCAGCCTGGACGCTGTTCTCCAAAAGCAATGGCATTGTGACTTCGTCGAGGGCAAAGAAAGCATCGAGACGGGAGCAAGAATGCAAAGCGTCGACCAAGTTCATGATGGAGAAGGAGAACGAGCTGCAGGGAACGCGCGCAGCATTCACGTACGCCAACGTGATGAACGCTAGCGGCGGCGAGAGGGAATTGCCCTGGGCGACGTAGACAGCCAGCGTCAAGGCGAGGGAAACGACGGGAGCGAGCAGCAGCGCAATGGATGACACTTGGCGGCGGGAATGATATGCTCGGAGGAGCTTGAGCTCAGCAGCACGCAGCTCTTCGACGTGTGCAAGGAGATCTTGCTCCCAGCCGTACAACTTGACGGCTCGTACGCCCTGGAGCAGCTCGTTGGTGAGCTTGACACGCTGGCCTTGGACGCCAAGGAGTTCTTTCTGGACGATGCCGACGGCGGATGCTTCCCGGCAGCCAAAGTAGAGCAAGCCAATCATGATAACGCCGCCGAGGACAGCAGGAAGAGCGCCAAGATCGAAGCCAAGGAGGATAAAGATGGCGAGGAGCATCACGGGCGAGATAAAAGTCCACATGAACCACAGGCCGCACATGAATAGCCGCGTGGAATCGACAGACGCAAGCGTGACGACGTCTCCCGATGACGTCGTCCGCTTGGCGTTCTCGGAGAGCCGCAGAGATTTGCGAAAGACCAAGTCCATGGCGAGTGTCTTGGCATTGCAGCCGAGTTTTCCAGCGATCACCATGCCAAGATCCATCAAAGTCACCGCCGCACACGAGAAGACCGTCAGCAGGGCAGCTAGTGCGTAGCCCGACGAGATGCCCAAGTCGGTGTGGATGTCGTCACGACGTGGCGCATGGAGGAACTGAAGAAAGGATTTGATCACGATCGGCTGGGCCAGAGTAAACACCGCGCTGACAGCGTACAACGCGAGGACGATCGTAATTTCTCGCTGGAACGTGCGCACGATGGCTCGAAAGCACGATGACGACTTGGAGTCTGTCCTCGACACTCTTTCAAAGCGACTATGGAGCGCTGCAGCAGTGTCTGCCGGTGGGAGATGCCACACGTCGCTCTCTTCAAGTTGTTGCCGTGCTCCTTTCCAAACTAGTGGATCAAACCACAGCAGGAGCGTCCAGCTGAGCCAGTTGGTGGTCGCGATCGGCATGGGTTTGTCGCGCCACGAGGACGCCGACGCTGTCGTTGGCGACGCCAGCCCTTGGTACGTCACCTCGCTGTCGTTGGCACTCTTGGACATGTTTCTAAAATGACAAACTGACGGCACGAGACGCTGCGACCCGGCGATCGCCTCGTCATGGACCACCAACCTCGATAAGCTTCAACTTTGAACTTTCCGTGCCTGATCGGTCAAAATAATTGATGAAATCCTGAAAAATATTTTGAATGAATAAATAATTTTTTTTATTTATTTTTAAGAATTATGACGTGGCATGCTCCCAACGCTGTATTTCAACATCGAGGCGATTCAAAGATCTTCATTTGATGGAAATGCATGGATGGAAGGACACCGAGAGAGAGATGGAAACCGCGCGATGCATGTAAATGTGAGCTCGATGGAGGATGGAGAGGCTTTTGTGAGGACAACTCTCGACGGAGTGGTGTCAATGTCCGCGTGAGAGTGATCGTGAAGGATGCATGTCGTTGAGAATCTATTGCCGTCTCTGCTGTCTCTCTGTGTGCGACTGTGCGTTGAAAGGATATGGAGAATTGCAACGAGTCGGTGAATGGCGTGCAGTGGAAGAAGCCTCCACTCGTGCGAATACTCGAAGATGACGTGAAGAAGCGACCTGCCACTGCATGAGAGGAATCCCGAGGCATCTCGACGACAAATGCGACTCTCTGGTGAATTCCAACAGCCAAAAAAGCGAGAGGCGATGCGATCGAGGCGTTGTACTTCTCGCCCAGGCGCTATCCTGGTGTTTGGGGTGACAGTCGCCCTGGAAAGTTGCATCATGCTGGTCGATCGCAACTTTGGCTGTCAACCACAGAAGAATTCCAACGAGGGATGCGAAACTTGGTACCTTCATGCGTGCAACTTCTCAGTGCCATGTTGGACAGAGATGATTTGGACCGAGAGTGCGACCCCACGTGGCAGCAGATGCAGAGAATTCCATCTCCAGTCGTTCAACGGAGTCCCATGAAGCAGCAGGGACAACACATCTATCTCCCCATGGCTAACAGAGTCCAGCTCAGTGTCAAGAGAGTCGAAGAGAGCGTGCCGTAGGTTCTAGACTGTGGAATTCCACCATGCTTGACGACGAGCGCACTGATCGGGCGACTTTGAACTCAAACGGGGACCTGTTTCCACTCTGGTACAAGCATGGTGGGTGTCGGAGTTTGGTGGTTACAAGCGACAGGAGGCGTAGCTACAGTAGTTCCTCCATCGTCGACACATATCCGCTTGGCTGTCACAACGCCATTCGAGCAATCCACTTGGTAGGACATCTCGGGTTGCATGTCTAGATCGACGCTGGATCCCTTGGGGCTGTTGAGCTCACTCACTTGTTCGGTTGGTCCTTTGCGATGGTTGAGTCATTGCAGTGCAACCAAGTGAAGATTGAAGGAACTCACAATCGAGCTGTCTTGCGCAAGTCATCGAGAGCTTTGGTCACCGTTCGATCTCAAGGAGCTTCCCAAGCTCGCAGTGCAGTTTAAGCGCATCATTTGACAAGGCATCGGGTTCGAGGCACACTTCTCGAAGCAGCTTGATGCGAATGGATGGATTGAATCTTTGTTAGCAGGATGGAAAGCGATTGACCCATGGGAGGACGACGGTAAGAACGGTGTCAAAACCACTAACAGAGTCTCTCTGTGTGTGCCTCCAGCTATTGATGTGAACGACGTGAAGTGGCGGCTTGCCATGGCGCGAGCATATTCCAAGCAGCATCGAATCTACAAACTCGGCAATCTGTGAAAGCTCAGCCGCCAAAGCAAGTGTGATGGGAGACTACGAACAACTTGCCGAGTCGAAGTCCTCCTCGAAGTCGCAAAGTCATCAGTTGTCGTGGGAAGTGTCGTTGTTGCCGATGTATTTGGTTTGTGAATCTTTGGCACGACCAACTTTGGCGAGCCTCAAATCCATGACACGTCTAGACAGTCGTGGTTGTTGCGTTTGTGAGTCATTGCCACGCTAAGCTCTGTCCCTTGCGAGTGTTGAGTCACTCCAGAGCGCACGTGATGAGATTCGAGGAGTTGAAATGCACTTCCAATTGAGGTGTCTCGCACAAGTGCAGCCTGTCGAGGGTCGTAAGCATGCGCTAGCCTTCTATCTTTTCGAGAACCACGACAGCTCTCCTCGATGGAAGGAGCCACAGCAGCAGCGGCCCTAAATGCTTTGCCTCGCGTGTTCTTGGCTCACAACCTGACGGTCATGGAGTGCATAAAACGGGATGGTAAGGCGATTAGTGGCACTTGTGTTCGTGTTTGTAGCATGGATCGCCCTGTTTGCCCTTTGCGTTTCAAGCAGAGCTGCGTTTGTCGTTAGATTACAAGCATGTGTGCTTTCAAAGTTGGAGCAACCGCCGTGACACGAAAGAGATTTTCATGCACGCAACGAACTTGTCTGTCCAAGCGATCAGTACCGACGACATGAGCTCTGATCGTTCCAACGGTGGATTCAGCGGCAGTCGCATGCGGCCATTTACTTCGCGGGAAACATCGCCGGAAAGCCGAGGCTGAGCCGCGGGCAACGACTGGCGAGCAGGATGACGTACAGACAGGTGCACTTTGACAATCCTGCTGTCCAGGAGTGGGCCATGTGAAACACAAAACCCCAAGGCGATCGTACGAACAATTGATTCCGGCTCAGGGATAGTCCGATATGGAAAAAATATGGAAATACCATATGGTTTCCCCATCACTGCGTGGATAGCCCTCACAGTCGACGCACTCTTGCCAAAGGTACAAGGCAGCTCACGTGCTTGCTCTAGCTAATGACATCTGTGTTCGCACTTGTTCCACGCCATGGATTTCGATGAACTTTCAGCAGTTATCAACATCATGGAGGCAAACACAGCATGGAGGAGTGCATGTGGACGGTAGCCTCTGGAGGTCGTTGGGATGCCAGGAACGTTAGCGTGGGCATGGGATGGACGTCAGTGTCCTACTGACCTCTCGTACAGACGCTCCAGCATTGGATTTGTCATTTCGCTTTCGATACCATGAGCCACATGCAGCCGTTTGCTATCCTTTCTCTTCACAATAGCAGCCGCATTCGCTTGAGCAACTTTCCACCAGAATCGACGCAATGGATTGAAGAAGCGGTGACGATGGCATGGCCACACAAGACAGAATCCACTGGTGCCATTGACCAAGCAGTGGAAATCAAATTGGGAGGATCGCCATGGAAGCCTAGCCTAGAGCAAGCCGCGCGCCTCATGCTCAACATCTTGACCATCTTTCGCATGCATGGCTACGCATTGTACACCTCGACGAACGTGAGCAATGGCTTTGGGAGCAAGGATGTTCTCTTCTTTGAACGCCGCGAGCCTTGCCGAATGTCCATGTTCATCGTGGCGCGCCACAAAGACAACAAACTGCGACTCATCGACGCCCCTGTCGACATGGTCGACGTCGTGACTGAGTGCATTCAATCCAACTACACTGGAGGTAGTGCCCGCGTCTCCGAGTACATGCCAGCCTGCCACGAGTTCAAGCTGAAGAGCGATCCATGGGAGGACGGCCGTTCCCCCCACGGCCGGCTCTTGCTGGCTCACTTGTTTGCGCAGCTAAATGGACATGGCTGGCGGCTCTCAGCCACGATTCTGCACTCCCGTGAGGACGAAGCTGAAGAGACTTGGTACTTCAGCTACGAACCTGTCGCTCAAGTGGTTGGCATCGTGCATGCCCCCAAGATGGACATGATGTAGACAACTTGGCTATAGCAATAATACGATATTGTTACAATACATAATCACCCCAAGGTATGCCGCCGACCTTCTATTCTAGTCGTTGTGGCAAGAGATGGCCGTCCATCGCACGTGGGGAACGAGAGAAGGAGAGATGGCACGCCGCACCTTGACGTTTCACTCGTGTTGCGCACGTAGTACTCGATAAACTGTGGTTGAGGAGTCGCAGCCCCTGACGGATCGATGAACACTGGCCTGCTACACAACCACATGAGCATTCACGCCGGTAGCGGGAAGGGATGGTACCTCTCGTCTTCCTCTTGGTCAACTTCCATGTCTTGGTCAGCCGTCGCCTCTTCCAATGGAGACCACGGCGGAATAATCTGAAGGGTGTCCACGAATTGGACACATTTGGTTTCGTATGTGATGAAGACTGGATCGCTCGTGACGACTGAGGGTCGTGTACGCTTTCTTGACGGGGCAGGGGCATCCCCTTGCATATTGCAGTCTTCGGTGACCTCTTCGGTCTCCTCCTGAACATCTTCGTTTGTGTCTGTGGATCCCGAAGCAATGCGGTTCGATTCTATATCAGAGTTCGTAAGAGAGGTGTGCGACCTCCAAAGTGTACTCTGTGGCCATGGGTTTGTTGGAGGTGGCATGCAAGCCGTCATCGGCCCATCGAGTCTGTATGAGAGGAAGCGGTTCAAGAGCGTGTTCATCTGCAGCTCGCGTTCGTCGTCTTGAAGTCCCACCGCGACTTGAACACGCTGTTCGATCATTTGCCTGGACTCGTACGACTTGAAGCGGTACGTGCGAGAGGACACGCCAAATCTACATCACATGAGCACTGCGATTCAAGGCGAGACGGTGGCATACCGAAGCTGAGCCCCATGGGAGAGGAGTGTCGGTTGAAGGGGTTCGAGTTTTTCGCCATCTAGGAAAGTTCCATGGCACGAGCCAAGGTCGATCAAGTAGACAGCTCCGTCGTTGTGATGGACTAGCGCAGCATGCATGCTATAGACGAGCCAGTTAGTGTGCCATGGCTTCCCGCAATCGCCTACCGTGAGATCGAGCAGTGTTCGAGGACAATATCGCAGACGAGGGCATTGCGTCCAAAGAGAAAGTACGGTTTCGAGTCGACATTGACACTCGTGATCACTTCGTTCGCTTTGTACACATCGATCAACGCAATCGCATGCGGTTTCTGCGCCGCTGCCCAACTTGGTGCTTGGAATGGAATCGTCGGTTTCCCGACCCGTTCCAAATACCGGCTGCTGTTCTTAAAGATGCCCAAATCCAGGCGTGGTAGATGCAGCGCTTCCATATCTGTAGCCATCTTGGTCGTCGTTGTGTGTCTGTCAATGAGGGTCGCGTCGCCAAGTCAGGAGCGAGATGAGACTGGAGAAATCCGTCGCACCTCCGTGGGTGTTGGCCACTCCAGTGTGTAACGGGTTGATATTGAACCCTCCACCTTCGAATTTCGACTTTTAGCCAATCAAAATTTAAGGTCTATTTTGTATTTGGGTGCTCGTCTATACAAACTCCAAGTGATCGAAACAGACTTCCGGATACGATGGCGACAATTACTCACAAAAGAGTAGGTGACGGCGGGCGGCGGTGGAACGCCATCTTCCACAACGCAGGGTGAAAGAGCTCGATGTGTACATTCATGTGGGCAAGCCGATCGACAAGTCACACACTCTTGTAAGCAACATCGAACGGAGTCGACGTGTACGCGACATGGTCGCCACATTGCCAAGTTACACGCGTTCGACAAATCAGACTCCTCTCGCTGGTGCCGTCGGTTCTGCCGCCGCCTCTCGCCACCGCCAGGAAGAAGATGGCGCGTTCAATTTTAGAAGAAGTAACAGTGCGGTGTGCCAAGATGTGTGGAACTCCTTTGTTTAGAAACAGGACCTTGTTCGTTCCTCGCAGTGTGTATGTGTTCGCGAGTGGGAGAGTGTGTTGCTCATCGGCGGGACGGCGAGAGAACGTCAGCGGCAGCCATTAGCACCATGCTTGCACACTGGATATGGGCCGACTCTCGAATGATTGTCGAGTGTTACAAGGCCCTTGGTGAGAGCGTAGTAAACGTTACAACAGCGGATTATCGAGGCTCGTCCACGATCGATCAATGCAATGCACGAGCTCAAAAGGACGTAGTTGCAGTGCGACTTGGGTGAACTCAGGGAACTACGATCAATCGAACGCAGTGAAGACTATGGAATCTGTGGCTAGTGTAGCAGTAGAGAATAGGGGATGTTGCAGAGCAGGACAAGTGAGACACGTTGTGTGTGTTGGCCTTGCGACTGTTGTGAGACTCGCACGACGGCTGACGGAATCTTGATCTGGGACATACAACTTCACAACAAATGTCGACAATCCAAAGAGTCTTCTTCCTCTTCCCTCATTTAACACAGCAGTAGACAGCGCTCTTCTCCTTTCTAGTCTAGTTATACTGGAGTCGCGGCATTGCTTGGCTTGGTCTTCCTATGAATAGCTTGGAGCTGAAGAGAAGCTGTTACACCATGCAGTGAATACTGTGTAGAATCTCAAGAACGTGGAACACAGTACATGGAACAGCTTGGACTTCACGCGTCTCTGCTGTTGGCTTTCAAGCGGCGGCTTCTCAAGGCCTTGGATGGACGTAAGCTGTCAGTATTCTGGAGATGGAAGTCCATCGCGATGGCGCCAAATGTATGGTGATGCAGTGGGAATAAAAAACATTAAAAGAACGTTTGGGGGAGTTTTAGCCAATAAAAGAATGAGTTTAAAAAACCGAGTGCAAGTCAGTCGTGATTGATGGCATGCATCTTACATATCCAAAAGAAAGTCAATTTTGCGAGGAAGCAAGGAGCAGGGGGTGATCCACCACTACAGTAGAACAGTCGTCGGTCAGGACAGACATATTTGGTCGTTGCCGCCTCCCATTTCGTGTACCATACTTTATCTATACGAGGACGGACCTTATTGTGATCGATGGACCCAAAGAAGCCTCACCGGTCATTCAGTCAACAACGAACTCGACCTTTTGCCGACGCGTCAACAAACCCCGCCGCGAATTCCTCGCTCTTTTATCGTGACTTAGACTTTTTCGACAGGTATGACGACTCCCTACACGCCACTGGCGTGCAGATCCTCACGTGTTTTCGTGCGTAGACCGTCGTACGAAGAAACACAGCCGCGGCCATCGCCCACACCAGCACATGAAACCATCGACCCTGTATGATTATCCCTGTCGACGAGCGCGTCAACTGACTTGATTTACAGGAGATGTACTCGGCGTACTACGATCCCTCGGCGAAAGCCAGCGACTTTGACGCCCTCCCGCAACGGAGAAAGAGCAGCATCGAAATGTTTTTATCGCGGAGTCCAAGTCAACATCTCGGGAGCGATTTCTTTAGAATGTCGCTGGACGAACCGACAGCATTCAACCTTGACGGAAATGCGCCGTCGAAGCCATTGCGATCTCCTTCGTTGCAAATGCCGCCTCAGCAACGATTTGGAAGCACCAATCAATACGAAAATGTCGATGAAGCGACGTGGTATCGAGAACCGGGCCATCACCCTCAACTGCGCAAAGATGACTCAGCTCTTTTGTATTCACGTACGAATCGAATCCAGCAGCAGCAGCAACAGTACCAGCAACAACAATGGCAACACCATCATCCGGCCTTGAATGCACCTCCGCCGTTGCCAACGACGGCTGGATATGGTATGATGCGTGCACCAAACAATATGCCATCGCGACGATTTCCAGCGCTCCTTTCGCCCGACAAGCCTCCGATGCTCAAGCAGTGTAAATTCTTTGCGCAAGGTCATTGCCGTATGGGCAACAAATGCAAATTCGCTCACATTACCGGCGGTGGTGGCAGTGGCCCTGGGTCAACGGCGTCGAGCTTTGATGAAGATTATCATCCATTTGGTTTCCGTGTCAACCCCGAGTTGGCATCGCCATCGGGTTTGCCGTCAGAGTCGCCCCCTTATACTTCGATTTCCATCGATGATATTCAAGGCCGCGTGTTTGCAATGGTACGACCAGACTCCCCAAGCTGTCATTGAAGTTATCACGCGTAGAGCAAAGATCAAAATGGCTGTCGCTTACTCCAAGAGCAGCTCGAGTTCGACGACCGCGCAGATTTGTGCGATGTCATTTACGCCGAGTCGTTACCGCACTTGGTCGATATGATGGTAAACAATGCTTCATCGTCGAGGCTTGAGCTTCTTTGCTGTAGGTGGATCCATTTGGAAATTATTTGTTTCAAAAATTGCTTGAGCGAGTCTCGGATGCCCAGCGTCTTGTGATTGTCCAGCATGTTTCTTACCACCTTGTCGCTGCTGCGCTCAATCTGCACGGCACGCGGTCTGTGCAAAAAGTGGTTGAAATCTGCGCCTCGTCGTCTCATCCGCTTCTCATTGAGCTCATTGTGGATGCTCTCAAGGAGGATGCCGTGCGTCTGTGCATTGACTCGAATGGGAACCATGTGATTCAACGAGCGCTTCAATTTATGCCATCCGAGTACAATCAATTTGTGTTTGACGCGGTTTGCGCTGAATGCACTGTTGTGGGCACGCATCGCCACGGCTGTTGTGTGCTCCAGCGATGTGTCGATGCAGCCAACGCCAGCCAAAAGAAGGAAGTGATCGCTCAAGTCGAGAAGCATGCGATGAAATTGATGCAAGACCCTTACGGCAACTACGTCGTCCAGTACGTCTTGGATGCTTGTTTGCCCGCGGATGCTCTTGGCGTGATGGAAAAATGTGTCGGGCACGTTTTTGAGCTATCAATTCAAAAGTTTAGCTCGAATGTGATTGAAAAATGCCTCGAATTGGCCCCGGACTACCTTCGGCAGACATTTGTCAAGGAAATCATTGCATCCCCTCGTATGTACCGCATGCTTCAAGATCAATATGCAAACTACGTCGTTCAACGCGCGCTATCGGTCGCGTCGGAAGAAAATTGCTTGCAACTCGTTGCTGCCATTCGACCGCATCTGGCGTCGATGAAAAATACCCAAGGTGGCCGACGGATCCAAGCGCGTATCCTCAAGCGTTTTCCTCACCTGGACGTTGGGTGGGACCCCGACTACGGGGACCTCTCGTCCCCTGCTGGTCCCCGCCCGATGAATCCTCATGGCAGCTATGGCCGCGTGGCCTAGTGTGTATAATATGAGTGTGTTATAGTATGAACAAGCAAGCGGTACAATAGGTGGATGTATTTTTTTCTCGATAAGAAAGTGAACCAGTTACTTGAGCGTTGCGTGGAGTTTGTTGATCAAACCAGTCAGCATGGTATTGCCGCCGAGCGATTCAATTTCGCCGAGAATGTCTTGGTACAAGGCATCGAGATATCTCTTTGTGTAGGTAAACGCGCCGATGTCGGCCATGTATTCGATCGCATGTTCTTTCACTTTGACGTTGGTCGTGCGCTGCTTGATAATATTGATCAGCCGCGTGTCGGTCGTGTTGGCATGGATGGCAAAGATCAGCGGGAAGGAAAACTTGCCTTCTGTTAAATCTTCGCAAAAGCTCTTCCCTTCCATGTAACTTTCGTCGACGAGATTGATGTAATCGTCACGAATTTGAAAGTAGAGCCCCAACTGATTGACGAGAGGCACGAAATTTTGCTTGTTTGCGCTAAACGCCTGCATTAGTCCGACCGCCAAGCGAAAGAGACCGCCGGTTTCTAAATGAAGTAATGTCAGACGGCATCGAACACGAGATTCAACGTACTGTTGATCACCATGGCTTTGTACGCTTCCTCGCTTGGACATGTGGTCGTGTCACGCCATAAAATATCCTGGCCTTGACCACGATGCAAGTGAAGCATTTCGTCGATGTATACGTCCATTGCTTGGGTATTTTGTAGCGAGTGGCACTTTTGCAGGGCCAAGAAAAAGACAAAATTCGCGCAGTTGATTGACATCGGCACTCCATAAATCGCATGGGCAACAGGTTGACCTCGCCGCAGCTCTGAATTGTCTTCGATATCATCAATCAGCAGGGATGCATCGTGCAAGCTACCAATAATCTCCTTGATGGTCGTCATCTTGTCTGTTGGAATTTGCAGCCACAATTGGAATGCATCCACAAGAATTGACCGCACGTTCTTCTGTGGCAATGCGCGGATATAATTCCATGGCTCTAGGAGTACCTAAATGGTCTGTTAGCTCCATATGCAAGGCTGGAATGTACTTACGCGGTCGTCATCAAGCGACGTGTTCATCTGCGAGCAGATCCAAGTTTGAGAGAAAATCACGATCCTTATCCCACACAGACACAACATTCATCTTCGAATCAAATGTTGTGAAAATAAATAATTATAGCCAATTAAAAGGGAATATTCCAAGTTAATCTAAAAACTTTCGTTGTTTTAGTGTCAAATTTCGTTGTTTTAGTCTCGAATTGCGAGGATAAGCATGTTCTTTCGGGAGAATGGGACGTCTTCTTTGATGCAAGAATTCCCTCTCTCTTGCGATTGAGTCAAGTGATTGATGGTCACGACTGACAAATTCCAACATAACACAACACTGGCTGAACTTGAGTGCGGTACAACAACAGTTCTACACAAACAGCAGCACTGTCAACGTCAAGGCGTGGACCAAGAGAAAAGTGCCTCTTCTATACAGTGAAGTCGATATTGTACCAACAGCTACAGAGCTTAATCTAGAGGAATATTAGCTCTCGAATCTTTAGTGCTGAGCCTTTGACAAACGTAAATATTCCATTTTTGACCAATGAGAACTCTCCAAGTCATATTGATGGACGAACAATAAATTAATACTTGCACGACAAACTGCCACGTCATAGCAGTACACTCTCATAAGCTTGAGCCTCTTTCAGCTGTACGCTTTGAGCAATTTGGCCGCGTCTGGACGATAAACATGGCGTGAGCTCGAGTGCTGTTGGGCACAGACCAAAGATTCACCGACATCGGAGCCGACGTCGTCGACAGATTCATCCTCCCCGTCGTCGTCATCGACAATAAATAGTTTCTTCTCTTCTTCAGGAGTGCTCAGCGCTGTCGACGAGATGATGTCCGACGCCACATTGACACAGCACGCTGTGCAAACACGGCGTTTGGTCGGGATGCCGCCATCTCGAACCAGCCACACTTTACTACAGCCCCAGCAAACAACCTACGACCGTCGCGTGAGTGATGGAGAAGGCAAAGTCTTGGAGCTACCTCGCCGCATTTGCGACATCGCGCTTTGGGTAGCAAGAGATTGAACGCTTTGTCACAGAGGCCACATCGCTGGCGACTTGCTTTTGGCACGAGGTCGCACTTGTTCTTGAATCCACTGCAGCTGAGGCGGTAACTACGGAGCATGCCGCTGAGTTTCTTGGCCATCGAGTTCATGTATCGAGAAGCGTGGAATTTGACAATGTAGTCGTTGACTCTCCCCTTGGGGTTGATTTGAGTGAGGTGGAAGACTTGGAGCAGATTTGGTTGATTCGTCTCGACAAAGACAGCGCCAAAGCGATAGATTTCACCGCGGACGACGCCGGGGGAATTCATCCAGTAGGGCTCCTCCCTCAGTTTGATCGACCTGACTGCTCGAACCCAAGCTCGAGTGCCTTGGATTTTTGTGTCTTGGTGGATCTACAGCTTATAGCTCAACTCAAACGATTGCCATCCATCCATACCTCAACAACGCAAAAGTCTCGAGGCTTGACACCCATTCCATTGAGCTTACTGGTTTGTTTCAACCAGTTCACGCCGATAAAGTGATGCGGGTTGTCATGCGTCGGCCTCTCAATGTTGTAGAGGCGAGCTCCGTCTGTGAAGATGGAGCCCGAGGCGTCAATGAACTGCTTGTACTCGGCTGTGCTCTCACAGTAGCTCATGCGCGCAACATCATCGAGGCTAGCTTGGAGAGTCGACACTGACATCCACGTCGAGACGTTGGGCGGCGCTGTCTTGTCCACTCCAGAGTAGATCTGAATGCCTTGGTCGTCAGACGAGAGCTGCCAGTTGATCGGACTCGTCGTGAAGAAGGCGTACTTGACCTGCGACGGTGCAAGATCACTCAATGAACGCCTGCATGTCGTACTCACCGCTTCCTGGGCCACTTGACGTGCAACAAGCTTGAGTTGACGGACATCGTCTAGATCCAGAGGCGCACATTGAAAGCCTGTCGATTCCATTAAACAACTTTGGTGTCTGGACTACAGTGGCGAACGTGCTCGCGGCCGAGAAAAGCGATTGTGATGGTAAGAACTGCGACTGTATGTGGCGATCCAGTCTCTTTTGCGCGTCGCAACGACCAGGTGACCAGATGCGCTGTGAGTACATGTCGACAACGGCACATTGTTGCTTCGATGCTGTCGACCATTGGCTCGACAGGGGGCTTGAGTACATAGTACCTAACCGTACGGTGGGTGCTCTAGATCCTTTGTGACTGTTGAATCAGACGGAGCTTGCCAGCCGATGCCAATGCCATTGACATTTCCCCCTTCATACTGTCTTTTCCATTCCCAACAACACGACGACACTTCCGTCGGCGTCTTGCCACTTGCTTGCGACTGTCCGTGATTGATTTCATCAGCGTCAAATTCTCTCAGATATTCAAAGATGATGGTGGCATCGCATGATACCGTAACTTGATGCGAGGACTCTGCAGCGCACCCAGCAAATCCCAGCGGGTGGGAAGCCCGCCTTCATCAAGAGCGCTGGCTGGTTCCAAGAAGGAGCCAGCGTTCGAGCATGAGCTCGTCGAGAAAGTTCCATCACGAGACCGCCGCCTGACGACAGAGAGACAGTTACCACACATGGATGGTACAATCTGAATGCCTCACCAAATTATTTTGAGCATGAAGCTGTCACCAGATATGAATTTCATGGTCAAATTATACCTAGAAGGGATCTTAGGTCGAATTTCCAATATAAATTAATCGTTCAAAATAGTTCAAATTGGTGTGAAATTATGACAGAGGACAGCTGAATGTCCTGTGAGGACATTTGGCCGTGTGAATCTTCAGCGACTGGACAAGGCAATAATGGCTTATGGTGAAAACAACGGTTAAAAGAGGCGATAGGTAAACATTCCGTTGAGATCGCGGCCATACAATTTGTATGTCTATTGAAGTGAAACATTCTCAACCATTCTTAAAGTCGTTGACCTTCAAATCCATACTAGTGAGTGAATGAGTGATGCCGAAAAGGCAGCTGTGGCATGCTTCTTGCAAGATGTTTCTAAGTCGAACGTGGAAGTGGTTGACCGTCGCAGCTATGCCGATGGTTTATTGATGGATAAACGACGTCGCATTGAAGAAAGCTCGCTGATTTGAAATTCACCCCGCCAACTTCCAATCTTGTCGAACGCTTGTTTTCTCGTGCGAAGTTGGTGAATAGTGATCTTCGCATGCGTATGTTGCCTCTTGATTTGGAGATGCTAACCTTTCTCTCGTGCAACAAGCGTTTTTGGGGACTTGGCCAAGTCGAACAAGCCATGGAAATGAATGATTAGGATGTCCCTAGTACACCTAACGACTGCATAAGCTACATAATGCATGATTTTTGTTGAAAATACAGCAATCCCATACGTCAATGATGCATGGCAATCTCGCTAGGCATTTTGATGCATTCCGACAAAGGAGTCCTTCGCAACTGGTTATGGACAATACAATTCAAACGCCCCTAGGTACGGCAGTGTAACTCTTGCAGCAAACTTCAGTATGGATGAATAATCATCATTTCTCCGATCCTATATACTTTAACTATGTCCCATTTTGTCCAATGAACCGCGCCAGGTAGATACTGATCCAATCAGAATTTTAATCCTGTTCGCGACACTCTTCCTGTCCAATCAAATTTATTAGGGTTAGGTAAGTAGGGTGAGTCGGACGGAGCCTCCGACATCGAAAAGTCGGAGGATATGAAAAAATATGAGTATGCATATACAAATTTAAAGAGCATCACATATCTAAGAGCATCTCCACCAGCACGTCTATTTTAAACAGGTGATATCCGCATAAAAACGTCACTTCTATTTTTATGATCCCAGTTTGTGGTTGTTCTCCACCAACACAGCCAAATGCAAAGCCCAGTCGTTGTCAGCTTGAAGTCGCGTTCGGAAGTAGATCTCGTGGCCGAACTCATTGACGAAGATGAGGAGGAGGAAATGCTCGCTGAGCTATTGCAAGCCAGACCACGTTGGATGTTGCATGAATCAGCCAAGCCAGGTGGATCTCGACCAGGCCGTTCATCCAACAAGCAACGTAACTACCACGCTCGTCATTTGCGGTTGATGGAGCAATACTTTGTACTCAATCCAGTCTACAACAGTCTAGACTTTCGGCGTCGCTTTCGTGTGAGTCGACGCCTCTTTGACAAATTGATGAATGGTGTCCCCGCCGTCGACAATTATTTCGAGCAGAAGGCTAACGCTGCTCGTTGTGTTGGCATATCGACACACCTCAAAATAACTGCAGCTCTAAGAGTCCTGGCCTACGCAACATCGTTCGACTCTATTGATGAAAATCTCGAGATGGCCGAATCAACAATAGACCTCTGCTTGAAACGTTTTTGTTTGGCTGTGCTCAAGGCATTTGAACCCGAGTATCTTCGACCCCCAACACCAGAAGAGGTGAAAAAGCTACTTGTCGAGAATGCAAGCAGGGGTTTTATAGGTATGATTGGATCAATTGACTGCATGCACTGGCAGTGGAAGAACTGTCCAATGTATGCGGCTGGAATGCATAAAGGAAAAGCTGCCAAGCCCACAAAGGTTCTTGAGGCTGTTCCTGACTACAGCTTGCGGGTGTGGCATTGTAACTTTGGCTCTCCAGGCTCACTCAACGACATCAATATTCTTGACCAATCACCATTATTCCACAACCTCCTGCGTGGTGAATCTGCGCAAGTGCACTTTAAAATCAATGGTACGACAACAAAATGATGTATTTAAATATTCCAATGCAGGACATAGCTACGACACACCCTATTTTCTCGTAGACAATCTACCCTAATTGGCCTGTGTTTGTCAAATCTATTGAGCACCCCCACGGCTCAAAGCGGCAGCACTTTTCTCAGTGCCAAGAATCATGCCGCAAGGACGTGGAACGTTGCTTTGGCGTACTGAAAGCTCGATGGCACAGAAGGCGCATCTCACTGTCGGCTGGGTTAGCTTGACTGTAAACAAGTTGATTTCCATTTGTTCTTGGACAATGCGCATGCGCATGTCAGAGTTCGTTACCGCACGTTCAGCAGCTTTCACCTCTCGAGCATACAGAGCCAGATTATTGCGTTCCAGTTTAGCCTTGCTGACACCTTTTTCGTCATTTTTGTCGACGTGTGAGATCGATTGTGAGGTCTTCGCTCGTGAAGTTGCTGTTTGATCATGAGTGAAGTCCTCGGACATTGTCTCGAGTGGCCTCTTTGAGGATCCTTTTCGCTTTTGATTTGCATCGCGCCGAGCTCCCCACTTTGCCGAGTCTTTTAGCAAGCTCCAACATTGTGCAAACTTGAACACTCCGTTAGATTTTTCCGATTCGTAGAGTGCAATGGCATCTCTTTGGACATCAGTAGGACTCCGCCAACTGCCAAGAGTTTCAACAACATGCTCGTAACAACCGACAAACTTTGACACAGCACGAAATATGGTCTGGAACCTTTGGGCAAGGGATTCAGGCGTTCTTTCCGCAACAAACTTGTCGTCTGCCCGAAGGATTTCTTCGAACTTGGCCTTCACCTTGATATAGAACTCATCACTGGATTGATAGATCCCTTGGATAGGATCACAGCTGACAAACAACCACGCGCTGCAAACGCCACGTCTTCATGCGACCGGTAGTTGACCCCTCGCACTTTCGACGGCTCCTCCATCTCAACCGTTTTCGAAATTGTCACCTGCTATTCCCGAAGCTAAATTTATCAGGCTGTTTGACATGAAATGACCCTTTTCTAAATTTAAAGGCAAGTTGAAAGGACTGGTGGCTCGATAATATCAAAATCGCGGTTAAATATTTGTGATACAACTTGAATAGACGCATCGGTGGAGATGCTCTAAGACATATTTGATCATCGTCCGACTACCATCTATATCCGGATAGCACAGGCTGTTATTCGAATTTCGCAGTCCACAGGGGGGCATTTTTCTTGTTCTGCGCACCCCAATCAATGGGCTTGGATGATTCGCAATCAGGGAATACCAAACGAGCAAGGTCAACAGCGCTAAACGCGTTCGGCAGGTTCCTCAAAGTGGAGAACGTTGCCATTGAGTATGTGAAGCAATGTATCCAGAATGACCCAACTGGACAATGTTTTGTGTCGATTATGGACAAATTTGGTATGTTTCTCGCGTTCAGCGAACGAAACTCTGGGAAGCAACTCGCCAGACATTCATGTATGCAGTACTACCGACAGGTGAAACACTGGCTGCTAGACCAGTTTCCTCGGCTTCGAGTTCATTTGGAATCCCGACTTCTCAAAATGGGTAGAACCTTAGAAAACTATTGCCTCAAACGAGAAGAAGGCGGGTTCGTCAGAAAAGCACCAGCATGTACGGAAAGCGATTTATTCTGTATGATACGGTATTTGTACACGAATGCCAACACCTTGAGTGACTACCAGGATGCATCGCTGTTATGTATGATGTGGTTCATGTTTGGACGTGCGTCCGATCTGTCGTTTGTTCAAAGACAAAACATTTCAATTGATGCGGGTGGTGTTTTTTTTGTGCGTTTGATCCGTCTCAAGACAAGCGAGGAGCAGGGGCTATCTCTATTTCCCTACTCCGAGCCCTTGATGTGTCCTCTGTTTACAATGGCAGTCGCATTGATGAACAAGTGGCTCCATGTGCTGATCTTCTTGACAATTTACCACCCACCATGTCCAGGCCAACTATACAACTCAACAACGATGTACCGTTGATTGATCTATTGGATCACCCTGATATCGTTGTTGAGGCAGAGACACAAGATGCACACTATTGCAACTCGAAAATTGCGCCACAGTCTACGCTGCACACCCACGTTAATCGCTTACTCGATTGCTTAGCAAAGGAAGCTGGTGTGAAGTTGCAACTGACATCGCATTCGTTCCGTCGTGGTGGTGCCCAATTTGCGAACAGTTCAGAGCACTTGACCGCTCGATGGATCTTTGACCGTGGCGCATGGAACGTTAGCACGACGAACAAGGGGTTTGGATATGTTTTCAATACTCTAAAGGAAGATCACAAAGTTGCTCAAGGCTCAGCGGACATTCACCGTCAGAGCGTGTTAAACTTGTAGTTTGATTGCCGTTTGATAGCGCGACAAGACAGCAAATCGGGCAAATGCAACGGCTTGTCTTTTCTGCTTGCTCTGGACTTGTTACAAGAAAGTACAACGTCGAAGGAGATGTATTAGATGTGTTGATAGCCTACTTGATCTTGCATTACCCGCTGTTGAAAGATTTAAATCCAAACGGCCCTGCGGCGATCCGTCTCGAAGCGTGTTTCACTCAAGCTGGTAGCACGATACCCCAGCTGCTCGCATGGTCGGCTCATCTCGCTACAACTATGGCAAATCCCAGCGAAAGCACTACAATCGATGACAGTACCTCAAACATTGAAACATGTGAACGCCAGATGATTCGGCATCAAGCTTCTGTGATTGACAATTTCATTCAGCATTCCAAACGCCAAGATGATAGAATAGACGCCTTGGAAAAAATGCTGTTTGCTCAGACGCAATCAACTATCCGCAATGACCAAGTTCAAGCAAGTCAAGTCGTCGCACCAATTTCTGTGGTCACTCCACAGGATACCACCAAGTGCCGCCGGCAATCCTCGACTGTGCCAGTAAAGTCAGTGTGGTTCGAGTGGTACACATTGGAGCCACGGTTGTGGATCAAATCCGAGAACAAACAGAAAAGGACAGATTCGAAGATGCTTGTCGCTTACTTGAAGCTGTTTCTTGATGCTGGATTTACACTCGATGAAAGCGCCACAACGTATCGCGACGAGGTTATGACTTTGGGATTGATCGTCGAGGAACGGGTGTCGAAGTTCTTGAGTCAACATGGGTCAAAGTCCAAAGGAGCAAACGCAGTGCTCAAGAAGATGCGCTCACTCCATCGGACAGTGAAGCTCAATGACAGAATTGCTACGTATCGAAGGCTTCTAAGTGCTGGCTCAATCATTGATCCATCTCCTTCCTACACACAAGATGTTCTTGACATTCACAGTCAGTAGATATACTGCTACATTCTCCAGCTGAATCAGCTAATACATCAACCTGTTTCATTCTTGTTCATGTCGATTTCATAAATCGCTTTGCTGCGTCTGACGCTTGTAAGTCAATTTTGCTATGATCGTGACTGGAATTGAACCAGTTCCTCAAGGACTGACGCCCTGCGCTCTACCAATGAGCTACACGATCTTTGGGCTGCCCTTGACCGTAGATTTGGTTGTTCACACTTTGTCCATCATCATTTGTGTTGGTGCCAAAGCTTTGAGTCTCGTTGGTCTGCGTCGTTGGTCTTGATGGTTGTTTCTTCGCCACACACAGAATGAACACTTGGCTTGGGCTCTTGGGTGGAAAATCGGGAATGATCTATCCGGTTACGTTGTGGCCCCCTTGTTGTGAGGCTGGAAGTCATCTCCCACGAAACTCTGCAAAACAATACAAAATCTCAGAGTCCTATTTCCTGCCTTGGCCCTCATTTTTGAATTGCCATAGAGTCGTCAGGTCGATATACTTCGACCAGACATGCTAACTTCGACTTCTCCAATCTCGGCCCACAGGCACTTTCAGAGCATTCTGTGAGCATGTACAAAAGCACCTCTCACAGCACCATCCAGTTCGAAGTTCGATTAAAGAGTTTCTCATATGTGTGTCACAGGTATTATCCTGCACTCTCATTGGTAGGATATCTTCTGATATCCGACCTCTCAGGTCGGACTTTTTATGGTATGGCCACGCAGCTCTAATTGTTCCATTGCCGTTCTTGATATTTTCCCAATCACTGTATCCACCAACTGATCCCTTCGTATCATTGCGACGATGCTGCGCCCTCTGTGCATGCTGACAACGATGGAATGCAAAACGAAGCACAAGTTCAAGTTTAACGTTAGGTGAAGCCGACAAGTTTGGCTTCAGGAGCGTAGATGTTCTGGAACAATAGTCCTGCGTCCCTCTGCGCAGACTATTTATACCTATCCTATCAGACAACTCACGAACATCCTCCCATTGTGCAGATTGGTCGAACCAACGAGTGGTCCCAGTCCAGGATGTGCCTCTACGGCAGTAGGATAGGCAGTTTGGAATAGCCATGAAGTAATCAAATCGTGTCAAACTCACCTCCCACGCAGTGCTCCCGGAAGTCAGAACAGTAGACAAAGTACCAAGAGTCTTTGGCATTCTTGTCGCTCTTGGTTGTCTGCTTGATCGTGGCGTAGAGTCGCCAGCCCGCAGAATTCAACTGAGCAAAGACATGAGCAACGATCATGGTCCCGAATGGCTTGAGTCCATCGAACCATGGAGAGCTCCAAAGCTTGAACTGCTGGCAGCCTGACGTGTACTCGGAGATGCGGACGCTTCCACCGGCGTAGTTGGTGTGGATGCAAGTCGTGATGAGCGCGACGATATCATGAGGAGCGTCAATTACACGGAGCGTGTCGTGTTGGTTGAGTGAGATGGAGAACATGGACAGAGTGCATGGCTCGCGCTGCTCAAAGATCAGAACATCTTTGCTCAATTCCAAGTTGAATATTCCAGTCGACGTATAGAGAGCGTAGCCATTCGTGTGGAAGGTAAACAAAATCTGCTGCATGAGACGGCGGGCATGGACCGTGTCCTCACCGTTGGGCAGCCATGGATATCCTCCCAGTTTGAACTCAACGTAGGTGTCCTTGTGCGGCCAGGTCGATGCGACTGCGTCAGTGCTCCATTGAGTGGCTTCGTTTGGAAAGTTAAACAATTGAATGCGGTCCGAGCGGTGCATGGCGAGCGTTGGGAAAGGCAGGATTCTGCTCATGGTCTTCTTGGAGGTGCTGAAGGAAGTTTAGAAAATGACAAGCGCAAGTGCTCCATGGACGCTCTCATGGAACAATAATGAAGAAGGCAACATGATTGCATGATGGTCAGCTACAAACACTCGACGACATCAACGACTCCAGGAGAGATCCCAAGAGCTTTACTCACAAGACGCTCTGGACTCTGCTTGGATTGGAAACTTCCATGACTCCGATCAAAGCACGAGTCTTCGTCATGTTGTTCCCAGCAGTGTTAGTTGAGATCACTTCCAGCGGATGGTCAGTGGAGGATTCGTCCCAGCCACAAAGCCGAAAGAACAAAATCTGTGCGTCCAAGCATCCGCTGGGAGTCTTTCTTGACTATGGAATAGACGCTCTTCTCCATGGTCATGAGTAAATCGGACGTCTCCCTCTCTCGTGGATGACCATTTTGTCACCAATGCTGGAAGAGATGCTTTGAATCACGATTAGCTCAGCCTACGACAAGTCCATCTTGGCGACTTTCCCAATGCCGACGACTTGAGCCAAAGATTCACTGCTGAAGTACCATGTTTCTTCAGCGTGGTCTTCTCTGGAGTGCTGAATGGACACTGAAAGACGCCAGCCAAGAGAGCTTAGCAGGGCTAACAAATGAGCTAGGTGCCGGCCAAAGGGTGAACTACCATTCTCCCATGGGTCGCTTTGAAGCGTGAACTCGTGGCATCCTGCCATGCTTTCTGACACGTCAACTGTACCCCCGAGATTGACTCGTTGGATGCACTCGGTCATGACTTGGACAATGCTGACAGGAGCGTCGATGAGACGAAGTTTGACGTTCCCGTGGCGTGCACGTATAAACATGGGCACTCGACTGGGCTCGCGGCGTTCAAAGAAGAGTACATCGTTGCTCGCAAAGGCGTTACTCAAGTTTGTCGACGAGTACAATGCATAGCCGTGTGATCGAAAGATGAACAAGATGTTCAGGATGAGGCGAGCAGCAAAGACTTTGAGAGTCCGTTGGGCCTTCCATGGCGAGCCGCCGAGCTGGACATCTATTGCTTTCGCTCACCGCAGCGAAGCGGAGGTCGAGTGAAAAATTTTCTGCAGGCGGATGACTCCGAGGAGGGAGCCCCCAACGTGCACGAAAAAGGGGTTTCTTTATATTTTCTCTCATCGGGTAAGGCGGCAGGTAGGCCGTAAGGCCGTGCCGCCACCCTGATGAGGCCTGCTAGAGAATGACAAAGTTTGGCGCTTTAACTCTTCCTGGTGATGGAGATATGTTCAATTTTGTAGTGTGACCCAAAAGTGTGACCTGACCCGGATATGACCTGTCTCGGACACTACCGAAATATTGTCTGCATGATTAGCATTCTTGCTGTACTTTGTTGGAACGCAGAAGCAAATTGCCACGCAGTTGCTCTCAAGTACTTCCTCCATGGATTTCCTCCAGTGCATTTCTCAAGTGGAGCCTCCGAAGTCTGTGGAGAAAGCTCTGATTGTAGTTCGTAATTCAATGGCGAGACGCAGTTTATACCGATTGACAGTCGTGGCTCAGCCTTGACGCGCTGAAAAGCATACATCGAATGAGGGTTTCGCCGTGGTTGTTCATGCAGTCGGTCTCTGCGGCGAAAATGCGCGTACAACTGCAAACCAAGGAGATCTTCAACGAGCTGCCCTTTGCAAACACCACTGGGAGCCATTGTTTGCTCACATATTGGAGCAGATAAGTTTTCTCGCTTTGAAGGCCGAAACAAGGTGAGCAAGTCGCCGAAAGGAGGCTCTACATGTCAATAAATGAAGCATTGCGTGGTATTAATAGAGATAATGGTTCGACAAGGTTTACATGCCGATGAGTTTCGCTTCGGGTTCATAGGAGAAGTACCACGTGTCTTTGGAATTGCGTTCGTCCTTTGTGAGCTGGTTGATCGCAGCGTAGAGTCGCCAACCAGAAGCATTGAGGTGAGCAAATAAGTGGCCGACAATCATCGTGCCAAAGGGTTGGTATCCGTCGGTCCACGGAGAGCTCCAAAGTTTGAAATTCAAGCAGCCTTGGGTGTAGTCGGACACACGGACGCTGCCACCCTCGTAGTAGGTGTTGATACAATTTGTCAGCATTTGTGCAATCTCTGGAGGCGCGTCAATCACTCGCAGTGTGTCGTGTTGATTGAGCGAGATGGAGAACATGTTGAGCGCACATGGCTCTCGGAGTTCAAAGACGAGAACATCCTTGCCAAAATCGTCATTGAAAATCCCAGTTGAGCAATACAAAGCATAGCCGTACATGCGAAACAAGAGTAAAATTTGCCGCAGGAGGCGGCGGGCATGCACGGTGTCTTCCCCGCTCGGTGACCATGGATATCCACCAAGTTTGAGCTCGACATACTTGGTGTCAGGAATGATCGAGATGGTCTTGTGCGGCCACTTGGCGTTCACAGCATCGGTGATCCATCCACAGGCTTCCTTTGGGAAATTAAACAAGCGAATGCGATCCGAGCGGTGCAACGCTAGTGTCGGCAAAGGCGGCAGTCGGCTCATGGCGATCCAAAGTCCAATTCAAGAATACCTTGGATGGACTCTAGGTCCAAGCACTTCCTGCCAACATCATGTGGACTCAATCTGTGCTTTTGATTGGTCCGAATAATTCCTAAATTCCTAATAAAGTGTGCAATAGGCAATGTTATCAATATAAATTTTTCGGACATCAAGTTTATGCATTTATTCAAGGAAATCGAGAATGACTGTCAACCAAAATGCCCCTGGCATCCCTGGAAGAATCATGATGACGCCTCCCTTGTACGACTTGACGACGACATAGGAATCCAATGGCGTTTGCCGCTCTGTGGAGGAGAAATCGCTCGAGCGGCGAGAGGGAATGCGCCCATGGAGATGTAGAACTTCTCGTTTCAATCCTCAAAGTGCTTTTTCAACGAGACGGACGCTGTCAGGCTGACACCGAACATGATACAGCTTTGTTGGTCTCATGAAAGTCATACATGACAGTTCATGCCCTAACTCCATGGCTAAGTTGGATTGAGAAGTCCAACGTTCAGTGTCGAATGATTGGCACTCGACTCGCATCTTGCGGCGGAATAACGGGGGCGTGTAGTAGATGGATGATCCAAGCGGCTAGAGGGAAATCTCATCATGGATTGAGTGACGATCTGGGCGGACATTGAGATGGACTGAAGTTTATTTCAACTTACGTGAAGCCAATGAACTTGGCTTCGGGGGCGTAGACAAAGTACCAAGAGTGTTTCGCACTCTCGGTCGTCTTGATGGATGCGTAGACTCGCCACCCTGCTCCATGCAAACGGGCGAAGATGTGACCGATGATGAGCGTTCCAAATGGCTTGAACCCGTCGAACCACGGAGAGCTCCAAAGCTTGAACTGCTGGCAACCTGCAGTGTACTCAGAGACACGGACGCTTCCACCGGCGTAGTTGGAATTGATGCAAGTCGTGATGAGCTCGACAATGTCAGCGGGAGCGTCGATGACTCGCAGCGTATCGTGTCGATTGAGGGAGATGGAGAACATGGACAACGTGCATGGTTCGCGGAGTTCAAAGACGAGCAAGTCCTTGCTAAAGTCGTCGTTAAAGGCATGAGTGGAGCAGTATAAAGCATAGCCATGCATTCGAAACGTGAGAAGAATTTGCTGTAGGAGGCGCCGCGCATGGACTGTGTCTTCTCCGATCGGCTCCCATGGGTAACCACCAAGCTTGACCTCCACACACTGGTTGTTTGGAACAACGGACACGTTCTTGTGCGGCCACTTGGCATGCACTGCTTCTGTGATCCATTGAGTGGCTTCCTGCGGGAAGTGAAACAAGCGAATTCGGTCCGAGCGATGCAGCGCAAGTGTCGGCATCGGTGGAACTTCCGACATTGAGTGTGCTGACTAGGAAGAGAAGTGTTGTCGATTGAAGAGATCCGTTGAAGTATCCTGACGAGCGCGGAACACGGTTGAGAGGAGCTCAAAGTTCGGCAAATCCTCCGAATGTTCGACGTGGACTAGAGTGGGTGCATGCTCTTCTGTCGAACAGTCGTGATCCCTCGCAGACACGTATGCCTGCGTGCATCAAGATTGTCAAACTCCATGGATGCGTCCGCGATGGCATTCTCATATCATCTTGTCGCAGAGACGAATGGCAAGGACTGAAGAGCCTTCCGTCAATCTTTGTCGTTTCATCCATGCAGCCAGACATTCGAATGCGTGCATTGAAACTTATCCCAACCAGCGCACTGTCCACCGTTTCCAGTTACTGCATGATCCATTTCATGCGGTTCTCCTTGGACTCTGCTGATTTGCGTCATAGCCGTGTCGAGATGTTTGTTGACGGAGCTTCAACGCCATCATCCAGGCAGGCATTAGTCGACAACACGACGTTTGACTCCCAGTCATGGCAATCCACTGCTCAATTCACGGACTGTCAGGTCGCTCATGTTTCGTTTGGTCCATGGCAGACTCATCATATCCATCAACTTTTCAATTTGAGCCAATCAGCGTCCGAGTTATCCTCCGAAACGGATGAGTCCATGGCCAACCTGACAAATCATTTAAAGTAGTTTAAGCTGTAATCATCCGATATCCGGATGATCGGATCGAGGAGTCGGTTATGTGCGGATGGAGTGGTGGTTTGTATTTGATAAGCGCCGAGGAATCATGGAAACCATCCATCGCTCCGAAGTACCTCCACATGATGATCTCTCAATGACTGATATGTCAACTCTTACGGACATCCAACATACAGAACGTGATGAGCTGGTGAACCTGATGGACACCAAATATGCTCAGGCCACCAACCAACATGCTTCATCTGCGATGAAGAAGTTTGCACAGTTCATACGGGAATACACAAACGACGAAGTTGAGGTATCAGCACTCACAGCAGCACATGTGAACGAAGACATGATGGGAAAGTTTTCGTCATTTCTCGTGGCAGATAGCACAATTGGGTTCTCCTCATCAACCACTTACTTAAGCAGTGTAAAGCGGCAGTTGGTGGACCAAACACGCACGACGTTTTTTATCGAAAGGAACGATTGGTACAAAAGTCTGCGCTCGGCTCTATGCAATAAGTATCTCCAAAAAGCTGTTGATGATGGACGACCGCTCCAAGATAAGGCACCTCTCATGACCATGCAAGATCTCTGCGTCATTTGCGAGAGTCTATTTTTGAAAGGCGAAACAACAGCTATCAAGGATAGAACACTTTTGTCATTTCAGTGGAGTCTAGTTGGACGAAGCTCTGACGTCGGCGATGCACCCTTTTCCCATCTCAAATGGTGTGAGAAGTACCTCCTTATGCGAGTGCTTCGTAAAAAGACACGACAAGAGCATTCCGTGGCCGTTTTTCCATCTGCATTCTTGTGGCAAATCGATCCAATACACTCTCTAGCAGCGCAGCTTGCAGTCGACCGCTTCTCTTTGTCAGACTGATTATTCAGCCAAATTGCTTTCGAAACGTCTCAGCAAAACAACACAGCAGCCTATATCAATCGCTTGCTCGAAAATGTCACAAAATCAAGCGATCCATCAGATCTTACACCTGGTTTGCGCTCTCATTCCAGCCGCCGAGGAGCTGCTGCAGTTGCTGCTGCGAGTTCAGATATCAATTTGAGCGACTTAGCTCACCGTGGCAGATGGCAACTCGACAACTTGAGCACTGTGCTTGAGTATATTTCACCTACCTGTAGCAGCGATCACAAGGTGGCAAGGGTGCTTGGGGGATGGGAAAACCCTGCGCGTGACATTCACCCTGCTACCTTTAGCACGAGCGACCCACCAGCGCTTGATCAGCGCGCTTTTGCCCGAAACCTCTTCTTGCACTATCGGGAACGGCTCGGTATAAGTGCTCTCATTGATGCTCTTGCTGCTTCCCTTTTACTCTATTTCGATCAAACATTTGGTGTCATGGCAACACACAAAGTGCATGAGGTGATGATTGAGTCGGTTCAAATGTCCAATGAGTCACTAAGTCGCGAGGCCGCAATTGCACAGCTTGGAGTGTGGGGGCGAGACATCAAGCAGCGTTTTGTCAGAAGCAACCTCAATTCAATCCCTCTTGACCGCGCCGAAGATAGTGACACGGTGATCGATCTTCCTGTAAAGCTTCCACTGAGCGACACAATCACTCGACTGTCAATTGCCCAACGTGACATTGCCTCAGAAGTTTCTGGTCTCTCGAGTCGGCTTTCATCTCAAGCCGCTGTTCAGGAGGAGCTTCTATCACTCCAGAAGCAAGTTCTGGCTCATCAAAAAGATATGATGCAGCAACAGGCACGACAAGCTGCCCTATTAGAAGAGTTACTGAACCAGAGCTATGGTGCTACCCCAAGACAATCTACAGTGAGACGGCAGGCAACACAAGAGCAAGAGACAGAGACAGCTCAATCTGCAATTCACTCTGAAGCTACAATAAGTGAGCCACCCCTCGACAGACCACTAGTGTTACCCGCAGAGCTGCCACGAACTTGGCCGAACGACATGTGCTCTCTGCGTGGCTGGAAGTTAGCTGATTTGGTGTATCGTGTATGGCTTGACCGTCTTCTGGAAGTTCCATGTGACTATCAGCACCATGCACAGCGCGACGCGCGGCAAGCAGCCTTGTTGGCAACTTCAGTACTGGGCGAATGGGCACCAGCACCGTTTCCTCTTGATGGCTCGTCTTCTGAAAAGGAAGCGTGGATGCGTAATGCACAAGCCTTAGCACGTGTAGCTCAAACAGAAATTATAATCGCGGTACGTACTGATGGAGGGCACCGCAAACGCTCACGAACAGGAAGTGTGTCGGGTCTACTGAAAGCTTGGAGCAAGAAGAAGAAGTCTAGTCATGTTGTATAAAGTCGTGTTTCTGTAAGACCATCGTACATGTATCCACTGTATAATCTTTTTCAGCTCTCATATGTCGCTGAGTAAATGTTGTCTGTGATCTCTTTGAGCTCTCATTTGTCGCTGAGTACATGTTGTCTGTGATCTCTTTGAGCTCTCATTTGTCACTGAGTTCGATGTCTAGTTGATACCACGTGCCTTCCAGGTGATTGAGTAAGCTATCCTGTGTTGATATCAATAAATATACCGAAAGGGAGCCATTTACACAATGCAACCAATCTCAAATGGCATACATGTTCGTCAATGCACTTGCTCGATCTAAGCGTCATTTTTGAGTCGCTAAATGGCTCATTCACAGCTTCCAGACGATGGGAAATGTGTCTACAGATCTGAAGTCATATTCTATCCTAATCGACATCGCGATGGACGTAGATATTTTACCATGGAGTACGCTCGGCTCATGGCTCATAATCTTCTTGGTTGCATGATCTCACGTCCGAAACCCACTATATATGCGTTCACATATAGCTATTGATGCGTCTTGGTCGGTTTTACTTGCCTACTAAGAGATATTCATTGATCTCTGACTTGTTTTCAAAAGGGGCAGCTTACACGTTCATCATCGAAACAAAAAAGTCGTATTCGTCGTTATACTCGGATCAAACGACATTTGGATAGCTTGATCCACGTGATCTGGACCTAGAGTACTTTGAATTGGCGTTTGGAGTTGCGTTCTTACCGTTGCTGACAGCCAGCCTTTGGGCTTGTGGTCGGCTCCAGGGAGATCGTGATTTGAGATGTGTGAAAGAATCGCATGAGCCAATCGTTACTCGTTGTGCAGGACAAATTCGAACTTCGAAGTGTGGTAGATGTTCGTCGGACAAGGTGCTATAATTCTGACAAATGGATGTGCTTTTCAAGTCGACTGGATATTTCCCGTTTAATGCTTATCGTCCGAAACAGTGTTGATGACAACGATAGATCGGACGTTCAGTCGGACGTTAAACATTATAGCATATGACGGTCGAAATGCAACTTTAGATTTTGGGGGATAAAGCTTCCGTCCAGCCCCACTTTTAAATTTCGCTCTACTGCCCACGATGACTTCCAACGATATCTACACCGGCCAAGCTGCTTTTGAGCCTGGTCTGACTATCAAGACGCACTCGTTCCCGGCCAAGACTTTCGATGAAGACTACGACGTGGAGATTTGCGCCTTGGACATCCACACCACCACGGGGGATGGGGAAATACGTTGTACCCCTTGATTGTGGGCCATGAGATCGTCGGCGAAATCATACGCGTGGGGGCGAAAGTGGATCCTGTCAAGTACGCCCTTGGCTCCCGTGTCGGGAATGTGCGGAAGCTGCCTCAACTGCAAGCAATGCAACCGCGGCAAGGAACAGCTTTGCAATGACGTTGTCTGGAGCTTTGGTAGCAAAACCCCCGAAGGATACATCACCCAAGGCGGATTTGCTGACTACTACCGCTGCCATTTCAAGTTTGCAGTGCCAATCCCAGACGGACTCACTTCTGAAAGCGCTGCACCGATGATGTGTGGTGGCATCACAACTTGTGCGCCTCTCAAGAACCACGGCGCAAGGCCAGGGAAGAACGTGGCTGTGCTCGGCGTGGGAGGCCTCGGCCACCTTGGCATTCAATGGGCGGTTGCCCTCGGCGCTGAAGTGACCGCGCTCTCGTCGTCGGACAAGAAGGAAGTCGAGGCCAAAGAGCTCCTCGGGGCTCATAACTACGTCAACTACAGTGACCCTGCAGCCGTGCAAGCAGCTCAAGGCACCTTTGACATTATTCTCTGTACGTCCTACGGCGACACCACCGACTGGAACATGCTCATGAGCATGGTAGCGACGGAGGGCAAGTTTGTTCTCGTGGGACTTCCCGAGAAGCCTATCGCGATGTCGGCCTTTTCGATGGTCCCCAGACAAATCACTCTCGTTGGCTCAGCTACTGGTTCCATCGCGCAGGTTGAAGAAATGCTCGCGTTGGCGGTCGAGAAAGGCATCAATTCCATTGTCCAAGTCATGCCCATGTCCAAAGCGACGGCAGCATTTCACCTCGTCCACAATGGCCAAGCCCGTTTCCGCATTGTCCTCAAGAACGACTAAGCTGACTTTGCCCAAGCACTACGCTTTGGATCTTCTGCATGAGCTAACTCGATAAAGTTTTGTGTTCATCCTTTGATCCTGACGACAATACTGCAAGTGTTAGGGCATTTATAGAGACTAAATGACGATTAGACATGGTCCATGTGCGCATTGAAGGTGCTGTCAGGTCCAGAGTAACGAGCGCCTTCAATGGATTCAGCGGCCGCAGCAATTGCTTGGACGTCTTCAGGTGACAACTTGATAGTGACTGCTTGAGCGTTTTCGACAATGCGAGTGGAAGTTTTCGTGCCAGGAATAGGGAAGACATCGTTGCCTTGAGCATGGACCCAAGCAAGGGCAAGTTGAGCAGGCGTGCAGTTTTTGGCCTTGGCAATGTCGAAGAATTTAGCAACTTTGGCCTTGCTGGCTTCCAATTTGTCACCCGAGACGAGGAAGCGATCGACGCCAGTCGTTTTCTTCGAGCTTGTCAAATGTGTCGATGGCTGTGAGGAAACCACGGCACAAAGGGGAATAGGCGACAATTCCAACGCCAAGCTCACGGGCGGCTGGGACAACAGCAGCTTCCAAGTCACGGGATTGGAGCGAGACGTGCATTGAGGACACTCGATGAAGCAGCACTCGTTTGGTCTTGACCGCGTTTGGGGATATCGAATGGGTTGGAGAGCAACAGGCTGTCGTCCTGCCGAGTGTGTTGAGGTTTCTGTCGAAAGGACATTCAGGAAGTGTGAAGCCAAGCATTTAAAATGGTTTGAAATGTGGTGTGATAGCGTTGCATGACGTGTGTGTGCGTTTGGAATGGTTTTGAAATCCATCGTCTGCCGAAGGATATCAATCCCAAGCCGTATTTAAAATATACTTTAATTCACCAATCACTTTCCCTTTTGCTCGCAAATTTCGAGATCCAAACCCACGATCGAGACGCTCTTAAAGCAGGTACGACGACGACATGGATCCGAGTCTCACGCAGCACGTGCTTAGATTACTACATTCGACGTCCACGCACCTTGGAGTGAACAACTCCAAGCCCTCGCGGACATCAAAGCGGTGGTCGAACAAGTCCTCCAAGTGGACTCGCTAGACGCCGTCGTCGACACATTGATCATTCTCACGGTAATCCTTGTCGCGCATGTCCTTTGATTGTTTCGAGTGTGTAGGAACCTTTCAAGACTGACTGTGGATCGAATCGGTCCGCGCCGACGTCGTCCATAGAGCGCGTGGATTCCTCTGCGGTCTCGCGACCACGTTCGGCTTTGCCTTGGGCCAGTTTGTCGACGATATGATGGTGTCGCTCATCGACGCCGCACGGTCGCACGTCCAGAAGATCTGCCAAGCCGGCGACGATTGTGTGGCTGTGTTGGCGAGTCCTTCGCGATACGACGTCAACAAGTTGATCCACATCTTTGACACTGTGCGTGGAGGTACGTTTGCTAACACATTGTTCTATCGCCTCACGGGAACGCACGTAGATGACGTACGGCTGCTCATCATGAGCCAACTGGAGTTCATTGTGAAATCGTGGTCCCAAGCCGACTTGGACCCCTACGTCGAAGGCACCAGGAACGTCTTGGCGAAAGGTCTCCATGATAAGAGCGAGCCAGTGCGAGTGAAGGCTCGCGACATTCTGTCTCTGCTTCGTGATACGCGGTACAAATACCTGTTGTGGATTTGTGTGACCTCTCCTCTCGGGTAGGCACGAGACATTCCATGGTGTTCTGGAGACGGCCGTCAAGGAGCCGATGTGACATTCTCTTTATTACCAAAGATCGTGACCCGATTTACTACGAAAATGAATCGGAGAATCCGTCGGCAGTCGACTTTGCTCATGCACAAGCCGCATTGGCTGCCGCTGAGGCTGCCACTGAAGAAGTCCCAGAAGAAGCTGAAATGACTCCTGCTCCTGTCGTCGCTCCTGTTGAAGTGGCTCCTGTCGTTGTTGTAGCCCCAGTGGTCGCTGCTCCTCCTGCCGCTGCACCTGCTGCTGCTGTCACGGATGAACCCGTGAGTGTCAACCACGTACTCCGTGTCTTCTTGGCACACCGCTTCAAGAAGCAATTGAGTGAAATCGATGACAACGTTACCATTCACGGTCTTGCTGCCGGTAAGTCGGCCGCCCAAAATGAAGTCGTGGGTGAGTTGGAAAAGGAATTCGGTGGAGGTGTCGATCGTGTGCCTGAACTCCCAGTGTCGATTTTGGCCACGTCGTTCAAGTCGTACAAGCAATTCAGTCCTGTCTTCACGACATTGACCACGGACTTTGTCCGCAAGCAACTCCCTGGTGGCTTCAACATCTCGCAAGTCAAGAGCTATTTGTCGTCTGAGTTTGGCCTTGGCGCCGGTCGCACGGACAGTGTCTTGATGCACTCGCTCTTGTTCCCACGCGTTGTGCGTTTGGCGGACAAGACGGTCGTGGCTATCCTCGGCGACAAGGCTTGGTTCACTTTGGCCGCGAACCAAACCCTCGCAGCTGGTGCGAGCTACAAATTTGATCTCAAGAGCTCGTGCGTGTATGCCGATGGCCATTCGACCTTGGCATCGTTCGATATCCAAGGTTCGGTGTACGGTGGCCCCAACTTTGACCACCTTGTTGGTGCGGTGGCAATCAATGCAACTGGTGTGCCAAAGGACCCCGTGGCATCGTACTTGGACCGCGTGGCTCCTATTGCGACCGAAGGTGCCAAGACACAATGCAACTTGCTTGCCACTCCCGTGACGATTGAGATTCCCGTGTTTGATGGTGAATACGTCCGTGCCTCGCGTGATTTGAACCCCATCCATCGTTGCGCGTACTCCGCAGCCTTTGCCAACTTGCCTAATGGCCAGCCGATCATGCTCGGCATGTGGACGGCCACCAAGGTCCGCAACTTGATGATGGATGTGATGCGTGACCCAGTTTACTCTTTTCAATCAAGTCGACAAGTTTGAACAGAGCTGTCTCGTCTAACAATTTAGAGCCAACACGGCTGGGATTTGCTGCGACCATGCCAAAGTCAGACATTCCGCGCTCGTCACGTTCAACAGCGTTCTGCATGACCATTCCCCGCAAAAATGCAAATTCTGCTAAGTCTGGTGTGGACAAAATCTCAGCGAAGGAACTCAAGGCGGCATATTCACCCAAAGAATGCCCAGCAAAGTAACAATCGTTTAGCACAACACCATGCGACTTGGCTTCGTTGTATAGAGCCTTCTCCATCAATACCAAAGCTGGTTGAGTAAACTGGGTTGCAAATAGAAGACCCATTGGGGCGCTAAATGTAAAGCTTTGCGTCCTTCCATTGATGTCAGGGAAAAGAGGCACGGATTTGAATCCAGTGGGAAAAGTCGCATCTGGGCTATCACAACGAAGGGCCATGTAGTTTTCACGGATGCTCACGCCTCGTTTACCACCAAAGTGAATCGTCAAACTCGTTGGGTTCTTACGAACGATTTCCAAGATAGAAAAGCCAAACTTGTTCGACAAGTGCTGGTCACCTTCGTCCCAAATCTTGCGCACGACAGGTGACGTCGCGTACAAGTCCATGCCCATGCCAACTTGTTGCGAACCTTGACCAGTGAACACAAACGCCGTCTTTGGCATAAACACACTGGCCTTCGCGCCAAACACGCTCTCTCCACGGATGTTGGCCACATTCACATTCAACAAGATCAAGCCGTCACTGACGCCAGATTGAGTCACTTGCAAGAAGAGTCGTTCGTCGTTGTACACCATGCCCTTGAAGTCGGCATGGTACGATTTGAGTTGAGTGACTTGGAACTTGTGTCAAGTTGTCAACTTCAACGTCCAAGACAGTCAATATGTCGTGGCTGGTGACTTGGTCAACTTGGAAGTTCTCTCACGTGTTATGACAACTGTCCGTGAGCAACCTTCGGCATTAGACTCTGTTGGCCTGGAAGGTTTGATTCAGGAATCCTTGGCAGTTGTTGAATCCCAGAAGAATACTTTGGCGAGTCAGGACAAGCCATTTACTTTGAAGCGTGGTACGGCTACGATTCCGTTGAGCGGGCTCGATGTTCCATTCCACTCGCGATGGTTGCTTGGTGGTGTGCCAGCGTTCCGAGAGCTAATGCGTCCCAAATTTAAGAAGGAAATTTTGTATGGCAACAGACATGAGTACATTCATGACCGTTGTTTACCAAAGGAAGTGTGTGAGCGGTCCCCTCTGGCCAAATCGCGGGGGGAATGGACCTGGACGGCTTTCAACTATAACCAAGCCGCTTAAATACATAACCAAGCCACTTATCGTATAAGAAAGCGAGTGGGCTGTCCTTGATGCGATCCCTGTGACGCAGCTTTAAGGGCATATCGAGGGGGCAGTGTGTTGACGATGACGAGGACCCCTTTCCGTGAGGCAGTGCACGCTGAGTCATTCGACATGAGAATGCGGTTACTCTTTTAGTGAAAAAGACTGGCCATTGCGCGCGTTGTCGTAGCAAAGGCCACCACAATATCTCGGCTCAATTGTGCTCGATAGACTCTTGCTTAGGATGGACACGTTGAATTTTAAAGGCTGCACAACGAAGTAGATTCATCGCAGCTGCAATCTGCAAGTCTCTCGAAGTTAACTCTCTGTGGTTGTGAAGTGGTTTACCTCGAACCGACGAGGACGGGAGAACCATCCATACAACTCTCGGTCATCAATAGCGTCCATACTGGAATTGAGAGTTTCGTCGACAAAGTCGAGCAGTTTCTTTTGTTGATGATGTCAGGATGCGATAAAGTCTCTAAGCAAGACATACTTTCAACGGCTTTCGGCCGTCAATCTGGCGAGTCAGGACTTTCTCCATGATATCCGCAATGGCCCGGACTTGGCCAGACTCCACAACGTGGAACACAGCGCCCAAATCAATGCCATGGCTTCACTAAGCAAGTTAGCCAGTTTCACCATTACCTCGCCGTAGGATACGTGGTCCAGGCCTTTCGTACGCACTCGTCCATTTGCTTGGAACCCTCGAAGCAAGGGTACGCGCTGTTGACATGGTGAGACTAAAAACGACGAATCGACTTGGATAGGTTGGTGCTGACAAGCAATTTCTTTTGCTTGCTTCGTGACGTCCTTACCATCCTTTGTATCAAAGCAAGATGTGGGAAAAGGTTACCTTGGGCTCAAATGCATCCATCATGATCACAGTGTCGGCAATGGAGAAGTAATCGCCAGCCCCTCCGACCACCAAGATCGACGAAACTCCAAGATCTTTGTATAGAGCTTGAGCCTAAAGCAACGATCGTCAGAGCCCTTGTCATGTCTACTTATTTTCGTCAAGAACGGCGAAATTGGCTCTTTGCTTTTGGCCACAAGTAGCTGCATCTTCCTACAGCTCCACTGAGTCGATCGACTTCGGCCTTGGAATACCTGTCGCGAATCATGAAATTGGTTGCACATGTATCTTCATCCATCAGCAAAGTCGTTGCCCCAGCCTAGACGACGTCGGTATCTATTGAAGATGAAGGCACACTAAATACCTCGAGAGCTTCCATGATATTGGCAGCTTGTGAAGTACTTCCAGACGCATTTGTGGAAGAGGAGTCAGTTGTAGTCTGACCTGTCGGTAGATCAGAAATGAATGGACTCACGTCACACGAGACGACGTTGCGGCCATCTTCAGCACGTCATGGCGCAACCCTTGGCCTCGAAGTTCATTGTAAGCTCCGTAGTTGCTCCCATCAAGACTCTGAATGACTGAGCTCAGCGTCTCCCAAGTACGTTCTTGAATGTGATGTCTCGAACGCGAGCGCTCCATCGCCATCGACCCATGAAGATGCTTGGTGAATTTATCCAGATCCGGATAAATCATGATATATTCATGGAAATTGAAAATTTATCGAAATTTCCAAAATTTAGTGAATTTTTCTCCAAAACTTGAATTCGAGACAATTTTCGTGTCCATTTGAGGCTGGTCGGGTATCGTCGATGTCGTCGCCCATCGATGCCATAAACCACGAAATTAGATATGATTGGTTCATTGTATCCGGAATATTCCATATGTCGATGTCTGGGACGATGTTTTGAGGGCATTTCCAGGCATTGACTCTGAGTCAGTGTCAGTCGTGGTTTGGCTTGCTGCTTGCCGTACGCATCCGCACTGAGATACAAGAGAGATGAGCAAGAACAAGCAAGCAAGCTCCAAGTCGCACATAGTGTCAAGGTTGGTCAAGGCGTCGGGCAGAGCCACACAAGCACCAATATCTGAGGGTACGATCAGCTTCGACACTCTATCCTATTGTTGTTTGTAGAGTTAGCTGATTCGACTGACGCGTACGGAGAGTCAACATCAAAGCCCAGAGGCGAGGAGTCCAGTCAAGCTGTTTGGTGCGACATAAGCGTTGCTCTAATGTTTAAGCTTCGATACAAGTCTCCATTGTCACTGCGATTTCAAACAAGAAATAACAACGACAAAGGTTTGGCGTATGGATTGCTCGCTTCCGAGCTATCAGTTGATATGAGACGAGTATTCACACAAAGACAAGTAAAAGATAAGGTAGAAGTTGTAGTCTTGCATTGCGATTCACAATTGTAGCTGGCTAAAATGAAGTCTGAGTGGTCCAAGTCGAATCCCTCAACACCGCTGCCAACAGGGAATGATAGTGCAAGGTTTGATCCAACATATTAGAGATATCAAATGATTGAATAGGTTTGTGCCTGCCCATTATGATGTCATGTTGGAGTATTGGGGTGACAAAGATGGTTATCGTCGTGAATCGCTTATGACGACGGATGATGGGTTCGAAGCTGAAGAAAAGGATGAACCAAATCGATTCAATGAGATGGCTGCTGGATTTGATGCTCAATCGGACAGACATCATGAGGATTAACACGAATGTAAGTTGTGTCATTTCTTATTCGATTTACATTTTATCTTAACAACTAGTTGATTCATGGAACAATGCAAAGCATGCACAGCGTGATGCACGCAACAAGAAGCGAGTTTTTTCTCGCACCAAGGACGAGACGAAATCATCAAAGCAGAAAACGCATGCTGATGCTATTGAGGCTGGTCTTTTTGCAATAAAGGATGGACTGGTATCACTTGGACAAGCAATGAGCTCAAGTGGAAGTGAACGAGCAATGAGCTCAGGTGGAAGTGAACGAGCGACGAATACAGCGACCATGGACGATGTACTGATTGCTATACGAGCTCAAACAGAAGCAATGCAAGCTCAAGCCCAGGCATTTCAGCAGTTTATGAATGCGTTTGGTAAGCAACAGTAGACATAGATAAGAAAGGAAATAAACAAGTAATGTCATTTCCATTGAATTATCTCATTGAATTACTCAACGCATCTCGTTTCGCAATGGCAATACTACGGAGTAGTGATGATGGCTCAACTTCTGTTGGGTCGCTTGGTTGGAAGTGATTATTTCGATCATCAAAATTGCTGAACATGTCGTCGTCGAGCATAAGCATCATGTTGTGAAGTACGAAGCATGCGGTTACATGCTTGATAGTTCGATCGAGGGATTTCTCACTCATGACGCACTTGAGTATTCTGAAACGTTCCTTGAGACGGCCAAACGCGCATTCCACGGGCATTCTGGTTGACGAGTGTCGAAGGTTGAACACATTTTGATGATAATTAAGCGCCCCGCCTTCCTCTCGATGTTGATATGGTGTAATGAGCCAAGGAAAGAGTGTGTAGCCGGAGTCTCCAATAAGAAAGGAGCCCTGTGGAATGATGCTGCGAATTGTTTGACCTAGTCTAGACACTTTCCATATCTTCTTATCTGAAAAGGATCCTGGTCGAATATCAACCGACATAAATCGCATATTCGAGTCCACAACTGCCTGGATGTTCAATGACGGATCTCCATGTCTGTTATAAAATCCATCGTAATCCTTAGGCCGTTGAATATCGACTAGAGTGCCATCGATAGCACCAACTACTCCATGAATATTTCGCCTCATCGCAAATCCAGCTTCTACTCTAGCCCATTCGAGTGTAGTAGTAGGCCAATTGATCCATGTTTTCGCGTGAGAAGAAACAACGTCACTAAGCAGACTCACAACATCAATGCACCAAGATTTTGACACGCCAAACACACCCGCAGTTTCTCTAAAGCCACCTTGGCTACCCAAAAAATACAAAAACATAGCCACCTTCTTTTCAAAAGAATGGGCCTTTCGTTTCTTTTCTATGTCATTGCGCAAAATCTCTACAAGTCTTTCAAATGTCCGTTGGCTACAACGTAAGTTGTCGAGGAACCATTGATTGTACTTGTGGTCGCCCATCATAGAATCGAAATCAACATCTGAAATTGTAAGGACATTGTACTTTTCTCCAACAGAGGATAGAGCACACATGCATATACACACAGCAGACATAGCAGAAGCGGTCGCTGCAATTATAGCAGCCGCATTCGCCATTCTCAACCAGACAAGAGATGGAAAGATGTCAGATCTGACGTGAAGTCATTCACCGACCACAAAATCGGGAGCGTTGATGCTTGAGTTACGGTTAACATATATACGGATATCCGGACTGCAACGGACATCGACATCGACGATTCCCGACCAGCCTCTTTCAGAACCAAGCCAGGCACCACTTGGGTTGAAACCATCCCGCTCTAGCTGGAGATTTCCGCGAGCATCGTCGTGCCATGGCCATTCAATTGTTGCCAAGTCTCTTTGCCTGTAACATAAGTGCATTTTTATGGAAGAGATTGCGTCATATCATCGCACGTTGTCGATTTTTTCGAGTTGAGACTGCTTCTGTCACACGTCCCCAAAATTTAGCTGTCATAAGAGCATCCACACCTGGACTATGTCCAAACTGCAAACTTCGTATTTCCGGATAAAGATTGTTACTATCCGAACGATTTGTACTACTGTGTCCCAAAATTTAGATTTTCGTGTCCAACCAGAAAAATATAGACACGAAAATCTAAATTTTTAAAAAATTCGTGTCCAACCAGAAAAATATAGACACGAAAATCTAAATTTTGGGACACAGTAGTACAAATCGTTCGGATAGTAACAATTTTTATCCGGAAATACGAAGTTTGCAGTTTGGACATAGACATAGACACTCCCCGTGTGGATGCTCTAACGAGACATCTGGAGAGTTTGGACCGCGCAGCCAACTGCTGTGTGCTCTCTGGATCTCCACACTCGACAGGCACGCTTTAGCTGTATTCTGCCGACTTTGATACATCGTTCTGGTCTGTCAGGGCCGGTGTGCTTTCGATATATATCACCTTTTCAGAGGTCGTACCAAGTCGAAGCGAACGATTCTCACTGGAGCTGTCTTCCACCGTGGCCATGATAAGCAGTATGAATGAAATTTTGATGTCTTTGCTCTCGACATACTAACGTTAGTACACCATTACCTCATGCGCGAGCTGTGTGAAACGGCGCACCTTGTGCTATGCTGGGGAGCATGTCCCATTATATCGTGGTCGTACTGTACCTGTATGGTACTTTTGCCCTTGGCCAAAAATTCCGCGATGGATTACAGGCTAGCTTTGACCATGCTGTTCGGTAACCCATGTACTTATTGCTCCGATGACGAGCATCCTCTGCGGTGAGCGTATCGCAGCCGTGAGAACGAGGTATCGCGCGCCGCCCAATTTTTAGGCCAACTGCTACACATTTGTACATGAATCCAATAGGATTACTCACGGGGCGCGGCGCATTGTGCGATAAATTTTTAATCGACGTCCTTAAAAAAATACATCAAGGTCTTGGTGCATTTTAATAAAATCTCATATTTTTGGAATAGAGTATATGGGATTTTTTGGTTGGACGACTAAGAGTCCAAGGACATCATGTCATTCCCATCAAAATACTCTATGAACTACCATTCGAATGGATAGTTAGGGACACACAAGGCCATTTTAGGCTTTTTAATAGCTATGATATGGACAGAAAGCCTGGAATCACCACGGGTGGTGGAGATTTTATGCTGAAATACATCGTGTACGTTAACCTCGGAAATGTCATCTTGCCCAGTCTTGCTCGGAGCGCCAGCCGGCATTGGAAGACATCGAAGTTTCTCAACGGCACTTTTCTGAACTTCGAAGACATACAAATTCCAAGTCAAAAAGGCCATCTCACCGTTTTTACTGGAAGGTATACTAAACGCAAGTCGAACCGAATTTCGAAGGAGGAACGATGTACTTTATCTTCATATTTGTATAGTGTTGTCAGTGGCAATCGTCAGCATGCAGCCGCAAGTGTGAATATTGCCAGAACAAGAGCAGAAGGGAAGGAGCGAGCAGAGTCCGCTTGATCTCATCTCTATCTCCCTTGACCTCGTAGCTCTACATCACATTCTGGATGAAACAATCGTCCAATCCACCCTCTAAAGATGCGCCTGATGGCGCTCGACGCTCGGTGCACAAACAGGCGTCGAAGAACTACTTCCACTTGGAGTCCGACATGAAGCGCCAAAGCATGATGGATGCTGATAACCGATTCAGCCAACGTCTCTCGATGATGAACGTTATGCCTGCCAAGCAAGCTGAGTTCCTTGATGAACCATCAATTGATTATTGCTGCGATGTACTTCAAGCAAAGTTTGGCTTCCAACAGGGTTCAGTTGACAACCAGCGAGAACATGTTCTTCTCCTCCTTGCCAACTGTGCAGCGCGTGCCAACTCTGGGTCTGATGATGCCAACCACCACGTTCGCTTGCTCCATGACAAGCTTTTTAGCAATTACAAGGAATGGTGCGCTTTCTTGGGTGTAAAGCCTCTCAAGTACCAACAAGTGCCAGCAAACACACCACTCACATCTGTGTTGCACATGGAGCTCATGTTGTACTTGTTGATCTGGGGTGAATCTGCCAATCTTCGACACATGCCCGAGTGCTTATGCTACATATACCATCAATTGTTGGCGAATATGATTGCTGACCCTCATCACGGTGATACCCGTCCTGCAAACTGGTTTTTGAATGCCGTTTTGCGGCCCGTTTGGAAGGAAGCCTCCGTCATGCAAAAGAAGAATGCTTTGGGAAAGCACTTGGAGCATACCAAAGTACGCAATTACGACGATTTGAACGAATTCTTCTGGCGCCCTGGCTGCCTCAAGATTCCCGTCGACCAAATTGGCGCCGCCCTCCATTCCACGGCTGGCAAGACCTTTTACGAGCACCGCAGTATCTTCTCGCTCGTCCTCAACTACTACCGTATTTTCCACTTCAACTTTATGTTCTTGATCGGGATTGCCATCCTCAATTTTGCTGTGAGAATCAGTCCCAACGGTGGCAAATCGGGCTTTGACCAATTCAGCAAGATTGGTACTGTTGTGGAACCCTATCTCATGCGCGACTTGAACAAAGCCTGCGCTGTCCTCATCGGATCCCATGCCTTTCTCAATTTTTTCAAGTGCGTTCTCGAAGTCGGACATGGCTTCCAATTGTTGACTGACCCCAAAACCAACTCGGCCACCTCGTCTCGCTCCATGACCTATGGCATGGCCCTTACCATGCGTTTGGTGTGGAATCTCCTCTTCACTGCCGCCTTTGCGCTCATGTTTACATCTGCTCCCCCGAAGACTGGTGGTACTGACATTATTAGCTACTTGGCCACAGGAACTGCCGTGTACATTGTGCCTGGGTTGATCATCTTAGCCCTCCAAACATTCTTCCCTGGCACTGGTCGCTCTTGGTTCTCCAAGTTTATTCGTGAGGGTGACAGTTGCTACACTGGTCGAAACATGGCCCCTCCGTTTTCGTTCCAAATCCAGTACTACCTCTTCTGGTTTGTTCTCTTGGTCAGCAAGTTTTTCGTTTCGTATTGGGTGCTTGTTGGACCATTGGTCCTACCTAGTTTGGCCATTTGGGAAATGAAGCTCACGTATGGTGAAGGTTCGATCGGTTCGTACCACAACTTGGGTGTCATTGTTAGTTTGTGGGCTCCCGTGGTCTTCATCTCTAACTACGATACCCAAATTTACTTCACTATCTTCCAAGCAATTTTGGGTGCCGTCATGGGCTGGATGATGAAGGTAGGCGAAGTCCGTGGCGTGGAAGCGTTGTCAAAGGCCTTCCGAGTTGCCCCTCAATTGTTTGATACCAAGGTTGTCACTGAATTGGCTCGCTTGGCTGATGCTCAAGAAGTCGAAGAAGGTCGCGGCAGTCAATCTGCTGTCTATCAATCGCAAATGATGCTTCGGTATGTGTGTTCCTTCAGACGTCATTTTTACTATTTTGCATAGATTTGTTGTCGTGTGGAACGAAATTGTTAACTCCTTCCGTGAAGGTGACTTGGTTGATGACAAGGAAGCAGCTATTCTGCAATATGATATCCAAAACACCGGTGAAGTGTTTGAACCCGTCTTCTTGTCTGCCGGCAAGCTCAACGAAGCTATGGCTTACGCTGTCAAGTTGGGCAAGTCTGGACGGGGCGACTCTGAGTTGCGTATCCAACTGGTTCAGAATGACTGTCTTGGTGCTGTCAAGTCGTTCTTCAATGCCTCGATGTATGTCTTGGAAGCCCTCTTGGCTCCTGATGACACTGAAACGTTGGACGGATTCCGGTTGATGGAGCAAGCTGCCTTGGATGGTCAATTCTTGCAATTGTTTGATGCCAGTGCTCTTCTCCAGGTCCGCACGATGGCTATTGAATTTTTGGAAGCTGTCTTGGATTTGCCTGACCCAGATTCTGTCTCCCCTGTTCTCCCAAAGACGATGGTTCACCCTATGGGCATCATTCGCAACTTTGTGTCGAAGATGGACAATTTGTTGAATGCTTTGCGCTTGTTCTGCCGTCAACCTGCCATGGCTGCCAAGTTCCAAAACGTCAACTTTGTTTCCAACGCAAACTCCTACGCGTATGCCGCCAAAGGCCTTGTAAACTTGTTCCATTCTGACACTGCCATGGGTGCTGCTACCCGTGCCTACTTGCTTATGTCTCTCGACCGCCAAGATGCTATGCCCAAGTGTGGTGAAGCCCAACGTCGTTTGGGTTTCTTCATGCAATCTTTGTTAATGGAAATTCCACAATTGAATGCCATCCGAAGCATGCGATCGTTCTCTGTCGTCACTCCCTTCTACAGTGAAGGTGTCATCTTCTCGCTCGATGAACTGAACAACCCATTGGAAAACCACCCTATTTTCAACAAGGCTTCGGAACTCGACAAGAAGATTACCATTTTGAAGTATTTGATCACTATTCACCCTGAAGAATGGGAAAACTTCTTGGAACGTATTGATGTGTCGTCTGTGGATGCTGCCGTGAATGAATACCCTATGGAGCTTCGCTTGTGGGCCTCGTACCGCGGTCAAACTTTGGCTCGTACAGTCCAAGGTATGATGTTGTACGAAGATGCTATCAAGATTTTGCACTGGCTTGAAATCGGTTCGTCGCCCAACCGTACCCCTGAACAAAAGCAACAACAATTGGAAGACATGATTCGCCTCAAGTTTTCCTACGTTTGCGCTTGTCAAGTGTATGGTAAACATCGTGCTGAAAACAAGCAACAAGCTAACGACATTGACTTCTTGCTCCAAACGTACCCCAACTTGCGTGTCGCCTATGTTGACACTATCCCTGGTGGCAATAATGGAGCCAACCGCTATGATACCGTGTTAATCAAAGCTGAAGGCGATGAAATTGCCGAAGTCTATCGTTGGGAATTACCTGGTGATCCAATTTTGGGCGAAGGTAAGCCCGAAAATCAAAACAATGCCCTGCCTTTCACCCGCGGTGAATACATCCAAACGATTGATATGAACCAGCAGCACTACTTTGAAGAATGTCTGAAGATGCCCCAGTTGCTTGTCACGGCTGATTTGCACCCAAGTAAGCAACCTGTCACGATTATCGGTATGCGTGAACACATTTTCACGGGTAACGCGTCGTCGCTTGCCAAGTTCAAGACGTGGCAAGAATTGGTGTTCGTGACATTAAGTCAACGCGTATTGGCCAACCCATTGTACGTGCGTATGCACTACGGTCACCCCGATATTTTTGACAAAGTCATGGTGCTAACTCGTGGTGGTGTCTCGAAGGCTAGTAAGGGTATCAACTTGAGTGAAGATGTGTTTGCTGGTTTCAATACAACGCTACGTGGTGGTGTGGTTACACACGTTGAATTTATGCAATGTGGCAAAGGTCGTGATGTCGCTATGTCCCAAATTTCCATGTTTGAAGGCAAGTTGGCTAACGGTGCCGGTGAAACCTGTTTGGCTCGTGAAGCTTACCGCATGGGTGCTTTCATGGACTTTTTCCGTCTCAACTCGATGTACTATTCCCACACTGGTTTCTATTTTGCCACTTGGTTGACAATTGTTACGACGTACGTGTACATTTATTCCAAGGTCTACTTGGCTCTCTCTGGTGTTCAAGAACAAGTTATTGAACAAATGAACTCGACCCAGATTATCTCGCTGAATGCCGCCCAACGCGGTGACTTTGACACTCGAGTTTACCATGACTTGATCTCTATCGTCAATACGCAGTATATCATTCAAGCCGGTATGTTTTTGACATTGCCGCTGATTGTCGTCTACTTTGCCGAATTGGGTCTATTTGGTGGTCTCTTGAAATTTCTGAATATGATCTTGACGGCTGGCCCGGCCTTTTTCGTGTTCCAAGTCGGTACAACTATGCACTACTTTGACAACAACATCATGCATGGTAACGCTAAGTATCAAGCTACAGGTCGTGGATTCAAGATTACTCGTGAAACGTTTGTCCTTCTGTACAAGGCGTACTCAGCATCGCACTATCGGAAAGCATGGGAACTTGTTGGCTTGAGCTTGCTCTACTTGGCTTACGGTAATTTTGCTCTCGGCAACTACGATTTGGCTACACCAGACAATATGTTTGCTTCCAACTATAAGGGTACGTCTCAGGGTTTTGGTATTCAAACTTTTGCCCTGTGGGTCGTATCGAGTATGTGGCTTCTCTCACCATTTATCTTCAATGCCGATGGTTTGGATTACGAAAAAACCAAGTCTGATATTGGAGCATGGTGCAAGTGGATGTTCATGGAAGCAGACGAAACTGATCCTGACAAAGTGCACACTGGTGGCTGGATCTCGTGGTGGAAGGGTGACCAAGAAGAATTTTATGCCACGAATGGCATTGCTCGTTTCACTGTGATCCTTCGTGAATCTCGCCATTTCTTCATCATGTGGTATGTCGTCACATTGAAACTTGAGGCCAAGTATGTCTTGTTCGTTTTGGCTGCGGCTGGTGCGACCCTCGTTTTGTTCTACGTTTTCCACATCATTGGTTTGGGTATGAAGAAGGCCAACTACATTGGCCGTGCTGCCCTGTACTTCTTCTTGGTCATCTGTTTCGTTGTTGGTGGCTTTGTCGCAATGAACTTCGTTCTCTTCAAGAAAGATGACAGCAGCGTTGCATGGAATAAGAGTTTGTGCTTGTTCTTTGGTTACTGTGCTGTCGTGTATGGTATCAACGAAATGCTTCGTGTAGCCAACTTCAAGGGCATGGCTGTCCACAACTTGGCTGTTGTGACTCAGTTAGCCTTCTTCTTTGACTTCATCTTTGGTGCCTTGCTCTTGATCCCACTGCTCATCCTCAGTTGTATCCCGTTCATGAATGCTATTCAAACCCGTATGATGTTTAACGAAGGTTTCTCCAAGGCTGTCTCGGCATCATCGCAACACGCGTTCTCCTTGGCAGCTGCCATGGGCATTTTAGTCGGCCTTGCTGCTGGTTGGCAATACTACATGCTCTTGTCTATCGATGTGTCCTCGGCCTACAGCACATACCTTCAAATGTACAAGCTGGGCAGCTTTATTAAACCTGGCAATGGCTTGACGACGTACATCACACTGGGCGGATCTGTGGCTGGTTCTATTGTGACGAGCTTCTTGGGTTATACCCTTGGTCATCGTATGACTGTGTTGATTTCGGGTATGATGAGCGTGTTTGGCTGTTTGGTGTTGAGTTTGATCCCCACCTTGGCGAAGTCTGGCAGCGCCTCTTCGGCTCCATTCATGGTTGGTATTTTGTTGTTGTCTGCTGCCCTTGGTATGATGTTGCCAGCTGTCGCGTGCTACATTTATGAAATTTCCACCTACGACATGCGCAGCAAGACAATGCTCCCATTTGCCTTTGCATTTGTCGTTGGTACTGCCATCTCGTCATACCAATCCGGAGGTGCTGTGGGTTGGGTGTGGCAATCCTTCTGGTGCGCTCTGCTTATGGCCCTTGTGACGCCTTTGATGAATATGTTCCCTGATAGCCCCCAGTGGGTCTTGGAACGCAAGGGGTACGAGGAATGCGAAACTGCTTTGAGCATTTTGCGTCAACGTCCTGATAATGCGTCTGAACTCCGCGAATTGCGTGAAGACCAAGCGCATGCGAAGAAGGACCAAGACGGCGGCTCTTCCATGTACAAGTTCGGCTTGGCTGTGATTTGCATGATCATTTCGTCGCTCTCGGTTGCCTCGCTCAACATTTTTGTCGCCAACACCTTCAAGTCGTTTGCTGATGATAACTTCGTGTTCCTCAACTCGCTCACAATTGAAGCGGCCGGTGTCCTTGTGAGTTTCTTTGTTATGGACAAGTGGCCCCACCGCAACTTGTTGGCGTTTACCCTGCTCGGTGTTGGTCTCTGCGCTGGTGCTTTGGGAGCCAACGACTGCTTCACGTTGCTCAAACAAGATTACTCCCAGCGCAAGTTGATCCTGACGTTGTTTATGTACGTCATGTTCTTCATTAAAGGATTGGGTCTCACGTCGACGATCTGGGTCAATGTGACTGGTTTGTTTGCTGCCAAGTCTCGCTACGTCGCCATTCCCCTTCTCTTTTCCTTGTGGTTTGCTGTCCCTGCTGCTAGTGTCGCCCTTCGTGTTTCAAGCTACACGAAGAACGCGTACCCTTGGCTCTTTGCCCTTGCCGGTCTGTGTTTGGTCGCGCTCTTTATGATTGTCATGGCCTCCAACCGCGTCAATGGTCTCATTTGTACTCGCGCTGATATGAAGAAGGATAAGGCTCGTCGTGACCGTCTCCGTGGCTCGCGTCACTCGCGCACCCCTGGCAGTTTCAGTCGCCAACGTCGTCAATCGCGATCAGGCCGTCAATCCCGATCCAACTCGATGGCCAAATCGTTCCAAGGAAGTTATCACCTCGTGGCCTCGCCAAGTGCCAACCAGCACGTTGTATAGATTTATACATGCATATAAATTTGATAAATTGGACGAATATTTTACTTCACCATGACTCCAAGAGCTCGAGCACATCTGGCGACAAGCGTCCGTCGTCGAGCTCGTGGGTTTGATCTATAGCCTGATTGCTGACGGGGCTGCACACTGCATTGTGGCCGACGGGGTTCATTGACGGAGATGGCCTGCTTTCGAGTCCATTCGGTACTTGTACTCTGGAGTGACGCCCGCAGTACCCTGTCGTTCTCGAGTGCGTTTGACATCCTTCGTAGAGGCATTTTCGCCCTCCACCGTGGTGGACACAGCGGCCGAGTGAATGGGCTTGCTTGGTGCAGCCTTCATAGCTGCATCGCTTCTTGAGCATCCCTGCGCCATGCCTGCAGCAAAGATCGCCACGCAAAGATCGCCTATGGCCGCACCCTTCGACCCTGCACATTCTCTTCCCCCCGTGTCGGATACACAATTGGCGAGCATAGACTTGGTTGTGGCAGCCTTCCGTGATACACACGGCTCGATGGCGATGCAAAATGCACTTGGCGGTGCCAGCTAGCGCCTCGTTGGAGCAGCCCTTGAAGCAACATTGTGGCATGGCGGGGGAAATTCAATACAAAACGCGACACGATGTCCGGGTTGAAACCTTGCGGTCCCCAAAAAATGCCATTCTGAGATGGGCCGGAGCAGCTCCTCTCTTGGACCTATCATTTGGAGCGTCCACCTTGTGGTTGCGACGGCAATGCATCATGCGGAGTTGTACCTTGGATGCATGCTTGATATTGTTGGCGGGAAGATGACGAGGTCATTACTCTCTCTGTACGTGGCACTTTGTCGAGTGTTGTTGCAAAACGAGACGTTCATCTTTGAACTTGGCGAGCGAGATACATTTTCCACCGCTAGCTTTCGCTCGTATGTGTCAATGGAGACCACGCATACAAGTGCATGTCGGCGATGCTTTCTTCATCTCATGCTCATCGAATGTTCTTTTTCCTCTGAAATTCCCACAAAGTAGTTGTCCATGTCGTCGTGGATCTCAACGCCTTCTTAAGATTGCATGCTCATCCTTGGAGGGCTTCACAAGAGCGCTACTGATTCGGTAGATATACTGCAGAGTTCCCATCTCATTTCGGTGAGATCTTGAGCGCCATGACGAGTGATGAAGAGTCGGTTTTGTAGAGGATGCGCCATGGTGGGCTGCAGCCTGCTCTTCTGGACTGCCTCTCAGTGCGCGATCCAAGCACACAGTTGAACGATCCAGATCTTTTCAATCACGTTTTCAAACCCAAGGCGGCTTCTCCACACAATCAGAGAACGAATTATTACAGTAGTCACGCTCTTTCATTCCCAACAGAGTATCTCCCTTCATGGTCTGCCTCCATTGACTTGGAAGGGCGATTCTGTCTTGAATTTTTCCCTGTCCTGTCTGCACTGGCATGGGTACAAAAAAATGAGATTTATCTTGGCTTTTGTATACTCGTGTAACAACCCAACGATCATCTCGGAAATCTTCCAACTCAGACGACATGAAGCACAGACTGGATGATTGCCAGTCGTTCAGTTGCTCCGTGTCAATCTCAAGACGAGCTTCCTCTTCGATATCCTTTTGAGACTCCATGTGCAGTCTAGCTTGATATCTTGCCCCCCGTTGGTCGTCCAGAAGTAGCAGAGCCATGGCAAATTTCGACCGACCAGCACATAATGGTGCCATGTGTCGGTTCAAAAATTTTGGGAGATCGCAGACAGCAGCATGCATCTGGCGCGATCTATGGCAACGCTCTTTCTCGGCTTGACACTGGTCTAGACTCTACTACTCCGTTCCGCATTACTGGAACGCTTGATCTTTGACCTGCCCGCAAAAATCAAGTATTTTGAGTTTTATGACGCTTCAAAATCGCTTTTAAAGCGATTTATCTCAGCTTTCAAGCAAATACATTAGGTTATTTATTTTCGAAGCTTAAACTTCTGTTTTAACATCGAAACGAAACTGCCACCCATGTACAAAAACAAAATCCCACCGGACTTGAAATTTGTATTGAAAATATTAACTACGAGAGGTTTTCATTCAGAAGATTCCTGTAATAATTAATTTACATAAAAAAGTTTAATTATACCTAGGTGACGACTGAAAAAGGCATTATTTTTGATAATTCACGAAGTGTTTTTGCCAATAGGATCCTTCAAAAACTTTTCGTCCAATCAGTTACCGATATTTGTTTTCGGGGTCAAGGATCAAGCGTTCCTCTAATGCGGAACGGAGTAGTACATGGCACACAAGTCCATCCTCGCCGCGCTTGGACACCTCAATGGTTGTCTGGCAAGTTTGACATTGTGACAATCTACTGTACCTCCGACTGAATACTGTACAGCCAGGCAGACTCGTTCACGTCCTTGACATGACGCCGTGGGTGTGTCCACCACAGACAACCCATCTACAGTACGACGATCACCTAGGGATATTTGTCGACTCTGGCGTTTAAACTTTAGCAGGAATTTGTCATGCACTCGAGACACGAGTGGCAACTTTCGAGCAACAATTAGGCGACAGGAGCTTCTTTTCATGCGGTGTGTCACTGATTGGCTTTTTTCGTCAATTTTTCACGGAAACATTGTCGCACGACGATTTGACACCATTGTGATTGCTGTCTCGAGCCTCTTGACCTCCTTGGACGTCGTCTGCGATGCCACAATGTCTACAAGTACATGTACCTCATTTACCAGTGTGAACACGACGGCGACAGGTCAAAATGGCCCCAGAGTACCTCCAAAGGGTGGAATATATATAGTAAATGAGCACTAGAGTTTACACGCGAGGAGGAGCATTGCCGTCGCCGCCTTCGCTTTGCGCTGGCGACGGAGGATTCAGACCAGCTAGCGCCGCCGCGGCTGCAGCAGGAGCGGGATTTGCACCGTTGGGTTGTTGTTGCGGGGAGGATTCACCTGGACGACCACGCAGCACGAACTCGTTGACGAGACCGTTCAAATTGCTCAAGTTGGCATCGACGCCTGTGAGTACTTGACCGAGGTGCTGGTTCGCTTCGGAAAGAGCATTGCATCGGTGCGTCAAGAGCATGATTGTTTCCTCGGCGCGAACAAGACGCTGCCCCATGCGGTCCAACATGTTTTCCCATTGGTTTTCAATGTGGTGTTGCTCTTGCATTTGGAGGTGATGAAGCGTGTGGTGGTGTTGCTGCGCAACGTGGTGCATGTGCGGGTGATCGTCGTTCAAGAGGCCCTTGATGCCAGCCCCACCGTCGCGTTTCACATGTCGGTCAACATCTTCTCGGCCCATCGCTGGATGGCCGCCGAGTTGGCTTGCATTCGCCGCGGCAATGACAGCAGCCATTCGGTGTCGCTCTTCCTCGATTCGTTCGTGGTTGTTTCGATCCATCGCCTCATTGTGGTTGGGATGATAGGATGGAGGGAGGTGGTGTGGATGATGTCCATTTTGAATTGGGTGATGCAACGGCGGTGGAGCATAATAGTGCTGGGGAGGGAGCTGCTGTTGATGATGCGCCGCCTGTTGCTGGGCCCGTCGACGTTGATCCATTTCTCGTGCCCACGCTTCATGATGATGGGGACTTTGTTGCTCGACTTCACCATTGTTAGGCGGTCCATTCTGTGGTGGTGGTTGTTGTCCATTCTGGTCGTTGAGCAGTTCATTGATGCCGCGTTTCTCTTTGCGTTGTTTCGGTTTGCGCGTCGAGATGGCGGGAGAATTGCTGCTCGTCGTAGGTTGTCGTTCTTCTTTCGGCGAGTCGTCTTCCTCTGTATCTTCCATCGCTTCGTTCTCGTCCGCGCCTTTGTCGTCGACAATCACACCGGGGGCCGCGACTTCGACATACTTGTCTCGAAACTTTCGGGACGACGGGTGTCCATTCTCCTTGTGGATCCGATCCCAGTGGCAATGCACGGCGTTATATCCGATCGTCTGTCCTGCTTTGTGGCAGATCGTACAGCGGTAGCGCTGATCTTTCTTGGCCTTGGAGCGCACTTGGACTTGATCGTCGCTCATGTGTGTGTGTTCAAGTACTCCTTTGTTCGAAAGTGGGGATATACCTCTAACGGCCGTACGTAGGATAGGTTTGCCCCACGTCCCAGCCGGGTATTCTTCGTGGGTTAAACCTTTAACGCATGGGAAAAACACGTTTAAACGTCCAAGAACACCCAAGTACCGAATTGGGAAGTACTTCAACATTGTGCCAGTTGGGGTGAAAATACTGAAGGAATGTTTATATACTGGACAGCGTGGAGTTGAAATTTCCTTAAAAAAGTTCATTTGTCTTTTGGGATCGAAGAAAGTGGGTGGCTTGTCCAACGACTGGTTTGCAACGACAGCACGTGTCGCTTTGATCAAGTGACGAAGTCTCGATCTTTTGTCACCTCGTGCGGAAGAATTGATGACGAACGACAAACGCGCTGGCGTCGTCGTTCCCATCGGTCTTTCTGGCGACACACTCTACTTTGACAGCAGTGGTTGATTTGTCAGAATACGTTGATGGTTCGTCATCCTCGGCAAGTGCTTTTGAAACAAGGAAGGAGGGGGGCGGGGCAGTCAGTGAAGACACTCGCCCTTACAAGGAGTGTTGGAATAATGTTGGCAAAGTGAACATGGGCGATTATCCATGTCACTTGGTTGACTCGTTGGTCGCGAGTAATCACGTCACGCCAAGTCGACTCTCGCTGTGGAGTACATTTGTACTTGTCGCTGTCGAGTACTAATCTCGTGGCAGTCGTCATGACGATGCAAATGTATGGGTGGGGGCAAGGTCACGACGGTGAAATATTTCACCACGTTACTGTACTTTGACAGGACTGAAGTACTTGGTTAAGGCAATTCCGCAACTATCCTCACCATTGCATACATTGATCAAGTACAAACGGGTTTCGTGGAGTGGCACCAGTTGAGCTGCCACATCCTCGTTGTTCGTTGTCTTGGAGGCGTGTCAAGCACTGGCGCCGAGGAATTCAGTCGATCTCGCCAGCTTTCGCATGCCTGATGCAGCCGGAGTGGCCTAGAAAGCCGGCTGGACCAGAGAGAGAGAGAGGACGGTGTCGTCGTCAACTTGGACGACGGTCGTCATGGCAACTAAGACAGACTCGTATGTGGGACAAGACCGCAGAGGAATCAACTCTGGGTCATGGACATGTTATCACCGTGGCGCTGCGGATTGAGAATCGGCCATTACACCAGAGTTGTTTCAGTGGCTAAATATACACCAAACAAGCTTGATTGTACACAAAACCGCCTCGCGCGGCCACATGCGATAGAGCGACAACTCATGGACGAAGTCGACACGATCCAACTTGACGTCGTTGGCATTCTCAATGCCCTCGTTGCTGGAGACGACCTCAGCGGACTCTTTGCAGTACGTCCATTCTATCTGGATGGTTCGGTGTGATTCACCGAGTTGGCGTAGAAAAATGCCTTCTCGGCGCTGCTCAAACATCTCCGAAGCCGCGATGGTGCCGTGCTGCTTCATCGACATTGCGGCGAACTCACAATCGTCGGCGTCCTTCGGCGACTCGCCAACGTCGCAGTCGTCCAGTCGTACGGATTTGTCGTCATACGAAAGTTATGCTGCGTTTGCATGGAAAGCAATCGCATCCTCGTCGACCATGGCGCTTTGGAATTGATCTCCGAGGCCTTGCGACGCTTCCCCAATGATACAATCCTGCAGGTAGAAACTCTAGAGAACGCTAAAAGGTCATGCACGCTCTGTCTTGCAGGCATCAGCATGTGGCGCGCTGCTTCCGTTTGTCAAATACGTAGCCTCGTCGAGCATCGACGCGGTGATGTCGCTGGGCGTGCTGCCGCTGCTCGTTCGATTGTTTCTCTTTCAGTCCGAGCAACACCCTCGCCAAATTGTCATCTACGCTGCGATGGGTACGCTCCATACGCTGGAGCTAGCTCTAAGCATGTGCTGCGTGTAGTTTTAGTTGAAATGTGTGACCACCGAGGGCAACTCGTGATCGACCGCCTGCTCGCCGCGACGGCTCTCGCTTCAGACAACGAGTGGCGCTTTGTCGAAGTGGTAGTTGGGATGCTCAAGGCGAGCTCGAAAGCTGAAGACGACCGCAAATTTTGCTGCGCCTTGTGCACGCTCTTGCTCTGGTACGACCCGCTCAATCAACTTCGCCACAGTCGAGATCTTCTCGTAGCTTCATGTCGATCGACAGGACGGTGACGAGAGTTGTGGAGGAAATAGGAGCCATTCAGACTGTCTCCCACGCCATGGTCAAGTATTCCAACGATGCAGGTGGAGCTATCGCGATGCATCTTCATGCGTGATGGCCTCGACTGTCTAGGGATTGTCAAGTACTCGTCGACAGTGTGCCAGCAGCTTGCAAAATCGTCAAAACCATCGCCAAAGAAACTCAGCAAGACAAGAAAGCTCTCGTCCCCGAAATCTCCAAAGACGAGGCCTGCTGACGGCGTCGTCTATGATGTCCAGCTACCGACAGTGTCGACACCGACGAAGGACGCGCAAAGCGCAGCGAGAATAGCTCGGACGTACGGCATCAAGGAAAACAAGTTGCTCTCAGCGTATGGTTTTGCCAAACCGACAGAGCCAAGGGAGTCGAAGCAAAACCTGCGACCAAGTCCCTCCGACCCGACGCTGCCATCGCTTGGACATAAAGCTCAGAGCAAGTCGGAAGCATCGCCGCCCCCAAGCCAGCCCATGGCTCCAGTTTCCCCTCCAAAACGTGCCCCATCTAAAACCATGCAGCCTTCACCCCCCAAGCCCACCATGGCACGGGCCATTGATGCGTCTCCGCGCGCCAAGAAAGGAGGCTCCCATGTCGTACGCGTCGCAACAGTATCGCCACGTTCCCCGCAAATTATAATTGATCGGGACTTCCACGCGGATGCCAAAGCTCCGTCAGGGAAAGCCCACGAGGCCAAACGTCCCAAACGACACTCCACTGGGGCATCACCGAAGAAGCAAACACCGCGGACACCCCCAAGGCCAGATGATAAAGCTCACTCTCCGCGGGAAAAGCCCGTCGCGGAGGCTTGGAAACCCGTGGAATCCAACGACAGCGAGCATAGTCCTCTTGAGAAACTTTCTCCAAACCCTGATGCTCCAATTCTAAACGCGACCAACTCGTCGAGCAAATTAAGTCCATTGACGTTCAATCCCCCTCGAGTCGCGATGGAGTTTCCCCCCGAAGTCGACGAGTCGACTCAATTATGTGTGCAATCCTCGCGGATGGCTGGGCAGCTGGTTCGGGGGTGGATCTACGAATCAGTCGAAGACATGGCGTTGGCCTCCTCTCGCCAGGGCTCTCGTAGCCATGACGTAGCTCAAGAAGATCCTCCAACCTCTGAAGAAATGCTGATTGAAATTGGATCCAAGCCTCAAGTGGAACGCAAAAAAGAAAGTCCCGGAGATCTGGCTTTTGTTCTCACGGACGTCCCCACTTCGGCCACGATACCAATTCCAGTGGACGCTTCGACATTGAATTTGCGCGACGACGACGCAAGGCAAGGAAGTGAATTGATTTCAAGTGCCGCCTCGGACTCAACGTCGAGGCAACACGACGAGTCCGTCGATGAAAATGCTTCAAGTTGTCAAGAAGCTTCGAGTGTGAATTTACCAGACGTGGAAAGGACTGCGTTGGATTTATTAGCGCCACCGTCGAGGCAATCACGCATTCTGGACGACACAGACGCTGCAGAACGACCAACTGAGGCTGGAATAGCTCCAGAGAGTAAGGAAACATGCCCAGTCGTGATAGTAGATGCGCTTACTTCATATGCTTGTGACGATTTCGAAGAAAATGATGAAAGTCCAAGGCTACAACAAGTAGAGCAAGTCCATGGTGACGCTCCCGACAACGCTGACGTGGTGGTCGATGTGTCAGTATCGCTTCTTGCTGCCAGCATCGTGCAATCTTGGATATTCGAGACAATATTTGAATGGAGCCATCGTCCAAAGGCGACAACCTCCGAGATCCAAGCCGAGGTGGCGTCTCTAGATCTGTCACCCGATGTGGAATTCAACGAGTCGACTGGCTTCAGCGATGGAGCTGATGAGGCGATTTACACTCCAATCGACCGTGAAGACGATGAATTGGATGCTCACGTTGTCAAGTCACTCTTGGCAGGTCAGTTGGTGCATTGCTGGATTTACGAAGCGTTTGAAAACGTTGTGGAGAGCACGACAAGTGAAGAATCTCGTCCGACGATCGGCATTTCCATTGCTACAATTTTGAGCGAGGTGGACATTTCGTTTGACGCCCAAGCGCTTGAAACATTTATGGAGCCGTTGGAAGGTCAAGACGGACTCTCTTGTGAGGTCGAAGACTCAACGCACTACGTGGCATCTTCACTGCTAGCTTATCAACTGGTGCAAGCTTGGATTTATGAAACAATGGACAAACTTGCAACGCTTCCCCTCGCCTCCACCGTCGACTTACCACGAGGTGGAGATTTCAATCTTCCCGGTGACCTCTCAAGCAAAGCAGTGAAAGAAGATCACACGGAGATGGTTCTTTCCATCCAAGCCGCGCGACTTGCGTCGCAACTCGTGCGTTGCTGGATGTACGAAGCCGTCGACCGTGTTGTGCAATTTTCATGGCAGCCCCATGAACATGGAAAGGCGAGTCCCAACAAGAGTAAAGTCAGAAGCGAAGCTATCCAAGCATGTGCTCGAAAAGATCACGCAGTAGTATTGAATCCACCCCTGAGGCTAAGCGGGCTCCTTGTTACGGACGACGAAGACGAAGATGCGACTGACAATTCAAGCAGTGTAGAACGAGCTCAACTAGCTCACCTCTTAGTTCAAACGTGGCTCTATGAGACTCTTGACAATATCGTCCAGGAGACTATTCAACCACTCAAGCAACTATCTCCACCGTCAGTCCACGACTCTGTTGCGCCAACCGACGAGCCATCGCTCCCGTCGAGCCAAACGACGACTGTCTTTGGCTCAGTCAGTGAATTATCGCCCTCTGGGAAAGAAAGCAGCAACGCTGTAGAGCTGAGTGACGACAGTGAGTTAGCAATCGTTGCTGGGATGTTTGCCAGCACACTTGTGCGAGCTTGGTGCTACGAAGCCATGGTTGAAATTACATACCAATCAACGCGACGCCAAACAACACAAGTTGTCGACGACGAACCAGTGTACGACGACGACTTTGACATGGACGAACAGTCAGAGGACGAGCAAACAAATGTGAATGCCTTTGCTGTAGATGCAAATGTGGACTCGATTGCTCTTGCGTTGTTTGCAAAGAACGTTGTGCATGCTTGGATCTACGACACGCTTGAAAGAGTCGAAGCGCCTGAAGCTGTCGGCTGCACATTTGAACCTGTACCAGAGCCAATTCACATGGAATATCATGAAATCGAAGACTCGACGATGAAAGCTGCCAAGCATACTGAGTCTGCGGCGTCAGGAACTGTCGACGACGACCTGGTTTGTGTTCAAACTGCGTTGGTGGCTGTGCAGCTCGTTCAAGGTTGGCTGTATGGAGCCATTGACAGAATCACCGTCGAATCCACTGCCTCGAAGCTACAATGTCGTCGTCCTGAGGATGAATCGCCGCTTGATTCGCAGTGTGCAGCTCAAGGCGTACCTGCTTTAAAGAACGGAACCGAGGACGAGGACGGCTTGGATTGTGTCTCGATCGAGGCGTCTCTTTTAGCCAAACATTTCGTCCTTGCATACATGTCAGAAGCTCTGCACGAAGTTTCCCAAGCATCCGCTCAATCGCAGAGTGACAGGGACCCAGAAGTCAGCGGCCCAGCAGCGCTACCGACGCCTGACGACGATACAAACGTCGAAGTGAATGTTGCCACGGCTGTGATTGCAAGACGACGCAGTCAGGGATGGATTTACGATTCGATTGAGAGAGTTCTGTCAACTTTGTTGCCCAAGAGCGAGGAATCACTCATTTCTAGCTCAACAGCGCAGTCCACTACTTTGGTTGATGGTCCCGATACGACGCAAGAAGATGTGAATGTCTCGTCGGCTATCATGGCAAGACGGCTCAGTCAAGGATGGATTTACAGCTCCATGGACAGAATCCTCTCAGACTTCGTGATGCCGGGCCAGAGGGAGGTGGTTGTCCAACTGCAAACTGCAGAGGACGACAATGTTTTCATGGCACTAGCCACCTCCACGGCTATCGACGGCAAGCTGCAGGAGGAGCATGAAACGAGCTTGTCAGTCAATCAGTCGCTTCTTGCAAGGCAATTAGTTCAAGGTTGGCTCTACGAATGCATGGCTTGCATTGTCGAAAGCATTGCGTACGCTGTTGAAGAGCCATCCTTGCCAACAAAAGCACAGAGTCCATCGTCACCAGCGCCGCAGATTCAAACATCCTCGCATGCAATTGACTCGAGGGTTGGTGTGACTAGCCTAGCAGCAGAGATCTCCCACGCCTGCATCGTCGAAGGTTTCCTCCATGCCTCTCAGGCGATCCTGAACTCTCACTCGACTCTGTTCATCGACGATGGTGTACTTCAGCACTGCGATTCTTCCGCATCACTTCAGCCATCCTCGTCGTCAGCTTCCATCTTGTTCTTCGACGATGGCATGCTCCTCGCTGGGGAACCAAGTGAAGGCTTTCTTCAGCGTGGCAGGGATCCTGATGAACTAGTGGCGATCGCTTTCATGGCGGGGCAGCTCGTACGAAGCGTGATTTACTCGACCGTTGAAGAAATCGCTCACAACGCCAACAAATCGCCAAGTCGGCATGAAAATCCTTCTCTACAATTTGAAAATCTTCCCATGGAGCAACCGAATGAATCTTCGCTGACGTCCACTCGATCTCAAGCGCCCTTGAGCGTCTCCTTGGCAATGCTAGCAGGCCAACTTGTCCAGTGTTGGATCTTCCATGCACTTGTTCAAGTCTTGCCGACAGAATCCCAAACTGTGCACGTTCCAGTAGGCACGCACAACGTGGAAGAGCAAAACGCTCGAGAGCTGCGAGACAACGAGATTGAAATTTCATTCATGGCTGGTCAACTCGTTCGCTTGTGGCTCTACGAGACGATGCAAACTGTCGTGGAGTTCTCGACGCGACCTCATGAACATGACGCTGGAATTCAAAGCGAAGCTCAATCCTTGGGCTTGCAAGCGTCGGTGGAGACTAAGAACACTGATGACGCTTCTCAAACTTGTCATGGTGAATTGCTAGAGGATGAAGCTCACGATATGTCTTCCATCTTGGTGGCAAATCTTCTCGTTCGAGCTTGGGTTTATGAAGCCATGGCAAATGTAGTCGACTGCCATTTGGCCGGCAATACCTCAGGGAATAAATCGCGAAACGAAACACCCTGCATGGAAGTTGCGCCGCCGCAGCAAGGCACAGCCAGCCAGGATGAGCACATTTCCGTGGCTGACGAGTTTGACGGCTGCGTCGCCCTCCAAGTGGGGCTCATTGCTAATCTCCTCGTTCGTGCTTGGACCAGTGAAGTGTTGGAGAGCTATCAATGCCAGGCTGAGCCTGCCTATGTAGCTTGTGACCCAGCGGAATCCTCAACTCCCCGGTCTATGCAAGCCTCCACTGTAAACTCCCAAGCATTGGAAAACGACACCCTCGAAGTCCACGTAGCATTAACGAGCAACTTGTTTGTCAGGGGATGGCTGTCCCAAGCCATGCTCAATGTAGTCGACAAGCATTTCCTAAACGAAGACGTAGTAGGCACTGCAAGCCCTCAAATGTTGACCACGTCGACTACAAGGCTAGCCCAAGTTATGGCAGAGTCGCAACTTGCTGGCGCGAATAATTTTCAAATCGAAGAGTCCACAATGAAAGTCGACGATCAGTGCACTCAACGCCAACCAGTGTCCACCTTGGATATGTCCGAACTGACTGCAAACCCCACGGAGAGCTCGACGAACCCTCGCTTGGAAGATATACCCAGCGATACATCGTCACGAGAAAGTGAAATGCTCGAAGTCCACTTAGCATTAATGAGCAACTTGTTTGTCAGGGGATGGCTATCCCAAGCCATGCTCAATGCAGTCGACAAGACTTTTTCAAACAAAGACGTCGTTGGCGATGCAAATCGTCCAAGTGTGACGACACAAACTACTTTGTCGCCGCAAATTCCATCAAATCCACATCCAGAAGTCGCAGTTGAAGAGTCTACGCGAAAGCTGGACGACCAGCACACCCCTCAACTAGAGGGCACTGCCCTCTATCCATCAGCAACAGACAATGCAATGCTCGAAGTCCACGTGGCGCTAATGAGCAACTTGTTCGTTCGCGGGTGGTTGTCTCAAGCCCTTTTAAATATGTCCGACAAGAACTTCTCCAACGAAGTCGCCATGGTGAATTCTAGACCTCCGAGCCTAACAACTGAAGCCGCAACAAATTCACCGCAATCGAACGTCTCGACGGTGGATCAAATCACTGGAATCGAACAATGGCCGCGAGAGATCCGTGAGTTCGATGGTGACACTCAGGATGTTAACCAACAAGGCGCAGACCCACTGCGAAGAAGAGATCCCGTCGACCACGAGTGGATACGGCATTACGTGAACTACTCAATCGACAAAGCGGTGGTGCAAATAGATGGCTCTGGCCAGTCCACGAGACAAGACGATGTCAGCACTGTGGATATTGCGGTCTTTGCACGACAGCTATCATTAAGTTGTATATTCGAGGCGCTGGTCAACGTCGCCAAGATGGAGGACAGGATAGACCACGATTGAATGACAAAGTCGAGTTTTGTTACAATTCATCGACTAAGTTAGAGGTTTCGCACCACGCTCGGAGTGATCGAGCTATGACTTTGCCTTGACTGTGCTTGGATGCATCCAGCATCGAGAGAACTTCACGTAGCTTGGTGGGATCGCATTTCCCAGTGACAGCCTACATATCCAACGAGGAGTTATTGACTTGACACCACGATGGAGTTCAATTCACCTTTTGAAAATAGCCGATGCAAGCTCCTCGCTTCGCCTCCCAGTATTCAGGATCAGGGTCAACGCGTTCGAGGACATCAAACGCCTTGGCGGCGTAGAAGTAGTCAGCCATCTATCGTCTCGTCAAATGTCTCGAGCTTCTAGAGAGAATTTACCAAGTAGTATTCATTGGCGATGAGTTTGAGCAGTCGAAGCGCATCGACAGTGTTTTGGACGTGTAAGTAGAGCTCCCAAGCAAGATGCGACTGCTGAATCGATCGAATATGACAGCGAGCTAGCCATGCCAAGTAGACAAATTGCTGCTTTAGCTGGGGATGTTGGATTTGACTCAAAACTGTTTCCGCCTCCTATCCATCTCACGATGAACTTAAGATGATGGCACTAGGGAAGCTTACCGAGAAGCAGCCAGTCGATGCCAATGCCAAGCCGTAGTTCCAATTGAATGCATCGTCTTGGACATGATACATCGCAATAGACTTCATGTAGACGTTCGCCGTGTCGAACTAGCAGAGTTTGAGACAACGATGGAGGCGCAAAAGTACCTCCTTCCGAAGCAAGTAATAGCAGGCCATTGCTTGACGTCCGCGAATTGTATCGCACTCTGTCGGGGCGGTTCCGACAGTCTCAAAGAACTTTTCGCTCATGAACAAGTGCTCGTTCGACATGCTTTGGGCAAATGCAGGCTGCTGCTGACCCATCCACATGTGCACAATCGCTACGCCGTTGTCAACTTCATCCAGAGCGTCTTTTTTACCTTTAAGGATGTACTCCATGGGCTGCGCTGGATCAAGCGACTCCAGTAAATCAAACGCGTCGTTCATTTCGTCGTGCTTCATGTGATAAATTGCAAGATTTAGCTGTGCTTCAGGTACGAGACCAACTAGAGAAGGCCATACGCGCAGAGCACGCTCTCCGTTGCGAAACACAACCAAGTTGTGCTCAACCAACGTGTGTTTCATCGACATCTATGCCGACAAGTCAGCACAGCCACGGAGCTGCATTGTACCGCTGGGTTACGAAGATCAAGCGTTTTTTCAGCAGCAGCACCGTCCATCAAGTGATACGAATTGCACGCCGCCAAGTTCTTCGCCAAAATGCTGTGTGAATCGACAGACATGTACGACGCTAGCATCTCGAGCGAGATGTCGTAGTACTCGAGATGGTAGTAGCACATGGCCAAGTAGACTTGAATTGCGGCTTGGGACTCATCTTTGGCGACAAGACGTTTGTAAATATCGATCGCCTACTCAGTCGAGGTAGAAGCAACATGGCGACAGCGAAATGTACGCCTTGGAAGTTGCGTTGCTGGTAGAGAACGGCTGCCGTTGCTAATTGATCGCGGGGATGGCGAGACGACCCGACTTGGCTTGCCAGTAGCGGAGTCACAATGTCCGAATCACTCACGCGTTGGCCAAGAATAAGACGCAGTCGGTGCTGAAATTGTACAATACTTGCTTCAGGCTCTTGGATCTTTGTCAACGCTTGCTTGGCCAAGTCAAAGTACTACAGAACGATGAGAGAACGCATTCCGTGGCCATGATCTTGCATTGAGGTAGAGATAGCAGCAAGCAATGTTGACCAAGACGCAGTTGATGTCATGCTGTAGGCACGTCTCGATGTCGAATAGTTTCTAGAACGATCAGGAGCGTCAATGGAGCCGAGCTGGAGGGGAATCGTACGAGAACTTCTTCGTAGTGGCGAAGAGCATGCAAGTATTCGCCCATGTGGAACATGCAATAGGCACTCCAGAGCGTGTTTTCAATTGATGCTTCGCCGTGCTTGGCTTGAAAGCGAAGAAGAGTAATGCCGCCTTGGAAATCTCGCGATTCCAGGTACGTTTGTAGTTGCCATTTGCGTTTCTTGTGGTCTTGCGGTGTGCTCTTCACCTATATAACATTTTAAACGCGTGAAAATCACCGTCATCGATACTGCTGCGGATTTTGGAGCTGCTCGTCGGCTTGGCAGCATGACAGCGAGACGGGCAATGATCTTGTTTCGTTGAGACCTTTCGAACGATTGGATTCACTTGAAACCGTGATGCGTTTCGGACTTGGTCTGAGGAGTGGACAAGATCCCAATGCAGATGTCGATGTGTGCAATGCGATCTTCCAAGACTTGTTCCCCAACTCTGAATATTCTTAACCTGTACTGGACCATGCATATAATCTTGACGTGATTGACTTGTATGTGTGGGGTGCCGTCATTCGATAATGCGCTTACTCGATTGCTCCAGGATCACCACATCACTTCGTTGTGGCATACCGTCGAAGAGTTACAACTCGACAAGTACCTGTGGATAGAAGACATCTACCATTTCAGCTTCAGTGAATAGAACGTCAGACTCTTCGGCCGTTCTTGAAGCTTGCTAGATGGATTGTCGATGCGACCATGGCTCTGAAAACACCATATCAACCGTCTGCATTCGGGGAAAAGTAGCGGTACAGCGATCCCGCTGGCACAGAATAGTTCACATGGATGATCTACCTACGGGGACATTGCTCTGGCCGCCGAATCTAGAGAATGCCATGCATCCACCACCAACGCTGTCCCGCCCTGCACATCAACTTAACGGTTTCAGAAAGACTTCAATCCGGATAAAATAGTGTGTCTGGATCCCGATAACAAATTTATCCGGATTGCACCATTTTGGAACCCAAACATGTCCGAGTAGGCGGCGAAACATCGGCCAGTCGGCGGATTGCTAACATATTCTGTGTAGAGCGTATAACCATCAAAGATTGAGAGACGAGCAAGTCAAGGAAACGATCAACCAAAAGCTGATTGAATCTGGCGAGAAAGAACGGTACTCCAGTTGATATGGCGTGTGAAAAGTGACGTCGCTCCATAGATTAAAGGAAATTCTGCGGCAAAAACTCATTGAATGCGGATGGAGAGATGAAATGCGCGCATATTGCAAAGGTACGATTGATCTACATGCTACGAATCGATGAATGCTTGCTATGTAGACTTGATTAAGACGAAAGGCATTGACCAAATCACTGTCGACGATTTGGTGGAAGAAATCACACCAAAAGGCCGCGGTATGCCCATGACTCGAACTCGAATCATCTCATCGACACCGATGCCATAGCGACTGTGCCCGACTCTATTAAAGCCGACATGCTCGAACGCATTCGTTTGTTCTTGGAGACAACGTCGTAATACATGGAATTAAACACGAGGAATATCAAGTACAACGCCAAAGCTGCTCAATCGTTGCAATTCGGTGATTGCCTTCTCTTCCTCTTCTGCTTGGTACATGTCGACGTGCATTTCCAACGACGTCGAACCATTCTCTCCCGCGGCCACTTTGATCTTGACATAATTCCGCGAGCTCAAGATATCTTTGTCCCCGACATCCTTCATCTCTACAACAGGCATCATCGTCCATTGACATGGAAGATGGCATACCGATAAACTTTTCGATCTCGTCGTTCGACATGTCGATCAAGTTGGGGTCTTCATACGCTCCGACGCGAATCGGCGCCGTGGGAACGCCATTTCCTTGGCTTGTCAGCACCAAGACAATGTCTTCTTCCATTGGATTCTCAACGAGAAGCCAGGCGTAGCCGCTGTTGTCCCATCGGTGCTGGATAGTAATGTTGGGGAGGTAGTGGATAGCTAGCGTTGCTTTCTTCCACCACGACGCAACAACGACCATGGAACTGTCCCCAGTCATGGGATTGATCTGTGGTTTCACGAGAATACCAGGAGCGCCATTCGCCATGCTCTCGACACATCTACTCGATCTTGTAAGGGGATGGAAACACCACGCAGATCTACCTCCAGGATCGCTTCACGCGCAATTCTGGCCGCGATGGAAAGAGTCGGGCGGTATTCCGTGCCTGCAGAAGCGGAGTGCATAGATTCCGCTGCGCCAACGTGGACACTGTCGACATGTCTTGAATCTTTGCGGCATCACGAGCACTAATCTCCACGACGAAAGTTGAATTCGAAACCTTTTCCTCGCATTGCCGCTCGAGAGCTAGGTCGACAGGAGATGGAACCGTCGTGGAGGTTTCTTTCAGCTTGGCTTCAAGGTGCTCCATCTTCCAGCCATACTGAATCGTGGGTCGAACTGGTTTAAGAAACCTAGAGGTCATGGTAATGATCCCGTATCACGAGAGGAAATCATACCGAGCGGAGGGAATCGACGACAAATGCTTCATGGCCTGTGTTTGACTCGTGGATGTTGCTTTCTGCTGGTAATGTGCGAGGAGAGCATCGAAGACATGCTCTTCCCGCTCACGAGCATTCGCGACCATCATCAATGTATCCGGGTCTTCGTCTGTGAGAATCGCTTCGGAATCCCATCGACAATGCGCGCAAAAGAAGATGTACTTGTCGTTTTCCTTGAGTGTCTGGAGCGTGCTCTTGCAGTCTGGGCACTCAAACGTCCGAGCTGATCGGTTCTTGTACGCGGCTGCTTCTTTCGAAGGGAGATTGTCCATTTGGTAGCGGCAAAAGTACGAATCGATCTCTTGAAGTGAGCAAGAGGGCCATGGGCACACGATCTTGTTGCATGTATCACTCCAATAGAGTTCCGCGAGAGGGTACCGACGTCCGCAGCCGCACAAGTATTCGACCGACATTTTCGTCACGTAGCCAATGATATCTTTTTGACTTCTTCACCTCCTCAAGGAAGTCCTTGCCGTGCTTTGATGGACTTCCATGGAGAAACAACCATCGACAGCAACGTCATCATCATGTCGTTAGGAGCTCTATGGAAGGACGATGCAATTGACTAAAGAACTAGTGGAAGAGACGAAAGAATACCTACAACTACACGCTAGAGGCTACAATTAAGCTCATGAGCCATGTTTGCATGGAGCCGTTGCAATGTTAGACAGTTCGCTAGACTTTTGTGCTTTCACAGCTCCATGATTGGCATTCCCCTTGGACAGCCAAGCTAAATCCCTGGTAACTTGGTTGGATAGCGGACTTGGACGAGTTGTCCAAGATGGTTGGCAGTTCTGCTCCTATATGTGGTTTCGCTGACCAATTTCCTCGTTCGCTTCGAGACAACCATCATGCCAGCTCGATCATCGGGTTGAAGGGAATAAGCGACAGGCACACGAACCCTAGTCCGTTTTGTTCATCTTGAGACTGGTCGAAAACGGGCTGTCTTGAGCATATCGCTTCTCGTGTTATTAAATACCAGCAATGATTCAGGCCCGTGTCGAGAGAGTTCTGATTGCACTCGAGACGCGCCATTGTGGATGAGACCCTTGTGTTTGCGACCCACTGTCCAGTCATTTAGCACCGCTCGTAGCCATCTAATCAAGTGTAGGACATCTGATCTGCCGTTAGGTCAGCCATCCTAAAAGTTGATGTCATATCTCTCAAGACCAACCATACCTCTTTCAAAACTCGTTCACGCCGCTCACTTCCATTCTATCGAGTCGTTCGTAGACTCTTGACGTGATTTCAGCACGACCGATTGCACGCTTGTTTATAATGTACATCGTCGCTCATACAAGTCCGTCTCTGAAGCAACCTTCACGAACGACATGAGCGTCAGGACGACATCCAAATACACTACATACCTTGTGCGATACACCTCTCTATGGCATTGTTCCATCACTTGGACCGTCTCGACCTCGTCATCTTGATGGAGTCTTGAGGCATCAATGAATCTCGGTGAGAAAGATCTTTCAAGATGCATTTTGATAGGTTTTCAAATATTAATTCATAGAGGTTTATCTCATGATCTGATTGGCTGGATTTCAAAATTGCAGCCTTCTGATTGGACGATTCGATATTGGTGGAGAAAAGAGGTTTTGACTGGCCATGGCAGCGCCGGTCTCATTCCCGTTTTTTGGTTTGCTTTCTTCTGTAGCTGAAGATTGGTCGACCGACACTTCCTTAAAAAAAAGAGAAAAAAAAGACATGAGCTCGAACGCCGCCCCGACAAGTCCAGTCGCTAACAACGCCGCCCCTGCCACTTCTGCCACGCCATTCCATACGGCGTCGTTGTATGTGGGCGATATCCATCCAGACGTGACAGAGGTAGATCCGCGCGTCGTGAAAATGTGTGGAATTGAAATGGCGAAATTTGTAGGCATTGTTGTTTGAAATTTTCAACGCGGTCGGGCCAGTCGCGTCGATTCGTGTGTGCCGTGATGCCGTCACGCGTCGTTCGTTGGGCTATGCGTATGTCAATTTTCACAACGTGAGTGATGCCGAGCGCGCGTTGGACACGATGAACTACACGAGCATTAAGGGGGTGCCTTGCCGTATCATGTGGTCGCAACGCGATCCTTCGCTCCGCAAGTCGGGTGTCGGCAACATTTTTGTCAAAAACTTGGACACCTCGATCGACAACAAGGCGTTGTACGATACCTTTTCGTTGTTTGGCAACATTTTGTCGTGCAAGGTTGCAATTGACATCAATGGCAACTCGAAGGGCTATGGCTACGTGCATTACGAAACTGCAGAAGCTGCGTACGAAGCCATTGCTAAGATCAACGGCATGTTGATCGCCGGTACAGAAGTGTTTGTTGGCCATTTCCAGAAACGCCAAGATCGTCCTGACTCGGAGAACTGGACCAACTGCTACGTGAAGAACATCCCTCAAACGTGGGACGATGCTACTTTGCGCAAGGAATTCGAGCCATTTGGTGCCATCTCGTCTTGTGTCGTGATGAAGGATGCTTCTTCTGAGCAAAACCGTGGCTTTGGTTTCGTTAACTTCGAAGAACCTGAAGCTGCTCGCGAAGCTTGCGAAAAGCTCAACAACAAGGTTGTCTCGACCGAAGACGGTGTTGAAATCGAATTGTACGTTGGCAAGGCCCAAAAGCGCAGTGAACGTGAACGCGAATTGCGCCACAAGTTCGAAGCCCTTAAGATGGAACGCATCAACAAGTACCAAGGCGTCAACTTGTATGTCAAGAACTTGGACGACCAGCTCACAGACGAAGAATTGCGTGAGGCTTTTGCTCCTATCGGAACCATCACGAGCTGCCGAATTATGCGTGACCCTGCTGGTAACTCGCGTGGTTTCGGTTTTGTGTGCTTTGCTACCCCTGAAGAAGCCACGAAGGCCGTGACTGAAATGAGCGGCAAGCTTATCAGTGGCAAGCCCATCTACGTTGCTTTGGCTCAACGCAAGGAAGTCCGTCGTGCTCAATTGGAAGCTCAACACGCTCAACAGCGTGCCACTGGTATGGTCGTCGGCCGTGGCATGCCCATGCAACAACCCCCAATGTATGGTGCTGCCCCCATGTTCTACGCCCAACCCAACCAAATGCCTCCTCAAGCTCGCCAAGGCTTTGTGTACCCTCAACAAATGATGCCTCGTGGTGGTTTGCCTCGTGGCCCCATTCCTTACCGTCAACCTGGTGTCCCGGGTGGCCCAGCTGGCTACGGCATGCCTCAATATGGTATGCCAATGCAAGGTCAACAACGTCAACCACGTGGTCGTCGCCCACAAGGTCCTCCTCAAATGGCTGGTCCTCCTGGCCAAGCTAACCCCAACGCTAACCGCAACCGCAACAACTTCAAGTACACTGCTAATGCTCGCAACCAACCTCCTGTCCAAGAGCCTGTGCCACAACAACCTGCTGGCATCCCCCAAATGGAACCATTGACGTCGGCTGCTCTTGCTGCGGCTTCGCCTGGCATGCAAAAGAACATGATTGGTGAACGCTTGTTCCCCTTGATCCACCGATCGCAACCCGAGTTGGCTGGCAAAATCACCGGTATGTTGTTGGAAATGGACAATGGCGAATTGTTGCACTTGTTGGAATCGCCTGATGCTTTGGACGCCAAGATTGCCGAAGCATTGGCGGTGTTGGAAGCGCACCAATCTGAAGAATAAGGAAGAGCAAAACCAAAGGGAATTCAAGAGAGAAAAGGGACTTTTATATCTAAATGAAGTTCATGTTTGCTCTCAGAAAGCCCGCTTGCTCCCTCCTTCTGCATGGTTGAATATTATTAGAGTCTGTATTCTTTTATTAATCACAATTTTGGTTTGCATATTCATCGTATTATGATGACCATGGCAGACCGAAGCACACGCCTCTAGTCGCCTCGAGCTTCCCCTGCTGGCCTTCAAGCGTCCATACTGAACTCGCGTGAGATCGCCCAATGAGGCTTAACATAGTTTTCTGTCCATCTTTGAAAGAAGAGCATAGGGCAGTGAAAATTAAGCTTCATGCGCAGTTTAATGCATGGTAATGGGGATGTTAGCTTCTACAAACTGCATCTCCATAGTCAACGCAAAGGTATCCTCGAAATTGAGTGACGACCTTTCAAGATCCAATTTCATGTCCGGTAAACTATCCGGATTGCAGCAGGTTTTCGCGGGAAAATTTGGCACAAAAACATGAAAATCAGTCGAATTAAAATACAAAAAAGTTCATTGTGAATGATTGAAATATTTTATTTGTATTTAAAATTCGAATATTATTGATTGTGTTGTATTTTTATTGACCACACTTTCAGTCATGGCAGGTCGAAGGCAACAGATCGGTGGGGCGCCCGAACCACAAGCGCCACGGATACCGCTCGTCGTAGATGAAAAAGCAGAAGTTGTCAAGACACGCTTCCTGAACCATTTACGCAGCGAAGTATCGTACGAGCAACAAGCAGAACTCATGCGTCAAACCGAAACGTCCTCGTTGTTTGTCGACTACTCACGCTTGTTTGCAGCAGACGTAGATTTGGCACAAGCACTAGCAGTGGCATATTTGCGATGGGAAATTCCACTACGACAGGCTGCTGCTGAGTTTTGCGCAACAGGCAGGGAAACGTTCGTGTGCTTTTACAACTTTACCATGGTCCGCAAGATCCGACAGCTTCGCATGCAAGAAATTGGCAAGATGAACAGTTTCAGTGGCACAGCGACGAGAACCAGCGAAGTTCGGCCTGAACTTCTCTTTGGAGCATTTACTTGTGTCGATTGTGGTGGCATCGTTGAAGGTGTGGAGCAGCAATTCAGGTATATGGAGCCTAAAAAGTGCGCGAATCCGTTTTGTGGTAACACCAGCCAGTGGGAGGTATGTGTCTTGCTACAATGCATCTCATCCGTCATCAGCTACACCCAGAAAAGAGTGTCTTTGTCGACTGGCAAAAGGTCCGTGTGCAGGAAAACAGCGACGAAATTCCGGCAGGATCCATGCCTCGCTCAATCGATGTGATTCTTCGCCATGAAAACGTCGAGCAGGCAAAAGCAGGCGACCGAGTTGTATTTACAGGCGCTTTGATTGTTGTTCCTGATGTATCTCGGTTTGGCAAAAATGGTGGCGATAATGTCGTGTCATCTCGACGAGGAGGTCTTATTAGTCGTACAAATGTCCATGGACTGACTTGTTTTAGGTGAAAACAGTTCGCATGGGATGGAAGGCGAAGGAGTTCGGGGTCTTAAAGCTACAGGTGTCAAGGAACTTACGTATAAGACAGCCTTTCTTGCTTGCTCCGTTCAGGTAAACCAATCAACAGGAATGAGCAGCCTCAAGTCGATGATAGACAATGGCACAACGCTTCGATCGTGTATCAATTCGCTCGGAAATGGGAGAAGAAACAGAGAACGACTTCACCGAAGACGAGTTAGAAATGATCCGATTGATGAAAGCCGATTCTGATCGATACATCAAAATGGCCAAGTCGCTCTGTCCGTCCGTGTATGGCCATGATGAAATCCGCAAAGGTATTTTGCTCATGCTGTTTGGAGGCGTCCACAAGACGACGACGGAGGGCATCAAACTCCGCGGGGATATCAATATCTGCATTGTGGTATGAATTTGACAGCATCGTTGGTTTCGATTGTTCAGCGTCGTACTTGATTAGGGTGATCCCTCGACGGCCAAGTCACAATTCCTCAAATATATTGTTCAGTTTCTTCCCCGTGCTATCTACACAAGTGGCAAAGTTAGCTCTGCGGCTGGTTTGACCGCTAGTGTGAGTCGCGACCCCGATACTGGCGAATACTGCGTCGAAGCTGGTGCACTCATGCTCTCAGACAATGGTATTTGCTGTATTGACGAATTTGACAAGATGGATCCGATGGACCAAGTGGCTATCCACGAAGCCATGGAGCAGCAGACAATCAGTATCACCAAAGCAGGGATTCAGGCTACGCTCAATGCAAGAACTTCCATTTTGGCCGCCGCAAACCCTCAAAATGGCCGATATGACAAGACGAAGGTACCAAACTTCCATCTTTCGCTTGGGTAGTCATGGAAATTCTTTTTCTTGCTTAGACTCTCAAGTACAACGTCAATATTTCCGCGCCGATTATGTCGCGATTTGATTTATTCTTTGTGGTATGCAATTGATTGATGAACTTGGAATTGACTGTGGACATAGATTCTTGACGAATGCAATGAAGTTGCCGACGAGAAAATCGCCAGCCACATTGTCAATCTACACAAACCTCTCGAGGTATATACGGCTTTGATGAGCTAGATGGTCATGAAATTTGTTAGCTCCAAGCACGAGATGAACTTGAGCAAGCATATTCTGAAGAAGCCCTTCAGAAGTATATCAAATTTGCCCGCACGCTCAATCCTGTGATTTCCCCCGATGCCAAGCGTATGATGGTGGCATGCTACCGAAAACTCCGCGAGAACGACGTGTCGAGCAATGGTCAGAGCAACATTGCGTACCGAATAACAGTGCGCCAACTCGAATCCATGATTCGACTGTCCGAAGCGCTGGCTCGCATCGATCTGGAGGAAACTGTTCAAGTCTCACACGTCCAAGAAGCATATCGACTGCTCAACAAGTCGATCATTCACGTCGATACGCAAAACATCGATCTGGACATGCCTGAGCTGCCAGTCGAAGAAAAGAAAGACGAAGACGAGCAACCACAGCGTCAAGTCGACATTGAAAGCGGGTCAATTTCGTTTGAGCGATTTGCCGTCATCCAAAAAGCTCTCGCGCTCTTCATCCGTGAACGAGAAGACGAGATGGAGGCGTATAAACAAACGCAGGCAGACGACGTGGACATGGTCACGTCGGGCGTGCTGCAAGGCGAAGTGGTCACGTGGTATTTATCATCTCAAGACATCACATCCGAGAGCCAGCTCGCGGTCGAGCGCAAGATGATCCATTCTGTCATTGATAAGCTGCTCAAGGATGGGTTCTTGCAGATCGTGGAAGATCATGAGAACCCACAAGAGCGGTTTCTCACAGTGCATCCCAACTACGCGTTTGAGTAACACGAAGTCGTCTCTCGTTGTCACTTCTATCTCGTGGTTTCTTGAAGATTTTCACGCTCGTTGCCTCTTTCTCTACCTCCACGCCATTGTTTCGAGTCATGAGAGTAAGAACGTCTCTGCGTCATGCCTCTGCGCTCGAATGTTCCATTTCTATCAGTTGAAAGATACTGCAATGCCAAACGCACCAATGAAATGCACCACGTCGATGGGTTTATGACTAAGTACCGTGCGTAACGTCAGTCTGAGCATTACCAACTCTTGCCCATCATGAAAAGACCGTTCCGACGAGAGCTCCGTCGTCGCCATGGGCATCCTCTATCTTCTGCATACAAGCTTGGCAATCTCGTTTCCACTCTGCGCTCGCTGCGCAATCCTGTCCGCCATCTTGATTCGCTCCGTGGCCCGAGCAGCTGGTTGACGTTGCTATAGAATCACACCAATCGCATCTGGGCTACCGAATATTCAGTGGAAAATTATTAAAATATCTTGCAATTTGTATGCTCGTCATTTAATACTACCATAAGTTGTTGGCTTTTTCTGAGTCAGCCTCCATTTAATTCTTCTAGTATACAAATTTCAAGACATTTTTATTGTGGGACTGATTGCGACGATGAGTTTTTATATGCGAGAACGTTTTTCATTCGGTCTGGTGGATAGGATGCGATTTCTCATTGGCTGATTTTTTAAACCCTACCCCGATCGTCCTGTGGTCAGGACACTCGGAAAATGTATGGAACCTGCCAAAAATTTAAAAAAGAATTGAAAAAAATGCATCCGAGTGAGTTTCCACACCTGATTTAACACTGTCGATACAAATCGCCATAGTAAGAGTTCAGTGCGCCGCCTCCGCCTTCTTCATTCCAAAATTTGACCTTCCCAAAAGCATGTACTCGCAAACGATGCACGGCCTCCAAGCGTATTCGCCCGCTGCGGCGTACTCGATGCAAGACGACTCGCATCTCCGACAGCGGTCGTCGCCAGTGTACAGCTACAGCCAACAACCACGTGCTTATATGCCTTATGCGAGTCCGACCAAGTACCACCACCATTCGTCGGACGAAGAAGACTTTTACCTCGAAGGCCATGGCTACACGATTGTCCCGACCGTGCCAACGCCTGTTGAGTTGACCTCGTACGAATACGGCCGAACACCGACCGGCCGCGTGCTCGTCACATCTGGCAACCAGACTGTCGAATTCTTCTCGGGCGTGGCCAACTGCCCACTATACATGGATTAGGTGCGCGCATTTGTTGCCCTCAGGTTATGAGGAATATTTAAACTATGCTTTGTATATGTATCCTAGGAAGTTGTAAATAGACGAATGCTATGGAGAGTTTTGGAAATACAATGCGTTCAGTGCTGGACGGATCATGATGCCATCGCGAACCTGCGCGTCGCTTGACGGCAAGATCGGGTGCATGTCTCGAATTGTCCGCCATATCACCTCCATGTTATCCATCTTCTGAGAGGAGGGCGATGGAGGCTCGACTCCATGAAACAACACAAGCTCTCCCAATGAACATGACGGCCGATCCGCTCTTGCCTTCTTTTTCCATGTTCTTCCCTTCGATCTCCATCGTCACCTCGCGCTGTGATATCATCGCGAAGCGCAGCAACTGCGTGGAAGAGTCGGACTTCATGACCAGGATTGTAACATTGTGTCGGGGGATTGTGAGAATACAAGCATATGATTGGTGGATATTTCGGGCATTTTGAAATGCAAACTTTTTCACAACGACGACGTGGACGATTCCTTGGCACGGGCCATGTCGGAGGCATTGCACGCTTCGATCGCTTGGGAGAAAGCCGAGATCCATTCGTTCATTTCACGCAGCGATGTCGCGCAGAGGCGAATGGGTGTTTGTGTTGCATGTTCCACCTACAGAAATGATAGTTGTCATTGACAGTCGCGGAAAAAACTGGTGTTGTACTTTGAATTGATGCGGACGACGCTTCTCGCTCTTGACGCGGATGGAATAGCCACCCAGTTTGTACACTTCAATCGGCGCCATGTCGTCCTCGTGCGTGTATATTCCAACCGATCCCTTGCGTACGAGAAGCACGAAAAACAACTTTTCCCATCGCTTTTGAAACCGCGAGCCGACCTAATGGCATGCTCTTGATCCAACCTTGGGGCTGAAGTGACAACATACCATTCGTTCGAGGTAGCCTCGCTTGATCAAGCTTTGCTTGGAGATGGCTTTCTTCACTGCGAAAGAAGACCCGCAATCAACAGCTTGCTCAGACTATGTTGTCTACCTTCGGGTTTGGCTTGCTCGTCCGTCAATTCCGCTGGATCCAAATTGACAGAATGTGACGGCTGTAGAGATTGCGATGGTGGTGGAGGCGGAAGGGCTAAGCCCTTGGTCAACGCAGTCAGTACAAGTGGGCTCATGTCAGAGACACAGCCATCGCACACGCGCTGCATCTTTTGAGGAAGACCTGGAAAGAGCCGCAAACCAAGGCGATTCGATGAACAAGGGGCACAAACAAGTCGCGAGCATCGACGGCACTACCAAATCGATTAATGATACTTGTTGAAACACTTGGCAAACATGATGGCGACGATTGAGCAATGTAAAGCCTTGGTTGCAGTTGGAGCAGCAATGTGCAGCACCATCCGCCGTCCACTCAGTCTACTCACAAGGTTAGTGGAGACCATACGAAACCAAGAACAAGAAGAGCAACGTCCGCATCGTACGATGCGTTCCATCCAGGGACAACTTCATTCACGATGTCAATATACTTGGTCGCTGCATCGATTGGAGACATGGAACCAAGGAGTTCCCATTTCTTTCTACTCAACATCGTCCGTGAGACCTTGAATGCCATGGAATCCAAACTTACATGTGGCTTTCTTTGCCAAGTCGCGTCGCACAGCAAGCATACCAACGGTGGGGGGCATCTATTAATCAGCGTGGGCTCAAGAAACCTCTCGCCATTCAACTTACACTTATGCTCGGCGAGAATGTCAGCGTACGTGTCTTGTCCTCGACAATCTTCACAAGGGCCATGGTGAACTTGTTGCTGCAATGCCCAGAGTAAACTTTCCCAGTTGTGAATCGGCCACACAGCAGGATCAACCGCGATGGGATCGCAATGAAGACGAGATAAGAGGGTTACCACGACGTCTTCAGCACGGTGAAAGGACTCGGCAAGCTCTTGATCTTCTTCCAGAGACACCGCAGGCATTAGTTTCGTTCACAAGAAAAGTTAAATTAGATTGTTTTTCGATCAGTTACATGACGTTTTGTCGTCAACCACGATGCTCTTCCATAGCACATCCCCCAGTTTCAAAGCTTACAAGCACCGCTGGAAGGCAAACTTGATCCCGAAAAACAAGATCGACAAGCCAACTACGAGGCCAACCGTGATGCCACGCGTCAAATTCGTATGACGGCTCACTTCAGCCGCCACGGCAAATGTATCGTGGATGCGGTGAGCAAGCCCATCTCGCTGCACTGCTGTCATATTCATTACGCCAGACTGGTAGATGCATTCTTGAGGGCATGACCTGTTGGGTTGGCGAATGATTGTCGGGCCTCGGCGGCGGACAGCAGCTACATGGACAGGCACATTAGCAAGGAGCAGGTCCATTTTGGACGGCCGGAACGATTTGTCGTAGCCGTTGAATGCGTTCGTTTTGGTGTATGGATTGATGAGGAGATTTCCATTGATATGAAGGAGTTCAGTTGAGCCTTCCACTGGAAAGAAGTGAGCCATTTCGCCACAAACAGTGAGAGGATCATGGGGCTGCTGAGCCCTAACGAGAAGAAACAATGTTCAATCCATCATTGAGGAGACCAAACTCGTACCCAGCGGCGGCAGCTCCATGAGGAGAAAACGAATACGGCGTCTGGCTCAATTCGTAGGCGACCCAAAAGTATTCCTTGTCACCCCACATGTGATGAGGAAAGCGAAAGCGCCAATCTGTGATGAGGAAATCGAGCACGTCCATAGCCCGCCGTGCTCGGCGTTTATCAATGACGACAACGCTTGAATCTTGCTCGTGAGCGCTTTGGTCATGGAATGCAAGAGACTGTCGTGTGCGATTACTCGGGCCCAGCCGCTTGAGTCCAAATCGTTCGAATTCAAAATGTCGAAAGAGGTGCTGCAGAGTGTTCTCTTCTACCATGGAGCCGTCCTGGGCAACGTGTTTGTGCCTCAGGAGCAAAAAGGTATTCTCGACAATTTCACGGTCATAAAAGAAAAGCGTTCCAGTTTCTTGGTACAGCGGCACTTCATCCCACAGCCGAGCAGGGTCCATAAAAATTATATCGTCGGCGTCGAGCAGGATAACTTGTTCCAAACGCGTGTGGATTAGCGCCAGTGGCTTGATGTAAAAGTTTCGGAAGTGCTTGGCGTCGCTCAGTGTGAGTTTATCTGCCGCGACGAATTCAGCGCACACATCAATGACCTCAATATGAGGATCAACGCGATGGAGGAGTCGTAGCGACATGGGCGACAGTTCGTTGAGGCAATGGTAGACTTGAATCAAGTCGCGATTCCCAAGCCGTCGCAACTCTTGCACGAGAGAGATACCAATAGGAATCATGCCGTCAAACATGGGGACAATCAAGCCACGTGTAGCATTAGATTTCCGAGTATAGAGGTTCTCCCATGTTGCAGGTTGGTCGAGTGTGGCAACCTCCAAGGCTGTATAGTTGATAAAGACACATAATGCAATCAGCGCAGGCAGGAGAATCGTGTGGAAGAACCGCAGTGTCGACGGCCGCGACCATGGACCATCCATCAAGGGAGAGGACTCAGATGCTTCGGCAATTATTGCTGCAACGGCGACATCCATCATCCGGATACGAGATTGTCTATAAAATAATATAAATACCGTATGTACTGCATATAAAATACAAGCAATAAAATAAACTTAAGGCTGATATTAAATTTCACACTTTTGAAATGTCAACGCTTCATTCTGTCAGCTTGAGGGCAGCCAAGCCCTCGAAGAAGCTGACGACCGACGAGCCGATGAATTCCAAAAGCGGCTTGCCTTTGATGGTGCATTGGGCCTTGGGGTCTTCAGTGAGAGTGGTCTTGATGGAGTCGTAGAGAGCCTTGCACGCTTCACTTTCTTTGGCCTTCTCCACGATTTCTGCCCCTGGCAATTCTGTCATGCTCAGCTTCAGCCCAGTGTCGTCTTTGCACTGTTTGAAATTTGGATTAAAGAGCACCTTGCCAACGATGCCAATCGCATCGATGGGATTGCACTTTGGCAAAGCCGTCTTGGTGGTCGTCTTGGCGGTCTCATCGCTCTCCACGACATCGTCATCATCGTCATCGTCGTCATCATCATCATCGTCGTCATCATCATCATCGTCGTCATCATCATCATCGTCATCGTCGTCATCATCGTCATCGTCGTCATCATCATCATCGTCATCGTCGTCATCGTCGTCATCGTCGTCATCATCGTCATCGTCGTCATCATCATCGTCATCGTCATCATCATCGTCATCGTCATCGTCATCGTCATCGTCATCATCATCATCATCATCGTCATCGTCGTCATCATCATCATCGTCCTTCTTGGAGGCAGCACCTGCTTTGTTCTTCGCCTGCATGGCAGCATGGGAAGCCGAGAGAGCGGCATTTCGTGCTTCGCCTGCAAGTTTTCTCGCGACGTCGTTCTTGCGTGCTGCTTCGACTCCCTGCGTGGAGGCAATGGCGAGGGCGGCGGCAAGGATGGCGTAGACTCGCATGTGTCGTCTGTGCAATTGGAAAAGTGCTTGTTGTAAATCGCGACAGAGTTGGTCGCAATTGTTGTCGCTGAACGACGTTGTGTTTAACGCACTGCCATCATACATTTTCCAAGTATATTTCGACTGGAAGCTTAATATCCGGCCAGTGTTTTTTCAATAAAGTGCGTATTTCAACCACTCTGCACGGTATAATTTCCAATACAATCGATGAAATTGTTGACTTTGCAATAAAACTCAATGATGCCGGAGTAATACTACGAGTTTAATCCAGGCGGGTGGGGGGATTTTGTGCCCGAGCTCTTGAGGAAACGAGGCTTTCGTAGCCTGCGCCTATTGTACTTGGAGACGCATTGTCGCTATTTTATCAAGCCGTAACGTTAAGATAACTGGGGGAAACTTTAAGTTGGGGGGGTTGGGGTAGAGACTGGTCCATGGGATGAGGGGATTGTTAATCCTTCTATGCTATGATGTCGAGTTAATCCTTCTATGCTATGATGTCGAGGTGTGTCAGCGAGGCAATCAAGATGAACATGTGTACATGATAAAGAGCTCAAAGGCATATGAATCTATCCACGAGAATATCTACTCGTCAGTGACGCAGCCATTGGAGGCAGACGAAACGTTCTTGGCGTATTTGAAGAGAGCCCCCCGAGTGTACTTGAGAGGAGGGGCAGTCCATTTCTTGGCCCTTGCTTGCAATTCAGCCTCTGTCAAGTCGACGTCGATGCGATTGTTGATGGCATCGATTGTGATAATGTCACCGGATTCGATGAAAGCAATGGGACCACCGACTTGAGCTTCGGGACAAATGTGGCCAATGATGAAACCTAACCAAACACAGTTCATGAATGCTTGGAGAGATTGAGGTACCGCGAGAGCCACCAGAGAAGCGACCGTCTGTAAGCATGGCCACATCACTTGCAAGACCTGCACCAGCCACCGCAGAGGTGCACGTAACTACAAACACGTCATGACATAACGCACAATGACAGCATGGAACATACGCATTTCAGGCATGCCAGGGCCTCCTTTCGGTCCTTCGTAACGAATGACAACGACACTGCCCTTGGTGATCTCGCCATCTTCCAAAGCCTTAAGCATGTCTTCTTCACTATCGTAGACACGGGCTACGCCCTTGAAGTGTTCGCCTTCCTTTCCGGTAATCTTGGCGACGGAACCTTCGGGAGCCAAGTTGCCTCGAAGAATACGAATGTGACCAGTCTTTTTGATTGGCGACTCGACGGCATGGATGATCTTGCCGTTGTCGGAAAGACCTGGAAGATTTTCCACGTTCTCCGCAAGAGTTTTGCCTGTGACGGTCAGGCAGTCGCCGTTGAGCAAGTCTTTCTCGAGGAGGTACTTGATCACAGCAGGAACACCGCCGACACTATCAAAGAGGTGACCAAGTATTCAACCAAAACTCTTACTTGTGCAAGTCTTCCATGACGTATTTTCCACTTGGTCGCAAGTTGGCAATGAAAGGTACACGCGCAGCAACATCGTTAAAGTCATCGATCGTCAAGGGCACGCCAGCAGCACGAGCAATCGCAATGAAATGCAGCACAGCGTTTGTGGAACCACCCAACGCCATGGTCACAGCCTACAAAGTGCATTAGATGCACTCCTCTTGCTGGCTTTTGCCGTACCATAGCATTTTCAAAAGCTTCTCGGGTCAAGATATCACTTGGCTTGATATCGTTTTCCATCAAGTACTTGATGGCTTGACCAGCTTGTCGGCATTCGTCGATCTTTGCCTTGGATTCAGCAGGCGAGCTCGAAGAGTATGGCAAACTCAATCCGAGCACTTCAATCGCAGTCGCCATCGTGTTGGCTGTGTACATGCCGCCACAAGCACCAGGTCCAGGGCATGTCTTGCGCAAGATATCTTGTCGTTCGTCATCGGTGATCCTATGATATTCCACATGAATCAAACCACATTACAAGCATGCGTACTGTTTCGACAAGTATTGACCGTAGCTTTCAAAAGCAGAGACAACATCAAGGCTTTGGCCATTGCGGCAGCCAGCACGGATGGTGCCGCCGTAGACAACCAACGAAGGACGGTTGTGACGAGCCATGGCCATTAGACAGCCAGGCATGTTCTTGTCGCAGCCAGGGACGAGGATATTGGCATCGTACCATTGAGCACCCATCACCGTTTCAATCGAATCGGCAATGAGATCACGCGACGGCAAGCTATACGACATGCCTTCAGTGCCTCTACAAGATTGACAGAATGTAAGGTTTCATCCACTGGATTCAACGGTACTGTGCAATGCCATCACTGACACCAATCGTGTTGAAGCGGTAGCCGACCAAACCCGCGTCTTGGACGCCAGTCTTGATTTCATTTGCAAGGTCCAATAGATGCATGTTGCAGGGATTGCCTTCCCACCATACACTTGCAATACCAACTTGGGGTTTCGAAATATCGTCTTCCTTGAGTCCCGTCGCGTACAACATGGCCTGAGCAGCACCATGGGCCTTGTTTTCGGTTAGAACTGAACTGTACTTGTTCAGTTTCTTCTTGTCTGTCGAGGAAGAGCTCATCGAGCGAGCCAAACGAGCGGATCGGCGCCAAGCTTTGTGCATCATCTTGTAAATCCAAAAATGAGGCCGAAGTTTCTTGCGGATTTCACAATGCAACCGTTTGCGCAATGATATTCATCCGGATAACAAGATCGTCCGGTTAATGTATCTCTCGAATCAGTACACTTCAGCGGATAACCATTGGGTTGCCTCCATCTATTGCATATAACTTCTCGAAGAGGTGACTTTGACCGAGTCGAAATGACCTTACAGTCAAGAAATTGATGTCTTCTATACACATGAATGCTAACTCTTGCCGATTAGAAAGTGAATGGATGCTGCAGTGGTGAAGAGATTGAATGAGTGAGGACATGCATTGAAATAAGGAAATTAAAGTTGAAGCAAAGAAGTTCCATGGATTTGGCTCATGGCAAGGCAGAGTCGACAGCCACTGGTTCGTAGCTTTGGGGATTGTTGCGCGTTGTCCAGACGACGATAAGCACAGTAAGACCAAGCAGAGATCCAATCACAGTGATCGTGACCATGTCTTGGTGCTGTTGGTCGAGCATGGCTTGCCATTTGGCCTCCTCATCTTTGAGGAGTGTTTCAATCAAGTTGTCACCCTGACTTGGAACTGGCGGTGCTGCTGCATTTTCACTACGCTCGAGCAGAGACTTGAGCTGCATGTTGATTGTCTCAATGTGTTCGGTTGTAACACCCCCGTCTAGACGTTGTTTGATGGCGTCGATGTCGGTTTGAAGCTTGTTCAAAGAGTTCTTTGTATCGACGGAAGCATCGTCTTCATTCTTAAATGGTGAAAGAGAAGGGCGCATTTTCCACCCTGGCAAAAGCTGCTCAATGATCTCAGGAACTGCATAGGGCACCCCGTGCAATTGCTCACATGGCCAATCGTCCAGATGGACGGGGTCCACGTTCGAGACTTTTGAAAACTCGAGGTATTGTTCCAGTGTGCGAACGGAGCCTCCATAGTACTTCTCCATCTCGGAGCCATCCATTTCACCTTGGAATGGAAATTTTAGAGCCGAGCGGAGGCGATTGTATCCTTTGAGCTCCTCCAGCGGTCTGGCGTCGTTATTCTTGGCATTTTCAAAAAAACTACAATCTTGTGAGAAGAGCACTCGATGGTCTCACGTACTCTGGCTTGGTGCCTGTGTTGTCGCCTGTGTAGTTGTGGACAGTACTGAGCCATGCACGCTTGGAGAGTACAAATCGTAGCCGCGAGTCCAAAGCTGCATGGCACGTACATACTCTTCTCCCATAAATACCCATGTCAAGTGTCCATCAATCGGAGCTCGACGCTCAGCGTGGCATTTGCTAAATGACATGCCACCTCCCCAGAAGGCTTGGAGCTGAGGTCGCTCCGAGTTGGTGATAAATGTCGGCCAGAGAATTGGAATGTCGCCAGGCAGTTCTCGCTTCCCATACATGCACAAGTGGCGACTTTGGACAGTTGGCAGTGTGAAATTGGGTCCCAGGTGGTAGTAACTGAGTGGATACGTTGTCAAGACGGCCATTTCGTTCTCGGTGCGCTTGAAATCTTCGACAATATATTTGTCCCAATCGTAGACGAATTGAGTATGCGCATCAATGGACATGCAAAACTCTTGGTCCTCCATCATGGCCGCTTGACGAGACCGGGCTACGGCAGGTCCTTTCGAGTTTTTAGCATTAAGAGCGTCAATTTTGATGTGATCTTTGTACTTGCAGTCGTCGTTTGGCCATGACTCCTTGGCTCGTCGGCAATATTCATCCAGGCATTTGGGATCGTCTTCCTGAGTTTGGTCCACAATTCCCAAAAAGATGCGTTCTGGATTAGCAGCTCGAGCAAAAGCAGTCCAGACAGCATAACCGCATCGTACACCGTCGCGGTAGCTTGAAATTGCCACGAAAAAGTCAAACTCCTTTGGAAGGCGTGGCAAGGGAGGTCGCAGTCCCATATGATCAAAAGCAATTGGCATGTTTTGCAGGTCTGGCGTCAAGTACACATTGTGTTCGACCGATTCGTTGTGGTGGATATTGGCGTAATAAATATAAGGCCGCTTGTCTACGTCGGCACGTGCCGCAAGGAGACATCCGAGCCAGAGAATCCAAGAGCGCATACCTTCAAGATGATGAACTTGCCTTTTGCATCTTCAGCCCGAAATGTCAACAACAGTCAAGATAGTTGGCCGTTTCGTGAAAGTACTTATGTTAGTTCACTTTGCCTTTTTCAAAACGAGTTTGCACTTGGTACCGAATTGACCGGAGCAAAATCGATCCACCGCGATAAATCACCGCAATCTCACACTCGTGGTGATTCATCTCATTCATTCCATTGATTCTCCCGCCCCGGAGTAAATAGCACGACGGAATGAACCTCCTCACTGGCGTCTTCTGGAGCGCGAGTGCGAGAAATGAAATCTGTCAAATAACCTTGCGTCATGTGTTCCAGACAGAGAATTTCCATTAAATATACTAGGAATAACGCTAAATTTAGTGTGATCTTTAATGGCCAACAATGTGGATGTAGACAAGGCTGGCCTTTCGAACACACTCCTCAATCACAAGCCAAGCATCCCTCTAGCGGCGTTACATTCTTATCATCGAATGAATGGTGTAGTAAGTCATCCTATTCCCGTTCCCCCTGGAAGCCCCGTCAAACTTGAGCTGCTATGTCAAAGCTCTTAATTTGAAAGTGGTCCTTGCATTTGGATAGCGTTTCTCGTAGGAGATCCAAACACTTCAGCAACGTCATGCATGGGATATGGAATTGGTAGATCAGCGCCTTCTCTCTGTTGTGGAGAGCTTCATCATCGACCCACAAGTTTCACACTAATCACACTAAATAGTAAAAATGATACTTAAATCGAGTGACACTATGGGTTAGTTGAAATTATTCAATGTTTCCGGATAAGGAAATGCTTTCCTCGAGCTACCTTGTCATGATCTCCAGCAGGACGACCTTCTTTCTATGCTAAGGCGATTTCAGTCGGCATCGCAATGTTCTTCGACGACTTTGACTTTCTTCCAGAACAGAGGAAAGACTCATTGTCGAGATGATTAAAGCGACGGCTTCCGGATAGGGTCGCCTAAATTTTTCACGTCCAGAGTGAGTCAGACTCACGTCGTGGTAACAAACGACAACTCTCCTCTATCAAGCAGATCACAATTTGCAACGTGGCGTCTGCACGTTGATGCATGCCGAAAGGTTCAATAACACGCAAGACTGCAGCAAATCGATGAATTCGACCAGCATAAACCAGGCAGAATGAGGAATCCCTATAGACTTGACTGTGACTTCTGCTATACCGTCCTGGCTGGTATGGTTGGGACGTCTCGACTCTGGCCTCTGTGGTACTAGTACTAGATAAGACAACTCCTGCCCAAGCACACAATACGAATTCTCTTAATCAAGTGTACAGATCCGTCGGGTCCCTCCACGATGTATGAAGTACATTTAGACGCTTTTGGACAATTCGATGCAATGCTCCCTTCAAATATACTAGATAAGGTAATTAAACCCAACTCACCTCAAAGTAATTCACCTAATTAAGTATATTGAACAAAATATTCTAACTTCGCTTGAAGGGAACACAGTACTTTTAAGGTAAATCGGTCGACATCCTTTGGTGCAATATCACTTCAGGATTTTTACCCAGCATGCGACTTACTCTTGTTGCGGCCACTGTCGTCTGCGTCGCGGCGCAAGCGCCGTACTTGATGGTGTCAAATCCCCACCACAATGACACCGACAAGATCAAGGTTATCTTGGATCCGTCAATTCAAAACATTCCCATCGCTCCAGATCAGGCGGATTTGCGACCTCCACCACCACGCATCCCAGAGAAATTTGAACACTTCATCGCGATTCCAAGTTACCGCGATGGAGTGCGCTGTGGATTTGCTGTTTGGACTGCGTTTGCTCGCGCCACGAATCCAGATCGTGTTTTTATCGGTGTGGTCGATCAAACCACCGGCGACGATCCAAAATGCCTGGACGAGTACTGCAAACACGCCAAAGATTCCTGGCCTGAAGTCGACTGCAAATACAAAGACCAGATCCAAATCCATCCAATGGACGCCAAAGACTCCAAAGGCCCCGCTGTAGCGCGAGCTCTCGAACGGGTCATGATTGGCGACCAAGAGTTTTGCATGTCCATCGATGCCCACACACAATTCGTCATGGATTGGGACAACCTGATTGTTGAGGAGTGGAAGCGTACAGACAACGAAATGGCTATTCTGTCACATTACCCGCTTGGCTTTGATCGCATAGGACCCAACAATACCGTCCCGACTGGATCTAGCCGCCACATGTGCATGTATGGCACTCGAAATGAAGCCAACGACATCCCAATCCAGTGGGCGACGGACCTTCATAACTCGGAGCAACCACAGATGCAAGCACTATGGGGTGGAGGCTTATCGTTTGGAAAATGCCACGCTGAGAAGCGCGTGCCCGTCGATGGACACCTCAAATGGGTCTTCTTTGGTGAAGAATTTATCCGAGCGATGCAATTGTGGACGCATGGCTACGATATTTACTCACCGAGTGTGCATGGCGCTGTGCTCTTGCATAACTACACGGGTGATCTCACGGGAACCAAGCCAGAGTACGTCGATTGATCTTTGTATTCGTGTCGCTCATGTTGTTGCTGATAGCTTTTTTGAAAATGCCAAGGAAAACAATGTCAAGCCTCTGGAAGAACGCCGAGGCTACAACCGACTCCGTGCGGCCCTGAAGTTTCCATTCCAAGGTGAAGTCGATGCCAAGGACATGGAGACATACTATGGTCATCCCGTGCGCACTCTGGACGAGTATTTAGCCTTCTCAAAGGTGACGAACGTTGCACCGTTTGGTTTGGACGATTGGCCTTGCGAACAACTGCGATGGGTCCCTTATGCTGTCCCTGAAATCATCGAAGAACTTCTTCCTGGCTGGAAGATGCGTCCCGCGACAAGCAACCGTGCCTCCCCTCTCAACGAAAAGGTTGAGCAACGCTTGGACGAGCTCCAAGCATTGAATTTGTCGTCCAGCTTGGACCAAGTGAAACAACAACTGGAGGATTCCAAGGCTGTTAGTGCCAAGGCGCTCGAGCAACTAGAAGCCCGTGTCGAGGAATTGACGCAGCAACTACGAGCGGCCAACGAATCGCGGTCCATCGAGCTGCAACTCCAATCCAAAGATGCTTTGACGTCCAACGAGGCCGTCGCGGCGCTGCTCCAGACTCAACTTGGCGCGCTGGCCGACCACGAAAAAAATATTCTCATTGTCCTCTCCGTCATCATCGTCATAGCTGCTATCATTGTGTTTAGAGTCTCAAGGACCAAACCTTCATACGCTCCCGTCCCAGCAGTTGAATAATAAATTTACGACTTTAGTCCCCTGATATCCTCCTTCGCTTCCCGTTGTCGCCCCTACTTCCCATCATGACATTGCAAAGACAGAGATGAAGCGATGTGCTCGTTCACTTGGTTAAATATAGCGATGATGAGAGTCGGCTAGACCTACGAGCTCTCAATGGAGCGCGTACCGGGGGCGCGCTTTGGTTTGGGCGTAATCGCGAGCTTAACGTTAGGTCCTAGCGATAGTCGAGGCTGCATGGCATTTGCTTTGGTCGGCTTCGGGGGCGTCACAGGCGGCGGCGAGATTTCTCGCTGACTTGTGGGCTCGCGCGTATCTTTCTTGACATTGCGCTGGGCACTGCCGAGTTCACAAGCATTGACTTGTTGAGCAAATCGAAGCGAGCAGAGACTTTCGTCGACGGAGGCGTCCGTGGGACTCAAATTCACCATCATGAGTGTCTTGCCATCGCCAGAGAGCGCTGGCTGAAGCACATATGTGAGCTTACTGTTGCGGTAGGGAACATGAGCTTGCTTCTTGGCAATCGCGCCAAAGACATCAGCCAGAGCGCTGAGACTTTTATTGATCGCCTGCGCTTCCTTGAGACGGTCTCCAGTCGCTCCTGATCTTGAAATGCGTTCACTTCCAGCTACGAGTCGAGCATTTAGATATTCTCCTCTTGATGGATGACGTACCCAAGTCCACCAGACTGAGACTTCCAAGCAGATCCACTTCAGCATCATCTTCGTCTTCTCGATGGCCATGCAAATGGAGTGTGAAAATGCTATGACTGCGCGAACTCTCGGCGTTCATGTCGGTCTTCTCGACCGATCGATTGCATGCGGCTGTCTCCATAATGTGTTCAATTTGCTCGACGCCTTCCGCGAGGGAAATGGGATATCGGCGGAGGTTCTCGACGTAATTCTTGCCATTCTTGTCCGTGCGAATGTTGTATTTGACCGACGTGTCCGTCGAGAGCAAGTCGCGGATCGTTTCGTTGTAAATCTCCATAAAGGTGACTTCTAGAGAATAGGTCCATCCTTGTTCTTGCAAGGTCGAGCAGCAGCCCATGATCTACACAGAATTCACCACGTTGAGCCCCGCCATGGTCCTGTTAATCTTCGTACCAACGACATGGCGCGTGGAATAATGCCGCGCATTTCAGGACGTCGACCACCTTGCATCTAACAGCCAGCCATGAGCTTTCAAGAGTTGAGCGCCAGACGACAGTACCGTGAAAGTTTTGCCAGAACCAGTTTGACCGTATGCAAAAATACACACGTGGTAGCCGTCAATCGCCGACTGGATGAAATCCGAGACTTCCTACAGAAAGTTGCCGTCATGAGCATGGAGATGAAGATGGAATCGCTCAACTTACATTGAAAATATGCTCTTGTCCTCGCGTTTGGCCAAACAATTTGTCAAATGTAAAGCGGTGCTTGCCATTGAAAACCGTCGAGTTGTCTTCGTCTACGCTCCAGCAGCTCGTTTTCATCTTGGTCAATTCGCCGTCCGATGGCAAAAATGGACGCAAGCGAACATGGACGCGGACATTACCACGCAATTCCTGAATCGTATTGTGCATCTGGCGTCGGAGAATGTTGCCTTCGTGAACTTGGCGTTCCAATTCCGCCACATATTCAAGCTGTGCTGCCAACTGCGTGCGGACTTCGAGAAAGTTTGCTGACAATTTCTCCAATTCGCCCTAGAAACCAGAAATTACAACTCAAACTTGCATCGTTTTGCCTACCTTGTCGTCCTCGACAATGGGTGAGCGCGGGCCATTGTGCCTTGAAATCATGCGATTTTCCGTCTGGAGCATCTTCATCTAGAGCCAAAGATGTGTAACTTCCCCATGTGGCATCGTTCTACCTCCTCAGCGTATGCAGAGCGCTGTTGTTCGTACTGCGCTTTCATTTCTTCGAGACGAGCTTCACATCCTGCTTGAATCGCCATCATTTGAGCGTACAACGCTGTGTTGTCTTGGGTCAATTGGTGCTGCGCGACTTGGAAATGTTCGCGTCGAGCGCGTTCTTCCTGAAGCGCAGCCTGCACAATTTCCACTCGTCAGTGGCATGAAACATGCATGAAGTTGTACCTCGACAGTCGTCAACCGATCGTTCCAAGCATGCTTTTCGCCCTCCACCGCTTTGTATTCAGCTTCCAAGTCTTGCATGCTGGCTTGTAACGCCGCAAGACTCACTTCCTTGGCGGCGATCACTTCTTGAGCTTTCGCGACTTGAGACGACAATTGGACAATTTCTTCCGTGAGGCGGCGATTCTCCTTGATCATGTCCGTTGATTTCTACAAGACCGTGGTCATTTTCACGGTCAGGAAAGAAAGGAGGCAAACCTGCCAGAAGGTCTTGGCAGACGTATTCTCTTCGTCCTGGAGACGCACACGCTCTTGAAAGTCATGCAGTTCATCGCGAAGTGCCGCGTGGTCAATCTTGAGCTGCGTGAGTTGCAATGTCACGTTGGTCTTTTCGGCATCAAGCGCTTTGCATTGCGCTTGGAGTTGCGAGACAGTCGACCAAGCATCGGCCGTGCTGCTGCTCATCGATTTGGTGTAATGCTCACGAAGAGACTGGAGTTGCTGCTCATGGGCTTGTTCCTTGTCGAGCAAGAGCGCTTGGTATTTCGCAACCATTTGCGACGTGCTTCGCTCCATCGCAGCGCGGACAAACTCTTGCATATTGCTGTCCAACGTTTTTAAATCTTCGTCCAAAAGCAATGACGACGTTGGCGCAGGTGGATTCGCTGTCGCGTTTGTCGTCGTTGGTGGTGGCGGCGTCGCGGCTACAGGACCACTGGGTTCGCCTAGAAAGTCACAAACTCTATCATCTGTGTCTGCAAAATCATTCACGTACCTGTCGTGCTGACCATTGTCGATGGCTGTGGAGCGACTGTCACTGGAGTCACAGCGACTGGCGCAACTGCTATTGCTCCCAGTGGAAGAGTTGCCGCCGAGGCTGCAGAGTTGGCTAATTCCTGCTTGGCAGCAGCGTATGCTCTGGCTGTCGCCGCGTGTTCCTCAATCAAGTCGCGCTCGACACCTTGGCACGCAAGCGAAAACGCATCGCGCTGCATTTTCAGCTCACGAAGACGGTACTTGAGCTTGCGAATGTACTTGTCTTGCTGCTCGACGCGTCCTCTCGAGTCTATAGCTCGCAACGGAGGCTGCGAGAGCACCGCTTCGATCTCGTCCTCAGATGTGAAGTGGATCTTGAAGAGATTTGTCACGGACACTTGGGACATGCTTTTCCCACGGATGAGTGTCGGTGGAGAAATGACGCTCATGGGCGGCGATGGAGTTGGTGACGACGTCAAGCTGCTCGATGATCCAGTAGATTTCGTCGACTTGGGCATGGAATTTGTTCGAGGAAGAGCGCGGCTCGAAGTCGACGAAGAATTCGAAGCAGTGTCCGAGATGACGGTTTTTCGACTGGCGAACGTCGGACTTCCTGAAGGCGTCGATGCCCGACTTCGAGGCTTGGCATCTGCAGAGCTAGTTGAAGCTGTTGTGGTTTTGAGAGGAAGTTTGGATTTCATCGAAGAAGAGCGTGTCGTAGACACGGTCGTTGTCGCTGGTGGACGTGTCGTCGTCGTTGTGCTGCGCGTACGCAATGTGGATTCGCGAGGCACTGGAATCGAGGATGGTCTTGTGCGCGAAGAAGTGCCCGACGACAAGGATCCATACGAGGATGTCTTGCTCATGGAGGAGGTGGACGAAGAAATTTTCGGCTTGGACAGTGCGCGTTTGATCGGTGGTTTTGGCGGCGTGGCTGTCCCCGTCATGTAGGAATCTTCCGTGTGGCACGATATTTCCGAATATTGCGATTCCGAGTCGTCATTACTGGCCGTGTCGTCAAAATCGAGCGCTTTCGTCACGCGTGGACTGGAATTCGAGTCTTCGTCCATTTCCGCCATCGAGCGCCGTCGCAGCATCGTGGAGATCGAAACCCGCGCCGCACCGTCCAGAAGCGCCTCCCGCATGAGTTTTTCTTCGTTTGTTTCCTGACCTTCCGCCATATTGGCTAATGCAGCGCACACTTCTTGGCGCAGTTCAGTATCGAGCGCGTCGTCCATGGCCAGATGCCAAGTTGGCCACCTCACTCTTCCTCGCGAAGTTCGAAGCTACATTGCGTTTGAAATTCGAAGAACGAAACGGCCAAGATATTGCGGCTCAGTATAGTGAAACCAAGTCAAATCACAAATCTTCGATTGAACTTCGATTGCCATCCATGATTATCCGGACATATATCCGGATGATTGACATAACAAATCCAAACGACATCCTCGCAGTCCTCAGGGTCCAAGCTATCACAGTCTCCATGAAATCGAGCCTTTCGCCTTGAAATACGACACAAACGCAAGGACGAAGCAATAAGACACAGTTATACCTCACCATACCTTGTTTTCGCGGTCATTTTCCGTCCCTGAAGCCTCCTAGGAGACGCGGAATGCCAGTCCGATCCTGTGTAGGGATGGATTTGAAAGCCTTCTTGCCAACGGTGAGTGCTCATGAGTCTAGGACTGTCGCTCGCGTAAGTAGCATGTTGAAGCGTTTAGCTGCAGCCACGGTGACTCGTGAAACGAGAACGTAATGCGGTGTCAGTCGCAACTGTGGATCTGCCATCAAAACATTGCATAACGACATTGGTTGGGTTCAGATTAGGTCAAGATGGGAGCACGACATGCTTGGGATCGCAGCCATTGCCTATAGAAAAGCCGAGCCCTGTCGTTAATGCCTGAGCGACAAGATGGAGGCGATCGGTCGCTGCCGGAGTCTGAGGTGGCCAAAGTCATTTGTTCCAAACGGTTCCAACAAAGTTCAACATCAAGTTGGACACATTGTAAGTGGTAAAGCGTAACTTTACTGTAAAGTATTTTTAAAAGTGTGGGAATTTTTCAACGATGGTGGAAGGGCTCAAGTCGACGCCAGCATTGTGGATCGGTGCTGCGACGGTCGTAGCGGCCATTCTGCTGCATTCAGTATTCTACAACAGGACTCCAAAGCCCAAGAATCAAAAGGATCTCCCTCTCGAGGTAGGCCATAAGACTTATTGCTCAGTTCACACCACTCATTGAAGGTGGCCACAGAGATCGACAGGCATTTTGTTCACGCTTCCAGCTATGTGGCTGCGAATCCACAACCACCCATTGGCAATGAAGAGGTATCAAAGATGTGATCCTGGATGGGTATGAATGGTTGGATAGAAACTCGTCTTGTATGCCTTTTACAAGCAAGCAACTACTGGTGACTGCAACACGACAAAACCATCCGCTATTGACCTGGTGGCGAAAGCCAAGTGGTGAGCGCTCAGCTGGTTTGCGTCATGGGTCTGAGTTTCATGAAATCAGGGATGCTTGGAATGGACTAAATGGCATGCCGTCTATTGAGGCCAAGAAGCGATACCTTGAAGTCGTATCGTCCATGTTTCCAAATTACTCGTACGGCAGCGATTTGCCCACACCATCAGAAGACTCGAGCTCCTACTCGGGAAGCGAAAGCGACAGCGGTGGGGACTTCACGATGACGCCTTTGATGAGCCAAGTCGTGGTGGACAAGTGGGCCCATCCTTCTTGAAAGGTATCTTGAGCTGTCTTTGTAGAACAGGCAAGGATTGGGAAGTTGTGGAGAACCAATTCCATTTTGCCAAGATGGGTCAGCTCACTGATGTCCAAGACTTGTTGGCGACTGATACATCCCGCATCAACGAGAAGGTACAAATGCAAAACAGAGAGCTCCTAGCTAACCACTTGTAACAGGACGATGAAGGCCGAACCATGTTGCATTGGGCTGTCGATCGTGGCCAAGAGGAAATGGTGTCTTCGCTTTTGAGCCAGGGGGCTGATGTCAATGCCACGGTGAGAGCTCACTCACTTCGCATTTGACGTTCATGGCGATCTGACTGCTTAGGATGGCGATGGCATGACTCCTCTGCATTACGCTGTGAGCTGCGTACACATCCCTGTCGTGGATTTGCTGGTACGTCCATTCGTAGCTTGAGGAGCTTTACAGTTTGGTCAAATCTTTAGCTGACACATGGAGCCGACACCAATGTCGCTGACAACGACGGTGAAACTGCGCTCATGAGTGCATCCAGTGCTCTTCGACAGCACATTCTTGACTTTACAAGTAAACTCAACCAAGAGCCAACAAGCACCCCGTCATAAATCAACGCCATCATTTGGAACTTCTATTTTCGTCTGCTGCCATTTCAACTTCCGCAACCAGTCCACTGTACCAACCGTCCTGCTGCTTGAAACGGAGGAGATTTTCACGTCAGAGTCCGCTCAACCGCAATTGTATTCGAAACAGTCCATGCTGGCGTCAAAAGCGCTTCAAATCTGATGTCATGCTGTCGGAACCTTCGAGTGGATTCAGTTTGTTGACTCGCATACCCACCTCTTGCTACGAATCTGCCTCCATGTTTGTATGATGACTTTGCATGAGATAATTTGCCGCTTGAAATTCATGCCCAGCACTGCACCCATTCGCTCAAAATATTCGTTCCAACTAATCTATACACAATTTGTCTATATTGATCGACCTCCATATATAACGTTATCTTAAATAAACTATGTATCAACTTCAAGTTTCAACCTATATGAGATATTTTGACCAACTATTTCGATAAAAGTTGGTCAATGACAGCTAATTTGACTATTTTTCCCAGCGTGGACAGTGCAGGTACGTTTAACGCGGTTTCAACTCAATGGTTGCATCTTTTGCGCTTGCTCGCGCGATGGAGGCAGTTCGTTCCTGTACAGCAGAGATTTCTCGTTGCGATGAACTGTAGCAGGAGCAGTCGCCAGCATTCCAGCTACCGTGTCGCATCGTGTTTGTCGTCTTGTTCTCCCCGTCTGGTCGATTGACTGCATCTCTGTAAATAGAATCGCGGATAAGAAATGTATGGCCGCCATGGCCGGTACAGTTTAGATGGTTGTCGTCCGCTTCGAAGGATTGCATGGCTCAAAATATCATTCAGAGTTGCGGAGCGTTTAACGGTGAAAAGCCAGTTTTCGAGAGCATTTCACATCGTCGGGATGAATTTTAGCCAATCAGAGTGGAGCACCTGGTGTGGTGGTGAAAGTCCGTATTTTTCGTTTTGACAACTAGCAACCAAGTGAAAGAGAGGATGATCACGTCGATTGCCTCGCGCTGCGCCGATATGCAGCTCGTCTCGTTTGCCAGACTCCACGCACGGGCGTTTGCCTGCGTGCTTGCTCTCTCGGGCGTCACGGTCGTGCTTTTGCGCACCGAACCATGGCAACTGTGCTTCCTGGCCGTCGTAGGACTTGTCATGCTCCCCGTCATGCTTCAAAACAGCTTCTTGGTCCATGAGACGACCATGAACAAACACATTGCCGTCGACGTTGTCCGTGAAGACGCGCCTAAAGCCAAGAACAACCAGATCCAACAGGAATTGATCCATGCAGGACAACAGGTCATGCCGGAACTGGACCAACCCGCGAAACATCTCATTGAACATCCTGCCGCACCGCTCTTGCCGCCGATCGTGGATCCATCGCATACTATTTCTTTGCCCCCGATTCAATTCCCAACTGGTCGCAAAGGAATCATGCCAAAGAACGTGCTTCAAATCCGAGAAGAAATGTTTGCCAAAGCCATGGGCTCTCTCCGCTCCCTCTCGCCTCGTAACCAACCCGTCGTGCATCACTTGGACTTGATCAAGTATGCTGAAGAAATCGAAGACGACGATCCAACCGTGCTCTAAGTCAGTCAACCATTCGAACGATTCTCACGCAGAGCTCTGGCCAAACCATGTATAGTATGAACAGGTTTAACCAGAGTAATCTGTGTATCTCCCTCATATCGTTCTCTGTCTTATCTCATCTCGTCGAGGGAGGCAGCCGTGGCCATCCTACGGGACCGCCACGTTCCACCGTCTCTAGCATTGGGACGACGCATTCATTCCCCTGGACGACAATGTCAGAGAAAGAGTCTTGTTCGGACGAGCTTATCAGTCAGACGAACAAACGAGAACAGTCCCGTAGCTCTGCTCTTGGTGCTCTTCTTGCCCGACTGTCTGTTGCTTCTTCCGTGAAGATGCTCTCGGCGGAATAATGACATGCTCGTTTGTTGGGGAACGTCAACCTGTCATCATTTCATTCCAAAAGACATTACGTTGGCAATGACAATGACATTGGGACAAGAATAGACTCAAAGTATTTCGGCCTGACGTTTCATGGAAGCGCTAGATAACGAAGGTCATTGCCGTGTCCATGCAAATCAAGTCCATGGCTGGCTTGCTCGTCGTCGAGATCATCCAGGCTGCATCCATCCTCTCGGACAGGACACGAGGTGAATTTTTTCGTCAATTTTCGCGTTCACAGGCCATGTCTCGTGATGAAATTCACTGTTTACACACGGTCAAATGTCCTCGCGATCATCAGCGTGAAGGAACGATGTAAAGAGAGCATTCTATCGTCCCAATTCGTCTTAGCTTGCACCTTCCTTTCCCGATCATAGTTCATGGAGGGGAAAGGCAATCGACTTGGCGCATTAGACTGCGTTTGCGTTACTTCGAAATGTACTGTACTTTATGCAAAGTATATTTAAAATGCATTTTAAATATTCATGACAACTGATATCTTATTTAGAAAGTATATAAAATATACTTCCATTCAAGATCCAAGAGAGATTGGCATCGAATCTGAAGATGGCGAAAGCAACAGCAGCAGCAAGTCCTCCTCGGGACTTGATCGGTTATGGCCGTGGAGGATACGATCCAGTCTGGCCCGGTGGAGCCAAGCTAGCGCTTCAGTTTGTGATCAACTACGAAGAGGGTGGCGAAAACTGCATCTTGGAAGGCGACGCGGGGTCGGAGCATTTGCTCTCGGATATTGTCGGCGCGACGTCGTACAAAGGAGCTCGGCATATGAACATGGAATCACTCTATGAATATGGCAGCCGTGCTGGCTTCTGGCGACTTCATCGCTTGTTCACAGAACGCCAGCTTCCCGTGACTGTCTTTGCAGTCGGACGAGCACTCGAGTTGAACCCCGACGCTGCGAAAGCCATGGTCGATGCCGGGTGGGAAGTAGCGTCCCATGGATATCGGTGGATCGACTACCAGAATGTCGACGAAGCCACCGAGCGCAAACACATCCAGCAGTCGATAGATGCCATCGAGAAGACCACGGGGAAACGTCCTGCTGGCATGTACCAAGGCAAACCCAACTACAAGACGCGGCAAATGGTCGTCGATGCCGGTGCGCTCTCGTCTTCCCGCTATCTCTCGTCTTGACGGCGACTTGTAGGCTTTCTATACGACTCGGATGCTTACAACGATGACTTGCCGTACTGGACAACATCAACCGCGTCTGGGAAACCTCATTTGATTGTGCCATACACGCTGCAGAACAACGACATGAAGTTCGTCTCGCCTGGGGGATTTACATGCGGCGATCAATTCTTTGCCGCGCTGAAGGATGCATTCGACACTTTGCTTCAAGAAGGACGTCGTGGTGCTCCCAAGATGATGTCAGTTGGGCTCCACTGTCGAATTGTACGTGGCAGTATCTCGGATCACCTCTCACCTGTCTTCTAGGTGGGGCTGCCATTGCGAACGGCGAGTTTGATTCGATTCCTCGACTACATTGAGCAATTCCGCGCCGAGATATGGGTCTGCACGCGTCAATCCATCGCTGAACATTGGCACAAGCATCACTATCCTCGTCCTCCGTCGACACCGCAGTCCAAACTTTAAAGTTCATACGTTGTTATCTTCTTATCCTCTCTCCATTTACACCTGAACGCTGTCTTGATTCGACGACATCAACGATGGCGAGTCAAGGCGAGGAGGATGATGACGATGGCGTTGCTGTGCTTGTTGTTGCTGCGTTCGCTTGGTTTCAGCATCTCGTTCAAAGAACGACGTCACCGCCAGCGCTGCTAAGCTCTCCAAGACATCGGCGGTAGCGACTTCCCGTGGCGTAGCGTCAAAGACACAGAGAGCACCGAGAGGATCTCCTCGAAGTCCTGACGAGCTCACGAGGGGAACGCCAACGTAGAAGCGAGCTTTCTGCGGCCCCATGACGATCGGGAGCTTGGCCCAGTCGATGGCTAGACTTGTTGAAGGCGGTTGGTCTACCAAGACGTTGCCGACCGCGAGAGCTCCTTGCGCCGAAAGCACAGGCTGGCAGATGCCGAGCTGGACAGGCGCGGGGAGAAGTTTGCCGCTTCCTCGGACGTACAAGAAGTGCTCCACGCGGTCGTTTGAGGTCACGACAAGTCCTGCAAACTTTGTCGAGTACAATTGACTCGCTCGTTCGCACAAGTTGAAAAGCGACGTGACGGGCGGCAAAGAGGCTGACGTCTTCTTCCTCAAGGGGCCTTGCAACACCGCTTGCATTGGGATCGCAGTGCGTTTACTCGGGGATGGCAGCACAGGACTGCTCGGATGGCGCATTGCAAAGCCCGCGCCAGGTTTCATAAACCGAGATTGTTTCGCCAGCGGACTTGGAAATGCCGGGGACAATGGAGCTGCCATCGCACTGCCCCGCACCGGTGAAGCCGTGGCAGATGCTGCAGGAGATGGGGCTGCCGCAGCTTGGTGGACTAGATCCAAATCCAGTTGGAGTTTCGCCGCGGAATGGCTTCGTGGACAGCCATACTGTTCCTCAGACAACGATGTAGTCGATCTTTGCGGCTGCGACGGTGGCGACATGGGCAAAATACGAGCACGGGGAGGCGGCGGAGGTGGTCGTGTTTGCTCTGCACAAGAGGAGCATAAGCGCATGCGGGTTTGACCGACTGAAGGCAGCGACGTGTCTTGGACGACGGCGCAGAGATGACAAAGGACAAGACCGCACAGGCGACATTCTTGACGCCGACGGCGGTGGGAAAAAAGTCGCGCACAAGCCTGACACGCCATGGGTGACTCTGTCGTCGGTTCATCATCTTCCTTTGCCTTCGGACAAGGTTGCGTCAATGAAAGCGATGACGTCGGCGAGAGATGCATGGCGTCGAGCGTTTGCTGAAGTCGAGGAAGCGCCGCCGCGAGGAAGAGGAGAAGGCGACGGAGAGCTTGGTCTCTCGTGGGAGACATTGTCGCCACCGACATGGTGAAGACGACTTTGGTCACATCCAGCACTTCCGTCGGAAACAGGACAAAGCCCGCAAGAGGACAGGAGATGCGATCAAGCTGATGCGACTCGACGAGCGATGGGCATCGCTTCGACTCGATCGACGAGCACACTTTGTAGCCAACGCAGTGGCGTGGATCCATCACGGCGTCCTCTTGATTTCCCAGAGGAACTGCAGCATCGCTCGTGGCGTGGATATACTCGGCGCAGCAGAGATCGACGTCTCGAAGGAGAGGATTGTGGCATCGGAATGCCGTCCACTGGACAGCCAGGGACTCATGGGCGTTCCGTTGATGGTGGAAGAGGATATTCGTGTCGGCAAACGTGTGTTGGTACATCGATCGAAGCGCCGTGCGGTAATTTGCAATGCTGGTCCCGCCATCGAGGAGCTGCAAAACGACGGATGGCGACGCTCGAATCGTCGCGGAACTGCGGACACTGTAGCGCGACGGCGTCAGGCACTCCAAGATGGATGGCGATTTTGTCGGTTTCCACGAAGAACCGACAAAATCGATCGGCGACAGCTCGGACGTGGCGGCAAAGAGGTCCTGGACTTTGGAACGAATGAGGTCATGCAGTTCTGCTTCTTCCTCCCTCGCCAATTCAAAACGAGTCATCAGTGGCACCGCAGTGCTGCCACCGCCGCTCAGAGCGGCCGAAGTTGTCTCGGGGCCGTCCATGAAAGCTCGAGACGGTTTCGAAAAGTCGACCGAGTGACGGTTCGAATGGATGGAAGAAACGACGACGGAGATGGACAACAACTGATGGGATTAATCCGTTTCTGTTGTCTTTTGCTTTTGCTGCTCTTGTTGTTGCTGCTGCTGTCGTAGCATACGAGCACGCAGACTAGATACGCTTGGTCGGCTCGCTGGTTTCATGCCACTACTACTACTGGGTCTCGTCGAAGATAATAAGGCGAGGACATCGACAAGATTGCTGCCGACCAAATGCCGCGACGCGATGGCTGTCAACGTGTCCGCCTACGTATCAATTGAGTCACGCATGAGGATTTTGGGGTGGACATACGCCAACAAGGTCACGGAGACGATGGAAAGAACGCTTCGTGGCGGATTTGCAAGAAACCACGCGGCATACGAGGAATTTCGCCAGTGGATCGATCCATCGATCGAGATGATCCTGCCATGGACTCGATTGGTTGCTCTCTTCGGCTCGGCTTTGTGAAATAACTCGTTCGATGGATTCGCCAGCCTATGGTAAGTTGAGATCTTCAACCTGAATGACGTTGAGATCTACTCACCGCAGCAACAATTTGTGGATTCTTATCCGTGGAAAAGGTCATAAGAATATCGAGCACGGTGATGGGATTGCATGATGCGATGGTATGTGAAAGTGCCTGGAGGAAAGTTCAATTACTTGAAGAATCGTTGTAGGACATACATCATGGGCCGCTTCTCGAATGAACTTCTTCTCATTTATGGCTCGCGTCACAAGCACGGGAAGGAAGATAGCTGCGTGCGTGAGTTATAAACGAAAACATCGTCAGAAGGTCGTACATAGATGAGAGGACATGGCATCGCCAAGACATTGCACCAATTCGCCAATGCAATATATGCTCTGCCGTGCGTGTGCTGATCGCAAGTGGACAGCGCATGGAACGACTAGGTTCGATAAGCAAGGCTCCCTAAAATAAAGCCTGAATAACTCGGTGGAAGTTGAGTGGACGTACAAGTCGGGGAAATCGTTCTGGATGTAGTCGGCGTGGAATTTGATTGTTTCTCGGAAGAGCTGAATGGCTGCATACTGATCGCTCCAAGATGCATTTGCGATCGATGGATTCCATGCGTATTTGTCAGTGGGTTCTTGGAGTTGGTCTTGCAGGAGCACAACGACTTCTGTCAAATCATCTTCGTTGTCTGGTGCTCCAGGGTCTTTTGTTTCGCACACTTCCGGTTCGCCATTTTCATCCTTGTCGATCGACATGTGAACCTTCTTGTGTAGCGCGTCGTTTCCAGAGAATGGATTCCTCCGTTTCATAAGCTAACACGTCGTCGTCTCCCTCTCGCTGCGAGTAACGTCGTGGTGTCAGTCGCGCGCCGATCCCCGCTTGCAGCAATATTTTCGAATTCAAACGAGAGCGTCTTTTTTATTCAAATTAAAAATTTAAATTAAATGGAAAAAATAATGGAATTAAATCCTTTTCGACATTTTTAATTGAAAATATGATTTCTTTTTCTTTTTTCGGAGGGATTTTAAACTCCATGGTGACCATTGCCACGAGTCGACTCGAAGCGTTGCTCACGTCGTCACCTATTCCAGGTCACGTTGATGTCTCCATGTCGCGGAAGCGCAATAGTCTGCCCATGCAGTCTACAGTCTATATTTCCATCCTCCTGTGGTTTTATTGTCCAGCAAGATTGCACACAGTAATTACGATACACTCTTCACGTGAAAGAAATCACGCAATTCATTGCAACCGGCGTGCTGGACAGAGTTGACTGCCACGGATAAAGACTGGAAGGGGGAGATGCGAGAGTAGAGCTTGCCTAGAGAGCTCCATCGATATGGTCTTCGGTGACTTGGGGCCAAATGATCACCATTTCTTCATGGGAAGGTTGATGGGGTTCAGGGTTAGTATCCGGATATGCGATGATTCTTCCGGATGTGAGCTCAACGGACACAAAGCAGTCAGCAGCCATGAGCACGACAACCGAGCAGGTCATCTTTCCTCCATTCCAGCGCCCCGCCATTCTTCCATCGATTCTGGTACATGCGTCACCTTGAATGAAACTTATAGATGCCGCTAGAGCCATGTTGGCGACACGCCGTTGGTTCGCATTAACAAGATCTCAGCCAAAGCTGGATTGAAGTGTGAATTGCTCGCCAAGTGTGAATTCTTCAACGCCGGTGGTTCCGTCAAAGATCGAATTGGCCGTCAAATGGTGCTCGACGCTGAAGCAAGCGGACGTATCAAACCTGGTGATACATTGATCGAACCAACGTCCGGTAACACGGGTATCGGCTTGGCCCTCACTGCAGCGTTGCGTGGATACCGCTGCATTATCACTCTTCCAGAAAAGATGAGTGCTGAAAAAGTGAACGTTCTGAAAGCTCTTGGTGCTGAAATCATCCGCACCCCGACTGAAGCTGCGTGGGATTCCCCAGAAAGCCACATTGGAGTTGCGAAACGATTGCAACAAGAAATCAAGAACGCTCATATCCTCGACCAATACTCAAATCCTTCCAACCCAAATGCACACTATGAAGGCACGGCTGAAGAACTTCTGTATCAATGCGATGGCAAGATCGATATGATTGTTATGAGTGCTGGCACTGGCGGTACAATTTCTGGTGTCGCTCGAAAATTGAAGGAAAAACTTCCCAACATCAAGGTCGTTGGCGTTGACCCCGTCGGCTCGATCCTCGCCCAACCAGAATCTCTCAACGATAAGAACCGCTTGGCTCCTTACAAGGTGCTCATAACCCAAATGATTCTCGTTTAATCTCCATCATTAGGTTGAAGGCATTGGCTACGACTTCATTCCTGACGTGTTGGATCGTTCCCTTGTCGACCAATGGATCAAGACCGAAGACCAGGAGTCCTTCGTTATGGCTCGTCGATTAATCCGCGAGGAAGGCCTTTTGGTTGGAGGTTCTTGCGGCGCCACTGTCGCTGCTGCTATCCAAGCTGCTCAGTCGCTTGAAGCCGGCCAGCGCTGCGTTGTGCTGTTGGCCGACTCGACACGAAACTACATGACCAAGTTCCTCAACGATCAATGGATGTACGAAAACGAATTCGTCGATGACACGTTGCACCAGCCGTCTAATTACACCAAGTTCCACAAGAAGATGACCACTTGGTGGTCAACCAAGCCCGTGTCGGAACTTCAACTACCGAATGCTTTTACGATCCTGCCAACGCTCACGTGCAAGGCCGCAGCCGAGCTCATGGAAGCCAAAGGGTAAGCGAGCCATCAGCATCACCAAACTCAATCTGATTTGTAGATTCGATCAGTTCCCAGTGGTCGATGCCGCCGGCTCTCTTCAAGGTGTCGTGACAAACGGTCAAATTCTCTCCAAGCTTGCTTCTGGTCGTCTCGCGGCCAAGGATCCTGTGTCCCGTGGCATGTTTCAATCGTTTGCGCGTGTGACACCTGAAACGTCATTGGGCGAGTTGGCCGAGCTCTTTGACAAGGAATTCTTTGCTGTTGTTTGTGACGCTGACAAGAACCTCCACATCGCGACGCGTATCGACTTGCTCAACTTTATCACCAAGGACAAGTAAATCCATGCCATTTTCATTGCTCGGTTTCATAATTCCCAGACCTTGTTTTCCCCTTGTCATTTGAGTCATCCCTCGCTATAACGACATGCTGCTGTTGGGGTGACAACAGAGTTTGAAGGTATGCAATGTAAATCTGACCAATCGTCGACAGCGTTCAACCTTGATCTGTGAGCGACTTTGCACGAAACCATTTTGCCTCCAAGCATTTTTCGACCAATGAGAATGGTAGAATAAATTACTCTTATAAAACGACTACTGTATTGGCACAAATGGTGCGAAGTGGCTCAAGAGCAGCGGCGACTTTGATGCTTGAGGCTGCAGCCTTGTCTCGGGCATTGGACGACACAAGCGAGGAGGATGAAAGCGAAGACGAGTGGGAGGATCCGGAGTTTCTCAGCTTGGTAGCGAGATCACGCTTTTTATACCGCTCGAACGTTCTCAAGGTTTCAAGCTGGGACCCTGAAAGGATCTACAGGATGGACCCAGAGCGAGCCCGACGTGAGCTTCGAATCAGCATCGCAGCGTTTCGCTTTGTGCTTGACGTTGTGGAAACGCATGAAGTGTTTAACTGCATGCCAGGAAAGCAAGAACAAGCCCCGGTTCAGCTACAAGTAGAGGTATTCCTGTACTCGCTACAAGCACACAGTAGTCATGTTATATCGCAGCACTTTGGGATAGGAGAAGGTAGATTAATGCAAAGAACTCTACTCAAATGCAGTTCTACGTAGGAACTGTGCGCAAGTATTGTGACCGTGTGATCTCGGCGATTTTGACGTTTGAAGATCAATATATTCGTTGGCCAAGCCGAAAAGAGAAGCATGATACCAAACGATTTGTTGAGAATGTCTATGACTTCAAGAATGTGATTGGTTTTGTTGACGGAACGAGTTCAAGCTGAAATATGCACCCCCAGTAGACAGTGAATGCTTTCTCACGCAAGTCAGACTACTGCTACAATGCTCAAATTGTCTGTGATCATCGTAGACGCATTCTGTACTATCAGGTATAACTACATATCAACAAACAATGATTCTAATCGATAACTACATTTGTTTATAGCTAGGGTTGCCTGGTTCGGTCCATGATAAGCAGGCCTTATCGTTCTCGGCGATGTCAAATTTGCCGCCAGCTTTCTTTGAATTCGGGGAGTATTTGCTCGGTGACAGTGCATATGGTGTATCTTTTCCCATTATCGTATCACCGTGTAAACGACCCGCGTCAACGATCCGCGAGAACGCGCAATTCAATCGACTACTGTCCAAAGCCCGTATTATCATTGAGCATTGTATTGGTGTTGTCAAGAGTCGTTTCCCCTGTCTTAGTCTCTATGGCATTCATCTAGCCAAAGTAGGTGCCGCCATGAGGCTTCTCAAGACACAGCGTGCGTGTTTTGTCTTGCACAACATTTGTATCGCACTGTCAGAAGCCGACTTCGAAGTGGACGACGAATGTAGTGAGAGTGAGTCCGATTCTGAAGCCGACAGTGATGATGACATACAACTTGGCTTTGATCCTGACGAGCATTTATCATCTGAAGAGCTGCGACTTGTTGTTCAAAACGATGGTATTATGCAGATTTAGTGCTTGTTTAAAGGTAATGCTAGTGTATCTACTCTATATGCGATGATAAAGCTTTGTTAGATCGTGTGTGCGCAATGTTAACTACTTGTTCACTTGAAGCTTTAGCCGCTCACGCTCAACCTCAAGTTGCATACGCTGGAGCTCAAACAGTTGGTCCATTTTCTTTTCACGCAATCTAAGTTCTTCGCGCTGGAGCTCTAGAGCTTGTTCTTGTAGTAACAATTACTTCTCTTTGAAACTTGATTCTTCTTTGAACCGCTTTTCACGCCGCTCACTTTTTTCATTGTGAATTTTCATAAGAGCATCATGCAAATTGGAAGGATGCACTGCTGAAAACGGTCGTTTGCCACCAACACCTGGCTTCAAGCCATTGGTATGTGTTGTTGTGGCGGAAGCGTTGTTTGTTGTTGGCTGGGAAGACTCATTTTGGCTTGGGCTTGAAGATTCGTCAGTTAACGTGTGGGTTTCATTTTGTATCACTGTCCTTCCAGGCTCCATGAGAACGGGTGGGCTAGTATTATGGCGAGAGCCAAGGATTTCATCCCATTCGTAGAAGTAGGGACACTTCTTTTGTAGCATGGCTGGGGATAGATTAGTGTATAGTCATACTATGGTTCGCTAGACTAACGATAACATACCTTGTATGCCTGGTGGATCGTTCTCGTTTACTCCAAACCCTGAGTGTCCTAGTTTAAGCTTGTACACCTTGTATGAGCTCTCGAGTTCCGCTAACTTTGTCTTTATTTGAGTTGTCGTCTTCGTATAGCCTCGCGTTCCAAGCAATCCTTTGCACTTGCGTAGATACGCTCTTTTACGCCGGTTGTGTACGTGGAGACATTCTCTGACAGGTGGTTAATGAGCAAGTGGACTTCCTCATCGGTCCAAAGCTTCTTGCCCATAGTCCAAGCAATCACGTTTCTGTGAGTGCTGTGTGCAATTGTCCGAGAGCGACTCATATTTCTACCAATCAAAAGTACCTTCAATATCACCTCAAGGTTCATCAGTGCAGGCATCACGGTGACTTGAAGGCAAACCGAAGGTATTGTTTGATTGGCTCATTTTACCTACTTTTACATGCCTTCAAACCGTGAGAAACGCTAATGACTTGTCCAGCTGCAATGTGATGCCATAGTGACATAATCAAAGTCAGAGTGTCATGTCCGTATAACCAGGGAACTGATAACGTTAGTCCTCTGAAATCCGATAGCCTGTCATTTTCCATATTGCAGTATAAGAAGGTCAAGTTGAGTCATTCAGAGTCAGCCATACTGATATCAAATATGACACGAATTATCCACTTCTAGAATTTTCGATGACTGCATCTGCTGCTTGCTCTGTTTGAGAAGAAATGAAAGAGGGTGTTGCTTCCTCCATGAGCGAGCATTCCTTGGTTGCTGCTTGCATGAAGGCTTCATTCCAGATGCCCCCCTCTCCCCTTAGTGCTTGTTGAACGATCATACGTGTACCAATCGAAATCAAGTGGTTGTGGAATTCACTGGAGGTCCCTGGTCAAGAATGGTCAAAATATTCTTGATTTTATCGTTGCTGGAAGCGTTCTTGTCCACCTTCTGTTTGTCAGAACAAAGCGCGTACTAGTACATTTGAAGCTGAGGAAGCTTATTTTTCACGGCTTTTCTAGCGGACTTTGTGCTTCTATCTCTTGGAAATGAATAGAGCAGCAAAGACTGATGCGAAAGCATGGACAGATCGGCTGACGTGTGAAGGTTGGCTGGTCCAACTATGTTGAACAAGTTGTCTGAACTTGGAAAATTGCTTACGTTGGGTACAGACGGGGTAGGTTTGACACCAGATGGTATGGAAAGAAAAACGTGGCCATTAAACGCATCTTGAATTATTCATTGCTCGCCGGCAAGGAAAGACGACCGTGAAATAAATGCCAGCGGAGAGCCTGCGATTGGTGCAGTCGCCTGTTTCTCCCTCTTGAAGTACCACGAGAGAGAGAGGGAGTGTGAGTGGTTGGTTGACTCGAGTACGAAAGCGACAGGGGGCACCAGCAGCTCAGTACAGCGGTGAATCCAAGCTTGGCCATGAATCCCATACCATGTAGCGAGGATAAGACAGATTGGTCCTAGTTATCTCAAGTCAGACAGATTGGTATAGCCACGACTTCAGACGGAATATTTAACTCGAGGCGTCATTACTCAAGCTGTGAACCTTCTCTGGTCATCAAAAGCATGCGTCGATTCATTTCGTCCTACAAATGTCCCCGTAGAAGCTTCTAGCCAGCAGAACTGAGCTACATCTCATCTTTGTACGACTCAGTTGGAATCTCAGGGCTTGTAGTCAGGGCTACAAGCCCTGAGATTCCAACTGAGTCGTACAAGCGGGGATTTAATATGAGCTCTCCACCATCGTTTGTTGACTTGGCGGATGCGCCCCTTGAATGTCGAGACTTGCAAAATTCAAGCGGCGTCGGTTTTGCTGCTTGTTCCATTGGAACCATCGGATAAAACCTATTTAACTTGACCGTGTTTCTGCGACACGTGCGCTGGTCCCGTCATCGTGTGGTTCATAGATGACGGGATAGCCAATGGCTTCGCTCCGGCTGCTCCCGTAAACGGCACAAAGCCGTCACACAATCGATTCGGAGGCTTCGAGGGAGTTATTCATCTTCAGAGTTCTTACCCACCCCCAGAGGTGACATCTATCGATGGCGCTCGATGCCTCGCCGCTCCGTAGCCGCGTCTTTTGCACGTTTCCAGACTGCATTGAATGCGGCCAGTTCTTTCGCGAATCATATACCAGGTACGATCGACGCTCGTTGTGCGTGCTCAAGGCTCGAACGTTGTAGAAACTACAAGCCCAACGGAATCAAAGTAAACGATGCGACCTCTACGAATTCCTTTCTCATGTGTCTTGTGTAGGTCCTTCGGTAAGATGACCAAGTGTGCGCTCGTCGTCATTTTGAGTGTGCCAACAGGTGCTTTCCCCATTGCTGCCCTGACCATATTCCCCACAGTTCTTGCGGCACTTCTGTCGTCATGCAAGTCGCCGGCCATTTTACAGTCGCAGAAATGGAATCGGTCGTTGCGTTTGGCCGCTTTGAGACCTGCGTCGAACCTTCCTTGCCGCTGGGCTATCAACTTTTATTGGAAGAGGTGGCAGCTGCGAAACATGTTTGGTTTCCCAGCACACCAAGCACAGACTTGAATCAAGTACGCTCCGTGGCTCTCTATGGCCACGTTCAAGCTCGTCATGTAGAACCCGATCATGTTTACATTCAAGGACAAATTGTCCGATCCTTGGCATTATGGCTGGGCGAGTGGCGCCAGCTCTGCTCTCCGTACGACGCAACATGCGTTCAAGGTGCGTCGAAGCTGCAAGAATCATATCGTTTGATCAATACGCGTAGGCCTATTTGTTTGAAATGGTCCCTGGAACTCGCATGATCCAAGTCGTTGGCATTGCGCAGTCTCCTGGCTTCATCATCATTCCCTACAAACCATTGGGTGCAGGTGGGATATCATTATTCGCTGAGACAGAAGGTCTCTGACATCTCCAGGTGATGCCGAGCCCGACGCGACGGACGAGCAGCAGGAGACAACTGGGCCGCAAGACGCCGCGGCCTTTGATTGCACTTTCGTCGCTTGTCAGTGCGAGAAACCCATGTTCGGCGACAATTACATTCGGTATAAAGTCTCACGGTCGCTTTGGACTTCACTGGTCTTCCAACAGATGCAACCGTGCGAATGGAAGAAAGGTAGAACTCAATATGCTCACGATGACATCTCATCATCTGTCTTAGCAACTGAGGTGGGTGTAGACCAAGGCTGTCGCTGGAAAACATTTGTAGATGCTTTCCTCACTGCTGCCCGGATCACATTTTGCACTGCAGCTGTGGTGGTCCTATCATGATCAGCGTTGATTTAGCACATGCGCCAGCTCTGGCACGCCCATGCAAGGAAGTCGTCATGTATGCTCATGGCGAGCGTTGGAACATGCCAGAGCTTCACATTGACGACGTTATTACGCATGATATGATTGTATCTCGACTCCATCATGCCGGGAATGAACGTGGCGACTGGGTCAAAGGCGTTGTGCAACCGGGTTTGTCCACTGCGGTAAGGCTCGTCTTTCTGAATCATTATGACGATGGTGTCCATGTTGTAGACGACGCTTTTATTCAATTTCAATCAAAATTCCCATCACACTGGCTGGCCATACAATTGGAAAGGCAGTGCGACCAAGGTCGACCGCAACCGCAAACATGTTTTCAAAGTACGTGGCTAGAATTTGTGGGGAAAAAGTTCTCAAATGCCATCCTAGGCGTATGTCTTTCAAGTTCTCCGAGGGGGCTACTCCCTCCGCGTGCTAAATTGGATTACGTCCACGCCGTTCACCTTGTCGTCGTTCCGTCGTTGCAATACGACGCCAACGTCTCGAACTAACTCGTACATTGAAGTCAAGCCGACAGAAATTATTGACCAGCCTGTGGTGTCAAGAAAGCGATCGCATGAAAACGTGGAGTCCCCCCCGTCTGCACTCAAAGATATCCACTCAGCAGGATAGCCATGAAAATCTGGTTGATTTATTTATGCGCTATCTATATATCCAACCACCGTGTGCCACGTCATTTTTTGTCTTACAACCTAAACTTTCTTCGCTCTCAGCTCGCCACGTCATGAAATCTCGAAGATCCTCTAACTTTAACGCCAGCCTGCCACGTCATGATATGTCATAATGACAGCAGGCACTACAGAAACACTCAACAAGACATTGGAATTAACCGGCCGAGTTCATTTCGTTGAGCAATGTCGTGGGGGAATCGACGCGCTCGTGCGCACGCTTGCGCAGCACTTTGCGTTCGACTTTGTCAGTGATTTCAGTGGGTATAACTTGAATGTACTTGTTCGTTCGCGACGTCGGCGTCGTATTGCAACGACGGAAAGACGACATAGTAAATGGCGTTGACGCGATCCAGTTGAGGACACGAAGCATTGTGTCATCTTGACTTTTCAAAAAGACATAGCACTGGAGACAAGTCAGTCCAGCAAATTGCAACAAACGACAAAGTTTACTTTGAAAATGTGCTTTTGGTTGCGATCAATCTTCGTCGCACTCCCTTTCCAATTGTATGGCCAACCCAACTGCCTCGCATTCTCATTGAAATTGAACATCATGCAGCTCTACGCACAATGCTTCTTTAAGGGATAATATTGAAGAAATATAGGGCTCACCGTGTTACTAAGCGATGGCTGGACAACGCCTTGAACCCAATCGCCGCGATCATTTTGTCCAGGCTGGTGTAGCCTCGATAGGATCGTTTCATGCGAGACTTCTTGGCCGATTTCAAACTCGGGCGCATTATACCGCTCGCCATGGGCGTACATGATCAAGTGATTGTGCACATCTGGTTGACCAGGATCCACATCAACGCCAATCATGATCGGCCCTCCGCAACTGCAGTGCAGATTGTGGTTTGGACAGCAATGTGGAAAACATCTACAAGGTATTCACAAGATCTGAGCCTCATCACAACCACGACCGTATTTGCTACACGTTAGCCAGCTTAGTTGACACACGTTGGGACCAGAGAGACTTACTTTTCGTCCGTTTGATCGATTGCAGCTGCAAAAGCAAGCGATCCAGTCAGTGCTGGGAAGGTTGGCGGTGCTTACCGTATATAGTTGGGGCCAAACATGGCTTTCTCGCACTGGCATTGAACAAAATGACATTTGAACGCACACACAGGAGGCGGTGTGGGGGGGGGCATAGGAGTTATATCTCGAGACGCTGCCGCTAGGATGTTCTCCGTGCTTCCACCGACAGCATTTTTGTACGGAATGATTGAAAAGCTCTGTGATTGTGCCATCCCCACAACTTCAAGCATGCCATCCGCCAAGCGATGAAACAAATAAGCCTGCGCCATCGAGGTTGAACTCGTGACCAAGTTGTCAATGAACCACCTTGAAAACGTGCAATGTATTGCGTAGAGCGGCACTTGCGCTGCTTGTCCAGTTATAGCACCATGGCTTTTGTACGTGTTCGTTGAAGGCAAACCGAAGCAGCAGCTACGTCAATCACATGAGCAATTGAGATGCTGTGTTTATGCATACGTCGTCGGCCAGGTCTCGCGATCGACCTGGGTACCATAGAACAGACGTAATGCTCTTGGTGGAATTCGATGGAACGAATGCATCAGCATTTATTCGGTCGCCTAAAGAGAGCGATGCATCCGTGGATGTTTCAAACCGGGCAAACGCGACAAAGGTCGCTGCTTCGTCATGCGAGAACTGGCCAGCCACTTGCATCACGAGCGATGTTCCGCATGTGCTGTTGGCAATATGCGTTGGACAACAATGCGGAAAACACCTACAACGTGCATATCGTCACTTTCTAGGTGTACATCCTTGGAATCGCTCTCACCGAAGCACCTAGACACACGTCGGGGGCAGACACGCGAATGAGCTTATTAAGAAACGCGAGATTCAAACCTACCTTGAGTCCATTCGGTCGATAGCTCCTACGGCGCACAATCAGCGTTCAATTCGATTGCACCGAGCTCGACTCACCGCAAGTAGGCATCTTTGAAGCCTTTCTCGCACTGCGTGCAATCACTAAATGTGCAAAACACTCGATTCTTCACAGGTAAGATCGGCATGTCAACCTCGCAATCACACTCAAACTGTTTATGCGACTGATGGCTTAGCGAAGGCGAGATTGTGTGATGCCGCCTCCGCTGATTACGGGATTTCGCCATCTCGACGCTGATTGGGTAGAATTATGACGAGAAGCTTTCGAACGCCAATGAACATGGAGCTAACGAATGGCGACGGCAATGCCAATGGCGATCAAAACAGTCTCTTGTGCTCTCGGCAGTCTCGACGCCGCTGTCCGATGCAGGTTCTCGCAATTCATTCAAGTTCTCTTTTATTCCTGGCTTGTTTTCCCATTATCAATTGGATTGTGATGATGGGACGCCATCAGTCATCGTATCCGGATAACTCATCTCGACTGTTCTGTCGATGAAAACCTGGTCTTGAAGTCAAGGGGGGAAATTAAAATGGAATGACTTGACGTTGAGAAAGAACCGATTGGCTCGACAACGCCTTTAACTAGAAGGACAACCTCCGCGCGAAAGAGACGAAATAGTCCAAGGTGTAGAACAAGCTTGAAGTGGATTCTTTTACCAGGACCAGCCCCATCGACCATGGTGTCTGACTTGCAAGGGTCTACGTCTATCTTGTCTGAACTTGATTTTTTTTAAAAATATATGAATTTTAGCCAATCAAATTCAAGTTTCGAAAATTTCGCAAGAAGCTGCAAGACACGGCGCCAATACGATGGATGTTCGTGAACAGTCAAATGTGCACCTGCGTTGTAATTGGCGCAATAACGACTTCTTTAGCAAGTCTTCTTGCATGAATGAACGGGGAAGAGTGCGAGAAACCATCGTGATTCTTACTCAGCGTGTCGTTAGACAGTCCAACTGTTGCGTTCAGATTTCATCAGAAATTATTAAAATAGTGTGACTGAAATCTTCAAAGGTAAATAGCGTGCGTAAACATTAATGTACATTATGTACATTACGTTTGGTCATTTCGAAACTAGAGTGAGGTACTACTGTACATTATCTTATACCCTGGGTATAAGGGGGTACTTGAGCTACATTATAATATTTGACCTTTATAATATAAAGGTCAAATATTATTGTTTTGTGTCTGGAAATCGTAAGACAAAGAGGACTACGCAATTTTATTGGTTAAAATGCATTAATATTTTGGTTGTGGATTTGGGACTTGCGCTTTTTGGTTGAGCGAGAGACGGCGGACCATTCAACTCCCGTACGAGTTTGGCAACGGTGAGAACCTTCAATTGAGCAAACCGTCGTTCACGCTTGCTGGCAGTAGAGCGTTTCAACGGCTCCAAGCATTCAACGACGAGTGCAAACATCCTCGTCACGTCCAAGAACGAGGTGGGGATTTGGATGTTGGTTGGGAAATGCGATCTGTAGAACTCAATGAGGTGTGTCATCAAGTATTTCCAAGCCGAGAACTCTTTAACTTTCTTGCTTGTAGACAAATCACGAGTATCAATCAGGCGATACGGAGGTTGTTTGGATAAGCTGTTTCCCAGCCACCACAGACGCCACGCCGACGAGACGTCGACCGACGGAAACTCGAAGTTTTCGGGGAGACGATGAAGACGTCCACCCCATGTGTACACGCCAACTAATGCATGATCAACTGGGCTAATACTCGATTGTGTTGTAGGCTGATTATTCACAAAACTCGCAAGGGCTGTAGCGATAGTCGTTTCGAGCAGTTCTCGTGTAATATTTCCGCTGGCAACCCCCTTCTCATCAAGTAATTCACTTATTCGCTTGACTATAATTTCAGAAATATTTAGAGCGGCTTCATGACTCATGTGCAATTGATGATAAATCTCAACATGCGGCGGAATACCACTTGCTCGAATGACAGGAGATTCAAATCCAGATATCACACAAGGTTTTAAGGACTCTAAAACATGACGGTTTTGAAAGACATGCGTAGATAACAAAGGATGAGTCGAGGCTAGAGTAGAAATAAAAAAATCGGAATGGTACACTAGACTTGCGAGGCATAAGGAAAGAATACCACGCAAACTCTCCATATTCCATATTTTGGAAAACAATTCTCGCAGGCAATTGGAAACAACCTCTTGATTCTCTGTGTTGTCAAAGTGAGGGGGAAGAATTGAAAACTCTCGTTTGTTTAAGGGTAGACCAGCGACGACTCGTCCAAGGTATTGATCACCAGCTGATTCATAACGAATACTACTCTGGTCCGAAATAATTGCTACAGTTACATTCTCGGCAGAATTTTTTTTCAAAAATAATCGAAATATTCAACGCTGATTGGCTCAGTAAACAGCTTAGGATCTCCTCTTTGATTGGTTAATTTGTGGAAACTACAATTCGTCTCCGTTGGCGAGACATGGTGTGTCAAAGTTGACCGACCAGGCGGATAGATCACATTTTTTTCGCTGTGGGTTCACTGTAGGAATTGAGCCCAATTTAATTACATATCTAGATTCAACATCAAAGATAGATGGTGTTAACATAGCAACACTGCTGGTTCTTGGTGTATAGCCCGGTTGCAGGTCGTCAGAAGGCTGGAACCTATCAAACCTAGAGATGACTGTCAAACATAGCGCTCTCGCGATGAGAGCCGCCAATAGCCACACCTGACATGCGCTATAACATAACTGACATTATAGTGACGTTAGACTTCGCTATTTCTGTTCTGGGCAAGCAAGATGAACACAGAGAGACCTGTGTCATCGGGACATCAGTGCTGTTTGAATAAAAATATTGGACATCCTGTGAAATTTTATATACGTTTTTGAGGTTGTTTACAAAAACCCATATATCCTCATATCCGGACATACTCAAATCAAGATAAAACAGTGTAGCATTTTTTGCGGACCAGAGTAGTATATCTTTCAATAACGTCACCAAGAGACCAACCACATCTAAGACAGACCGACACAATAGAAGGACCACCAGTACTTCCACTGCAGGCAAAAGTAGAAACACCCTTTCGTATTGAGTGTGTTCCAAATGACAATGTCTTTGAGGTCGCCTTATCGTCTCCAATTATCGGGCCTATAAGTTTAGAAAATATCTTGCAAAATCTATCTTTTTGATTTGAGCCTGGAAAAATTGCAGACCCATCAAGCTGTGAACAACAAGCCAAGTAGACTGACAATGCTAGGACAACACAAGTGGTTGGGGACAGTGGGTGTGCAAAGCAATGCCGTGGCTCCTTGGGTTTTGAACCCTCCTGGTCAGTTTTACTTTGAAAAAATGTGACAACAAAGCTGTCATCATGAAAAGATAAATGCTGAAAACGAATGGTTTCGGTCGACCGTGACCGACACATCAAATTCCAATCTAATGTCAAAAATAAATGGGCAAAGCCATTGTCCTGTAAATGAAGTGTAGCAGCACACATTTTCTCGTAAATGGAGTAGCTCAGGGGTCTCTTTCCAGTTTCTCTGCGAGAACCGGTTTGAGTTTCGGTTGCGATCATACGTTTGATACCTACACTATCTTAGACTCATTTAAATGTTAAATTACCCTGGAAAACCTCCTTCATGTCGTCGTTACAGCCTACAGGGAGTGGTTTTGACTTGACTTTGTACAATTTTTTTATGGCGCTTCTGTATCCTGATAGTGTAGTGACCGCAACTTTCTGTTTTTTGTCATTTACAGTGTCCTGTAAGAATGCCAAGAAATCTGTGTATTGAAACTTGTCCAAGTCGATTTCTCCATCTAAAAGTAAATCCTCTTTTCCTACTGCTGAATGAACTTGTGCAATTTTCATCGAAGTACCTTTTGCTCGGATCCATTTAATAATCTTGTATATTCCATACTGATAGCCTTGCCGAGTACTTGCTCCAACTCTGTTCAAGCGAGCGAGCTCGACAGAAAACTCTTCACGAACGTCGGTGTTGAGTTCTCCCTGCATGTTGCAAAGTGAAGCAATTCAGCTTGAAGTGCTGAATATCTACCAATCAAAATAATCCATTTAGCGTGCGACAAACTGACTTCCAAAAGTCAACAAATTTTGGAACTCGATATTTATACTGACTCTTTGTATAAAAGAAAAATTAACTTTGAAGAAAAAACAAGACAAGTTGTCGTACGAATCTCATATAAAACCCAAGTATGTCTTACAAAAGTGGGAGAATGACTTGTTGTCAGAAAACGTAAATAGGTGGATTTACACAAGATTATCGTCCAATTAGAGAGCAATGAGTTGGATGATGTGTTGAGATTGGGCAGAAATAGTTAATTTGGAAAGGTACCAGCCCGATCACTACATGAAGTCTAGCCAAACTTTCTGCACGCAGCTTGCAGCGCAGTGCTTCTCTGGATCTGATTGATGGAACGATCCAGAGAAGTACGCTATATAAGGTAAGCGGCTTTTGATTCCGCTAAAGGAACAATGTATTGATTGCGAGTAGAATGGAAGCGCACACTGGCGATTCAACTCCTGTTTGGAGATGTGTGGCGTATCCCAACATGTAATGTAATTAAAAACACAAGCAGCACAAACTAAAAATATGTCCTTCCATAATCTACATGCACGACACATCTCTGGAACTGAAAAAAAATGGTCAAGCTCTGGAGTTAAAGATGGCACAACGTTCACCAGTCGATAAGTTTTATGTTGTCCCATCTTTAGCCTCAGAGCTCGGCCGAAGGAAGTTGCCGTGCTGGTCAAGACTAACCACATTTACCTGTTCACTATTCGATGCATAGCCTGCTTCTGCTTCGGTTTTTGCTTGCTTCGCAGTGCAACATCGATCATAATTGGGGAAATTTTTGTGAATTCTTTGATGTTTGATTGGCTCTCCTTCCAGTAAATCTGTGGATTTGCGTTTTCTCTGCGGCTTTCTCGGAAGAAAATTTATTAAATTTCATACAAATATTCATACTGTTTTGAATAATAATGTGAAATAAAAGATTAACTTATCGAAATTGTAAATCATTTTATTTACTCGAGAGTATAATTTCCTCTATTTGATTTACAAAATCTTGATTATGTGTCTCTAGAAAAAAACTGGAATCTTGCAAAGAAAATATCGACGCAGCCATTTTGACGCAAAAATGACGCAATACAAACTTCAAATGAAATGAAATTGAATGCTTCGAACATGTTTTTCAAACATTTAAAACGTTTGAAATTACACTATTTAACGATCATGATCGAGAAAATGCTTGCATAAACCGTAAATAATGTATGCGTCCATTAAATGCAACATTTTCGAAACATCTCAAAACTCCAGTTTTGGACCCAAACGACAATATGGGCCTGTTCGGATAATGTCTACTACGTAGTACTACTACGGTCAAGAAAACTTGCTACGGGGTTTACACTTGATTAAAGTATGATCTAGCGGAATGCTTTATCTTGATTTTTGTATGGAAACTTGAAAACATATAAAGGGACAAGAAAATATAATGATGTATTTCTTTTTTATTACGAGTACCTAATCTTGGCAATTAAGGTGGCGAACAGCACTTGCATAGATCGATGGTGAGCATTGAACATTGAAAGTTGAGAGATCCTCCACGAGAGTGTCTTTCTTCATATGAGGCAACTTGTAGTTGTTGCAACCATGAATCTCCATTGAGCTTTCCATCACACCTTGTACCGTCAAAAAAGACTTAGCCAGTGTGTTCATCGGCAACTCACAGAAAGCCTGCTTTATAGCAACAATGAGATCGTCTATTGTACGAGATCTCTTTTGCTGCTGACGGATTTGAATAGCATTAAATATTCCTAAGTCTAACACGTTGAAACCGGGACTATGTGCTGGTTGATTTGTCACAGCAAGTTGAGTAAAGCCCTTCGAACGTAAACGTTCAGTCGTGACATTGTTGTGTGGCCCAGCATTGTCTTGTTGGATCAAAACTCCCAGCTGCAAGCTTGCCGAAGGAAATTTCGACATGATTGCAGGGACAACGTTCCTCAAAATCATGTCCTTGTAAGCTTGACTATCGACACTCTTCGGAACTGTTTCGACAGTACCTTTCGATCTGTTCTTGCTACTGCGAGAAGCAGGGACATAGGAAACAAAGGGCCAAATACCCAGCTTGCCATCGAAGAACCGCTTGATTTGAGTGTCGTAGCACGGCCGAGCAACAGCCGCAAGGAACATCACCTTCGTGATGAAGGTCTTAGACTTGGCAGATCGCATAGCAAGCTCCTCGTCATCATAAACATAGATTATTCTCTTAACCTGAGTTGCATAAAACCACTTCTCGTCAACATGCACACGATTGTACATATTCTCAAAGAAGTGGGTTCCATGCAACCCAGGTCGGAGAAAATCCAGCGCGAAACGGAGTCTCTTCATCTTGTTTGGGTCTGCAAGAAGCGGCTTGATGTGGCTTGAACGAGCCTTGAGCCTGCTTTCTTCCTTCATATGGCGCAATATCGTCGACTTGGGGATCTTGCTGTGTGCTGCAAGTGTACGGAGGGTTTGTCGGTCCTCATGGACCACTGCTTTGATTGCTTTTTCCATGTCGTGCGCCAGAATTTCCTAAAACAAGTTACCTCTCAGAATTGATACTTATATAAATCAATATAAGTTTTGCAAATATAAAGTTTAAAAATTTTTACCTCGCTTTCTTGATGCAATGTCGGCGGCCAAATTGCCGCGGAGAGTTGATCGTCGGGCACGACCAAAGGCGAGATATGGTGGTGCGATGGCACTTAAACTTCTTGGCAACCTCAGTCACAGCTCCGTATGGTAGCTTACCGTTGACCATGGCCTTGAGTAACATTTCGTACGCTCCACGACGCTGGTCGATAGAGAGTTCCGTTCGAGCCACCACAGGAGTAGAAGAGAGACTGGTCTGCATTGAGGCAGCTGGGGACAATTGATAGATGTTGGAGATGTTGTTGCCTTATCATGAAGGCGTGAAATGTGGAAATGACTGTGTGGCGAAAGGAAATGACTCTAAGCTACGCAGTGTCACCTCTTTCGCGGCTCATAGCTCGCTGTCAAGAACGAATTCGCGCGCTTTGAAAACAGCCAATCAAAGCGCAAATTCCGCTCTTTCCAACGAGCCAATTACGTGGCTTTGAACAGCAATATTAGAAAAATCCAGCCAATCCAAAAAACACCGTAGCAAGTTTTCTGGACCGGAGTAGTATAAAATCAAGATCAGCCTGATGAGTTCGGGCAGAAAAATCGGAACATGCCAGCAAGTGGAGTCCAACATGGAGCCCAGAGCCTTTCCCAGTCGTGTAGACAGACGCCGCTGAGTGCCTTGGACATTTACTAGTAGAATTTCATGCCAAAAGCTTGCGTTATGCCTATGTCCCAAACTCGAAAGATCTCGAAATATATGAAAAGTCATGAATCAATACTAAAATTTACAATTCCTTGTAGCGCATTGCAGCGACGTCGAAACCAGGCATGTTAAACTTGGTCGCGAAAGCGTTCACGTCGGCGCGCAATTGCTTGACGCCTTCATGGTTGGGCAAAGCAGCGTTGAAATCCGAGATCTTCTTGCCAGAAGTGGCTTGGATCTCAATGGAGAGCTGGACAGCGCGGTGCAAAAATTCAGCGACTTGGACAAAGTCAGCTTCCTTGAAGCCACGCGAGGTGAGGGCAGGCGTACCAACACGGACACCACCTGGCGACACGGCACTGCGGTCACCCAAGACGGAGTTCTTGTTGAGCGTGATGCAAGCCTCATCACAGAGCTTTTCCATCTTAGAGCCCGTGATACCAGTAGGACGCAAATCCCACAAAAGCAAGTGGTTGTCGGTGCCACCAGTGGCCAAGACGTAGCCCTTGTCAGTGAGGGCCTTGGCAAGAGCACGGCTGTTTGCCTTGACTTGCTTGGCGTATTCCTTGAATTCAGGCGTCATCACTTCCTTCAATTGAGTAGCGATAGCGGCAATTTGGTGTTCATGAGGACCACCCTGCAAGGCGGGGAAGACGGCTTGGTTGATCTTGTTCTCGAAGCCACGGGCATCCTTGCGGAAAAAGATCATACCAGCACGAGGACCACGCAAAGACTTGTGAGTCGTGGTGGTCACCACATCGCAGAAGTCGAAGGGACTGGCGTGTTCGCCAGTGGCAACCAAACCAGAGTAGTGAGCCATGTCGCACAACAACAAGCTGCCATTGTCGTCGGCAATCTTGCGGAAGGAAGCGTAGTCCCAGTCACGAGGGTAGGCACTGCCACCACACACAATCATAGCAGGCTTGAAGAGAGCAGCAGACTCGGCCAATTTATCGAAGTCAATCAAACCAGTTTCTGGGTGGACACGGTAAGGCAAACTTTCGAAGTAGACCGAGGTGGCAGACACGGCCTTGCGGGTGTTTTCAGCCTTGCTGTAGGTGTAGAAACCGTGGGTCAAGTGACCGCCACTGGGCAAGTCCAAACCCATGATACGGTCGTGAGGACGCAAGAGAGCGGTATAGACGGCAAAGTTGGCAGGCGAGCCAGAGTATGGTTGGACGTTGACACCCCATTCTTCTGGGTTCAAGCCGTAGGCCTTGAGGGCACGTTGCTGGCACAAACGTTCGATTTGGTCGATGACTTCGTTACCACCGTAGTAGCGTTGGCTAGGGTAGCCTTCAGCGTACTTGTTGGTCAAGCACGAGCCCAAGCAATCCATGACGGCGCGGGAGGTGAAGTTTTCCGATGCGATGAGCTCCAAGCACTTCCACTGGCGGTTCTTTTCATGTTCAATCAAGTTGAACAATTCAGGGTCATGTTGTTCCAAGGACACATTTCCAGACGAGGACATCTTTCAACGACGTGGAGAAAATAGATCTTGTCAGTTCCATTGCACTTGTCGCGTTATCCGGATAGGTCCGGATGTTGGCGACTAGGGGCCATCAGCTGACTGACTTAATTTGATTGGTTGAAATGTTTGCACATCTCAATATGCAGCCAATCCAGTCGACCATCTGCGAATCGCTTGTTGAAGGATGTGTGGCAAGCTAAATAAAGCCCGAGCTCATTTATAGCATTGGCATTCGTGTATTTTCAGCTTCCTGACGAGATTCCAAGCCCCCTCTATGTTTTATGATGGGGTTTCAGGTTCATATCAAGCATCTTGCATCGCACTGACGATGACGGGAATGTCAATACAGTGTACAAAACATAACGCCAACACAATCTCGTCTGCAGCAGAAGCTTTAAGCATCCTCGTGGTCTAATCTATTCAACGATAACAACAGCGTATCGTTGAAAATTGGGCTCCCCGATGCGCTGCCTCCTGTGCCAGATCGATTCGACATGAAGTCCGTCGAAAGTTGCTGGTCAAGGGGGAAAAATCTTGCGACACTTGGATACTGAGCCTCATCTCCAACAACAATCAAGAGTAGGCTACATCACTAACAAAATATATGCAATTAAAATCACAATTTTAAAATTAGAGTTACTAAATTGAAGCGTGTAATTTTTTTAATAAAGTAAATTTTGACAATACTTTATTAATTTATTATTTTACATTCTCATATGGTATTTGATTTGGACTCTGGAAATTTGGCGCCTCGGAGCTCCGTCATGTGAAGTGCGATGCCTTTGACGCCATCGATTGGCTCAAAATCTGTCCAAGCGGCCTCCGCGGTTGAAAATGGCCATGCGTAACGGCGGCCCGGAATAAAACGCAGTCCCACCGTCTTGCATTGACTGTCAAGCCAAATTGAGTGGCGATGACAAGTCGGAGGTCTCTCGCTCTTTCCAACGCAAACTATCTCTCAAAAAATCTTGTCTCCATGGGCTGCATGAGCCTAGGCAGCGCATCGCGTGGTCGCGCCAAGATCGCAATCCTTTGATATGATAAAGTCGCTAGAAAGTCCACCACTACAATAATATAATAATGCAAAGGAATTTTCGATACGAATTTCAAGTTTAATGCTGAAAATAATAAAATTCGCCAGGGATATCCTTCGGTGTTGTCAAGGTGTAGTCATTTTCACATTTGCAATCGCTTGTCAAGATGGTCGCTACTGATTTCCCTGCCGGCAACACTCCTTTGGAACACCAAGACCCTGAATTGTTCAACTTGATTGAACATGAAAAGAACCGCCAGTGGAAGTGCTTGGAGCTCATCGCGTCGGAAAACTTCACCTCCCGCGCCGTCATGGACTGTTTGGGCTCGTGCTTGACCAACAAGTACGCTGAAGGCTACCCCAGTCAACGCTACTACGGTGGTAACGAAGTCATTGACAAGATTGAAAAGCTCTGCCAAGACCGCGCTTTGCAAGCGTACGGCTTGAACCCAGAAGAATGGGGTGTCAACGTCCAACCATACTCTGGCTCGCCTGCCAACTTTGCCGTCTATACCGCTCTCTTGCGTCCTCACGACCGTATCATGGGTTTGGACTTGCCCAGTGGCGGTCACTTGACCCACGGTTTCTACACCTACAGCAAGGCTGAAAACACCCGCAAGGCCGTGTCTGCCACCTCGGTCTACTTCGAAAGCTTGCCTTACCGCGTCCACCCTGAAACGGGCTACATCGATTTCGATAAGTTGGCTGAATCGGCTGCTCTCTTCAAGCCTGCCATGATTGTGTGCGGTGGTAGTGCTTACCCTCGTGACTGGGACTACGCTTCCTTCCGCAAGATTGCCGACGACAATGGCAGCTTGTTGCTGTGCGACATGGCCCACTACTCCGGTTTGGTCGCCACTGGCGAACACGCCAGTCCCTTTGAATTCTGCGATGTGGTGACCACCACGACTCACAAGTCTTTGCGTGGTCCTCGTGCTGGTATGATCTTTTTCCGCAAGGATGCCCGTGGCTTCGAGAACAAGATTAACCAAGCTGTGTTCCCTGGCCTTCAAGGTGGTCCTCATGAACACCAAATCGCCGCTATCGCTACTCAATTGAAGGAAGTGATGACGCCTGAATTCAAGGAATACGCCAAGCAAGTCAAGGCCAACTGCCATGCTTTGGCTGCTGCTTTGATGGAAAAGGGCTATGTCTTGGCCACTGGTGGCACTGAAAACCACTTGCTCTTGTGGGACTTGCGTCCTGTTGGCCTCACTGGTTCCAAGATGGAGAAGCTCTGCGACGAAGTGTGCATTACGCTCAACAAGAACGCTGTCTTGGGTGACCGCAGTGCTTTGTCCCCTGGTGGTGTTCGTGTCGGCACGCCTGCTCTCACCTCGCGTGGCTTCAAGGAAGCTGACTTTGTCCAAGTCGCTGAATTCTTGCACCGTGCTGCCCGACTCTGCGTCGAAATCCAAGCCACGACTGGCAAGAAGATCTCGGACTTCAACGCTGCCTTGACCTCCCATGCCGGCGTCAAGCAATTGCGTGCTGACGTGAACGCCTTCGCCACCACGTTCAACATGCCTGGCTTCGATGTTGCCGCCATGCGCTACAAGGAATTGTAAATTTTCACTTATTGGACTCTCTCGAGCGGGAAAACCGTCGGGCCGAATGCTTGCATTCCATCGCCGACGCTTTTTTGAACTACTTAACGCTTTGAATCCATCCCCTTTGTAAACTTACACGACTTGATGATGTTATCACACAACTGAAATGTCCATCGTTGACGTCCGTGGCAGTTTCACCGCAGTGGCAGTCGGCCAACATGACAGCTGAAGGGTGCAGCGGTGACGTTGTTGATCGTAAGTCTGAACCGAGTCACTCGGCCGATAGAGACGATGGATGCATTTGACAGTCAAGAGTAGAAACATGCGAGACACAGTAGTCATAGACAGCAGAGTCTGGGAAATTGAGTGACAGTTTCGACTGGTCATATTGGCAGTTACAATTGTGGCCACTTTGGCCAACTTGTGGCTGTAAAGACAAGCTCGTACAGCACAACATGCAGTGGATCTCTGCAGTACTGTACTCGATGTGCTCCGTAGAGAACGAGACTTCCAGCGCGTCTTGGGCGAAAGATAGATCCTGCGCCATGAGTAGAAATCTGCGAAGAGCTGAAAAGACGAGACGAACGATCCCAGAGAGCAAATAGAAACATCTTCCAGCCTCATAGCCTAGAGGTGCCACCGGTCACGTCAACGACGCAAGCTCAGTCTGTTGGCCACGCATATCATGCACAGTATCCACGCCCGATACGCGTCATGATGAGGCTTGGCCGTCCAAATACAGAGAGCGGTTGCCAACTCAGCTGTTGATTCCACTGGTTTCAGCCATTGGCGGCAATATTTTCCTCGATATCCTCGTGGAAACCTTGAGGCGGCAGTACAAAACGGATGCGTTGGACATGGGTAAGGTGGAATCATTGAGGCTTCAGCTCGATCTGGTAATTGACTTGGTCCCGTCCATCGACTTTGAGTTGTTCTCGAGTAAGACATCGTCGGGGGAACCTGTCCCGTCGCTTCCCCGTACGATATTTGAATTATCGCGGAAATATTTCCCGTCGCTTCCCCGTACGATATTTGAATTATCGCGGAAACATTCCCTACACGGTGAGTTCCAACAACATTTCTCCTTGTTTAAGTACATGTCGAACATTTTCCATATTAAAGCCCAAGCTTCGCCAACCTCCAGCCAGTTCCCCTCTTGCATTCACCACAACAACTTCTCACTCACTGCTACCAATCCTAACGAAGTTTTCTAACTTCCCATCGTCAACGCCATCTTCATTCATGGGCTATCCTCGTGTTTATGATCCATCAAGAAAGTATGCCACTAATCCGTTCTATTTTTCATCCTTTAATGGATTTTTTTCGCACGACTCGACGGGTGCACCACCGGCTCTAGAGTGAACAAACCAAGCGCTGTCGATTTGGCTATTCAGCTGAACGCTGCGAGAACGCAATCGGGGTATGACCTGTGGGTGAAAATCCAGTCGAGCTGGCCATCGACTGCGACAAAACGTGGTCACGAAGGTGCATTTTATCAGTAGGTACTTCCTAAGGGAATTAATGTACTGAATTGTCAACACTCACGAAAAAACAATTCGACCGTGACACACTTTGGAACTTGCAGTGTCCGCGCGATGACTTCAATCCTGTCGCGCCGACTGAGCCAAGTGCCGCCAGCTGAGAGCAAGTCGTTCGGAGTCAAGCACACGCTCGGCGCGTCCGAGAAACGCACGTGCTACCAGTATATTCAGACAAGGCAGAAGGCGGCGCTCGAGTTCTCGTCGCCAGAGATCACACGCGATTTCATCAAGACGAGGAACGGTGTCGACGTCTACGAGTCGCGATTGACGTGGCATGACATTCGCGCCGTCACGCGCATCAACGGGACTGTCAAAGATGTCATGTCGCTCCTGAGTGCCAACGACACGGAAACGTTTGCCGCCATGCAAAAGGTATAGAACCCGCGTGAGATCTCAAGCGTATGACAATACGGATAGGAAATCATGGGTGATACGTTTGTTGCGGCCAAAGTCCTCGACTCGTGTCTCTCCGACTCGAACCAGGATAGCTCTCACTTCCACTGCGGATTGAAATGGCTCGCCTTAAAGCTTGATGGAAACGTGAATCAACCTGTCAATTTCGACATGGTCTTCCTCGACTACACTGATGTGTGTAAGACCAACGACAGCCAGTGGATGGGATATCGCATCGTAGAATCTATCCGCGTCAAGGGCTGTCCTGCTGTACTCGGGTACGACTTGACTGTGGTGGCCGTCGAATTGATATCTTGGCTAGATTTACACGGGCCTCCATTCGCAGCGAAGTCTACGTCGTGACGGAAACGTCGACTCGTGGTGTCGTTGAAATCACATACGCGGCGCACATGGACTGGAAAATTGTGGGCAGGCAAAGGCTCGAGGGATTTGTCGACGCTGTGATCCAGCGGCTCTGTAACATTCGTCAGTACTGCGAGCAGGAACGGCTGAGGAAGATCGAGATTATGAATCCAGAAAACTGGGTAAAAGATGCCGCGCGGTCCAAGTGCGCCGTCTGCGACTTGGCCTTCCAATTCATCCTGCGAAAGCGCCATCACTGCCGAATGTGCGGCGAAGTGATCTGCGGCAAGTGCAATACCAAAGTGGATGTCCCCATTGGGCGCACCAAGCAATTGCGCGTCCGTGTCTGCGTTCACTGCCTCGTCAAGTGCAGAGAAACCCAAACGGAGATGCAGGAACGACCTTCTGCTCAACCTGTCACTAGGAATCGACAACTAGAACAGACATTCCTCTGTCCTGAAGATTAACGTCAGATTAACAACCGCTTGCTACCGTTCTTGCATTCACGTGGCAATACTCCAACTGTCCATGTCGCAAGAAAATTCACACGTTTCAAGCGTCTGTCGCAAGGTGACGATAAATTTCACACCGATCAAATGCCCATCGCTCCTCATTAGCTCGTTCACAGTCAAGTTTGGCACTAGAACTTCACTTTGGCCTTGGAATGAGGCCTCAAAATTGTCTTGCTGGTGGTAACCAGCATGTCTTCATGTCAATTCTTGGCTGCGGATGAGAGATACGATGGTTTCAATATATGGGTTCAGCAATAACATCCACAGAATTCTGACTGTAGGCCACTTCATTTATGCTGCTTTTGTCGAGCTCACTGCAAAGCGCCGTGGAATGAATATGGTCAAAGCTGGGAGCTTTTTGGATCGACGATGCAGGCGACATGCAACTTGACTCTGCCAGTTCATCTCAAGCTTGGAAACTCACGTGAAGTTGGTGATTGCTGAAGTATTACACGTTTCTCCGAGTACATATCCGGATGAAGCTCAGGCAATTGAGTTTTAGCCGTAATTATTGTGGGAAAAACACGGGGCATTAGCGAGTTGATTCTTGGACTTGGATGATGGAAGGTCCGCCGCCGATTTGGTTCACGGAAGCGCCGGAAGTGGACTATTACGCGGCACTGAATGTCCACAGAAATGCGACAGCAGAAGAGATTCGTCGTGCATTCATGGCTCTCAGCCGAGAATTTCACCCAGACAAAACAAAGCATGCGGAAGAAGCGAACCAGCAATACCCACGCTTGGATCGAGCATACAAAGTCTTGAGCTCACGTCCACTCCGCATCGCGTACGATCAATACGGCGAACGTGGAGTTGCTGCACTGGAAGGAGACAAGTCTGCCGATTGGACACTCGCGTCGTATGCTCATCAAGATGAATACGTTCAAGACCGTCTACGAGTACTCTTGCGACGATGGCATGAACAACAAGTCGAAGCGCAGTTTCCATCGCATACAGAATGCGAAGTCGAAGTGGACGCCAGCGACTTTGTTCAGCATCCACTCTATTCAATCCAACGAGTAAGAGACTCATCCCTTGGTATGGAGTGATTAATTTGTTGCCTAGATCTTCAACAAACAATATCGCATGCTGTCTGTCTCGCAAATGGTCATGCGGCAATCAACAACGCTCCACGTGTCCCGCGACACAACTGTCGTCATTGGAGGTTATCTCTACGATAAACACGGTCTTGGCGTTGGCGCACTGACATGCGGTATCAACTATATCACGGCGGATCCATCAGCGTTGCGCATTCATCTCAACAGTGAAATTGGATGGACGCCCAAGCTCAGTGTACACTTGGTACCGCTCAATTCTGTCCATCTTGCGCTCTTACGCAACTTCGTGGCTTAGGAACAACCAGTGTCGACGGTCACTACGTGCTTTCTCATGCCCGAACTCACTGTCGATGGTTTGGATGTGACTGTTGGAGTCCATCATGCCATGAAGCTCCTTCCTCACGTTCCCCTCCAAGGCAGTATGATGCTTAGCTCCATGAACGGTCTCTCCTCGAGTTTGCAATTTCAGCACCAATCTTGGGTTACTCGTACTTCCATTGCCATCCGCGACTATGGGCCTCAACTTGGATTGAGTGTGCAGAAACAATTGACCGATGACTCGTCTGCTAAGGTTGATTTACTCGAGAAAGCTCTTGGCTACATGGCCTCTTTCTGTTGTAGGTCGCCGTGGATTTGGGTGTTTCTGGAGCCGCTGTGACGTTGGGCACCTCTGGCAAAGTGTCTCGCCGTAGTCGGCTGAGCATGGGTTTGCGATTTGCTCTGCGCGGAATCTCAGTTCGCTTTGGGTACGTCGTCGTAGCTCCACCTCATCTTGACCTCTTTCGTAGTTTTGCTCGTGGAAATGTTCGCTTTGTGGTTCCTGTCGTCATCGCGCCACTCTCGGCGTCCAATGCGTGGAATACGTTCTTCGCAGCGACAACTCCATTTCTCGTCGCTGCGCTCGTCCGCCAAGTAGTCAAACCAGCTCGCAAGCGCAAGAAGCAAGAGTAAGTCGCCATGCTCGTCCAGTTTAGTCGACTGATTTTGCCTTCAGGGCTCTTGAATCAGCGCATGCCAAGCGTGTGTCTTACTTGATTGAAGCCCGTCGATGCGCTCTTTCGCAGCAAAAACTCATGGAGAAGCAAGCCAACAAAACTGCTGGCGACAACCCTCAAGGCGTTTCCATCCTCGTTGCTCGATATGGTCAACATCCATCTGTACGTCGTTTATCTCTTTGGATGCGCTTCCTCACTTCACCGTTTAGACGGCTCCACTGGACCCAACAGCCATCTCCTCGATCGACGATATCAATATCGACGTGACGATTCCCCTCCGTTTCTTCCTCCAGGTACCTACTACGACTTTAAGAACGTTGTAGCTGATGCAACACAGGACGGCAAGCTACAATTACCCGCTGGAACCTCGAAGGGAGGTCTACTGGGTTTCTACAACCCTTGCGTGGGTCTCTACGATCCTTTAGATGCGAACCATCCTGCCCAACCTCGCTTGTACGTTGAGATTAAGCATCAGTAACTCACGAGACTCGTTAGGTATATTCGATATGCTTATGACGGCCAAGTGTATGAAGCAACTTTTGGCGATTTGCAAGGCGTTGTGTTGCCGTCAATCCATGCTCAACCGATGGGCGCCGTGGGTCAAATCATTTAAGGCGACGGCTCGAAGAGAGCTCCTATTGAATGCGGCCCTTGAAAAGCGTATAGCAGCTAGAAAGAGACAATGCCATCTATGTCATCGAACAATCGTACCCTTCGTCTTTTGGCTCCTCCGCTCGTTTCACAGGACTCGATGCTTTCCACTGGGGCGACAATCGCCCTGACGTTGACGAGTGCACCATGAGCCAGAGACTCAGTAGGATCTAAATTTCGCGCTGAGCTCTGCTAGGCTGTTGGCAAGCGTACCTTGAACGCGAGGAGGTTTGCAAATCCAAGGACGGCAATGACAATCCCCGATGGGGTGTACAAGTGGTGAAAAAGTTCAAAGTCGCGCAGAGTCTTAAACAGCATGCGTGACACCACGCAAGCCAACGGAAGCGAGATCAGCCCCAACCGTCTAGAGACGAATTGGGAATGATCCAAAAAAGTCTACAGCATGAAGCACATTCAGAGGTACTCGCGAGAGAATTTGAGTCGCACCGTGTCACTACGATAGCCCGAGACGTCGCGGCAGAGCACTGTCATAAACTTGGAGTACACTGTGGGGGGAATCTGGTTGAATTTGCTAATGAAGGCGTGTTTGATCCAGTCGATGAGCATTTCAGCGCCAAACACCATGAGCTACAAGACCACGATCAACTCGTGCTCGTTTGAAACACGACGTACTGCTCCATCGGCAACATCTTTGCCATCAAATTGAACTAGGATCAATCCAACAATGAGCATGAGCTTGAATCGCTCGACAATATCTGCATCGAGAGGTATCAATCAAGCTGGAAAATGGAAGGTGCTTACCGCTACAGGCAACTTGGAATAGGTTTTGCTCTTCAAACTTCTTAAAGACGCTGCTCTAGACGACGCGTAAGCCATGAAATCATCCGATTTTGTTGAATACCTTGAGCTCGGCAAAATTGTTTGAGATAAGCAGAGTCATAAGCGACGAGCTGCTCGAGTGAATAGCAACGCTGATCGTGACAACCTGTCCAAACAAGAGCATGGAATGGAGAAGTGCAGAGTCTAGGTCAAGGAAAGTCTGCGCAACGATAGAGAAGATACGAAGAAAATGTTGAAAAGGATATCGACATAAATGGTGCACACGGCAAAGTCAAACACCATGCGACCGATGCGGCGTGGTTGATATCGTACTGTGAAGTACATCGCATCCAAGACATCCTGGCCAAGGGAACTGAAGAGCTTGTCAAAGATCTAATGCAACATGAGAATGTGAACAACTCGAAGGAGGGGCTCTACCTCGAGCATCGTAAAGATCACGTAGAGTTTGATCAAAGCTTGACCACGAATGAGATGGTAGACTCGAGAAACATCGACTTGGACGAGGATGCACGTGCTGACGATCATAATGACAGCCGTGAGGAGATCGTGGATGTGCGACCGTCGGAAGATTCGAGTTTGGTAAAAGACCGACAGACCGGCTGAGCCCAAGGCCAGCATAATCCGCAGTGGCAGGTACGTAAAGACATAGAGAAAGGCGTCGACGCACAGCACAATGCCATAGATAACCTACAGCGTTTGCATCAGACGCCCAAGGGGCCTAAAAGATATACACACGAGTTTTTCTATCTCGACAAATGATTTGAAAAAGTCGACAACGCGTTGTTGGTTGTGTGGCCCTTCGCTCTCTTTGATGTCCATGATACCAAATACTTCACGGTAGATAAAATCTGCCAAGAGAGCTTGTTGAGCTGGCCGAATTGGCTTCATTCGAGGTGAAGCTGGGCGCGGTGTTGGTGGTCGAATCGGCGGTGGCGGCGGTGCTGTTGTCGTTGACGGAGCAGACGTCACTACAGGTGGTGGTGTTGGCCCCAAGCCAGCTTCAGTCAAGTTGAGCGCGGGCGGCTTGAACTTGGCCATGGATGGCGTGGCTGCTTTTGTATGTGATGGGCTTGTAATCACATACGTCTCGTGGTTCTTCCGATGCGCGCCGCGTTTCAACGACTCGCGGCGTTTCCGAGGAATTGTCATGAACCTCTTTGGAGAGCTGCAATATGATAAAATCCAGAAAGCCAATCAAAACTCAATGAATATTTAATTTTATCCAATAGAAAAATTACATTGACTTTCGCCACCAGAGTCCCATCTCTCATCGGATCACAACCAAGTCCATGGCAACCTAGCCGTCTACAGCGCCTCTTTCTATGGATATTCCAGCCAAATCAAGGTTCAAAGGTATATAGAGAGGTCAGGGACTAACAATGGCTTCAAATACGTGGCTGGTGATTTTTTAACTCGCTCGAGACCATTACAAATCTTGCGAGATTGGATTTACTGTGTAACTTCGCCCTCCGTGGAAATAAGAGTGATCTGTCCATGCCCATGGGTAGAAAAAGAAGGGCTTACTTATCTGTATTGGTGTTTCAGACATAGATGGCCTTGCTGGAGGATTTCAAACGCTACCAAGGGCGTTGCGACCTTCGCCCTACGACGTTGTTGGGGGTTTCACTTTTTTTCTCATTGAAGTGTATTTTTCGAGGAATATTTTTATTCTAGTATACTTTAATCAAGATAAAGAATGCTGAAATAGATCGAATCCACGTGTTTGAAACGTGAGGCACCGAACTAAATTTCATTTCGGGTTTTTTCAAGTTGAGGGATGAAGAAGACGTCGGGGAAAGGTCCTGATGATCAAGTGAAGCTCAAGAAGATCTTGGATGAGCTCATGAAGCGAGAAGAAAACAGATTTTGCGCAGATTGCGGCGCGCGAGGACCGCGATGGGCATCGATCAATTTGGGTGTTTTCATCTGCATTGCTTGTTCAGGGATCCATCGAAGCTTGGGCGTCCACCTGACGTTTGTACGAAGTGTCAACCTCGATGCTTGGACACAAGAACAAGTCACGGTACTTTATTTGTTTTTATCGACGTGATTGATCGACGATTGTGTAGCAAATGCAAAAATGGGGCAATGCGAAAGCGAAGGAATATTTTGAAGCCCTCGTGCCAAAAGATTACCGCATCCCAACAGAACACTCGCCTGTGCGTGACAAAGAAATTTGGATCCGCGACAAGTACGAACGCAAGCGATTTGTCGCGCGAGAAGGAGAAGAACCATCATCCCGACGAACGAACAGCGGATCGAAATCGAAAAAACACGTCGAATCAGAAAGCGAAGCTTCGGATGCCGAAGAGCCTGGTAGACATTTGCATGGTCCTGTTCGTGTTGAAATTTGGACCTAGCACCAGCACGAAGAGCAACTGCCAAGGCTGCGCCACCTGCTCCTGCCGCGGATATTCTCAACTTCGGAGATTTCTCGACGCCCGCACCGCCTGCCGCACAAACGAACGCTGCTTTTGGAAATTTTGCAGCACCGCCAGCTCCTGCACAAACTTTTGACACCTTTGCTGCGCCACCTGCGCCTGCTAAGGACGAATGGGCAGCGTTTGGAGGCTCATCGCAGCAAAGTAATTTTGGCAGCAATCCAAGCGCCCAAGGTGGACAATTCGGCAGTGGTCCAAAAGCAAATGATCCATTCCAACAACCAGCAAACAACCATCAAGCCGCGAAAAACAACATTATGGCCAGCTTTGGCGCGCCGATGGCTCCACAAAATGCCTTTGCTGGTTTACAACCAAATCAAGGAGCACCAGGATGGAATAACCAAGGTGCAATGGGTGGATTTGGACAACCAGCCCAACCTGGATTCGGTGGCCAGCCAGGATTTGGCGGTCAACCAGGCTTCGGTGGTCAACCTGCTATGGGTGGCTTTGGTGGCCAGCCTCAAATAGGCGGCCAGCAAGGTTTTGGAGCTCCACAACAAATGGGCGGTCAGCAAGGCTTTGGTGGCCAGCCACAAATGGGCGGACAGCCTGCCTTCGGTGGTCAACAAGGCTTTGGTGCGCAGCCCCAGCCTGTTGGTTTCGGAGGGCAACCTGGCTTTGGTGGTCAGCCTCAAATGGGTGGTCAACCTCAAATGGGTGGCCAAACTCCTTTCGGGGGTCAACCAAATCAACCACAGATGGGTGGCCAGCCCGGCTTTGGTGCCAACCCTGGAGCGTATGGCTCTCAAGGAAGCTTGAACAATCAAGGTGGCTTGAACAGTCTCAACCCATTGGGAGGTGGACTGAACTCTGGCTTTGGCGGTGTGCCTCCTCAAGGCAATCCCAGCGGCGTTGTCGGGATGGCAGCATTTGGTTCTGGGCCAAAAAACACAACGGGTCAAATCCCTGGCCAACCCGGTGGCGGCTTCATGGGAGCTCCCAACGCTGGCAATTTCGGCAGCAACCAGAATCGCGGCGGCATGGCTGGCTTTGGCGCCCCTCAAATGGGCGGTCAACCTTCCATGAACCCTATGGGCCAGCCTCAAATGGGCATGATGGGCCAGCAACCCCAACAAATGTATGGCCAACACCAGAACCCAATGGGGCAACAAATGGGCCAACCAATGGGCCAACAAATGGGCGGCGGCATGGCTCCCCCTCAAGACAATCGGTTTGGCAGCTTTGGCGCTATGTCAAGCATGGGCCAACAGGCTCCTCCTCGAGGTCCAGCTCAACCCGCCGCCAATCCATTCTTCTAAGCAGGTTGAGAGCCATAAAATGCCAATGAGAGCAACATTCTGGTCGCAGGTTGACTTGGAGTTTGTATACCATTACATCCCATGACAAGTTGACGTCTGTCTAAGATCTCAATTTTTATACTTGAAGTTTGTAAACTGTCCATGTTGGCTATCTCCATACAAAACACCAATGAGTCTCTGAACTTGACCGAAAACAGGGTCGACCATGTTCAAAATGACAGAATATGGGGTGCTGCACTCTCTTCCATCAGCTTCGACTGAATGGGAATATGCAACACCACCCGCTTTTTGGCAATCGAGGGTCCATCCTTTCACTGACATGAAAAAAATATTTTTATTCCTGAACGGTATTTTCTACTCCACCATGTCGCTCCTCGATCTGCCCATTGACGTGATCTCGATGGACGAAGCGGAAGATCGCACGTTTGACGCCGCGCTGAGCAAAGTGGAGATGGACGCTGGTGCTCTTACGCCCGATATGTTCCGTCCCAGCCATAATCTCGTGGAAGACGGCTTTGACGACGGTGCCAGCGACGAATTTGGCGGATTGCCACTCGATCACATTGCGTTTGACACGCTCAGCTTTTACGAGTACGGTCCGTTCTCACCCACCGCAGGCGCATCGCCGTCGCGAGAAGCATGCATGGAGCGCGTTGATAAGAGCTTTGTCCACAACGAATCGGCGGAAGCGAATGCGAAGACTGCCCTCCCACCAAAATACTTCAAAACAGTCAAGAGCTCGCCCCAGAAGCGACGACTTGTTTCCCGGTCCATCAATCAATTCAAGTCTTTCTCCTTTGACGCAAGCAACGACGATACCCCTCCGAGTGAAGCTTCAGCGACACCAGCAGCCACAACTTCGGCCGATGAAGTTCAGATCAAGCTTGAACCGGGCATCAAGTCTGAACCAACCGAAATGAAAACACCCCTGCGAGCTCCCCGGCCGCGCGCCACGACACCGCCTCTCCTCGCGAAAGCTGCGTCTCCAATATTCTCCACACCTCTTGCTCCTCAAACGACACCCACAAAGTCAACGCCGGATGTGTCGTTTGTATCGCCACTCGCGAAATTGACGTCCTCCACAACCAGTCTCACGCTCGTCGACGCAACTACGTGGTCTGGCAACAAGACAGTATCGTTGCCGCCGCGGTACTTGCAAGGCCCGAACTCGTCGCCAGAGAAGAAACGCGTTCACTCCATTACATTTGGCAAGTCGACTTCGTTTTCATTCAGCCCGTCGAAGAGCCCCAAGACAACCCTCACGACTTCGTCGCCAGTGGTCGAGAAGGCATCGACCTCTGTCGCCGCGCTCCAAGGAGCCTCCTAATTTAGTCAGAAGCGTGATTCCCACTCTATTATTAATCCACGCGTGCGTCCATCCATCGTTGTCGCGGCCGCCGCCATTTGTTTCATTGGCCAATATTGCAGACTGGTCATGACACCAGTATGGCGGCTGTACCGACGAGTGTGTCGCGTCGCGCTTGAATTTCCACCGCTCATGGCCAAGAAGATCCGCTACAATGCTCGGGAACTCATAAGGCTGCGTCGCCACGAGCAGGATCCAGCCACGATCGCTCGGTATCTCCAGCAAGGCCACGAAGATGTCGAGACGTTGAAGCTCTTGGTCCAGACGCCAGGCATGCTCGATGCGATCGGACGCAAACAGAATTGAGACTCGATTCCTATTGCAGACTACATGTTTTCGACTTGGCGGTCGCCGTCTCGACGAGCGTCTGGTACTTTGTGTCGGCGTCATTGAGCTGCTTGAGCAGTTGTTCCTTCTCCCGGGCATCGGCCCTTGTCTTCTCCTGCAGTCTCTACACTCCCCAGGAATCGTAATGAACTCGTTCAGGTTGTCGTACCGCGACTTCAGCTTGATGCTGCTGATTGCTCTTGAGTTGGTTCACCATCGCATCCTCCTGCGCTTTCACTTGGTCGATCAGTTTGGTCAGTTCGTTGCGCAAGTCTTGGTTTCGCTGCTTTTCCAGCTCGTGGTCGTCCACCATCTTGGCTTTGTCCCGCTGGAGCTCTTCCAAGAGTGCATTGTGCATGGCTAGCGTTGCTGCTGTGGCTCCTGTGTCTGCTACTGTAGTTCCAGAGTTGTTGGGTACAGACGACGGCGCTGGTGAAGTCGAGTCGTCGGTTGGCTTGGTCGAGACGACAGAGAACGTCAGCGTGTCGGAGCTGACGTACTCGACGAGCTTGGATGTCACGAGGACCTTGATCGTCTAAAGCATGGCAGGAACGATGCGCTGACGGCGTTGGGACGACTTACATGTGTGTGGTCAAGAGGGAAGGTCATGGTGTTGCCGTGGAAGAAAGCATACGAGAGACCGTAGGCAGACCTTGGCACCGTCGCCAAGAGCTTGTTCGTCGCCGTCTTGGTGTCGACATGAACCGCGACAGAAATATACAAGAAGGAGCCTTCGACAGCGTTGAGCGTGTCGGCGTCGTCGTCCGACAAGTCGTCAACATCGGACGGGACTTTGTTTGCTCCTTTGGTCGGCACTTCCAGCGTGTTCTTTGCATTCAAGGACGGTCGGAGCTGGACGACAAGGATGCCAAGCGAGTCGCCGTCGTCGTTTAGAATCGAGACGCTCGTTTCCACGTCGAGCCTTTCAAGGAGCATCAACACGATGAGATAGAGATGAAAGGCTGTACATGTGTCGAAGGGGACGAAGGTAGACGATGGCCTGCCCGACAGTCGCCGCCATGGCCGACGACAACATGGTTGAAACCGTGGTGTGGCAAAAAATAGCATCGTTCCTTTCATGGGTTTACTACTGGTCTAACAAAATATTTCGACTGAACGTCGGCCCCGAGTCGACGATCGCAGTGTCCAAGTGGCTCTTGGACCGCTGTCGGGTCTGCAGCTGTCCTTGCGGCGCGTCGAGCTGGTTGTCGTCCACACCGGCGTGTTCGTGTCGCTGTGGGCCGTCCGTGGCAAACTTTCGAGAGTTTGTCCGGTGGCTTGGACTCTATTGCGAGCAGGTAGATGAGTTCTGGCGCGCGGAGACGATGGAGTACCTCAGGGGCTGGCACACCATGGAGTTCGTCCTGCTCTGGATGTGTCTCGGAGGATTTTGAGTGAAGGATCGAGTTCCACGGGGGGACTTTGACCGCTTTCACGGGGGCGACGTCGCGCAGGAGATCGGACTTGGTCGCCACTTTTTGAACGTACTCCAAGCTGTGGATCGATCTCCTCCGTGTGTGGAAGACCATCCAGTCTTTCCCAAGCTCATCCTGCTCATACTTGGCCAGATCAGTCGTCACCATGATGCGAACCTAAGTTGACATCGACGTCGTCATGGAGCAGCTCAAGACGTACCAGCTCTTGCCGTAGGGGCTCAAAGAACTCGACGTCGACTTCTTCGACTTGGGGGACGACTTTGGATCCGTTGATCATGACGAGCGATGCATTTTTCTTGAGCCGGTGGATCATCTTGGAGTACTTGCGTCGAATCCTCTCTGGCAGAAGCGGGTAGACGCTGAACGTGCCGTCGGGGGCAATGTGTTGTTGGTACAATTCAAACGCATCGAGTTTGCTCTCGCCCTCTCGAAAATCCACGCAAGCTTTCCACGCGAGCAGGATGGCAGTCTGGCCATGACAAAATTCCATGTAGCTCATGTAGTTTTCACTGTTTTGGAGATACGAGTCCCAATTGACCTAGCGACGTCAGAGCTCTAGATGCCCCAAGGCGGTCGGTTGGTACCTGGAGCGACGTACTGCCAGTGAGGTCTTGGATTTTATGCCGCTCTTTGTACGCGCTGATGAGCGGAAGCAAGATGTTGAAGTAGACAATGCCTTGGAGTGCTTGCGTTGTGAGCATCTCCGAGAGATGGTACTGACTGAGAGCTGTCGTGTAGTGAGAAACAGCCCAGTTGGTCAAGCAGAGGCAACTGCAGACGAGCATGTAGACACTCGTGTACTCGTACGACGAGCGCACGAGGAACGTGTCCATCGTATACCGAAGTTGGTACGCCACGAACAAAAATGCCGCGAGGACGACGGTGACTTGGCCGATGGCGATATAAGTGATCACGTCAAAGAAAGCGAGCTAGATGGACTATCAAACCACTCAAAGGGGGGGAATGCATTACCGACGTGCATTGTGCATAAGTGAGCTGGCTGATGGTCGGCGCATTGAGCACGAGAAGAATGATGTGGGGGAGGTTCCACACGACGCAGACGCAAATGCCAGCCGGTACTTGGATGCCAGGAATGATCATGCCGCGGAAATAGTTCCACACAGCGACGCGGTCATGGGGCACATGTGTAGGGCGGGCAATGATTTCCGTAATGCCGTAGAGCACGAGGACTGTGAAGGCCGTCCAGACGAGGACAAAGACAGCCGTGTTTCCAGTTGTCACGAGCACAAGGAGCACGGATCTACATCGATCAATATGAGTTCCAGAGTCGCCTGGCGATGGAGACGAGCATACCCGCAGGCTGCTTGGCCGCTGTACAATATACAAGGAGGCTGGACGAGGCAGTAGATGGATGCGAGAATGCCCGCGCAGGCCGTTCCAGTTGGCATCCGGTGCTTGATCGTCGGGAGGTCGCGAAAGTAGAGATATATCATCACTGCAATCGGCATGTAAATATATGAAGCCCAGAGCAGTATGAGCGGCACGACACTCGACTCCATCGCACCGCCGCCGCCAAGAGTCACAAAAACGTGTCGTTGCCTAAAAATACACGACGTTTCGACAACGTTGCATGTCATGTCCATTAAAGATTCTGTTCAAATTAGTTCAAGGTGAGATTTTTCTATTGGAGACAATTTGAGCGAACCTGCAGCAATTTGCCAGGAATGCCCCCTCCGTGGACACAGAGCCTCCACACGCACGCAGTCGACGCAAGCTTTTGTGAGCTGCAATGCTTTAGTAAAGAGGGATATCGTACCGCCAAGCTAGCGTCATGCTTATTATTCACCCTCGACTTGAAACTTTCAACGGATATTCGTCCCCACCCCACTGGCCATCAATCTTTGCATCATGCAGTTCCATAGTCCAAGTGACCATGTACCACATTCTCCTAGAGCATCTCAAGGTCACTGCGTCTCTCTATAACATTGTTCTCGAAGTGGCAGACGTGGGGGGGCGAGAGCTGTCGTTGCAATGGGGGCTTGTACTTTGGAGCTTCGTGGCGGCTCGACTCAGTTGGAGGGGGGGGGCTGGGGGTGTCCAGGCCAGCCAAGAACTCGTTTCTCTCTTCAAACGGGAACGAATGTGTGTTGCTTCAGAACGAGTCGAAAAAGTCTGGTGAGGCTGGTTTGATCGGACTAACTTGACTGAAATTTAGTGCGAGTGTACTGCAAATCCGTGGAAAGGGACATGCTGCGGTTAGGGTTTCCATACTGAAATTGGAAAGTGGAGACGAGTGATGGTCACTTTGCACTTTGCTGTTTGATTTGTCATCATTTTTCAATTTCCTCTCAAGAACAACGAACATGTCGCCAGTGCCGCCACCAGCTCCTGCTCCCGCTCCATCCAACGCGATCAACAAGACAATTCGTATCTCAAGTGCAGCCGAACGCTTTGAAATTGCAGCCGCTGAAGCTTGCTCGACGTTTGTCAATTGCAATTTGGTCGCCCCTTCCGTTGAAGAAGACGAACGCAAACCGATCGACTTGGTCGTCGTCTTGGATCGGTCGGGAAGCATGGCTGGTGCCAAGCTGGCTCTGTGCAAAAAGACGATGGAATTCCTCGCCCAACAGTTGACTGCCCAAGACCGCGTCGCGCTTGTCTCGTACGATACACACGTCACGACTGATGTCGCGTTGACAAAGATGGCAGCAGAAGGCAAGGCATTCTTATCTCAGCGAGTCCAAGCTATCGAGGCTGGCTCCATGACAAATCTCAGCGGTGGTTTGCTCGCCGGCGTTGACGCTGTTCAACAACCAAATCGCGCAGACAACGGAGTGCCCAACCCTGTCAAATCGGTCCTGCTACTCACGGATGGCCAAGCTAATGAAGGTATTACCAGTCCCGCTGGCCTCGCCAAAATGCTCCAAGGCGTTCTGGACCCACAAGTGTCGGTCCACACCTTTGGCTACGGCTCTGACCATGATGCAACCCTCTTGGGCCAACTCGCTGACATTGGCCGTGGCTCTTACTACTTTGTCCAGAACGTCGATGGCGTCGCATTGGCGTTCGCAAACTGCTTGGGTGGTCTCCTGAGTGTCGTCGCTCAGAACATCAAGCTCGAATGCATTGCGTCGCCTGGCGTGTTGATCCAATCTGTCAAGACAAAGCGTCCCGCGACGACGGTGACCAACCAAGTCCACTACGAAGTCGACATGGGCGACATGTTTGCCGACGAGAGCCGCGATTTGTTGGTGGAAGTCCAGTTGACGCCTCAAAATCCCCAAGAAAGCATGAATGTCGTCGAGTTCCGTCTTCGCTATGCCAACGTCGTCGGTTCGTCGATGGACAAAGCCAGCTCAACTGCTACAATCAGCCGTCCTGCCATCGTGAAAAACGAAGCGTTGAACGAACACGTTGTGCTCCAGAAGCAGCGAGTGCTGGCCGCTGAAGCCATTGAAGCTGCCCAAGCCCAAGCGACTCGAGGCAACCTCGCTGAGGGGCGCAACTTGATCGCAGCGGTCAAGGAGAAATTGGAAACGGAAATGGCCAAGATGCCCACCACATCGGCTTACATGGCGCCTCTGCTCAACGACTTGGTCGATTGCACGACCTCCATGGCGACTGAATCCGCCTACCGCAACCATGGCCATGGCCACATGCAGCAGCGAATGCAGAAAGTGTGGATGCAGCGAAGCAACAACATTGAAGTCAATGACGAGGAAGAACTGGATCAGGCGATGGCAGTCCCCATGGCCGCTCCTGCTCCAAGTTTCGCCTTTGGATCTGCTGCCCCTGCTGCAGCTCCAGCTCCAGCCCCTGGTCGGTTTGGCAACATGGCGCAAACGCGCATGATGAAGAAAGCGTTCAACTTGTCCAAGTAGGAAGCCATAGTTTAGTTTATTTGAATGAATCTAGTTGTCAAAGTTTAGCTTACGCGTTAGCACTACTACGCGGCGTGGTCAGGTCAGTCCACAATGCTTCGGGGCTTCTGGCGGACACGACAAGACGCCTGCCGTCGCGTTCGATCACTTCCCCATCTGCGTTGAGAAAGACGAGAAACGGGACCCATGGCACGTCGAATCGCTCGACCAACGCGGCTTTGAGACGCCGGTCGGCAAAAGGCAAAGCCGGGAAGGGAAGCTTGGCGTACGCCTCGTCGAATTGGTCTTGCGACTGGTCGCTCGAGATGTAGACAAGCTCAAAGTCGGGATGCGCAGACTTGACTTTGTCATACGTGGCAGTCACAACTGGTGTGAATTCCTGGCACGGAGAGCACCACAAGGCGCTAAAGTAGAGCCCAACGACGGTTTTACCAGCAAGAGCATGCTCGACAGCCACGTCGCCTTGCGTCTTTGTCTGAAGTGTGTCGCCAAGAAGGTGCGCCCATGCCGCCATGACAGATGATGTCAAAGTGACTTGGTCGATCGGATTGGTTGAAAATCGCCGACGTGACGTGACGACACGATGGAAGGACGATCGACAAGTCCATCGCCGCATGGAGAGTCCATTACGTCGCTACTAATTCAAGCTTTCAGAGGAAAGATTGCTCATAGAATGGCAGTGGCGGTCAAGTTGCCGCCGGCCAGATCTACCTCCGCGTCTCGGAGTAAATAATTTCACAAATCTGAAATGTCTCGATTGTTTCACGGAGCTCACTCGCCGAGGCTGTGGCTGTCAAAGCAAGCCCATGCAAGTGACCAGCGGCTCTGAAAGCAAGCTGGCAGGCCATCCTCTGCAAACAATTCGCATAACGAAAGCTAGCGGCGCGATAAGTCAGCAATTGTGTGCCGGTTTGAGCTGGGAAAGTTCACAAAACTGAAATGTCTCTATGGTTTAGTGGCTAGCGGCGATTCTTTCAGCCTTCGACTGAAAGCTGTGGCAGTCTGGTGTTTCTTTTGGCTTTTCTTTTCAGCAGTTGGGTCGTCCAGGGTTGCGTTGAGCGCTGCTTTCGCTTCGTGGACTTGGGCTGGCAGCGGCGACATGCCCATGTCGTTCGATGGCTGCTGCTGCTGAGTCTCGCTCACGTTCATCTGCGGCACCGAGCTCGATCGCTCGAGCGTTTTCTACAAGCAAGTCAGCCAAATCATCGAGAGAGTATTGCTCTACGGCATCGTCCAGTGGCGGGAGTTGTTTCTTGGACTTGGCTGTGACTTCGAGACCGCCCGCTCGACCTTGCCAGTGCATTTCTTTCTGTTTGAGTCGTTCCTTCTCGGCTTGCATTTGTTTCTTTTGCTTCTGCTGCCGCTGCCACTCGCGTTTCTTTTCTTGCACGGACGCATTCGCTAGCGCGAGCGCCGTCGGTCGTTTGGAAAAGAGCACATCTACAACGCCAAGTCAGCATCGTCGACTGGGCGGTGCTTGGACTTACCTCCTTCTGCTGTAGCTGCTGCTGCTGTCGTCGTCGTCGTAGTTGGGAGGTCAATGTCGTCGGTCATTTCGAGATGGTGCTCTGTCTTGGCGTTGTTTTCTCGTACGTCAATCACACAGACCGTCTCGACTTGGACAATGCCGTCCGTCGCTGCTTTGTTGGCGCCGAGCGCTTCAATCTTGCCGCCAGCATGGACGTAGACGTGTCGAATGCGGGGATTTCTCTCCAGGGCTTCCGTCAGGACGCGGATTCCATCGTCGCCAATGTGGTTCTTCCGCAGGTCAATATGGGCTAGATCGCAGTTGGACGAGCCCAAGATCGCCGCGATCGCTCGAGCGCCTTCGCCTACAACACCATCGCAATCTGCACCTCGACCAAGTCGACGTACTTGTGATAGCATTGCCGTGGAGTTGGAGGTCGTGGACGGAGCTGTTGTTCCGCAGCAAGGCGGCAATTGCGTGCATTTCCTCGTCGCCAATGCCGCTCTCGGGAAGTTTCAAGCTCAGCTTGGTGTCGTTGTCGGTCGCCCCTTGCGACTTGACTTCATGGACATATCTAGCCATCCGACAAGACGTCAGGCGCTCCAAACAACGAGCGCAAGAGCGTACCGAATGAGCGTTTTCCGCTTGGCGTCTTCTTCCTTGGCTAGCTTGTCCTGGAGCCACTGGCATTTCTTCCCGACGTGGTCCAAATGATCCTGCTTGCTCTCGAGGACCTCCTGGACGGCGACCGTCGCTTCTTCCGCGACCATGAGCTGGTGGCACAGCGTCGCGATCTTCTCCACGACGCGGAGTTTGACGTTTTGCTGCTTTTGTGCCCACTTGAGGTAGTGGTTGATCCCGAGCTTGTCCAAGTATTCTGGCCATCCATTTGCACTTCGCTTCGGTTTGATCACGAGGAGCCCGCCATGGGACGCGCGGCATTCCACAAAGAATCGTCCGGCGCTGGTTTCGCTGCTGCTGCTGCTTGTATGGCCGTCTCCGTCGGCGTCCTTGGCGTTGTTGTCGAGCTCGATCGGCGCTGCGGCGGATTCTTGCGCTGCGACGATTTTATTCTGCAGCGCTTCAAACTTGATCGTGAGCGTGTCGACTTCGTCCTAGCCGCCACCACGACCGCTGAGCCCACGACGACGACAATATCGAGAGCTCTCTTACTTGTTTGGCCCGCAGCGCTTCCGTCACGACGCGGTTGCTCTCGCCCGTCGCGTTGAGTTTATGCGTGAGCTCCGTGTTCTTGTCCTGCAAGCTCAGGATCTGCGCGTGCATCTTCTTCATCTCCTCCTTCGTACAGAGCTTGGCCTCTTCGTCGACTTGCATCTTGTTGAGGAGGAACGTGACGCGGGAGCTCATCGTCTTGAGCTTCTCGGCGAGCTGCGTCCTGTCTTCGGCCTCTTTCAGCTTGGCTTTGACTTCGTCGCGGCAGCGAATGCTCAGTTGGTTGTTGTGTTTTTTCAACGCGTGCAATTGCTCGACGAGGACGTCCTTGTCCATTTCAATCTTCACGCGCGTCTTCCCTTCCTGCGTCACGTCTTTGAGCAGCCTCGCGTTCTTCTTCTTGAGCGACAACATCTCGACTTCCTTTTGCTTGAGCGCATCGAGCGACTTGGTTTTCCCGAGCTCGGCCAGCTTGAGGCGCTCGAGGAGTTGAAACACCTACAGACCGTCGTGAGCTACCGCCGCCGTGAGCGGACGGACCTTCTCGGCCATTTCTCGAAGTTGATCGGCCGAGTCGCGGTTCTCCGCCTCCATCCGCGTGCGTTCCTGCTCGGCTTTCTCCAGCCGATTCTGCAGCGCGCTCTTGTCGGCCATGAGCTGGTCGTTCTCGGTCTATTCCATGGCGAAATGCGTGAAAAAGCGAAAGATGGAGCGCGCTACCTGTAGATGCTTGTTGGCGTCGATTTGAGACCGCTTGGCTTTCGATTCGAGCTGGAGTTGCGTGTCGCGCTCTTGACCGAGCTCGACCAAGTGGCGGATCTTGTCTTCCATGCCATGGAGCGTGTCGTCGCTCTGCCGCTTGGCCTCTTCGAGCGATTGAATCTTCTCGAGGAGCTGATACTGTTTCTCCTTGCGCACCTACAAAGTTGTAAGCGCGAGCTGACGCTGCCGCCGACGTACGCGCAATTGTTCATGGAGCGATTCCAGCTCGACTTGAGCTTTCATCTTGAGCTCGTTGTTGGCGGTTCGAAGCTGGTCGGCGTCAATGCGCAGGAGCCGAACTTCTTCAGCGCGGAGCTGGCCGTCGCGCATCGCTCGCCCTGCCATCTCTTCATGCATCTTGGCTGTCGTCAGCAGCGACGCGTATTTCGTCGCGAGGGTTTCCGCCTCGGCTTTCATCGTCGAGTTTTCCTTGGCAAGCGTCGCCGACTGGCCTTCCTCGATCTCCAGCAGTCGGAGGAGCTCGCCGTTGTGATCCGTGAGCACTTTGACGTGCATCTCGCGCTCTTCCATGTTGGCCTACACGACAAAACGACCGTCAGGAATCGCCATGTCGTCGCGCGAACCTCGGCTTTCTTGAGATGAGCTTCCGCGGCACGGACGCGGCTCTGGAGTTCAAAGTTGGCGTCGCGCAGCGACCGGTTGTCGTCGTCTGTCTTGGCTTTTTCCATCTTGAGCGCTTGGATTTCGTCGTCCATTTGGTTGAGCGTCGCGAGGAGTTGTGTGTTTTGCTCCGTGAGGATGCGCATCTGCTCGTCTTTCATCGCGAGCGCTTCCTGCGTCCGCGTTTCCTTGTTGCTCTTGACAGACTTGATCGATGTCGCCACCTGACAGCCATAAACCAACACGAGGATCGACACGAAATGTACCAAGGGAATGCTCGCCATGGCTGGCTCCACCGGCGGTGGCGACGTTGATATCACGGCTCGCGCCGTCGTCTCGCTCGACTCCATCTTAGACAAGCTCCGTCACGTCAAGCATGCACTAGGAGAGGCGGCACTTTGCGTTACGCCAAAGAGCGTTTCAAGCTAAAATTAAAGTCGTGCAAAGTCCCTGTCCGCCATGTACAGTCAGGCGATCGCTACAAGGAGCAAAGGACAACCCACTGCTCTTCCTCCTCGACTGTGAGCTGCATCTTTGCCGTCGTGTAGCTCCACGCCGAGCTCTCTTCTCGCACGAATCGAGCGACTATTCGCGCCGAGTTGGAGCTTTCAAGGCGTAGTTCGACGAGACTCGGGAGCTTTTGGTCCATGAGCACGTAGCTTAACATAGCAAGAGCATGCGCTCGGTGGCGGTGGCGTCTTGGACGAGGACGCCGCCGCGCATCTCGTCGTGGTGTTGAAAAGTTGGTCAGAATTCTGAAACCGTCAGACAAGATCTCGTCATGGCATCTCTCCGTGAAGTCGTGATGGCGTCGGTGGACGTCCTCGACAGCGTCTTGGGACCGCTCTTCGCTGGCTTTGGGCTCTCGTTGACGGCGTTCTTGGCCTGCAGCTTCTTCTTGTGCATCCTGCCGCGGCTGGACGCGCCATGGTCCGTCGTCGACGCGGTCGTCGGCATGTACTTCTTCACGCAAGTCTTTCTCAACTACATTCGCTGCATGCGGACCAACCCTGGCCGTCTTCCGCCGACGCATTCCGAGTCGAATCCATTCCCAGCGTGTTCGTTTTGCCACGCGAGCAAGCCGCCACGAAGCCATCACTGCCATTCTTGCGGCACGTGCGTCCTCGACATGGACCACCACTGTGTCTGGATGAACAACTGCATCGGCCGCTTCAACTACCGTACGCTCCATCTCGCTGCCGTCTTCTAAGCCGTGGTTGTCTAGTGTTCTTCTGGCGCTTTCTCTTCTTTGCCTGGATCGGCTGTGCGTTTGTAGCGAGCGTAGCGCATGCTGCGACGCCGCCAAGTCCGTCGACGGCCGACGACAGCATGACCGTCACGTACTTTGTCGTGCTGCCATACGTCCTGAGTCTCTGCATTGGTTTGGCCGTCTTGGGCTTTTGGCTCTGGCACGTCTACTTGCTCGTGTCGGGGCAGACGTCCCTCGACGCCATCTTGCGATATCGGTGAGCCATCCGCGCGCGTGGCGCTCGTCGTAAAATTGCCTTAGGATGCGACTCAAGGCCAAGCCCGTCACGTGGAGTTCCATGCAGGACAACATCAGCCGCGTCTTGGGGCCGTCGTGGAGTAAGACGCTCTTCTTTCCCAACGCGGTCGTGCATCGAGAGGACGTCCGACCCAATGGACGCATGACGATAGTCTAACATGTTGTTACTAATATATCCTTCCCCGTCGACTTGACGCCATGCTCGTCTACTTTGTCACCTCGAACGCTTTCTTCATCATGCGGCTCTGAATCGCATTGCCAAAGCGAGTATAAGGAGCGTAAGGTCGAGCGGCGGCATTTGGAGCGGCGTTGCGTTGTTCCTCCAGCGACGCATCGAGCTCCTTCTCTTCAAAATCGACGTCGTTGACCCGCTGCGTCCACAGTTGCTGCATGGTCTGCTCCATTCGACCGTGGCCAACCGCTCGGTACTCCGCCGGACTCGACATGGAGGCTATACTCCCGTCTAGATCGTTAATCAACGACGCCAAGAACGTCGCGATGGTCGGCGTCTTCTCCATGTCAGCCTCCAAACGTTCCTTGACGGTCAAGAGCACCTTTCGGCCTTGATCAAAAGTTTTGACGCGATGCAAGCGCCTTCGCAGCTTCGATGGCTTCTGCCACCAAGACACGCTGCTTCTGAACCACGACTTGCTCGTTCACAGCGTCGTTTGTCACCGTCGCTGGACGACCGATTGTGACCATTGAGCTAGCATTCTCCATCGATGAACCGACGACGTTGGCATAGCGAAGACGGAACTTGACGGCATCCATGCTTTCTTGAGGAACTTGCGGCGTCAACTGGACTTCCACCAACAAATCGCGGCTCTCGTCGGCAAACATGTCGCCCATGTCGACTTCGTAGTGGACTTGGTTGGTCACCGTCGTCGCGGGACGCTTTGTCTTGACAGATTGGATCAACACGCCAGGCGACGCAATGCATTCGAGCTTGATGTTCTGAGCGACGACACTCAGGAGACCACCCAAGCAGTTTGCGAACGCCAATGCGACGCCATCGACGTTCTGGACAAAGTAGTAAGAGCCACGGCCAATGTCAGCGAGTTGGCCCAAGAGGGCTGCATTATGGTCAGACCCGTAGCGAAAGGTGTGGATCGATACTTGAGGACTAAGCACGCCTTGGAGCATGCTAGCGAGACCATCGCTATTGACGATGCCAACGTTTGCCTGGCCATCCGTGAGAAGAATCACCGACTTGACAGGGTTGGGCACTCCGTTGTCTGCGCGATGCGGTTGTTGAACAGCGTCAACACCGGCGAGCAAACCACCGCTGAGGTTGGTGGATGCATTAGCTCGAATGGCCTGGAGACGTTGAGACAGCGACGCCTTGCCTTCCTCTGTCATCTTCGTCAACGCAAGGTCTGTTCGGACGTCGGAGGCGTACGTGATGAGTCCGAGACGATCTTGTGCTGTGAGTTGTTGCGCGAGAAACTCGATTGTCTTCTTACACAGCGCGATCGTATCCCCGACCATGCTTCCCGATCGATCCAAGACAACGACCACGTCGATCGGCTTGCGCTCTTCTTCCTCGATGGTTGGCGCGACCAAGTTGCAATTGACAGTGGACGAACCGACCATCATTGTTGCCAGTGTCGTCCAGTCGTCCCAGCTTCAGCGCTCCCTCGTGGAATCGACGCTGCATTTACACTCCGCGGAAGGAAAGATATTGAGTTCATTCATGGATAAAACAAGTTAGCAATCTACGACTTCGATGACAAGTTGAAAGCTCGTTGCATCATACGAGCTTGGATTGCGTTTCCGACTCGACTTTGTACTGGAGCTGGTTCGGGATGAGCCGAGTTGGGATCGCGCGGCGGTGCGTTTCGATTGGCGTCCACGAGTTTGTCCAAACTCTCTCTGTCGATTTGCGTGTCGTTGCTGCGTTGCATCCATGCCTGCTGCATTCTCTGCTGCATGCGACCGTGGCCATGACTCCTGTACTCCGTTTCACTTGCAATCGACGTCGTACACTCGCTGAGGCCGCTGATCAAAGTCGAGACGGTGGACGTTGTGCTTGGCATGTTTTCCATGTCTGTCTCCAATCGCGTCTTGATGGACGTGAGCACATTGCGACCCTCTGCAAAGTTTCCCCTCGAGGCATGCGCTTGAGCTGTTTCAATGGCTTCGGCGGCGAGCACACGTTGCTTCTGCACCACAACATGCTCGTTCAACTCATTGTTTGTCACGACGACTGGACGACTCACCGTCGCAGTCGAGCTCGCTTTGTCCATGGAAGAGGTCACGATGTTGGCATATCGGAGACGGAACTCGACGAGTTCCATGCTGACCTGGGGAGGTTGCGGCGTCAACTGGACTTCTAAAAGCAGATCACGACTTTCGTCGGCAAACATGTCGCCCATGTCGACTTCGTAGTGCGCTAGATTCGTCACCGTCGTCACGGAACGCTTTGTCTTGACAGATTGGATCAACACGCCAGGCGACGCAATGCATTCGAGCTTGATGTTTTGGGCGACGACACTCAGGAGACCACCCAAGCAGTTTGCAAATGCCAACGCGATGCCGTCGACGTTCTGGACAAAGTAGTAAGAGCCACGACCGACGTCAGCAATCTGTCCGAGAAGGGCTGCGTCGTGGTCAGAGCCGTAGCCAAAGGTGTGGACAGACACTTGAGAGTCGAGCATGCACTTGACAAGGTGCACGAGGTCGTGGGCTTTCGTCACGCCTTCGTTAGCTTGACCGTCAGTCAAAAGGAGAACAGATTTCACGGGATTTGGTTCCCCGTTGTCCATACGTTGTGGCTGCTGCACAGCGTCTAGACCTGCTAAGAGACCACCGCTAAGGTTAGTCATAGACCCAGCAGAGATGGCTTTGACTGATTGAGACAACTGCTGCTTGCCGTCGTCGGTCATGTTGGTCAACGACAGGTCTGTCCGAACATGCGTGTCATACGACACCAACCCGACACGATCGTTTGGAGTCAATTGCTGGGCGAGGAACTCCATCGTCTTCTTACAGAGAGCAAGCTTTGGACCAGCCATGCTTCCTGATCGATCCAAGACGACGACCAAGTCGATCGGTTTGCGTTCGTCTTCTTGCACGGACGGGGCGACCAAATTGCAATTGACAAACGTCGAGATCGCTTCCTTGGCCGCAATTTCATACCGTTCCGCTGCACTCGAGATGCGAATCGTCTTGTTAATTGATGGAATTGGAGCTGGAACTGGTGGAGCCATCGGCGACATGGTCGAATGTGATGGAAGTCGTGAAAAATGCAAAATGAGTGAATTCAATGGCGAAAATCTTGTTGCATACATTCTCACATGTAGCAACTCAACTGCAATTTACCATGTGGACCTTCCTTTTGGTCGACCAACGATTTAACATGGCGCTCGACCAGATCTTACAATCTCTCCACGGCAACGAGGAAGCACGACCATCGATGAGCCGAATCACGCAAGATATCAAGGAAGATTGCAATCCCCCGTGGAATATTTTAGAAAATGGCTTGTTGCACGCAGCAGCCAAGTTGCTCTATCGCCGATTGTCATGAAGACTTGGTCCATGAACATTTTCAGTCAAGCTGCGGTTTCCAAGTGATCATCTCCGCCTTCCAGCTAAAAGAGTGATGAGATGCTGAATGTAATCCACCGTGGAACGATAGCACAAGTCTTGCTCGACCACTGTCAAAGAAACGTCATGGCCAATGGCTGAAGTGCAGGCGGAGCACACCAGTGGCATTCCGTTCACCGCGGTGATGCGTCATTTCGCGTCCAGCACTATCGAGAAGACTGGCATTGCATGATCAAGGCCCTTCTCAAAGTCTTAACCATATAGCATCGTTTAAAGGTTCCTTGACACGTAAAAGACTCAGCATTAAAGTTTGAGTAACGAGATGAGTGATGTGGCGGAGTACTTTCGGGCTCTCACAGCCACTGACTTAATCTTCCTTGATCGTCCAGAATCCATTGCGTTCGAGCTCGCGAATGGTCTTGATGTCGCCCTCGATGACGTCTTTTGACTCGTGAAGGAGCCAAATGCTCCCGGGTTTGGTGAAGACGTCGACTGTTGGCTCGAGCATGTGGCCATGATGAGTCAACATGTATCGACGGTGATAAGATGCCAAGGACTCAGCCACGTCATAGCCAGGACAGCTCTCAATAAAGCCACGAGAGTACGATACGAGCGACACTTCACAGCCATGCACGCGAAGCTTCGGAGGCATGGCAGGCAGAGCATTGAAGGCTTGCTCGTCAATGTAGCTGTCCAATGTCGCGGTCACTTGATTGTACCCAATGCATCGGTCGACAGTTGGAATGAAAGTGCCATTGTTGCCGTGGCAGCGGGCGCCGATTTCAACCAGGCACGGCTCATTGACGACCCATTTGACTTCGGCATGAGCTGGCCCATGGGCAATATGGAGCGCGTCTAGAACTTGCAGGATGTAGTTCACGATCGCAGACACTCTGGGGCTCTCTGACGTATCAATCAACCGAACGACAAAGTAGACGAACGGCGCGTTGTTCGCTGGTCCTTTCTCGTACTCCCATATCGCAACGACTTTATGGACGCCATGTCGGCTCACCGTGTCAACGACATACTCAGTCCCAACCAAGTATTCTTGGACAAGAGCTGCAGTGTTTGTGATACCAAGCTGGTTCGTCGAGCCCTGGATCTGGTCAAACGCTTCCTGTACATCCTTCCAACTCGTGCACAAGTAGACGGCGTCACCCCCCGCACTTTCGGTGGGCTTGAGAATGACCTACTCGATGGCTTCATATGCAACTCGACGGCAGGAGCACCTGGAATGGCGTTGGCTGTAAATCGTACTCGATGAAGTGGACGACTGCCTTCCAAGTTACGGCTTCACATTGCTTGACAGCTCGTAATCCAGCGGCACGGATGGCTTCCCCCATCGCAAATTTGTTGCGCCGAGCAACTGCTTTGCTCGCACCATTCGAGGTCAAGCCCATGCGATCCGATAGCACGTCTGCTAGAGTCACTCCCGTTTCACAGCCAGCCAGCACTTGAATGATTCCAAGCGGCATCATAGCTTCTACAGTCGACTCGAGGTCTACGACGACGTCAATCACGAGTGGCAAAACACTGACCTTGGTGAAAGATCTCAGCAATTGCAGCGCTTGAGACGTCAGACGATGCATTTGCAAGGCAAGCTGGTTGACCAAGCTTTGAGCTGTGGACAATGACAAGCTCATACCCACGACGAAGAACTTCTTGGGCGACATGATGTCCTGTTGAGACAGGATCGACGACGGCGATGACGCAAGCAGTTGGGTCGATGCTCATGGCAAAATGAAACAATTCCAGACGACCAAACTGCCGAAGGCTTGGAGCACCTCGAGTGGTTCAAGTTGAAGTGGCAGCACCGCCGATCGAATCACTTGAGAAAACCCTTGCTATCGAATTCATTCAATCACTTACGTAAGAAAGAAAGCAAGTCGAGAAGCCTTGTGCCTTCACAGACTTACTGGGCCGCTTGCGAAAAGTTCCTCGCACTTCCGTGCCTGAGACCTTCGCATCAGGGGACTCCCTCCCCCTCTGCTTTCTCCCTTGATCGAAAAATACGCTCCGAGCTTTCTCTTCTTGCCATAGACATGCGGCCGTCTCCATCTCGCTTTATTCTGAGCACCATGAGCTAGTGGAGGCATGAGCCTTCTGGTGGGGGCTCGAGATGTTATAACTTTGGTTGAGTAATTTGGTACATTGGGTAAATCACATCATTGATTGGAAAAACACACCTTGGTAAGCTCGTGGTAACGCAAAATACGTGTTTCTCCCTGTAGAGAAACCACCAACTGAAGTGTGCCTGTAGCAAGTCCAGCAACTCAAGTATGAGATATGAGATGCCGCTCGACGCCTGCGTGTTCCTCATCACATAATGCTCGCAATACTCCTGTTTTCCCTCTCTCAGTCCATCAAACTTCGCTTCGCATGCGAGCTTTGTTGGTGTTGTACGAGGTTGTCGATTGTTTCCGCCACTGTTTCAACCACGTACACTGGGTCCAAAGACTTATCCACTTCGGATGAACAGAGAAGGCGAAAGTGGATGCGCCATTGCTCTTCGAGTCCACTACCTCTGCTCTGTCCTTCATGGGGCGTGCGTCGCAGGCTTAGCATCGCCGCACGCATGGACCCCCTGACTGATATCTCAACGCGGTTGTCGTTGAAACGCCGACGCAATCGTTGGACACGTTCCTCACAGCTTTGCATGTTTAACACGTCACGCTCTTTAGACGTAATTCTCCAATCGCTTCGGGGGAAGACCTCGCCAACGGCCTTTTGTCATCATCTCAAGTCTTGCATTGTGTCCTCGTCGGTCAAATTGCACGTTCTTTTTCGTCTCAACGTCTTTTCCCGTAATTGTTTCGCGTCTCTGTATTTGCATCGTGAGGTCTACCTCATGCTGGCCGATACTCTGGCGTCGTAATGGTCATTCCCCCTGTTGGAAACCATGGCGAGACACTCCTGGAGGAGTCGTCTTTCGCGGTGTCCAAGTCTCAAAATTCGACATTTTGGTCCAAAAATACGATTTTCGGATGCGTATTCGGATGTCCCAAAATAAAGTATACAAATTCCAAGTCTAATTGAGCGATTAGGTAACAAACGGCTCCTTCTCCGCCATCTTCGATCCAACCGAGTCGGTTTGTCTAGGAACGACTTCCCGTACCGCGTCGCGTCAGTCTTGGGAAAGAGCACTCGCCGTCGTCAGCACAGCGTTTCTCGACTCAGGTAGGATATCATCTGACCTGTCTCCGGGCGGTGGAAGCTGAAGCGTGCCGTGTGAGTAGGACGGAGAGAGATGTCAGACTTAGGAGTGAACGAAACTTCCATCTTGGGAGGCAACAGCACAGGCAATGGCACAGTGTTTGGTCTGCCGCTCAATTATGTCGAAACACATCGTGGGTGGTGCCTCTTTGTCTCGTTTCTCTGCGCACTCTTTGCGTCAGGCTTGACTTTGTACAACATGTATCTCCACTTGCGAGCGTATACACGACCCAACCTCCAACGCTACATCTTGCGCATTCTCATTATCGTGCCATTCTACGCGATTGGATCGTTCCTCTCGTTCTGGCTCGTGCATCAAGCTATTTACTTTAACATTCTGCGCGACATTTATGAAGCTTTCGTGGTCTACAGCTTCCTGGAACTCGTGCTCTCCTTTGCCGGTGGCGAATCCAACTGCGTGTCGAAAATGGTCGGCGAGAAAGAACTCGATCATCCCTTCCCATGTGGTTATTGCTTCCCACCCATGGCTCGCGACGGCCGGCTCCTCCGAGCGTGCAAGAAAGCAACGATTCAGTTTGTCTTTATCAAGCCATCGATTGCTCTCTTGTCATTGTTCATGCTCGCCGCCGGTGAGTACGACTCGACAGGGTACCAATGGTTCCTCTGGATTGTCTACAATGGCAGCTATTCGATTGCGCTGTACGGCCTCCTCGTGTTTTACTTGGCCACGAAGCACATCCTGGCTCCCTTCTCACCGGTCCTCAAGTTCTTTGCCGTCAAGTCTGTGATCTTCATGACATTTTGGCAAACGTTGATGATTTCGAGCTGCCCCAACATCACCGTCGAGCAAGCGTTCGCGTGGAACGACTTCATTATTTCCTGTGAGATGGTTCCTGTCGCTATCATGTACTTCGTCTCGTTTGGAGCGCGGCAATTCCAAGCGCGAAGTGTCGTGTACTCGGAGGAAGACAAGGAAAAGCTTGCCGCCAAGCAACCAACATCACCTGGCAGCGGCGAAGTCGTCAAGAACATGAAGGAAGTGCTGAATGTCAAGGACATTGTCGCCGATGCCTACCACAATTTCATGCCTTCGTATCAAGACTACATGCTCCAACGTGCTGACGATGAAGATCTTGAGAAGAGCGATACGAGCGGTGCGGTCTTGGAAGCCCCGACACCCGTCGCCAGTGAGGACATCAAGGAGGATGATAACGAGGTGATGCTCAATGACGATACCGAGTCAGCCGCACCAGTGCCCGACAGCGCGGCCGAGTTGGATGAGATTCATGTCGATGAGAAACTATTGTCACCTCCAGCCGTCACCTCGCCACGACCACCTTCATCACCGCATACCAAACCTTCAAGGAAGAATAGTCTCGAAGGCGATGAGAGGAGGACGAAGCGAAGCCTAAGTGATGAGATGCACATTCGTCAGGAAGACGTGGCGATTCCATTCTCCATGTCGGACGAAGAAGAAGACGAAACGCTGCTTGTCTCGCCGAGGACGGACAAGGCGAGTCTGCTCAAATGAACAGCCGCCCAAGCCATCATCTTTCCTCAGTTCGAGTCCCTTCCCCTCTTTGTAGATTATAGACATTTATTACGAAAAGAACAGTTTGATCCCATAGTCTCCGTCCACTATCACCGTTCCCGCCGCCGCCGATCAAGTGGAGTTTGATCTCCTCTAGTCTTTGAACCTTCAACGACTAGCTAGGGATTTATCAGGGCATCCATGCTTTGGATTGAAGCATGTGTTGTGGATCCCCTTCAGTCTGTTTACGTGCTGCAGTAGCAAACGAGTGGATGCCATGACGTCATGCTGCCACTGTGCCGGCGTCGCTGATTATTTCAACGGGCGCGATAGAGCTTGTAACTTGGACTATTCTTCACAGCACAGTGAAATCAAAGCGAGGATTACTCCTCTAGAACGACAAGATGTATGTGGCGTGACGTTGGTTTTCCTATGGCAAACCCACATGAAGCGATCCCATGTGGACCAGAACACTGTTCTGGTCGGCGGATCAAATTTTGCCCCCATTTTTCAATTTCGCTCCCATCAAACATGTCGACGACCAAGAAGATGCCGACTGACTTTGCAGGCTTGCTGCACTACCAGCACTCGACGTACAACGAATTCCACAAGAACCCTGCCAATGTTCGATTGCACTTGTGGGCCGTGCCGCTCTTTCAGCTTGGTAACATTGCAATTGTGTTGGGACCCCTTCTTTTGCTCGTCCCGGTGTCCGCGCCAGTTGCGATTGGCGTCACTGTGGGCGGTATTGTCATGAGCGCGATCTCCCTTGCTGCACAGAGCCGCGGCCACTCTACAGAAGTCAATCCCCCTGAGCCATTCGAGAGCCGCTTGAACTTCGTCCAGCGCATTTTCGGCGAACAGTGGATCAATTTTCCTCGATTTGTGCTTTCCGGCGGCTGGCGCATTGCCTTCGAAAAGGCGCTCACCAAACAGTCGTAAGATCTTCAAAATATGTAGTAACACTAAAACATGGTGCAGAAAGTGAAATATTGTCCAATGAGAGTCAGCTAATCCTGGTTGGACTCCAGGCGAGCAACACCATCAATAACATGACTTTTGTATCTGCCCCCTTTTACTCAAGTCTATCTGTGAGGTTAACAACCGTACACTCTCGAAGGAAACTCGACCCCAATTATGTCAACACCACCAGCATCCCCCACGCAATCGAAGCTTGAACAAGCTGGTTCCATGGAAATCATGTCCAACGAGCTTGGAGAGTTAAGAATGTTGATCGAACAACAGAAGAAAGAAATGGACTCTATGCGAGTGCAAAGACGAATGACGAAGTCGACATCAACGACGACTGAAGCCGAGGCGAAGGATTTGCTACGTAAAGTCAGATTCAATGGGAAGAATTTCTCGACCTTCAAAGCAAAGTTTGAAGGTGTGTGTCAGCTGCGTCGCATTTGGGGAATTATCACCGGCGATGAAGCTCTACCGACGGATGCCACGGAACAACAAGTCGTTGAGTACTCTGACAAAGGGCACCTGGCGAAATCTCACCTTCAAACTTCGCTATCGGACGAAGTCTTTGACATGATCCGTGAGGACAAGACATGCAAAGAAATGTGGAAGACCCTCGTAGACAACTACGAGAAGAAAGAATGGTCAAACACGATCTACGTCTTACGTCGACTGTGCGAAATGAAGTATGATCCCAAAATGGATATGCTGAAGCATATCACCAAGACAAGGTCGATCATCCAAGATCTAAATGACATGGGGAAGACGATTAGTGAGAAGGAGACAGTGGAATGGATCCTAGTTACCTTGCCAAACGACGGACCCGACAACTTTAATGCCTTTATCAATCATCTCAAACCCACTCCAACACAAGACATCACCTTGAAGTCCTTGATCAATGCGCTGCTCAACGAAGAAGAAAAAAGAAAGGAGCGAAAGAGATCACGATCCGCCCAAGCTTTCAAGGATCACGATTACAAAAAAAACGTAAAACGAATTGTGATTTCAACAGTATCACCAACGAGATCAATGCATTGAAACCAAAATGAGCGCTTTCAAGAACGGAAAGCAAGGCAACGGAAAATGGTGCTTCATATGCCGCAAAGTGGGGGATCATGTCGCTCAAGACCATGACGACTTTGATCCCAACTATCGCGAAAGCAAAGTAAAGGGGGGACTCCAAAAGGGAACGGGTACCTCCAAAACCGCTTTCAAGAAGAGCAGCTCGAAGAAAACAAGGGGATCGGATGACGACGACATCACCTACAACATCAACACAATCAGCAACACTGGGACACATGATCAAGAAGCCCACTGGACGTTGGACAACTGCGCCACAGGACACGTAACTGGCAACCGCCACTATGTCCAAGGTTGTCATGGAAACGCCACGTTGATCTTACCCAACGGCGGAAAAATAAAAGGCTGCCACGGGGTTGCTCGAATTGCGTTGAACGATGGTGTGGAAGAAGCTATCCTATGAGCCGAATATCTACAAGAACCTCATATCGCACGTTCAATTGTTGAGAATGGGTTATCAACTTGTCAAGCAAGATATCCTATGAGCCGAATATCTACAAGAACCTCATATCGCACGTTCAATTGTTGAGAATGGGTTATCAACTTGTCAAGCAAGATCTGGATGAAACGATCTATCAGCGACAACAACAACCGCATCAACTTACTTTTAAACTGCGGAACGACTTGTACGAGCTTCAGCACACGATCCAAAGACAAGTGAATGCCGTTGCTACAGACGAGAAGTTAGTACACTGGCACAACAAGCTAAATCACACGGGCTTCGACCAGGTTGCAAGAATAATCAAACCAATCTTGAACAAGACCGAGGACTTAGCGACAACGAAAGTGAAGTGCGATGGCTGCATGCAAGGTCAAGCCAAGCGTCTCTCATACAAAAATCAAAACCACTACGTCGCTCCGTTACCCCTCGAAAGCCTCAGCACGGATCTATGTGGACCAATTACACCCAAGACGATTCATGGCCAGCGATATACCAGCGTGTTTACTGACCATGCATCGCGATTCATCTTCGGTCGCCTCCTCAAGTTGAAAGACGAAGCCATCTTGCACCTAGACGAACTAACGTCAGAGCTCGACAATCAAAGGAGAGACTCACGAATAAGCAACATCTACTCGGATGGAGGGGGCGAATACACGAGCGAGACTTTTCGGGCAGCCTGCACCGCGAGAGGAATCAAACAGAAGTTTACAAACAAACACACCCCGGAAGAGAATCATTTGGCGGAAAAGACAAATGAATACCTGTTCAACAAAGTCAGAACATACATGACTGTCAGCGGCTTACCAGCGACATTGTGGGGATACGCACTGGAACATGTCATCTACGTGTACAACAATACGCCACAAGAACTGCTGAATCAACGAACTCCATACGAAGTTATCTTTGGAAAACCTAGCAGGCTGCACATGCTCAAGACCTTTGGATGCCTCGCTTACATGTTTGTACCCAAGTCCGAGAGGACATCAAAACTCTCAAATCCCGCGGTTCCATGCGTTTTCGTGGGCTACGCAAAGAATAAACTTGGTTACTTGCTGTACAATCCAAAACACGCACCATCCAAACGTCACGATCTGTAAAATTTGATGAAACAAAGCTCCGAAATGACAGCATGTTCCTTGATCAAGACTTCAGAGCTGGGAGACTGGTCATCCCAACAACCAACTCAACTGGCAGGCTGGCTCTAGATGACAAACTATTCAACGCTCGGTTCGATGCAACTGATGACGGATCCCACGAACCTGAAATTGAAGCTGACACAGAAGAGGAAGACCATTTACACGACCGCAAACAGCCAGCGCCACGGCAATCCAAAAGGACAATCAAGCGGCCTAAGCGTTTTGAAGTGAACAATGTCAGCTTGGGCACCGCTACCAAGATCGTGGAACCGCAAACATTTCAGGACCTGGACAAAAATGACCACCGTGTGCAATGGATCGCAGCGACAAATGCTGAATATCAAGCAATGTTAACCAACAATGTCTGGGATCTTGTACCCCTACCACCAAATCGCAAAGCCTTGAAGAGCAAATGGGTGTGGAAAGCGAAGTACAATGAAGATGGCTCGCTTGAATGACTCAAGGCGCGCCTGTGCTTGAAGGGCTACCTACAAATCGCAGGGGTGGACTTCACAGACACCTATGCACCAGTTTTACGACTTGATTCTTTCAGAATTCTCTGCGCACTCATCGCCAAGCTCGATCTCGAGACCGCGCAACTCGACGTTAAGACCGCGTTCCTCAACGGCGACCTTGAGGAAGACATCTACATGGAACAACCTGAGAGATATCAAGTCGAGGGGAAGACTCACCTGGTTTGCAAACTGAAGAAGTCCATCTATGGCCTGAAGCAGGCTCCAAGGCAATGGTACAAGAAGCTCGACGCATACTTGACGTCAAGGAGATTCCAACGTTGTCACAAAGAGCACTGCATCTATGTCATGGTGAATTTAGAGTGAGGTTCCATCATGTACCTAGCCGTTTACGTCGACGACATCGTCATCGCCACGAAGGACAAGGAACTCCTTAATCACATTCGAAAAGATCTGTCAAAGACATTCGAAATGACCGACAAAGGAGAATTGTCTTACCTTCTTGGAATCAAATTCGAGCGAGAACGGACACAGCGCACACTCAAGATATCACAAGAAAAATTCATAGATGAACTCCTCGTCAAGTTTCACATGCACGGCTGTGACACCGCTCCAACTCCACAAGTGCAAGGCCTACCCGCCGATGCAGTGCCAAACGAAAATCACTCAACTGTACCGTACAGAAGCTTGACTGGCGCTCTCCAGTACTCGTCAGGGCGACACGACCAGACATTGCCTTCGCCGTCCGATTTTTGTCGAGCCATAATCATGACTACAACTTTTGTCACTGGAAAATGGCAAAACGTGCATTGAAATACCTCAAAGGAACAAAGGCCCATGTCATTCTGTACAACGGCAACATCAACGCGACACCACAAGCCTTTAGCGACGCAGACTTTGCGAACGACAAGTCGGACAGCAAGTCTATCACAGGCTCAGTCATAACGATGGCCGGAGGAGCGGTGATGTACATGTCAAAGAAACAAAGCCTCGTGGGCCAGAGCACTACTGAGGTCGAATACATCGCTGCGGCCGAAACAGCAAAAAATCTGGTGTGGCTGTACGAGTTACTTCAAGCAATTAAGATCATGGTCAACTTACCGATCGTGGTGCAAGTGGACAATCAAAGTGCAATGCAAGTGGCACAACAAACCACAGCCCAACAAAGCACATAAGGTTGCGATTCCACTTTCTGAAAGACTTGGTTGAAGAGAACATCGTCGACCTACAGTATATCAGCACAAAAGATCAGCTGGCAGGCTTGTTCTCCAAAGTCCAAAGCCGCGACACGTTTGAAACTCAACGCACAAAGCTCGGCGTGTGCTAAAAAAGTTCTGACCCCTCTGAAGTCGCAAGCAATCAAACAAAGCATTTCAAAGTCAACTTACTGTTGCATGAATAAATAGAAAACGCTTAGCGTTGGAAAAGCGAAACAGCAAGCTTGGAAGCAACTAATTGCACTAGGCAATAATAGATCAAAAGTCATCAAATGATATGGCATACCTTGCGGTCGACACCCAATGTAAAGCCAGACTGAACACAAAAAGGAGAAAGAAAACCAAAGAAGGAATGACCTGGAGACCGCTTCACATATCAGCGGCCACGTCGAAACCCATGTACGATCATGGCATCAGAAAACGCAGCGTCCATGGGCGTCGAGACTCGAACAAGCGTGGAACTGCAGAGTTCCACAGCCATACGAATTATGCGGGCGCATGCATAGCGCGGCCTACGCGACCCCCCGCCCACAAAGGCGCATTCGCAACAGCTCACAACGGGCTTGAACGTGAACACCAATACGCAAACCCATGGCCAAACCTCTTGAAAATCATGGCACCTGCAGAGGGCAATCACCTCACAAAGCAGCGTGACATGAGAGGAAGTCAACAGGGTCATCACCTCCCTGTGCGTTCAGCAAAACAAAACCGTTCCAAATAGGGCTGCATGCGTACTCCACAGGGTGATCAAATCCCTTGGACGCAAGATCAACATCAACCCAATGGGTCATCACCTCCCATGAGTTGAAAACAAAAGTGACTTGAGCTCGGAGCACTCGACCACAAACAACTGAGAAACAAGGATCTGTGGGCGACCAAATCCCATCAGATTCGCCACCAAGACAACGACAAGACATGTGGCACACACGTCTAAACTTGATCGCATCTGCACCTAGAAGCAGGACATGTCAGATCAATGTGCTTTCTCCACCTCACTCACCGCTTGCTCAAAATCGATTTGATCAGGGGAAGTAACACTAAAACATGGTGCAGAAAGAGAAATATTGTCCAATTAGAGTCAGCTAATCCTGGTTGGACTCCAGGCGAACAACACCATCAATAACATGACTTTTGTATTTGCCCCCTTTTACTCAAGTCTATGTGTGATGTAGCTTATTCTTACGCTAGTTATCACGCGGATCCCTCTCCATTGCCATGAGGAAGACCATGTCGACGGCTTTGACAGGCTGCCATCCAGAGCAATATCCGGATATTAATATTATTTTATACGGAATCTCATGTTTCGTAATCGCTCATCATATAAGACAGGATAGAACCAAATGTTCTCACCATTCTTTAATTTTGACATTTCTTCAATTTTAATTGAAGAAATGTGATTTTTTTTTTTAAAATTCTAAAATTTTGGAAAATACTACTCTGGAACAAAATATATGGAATTTTTCGTCCAATCGTGCACAACTTTGATTATATATGACCAATCCTGACGTGTTAGGAAGCAATCAACCAATCATGTTTAGACGTATCCAACGCACCAATCGCCGTGATGAAAGAATGACAGATCACAAAAATTTCTTCAAAAGATTGGACCATACTTTATCTCATATGTATTTATGATGACCAAATATAAAGATTTTTGTATAATATATAAAAACCTTGATCAATATCAAATGTTCTTTGTATGGACATTTGTATAGTATACTATAGTATACTATGATCAATATCTGGCATATCATGATATATGTATACTATACAAATATCTATATTTTTTACAAATGTAGGTAACATATCAATATTTGTATCGTTTACAAAAGTCTTTACGTAAAGCATCTACTCTGTTTTGTTGTTGCTCAAGAAAGAACTTCACGCAACAAAGATAGTTTCAGCTACTTCTATCATGAGCCATCTAATGAGACCCTGTGTACTGTTCATGCAATGAGCTGATGGCCGAAATTCACTGAAAATACTTATATTACGTCATCATTTCCTTATATTTTGTTCCACTCGGACCCTTATATTTTGTTCCAGAGTAGTACACAACATGTTGTGACGAAATTTTGTATAAAAACGAAATCTTGGTGAGACATTTGAAGGTGTGAATTACACCCTCGTAAACACTAAGTGCAGCTGAAAACGCAGTAGAGCCACTCCAGAACGATAGCCGAACCGAGGCTTTCACCCACTTCTTGCGACTATGCAAGAAGGGTTGCATCTCTTTGCCCCTCGAGCTTGGAAATGACGGTTTACCGCGCAATATAAGGCTGCAGGGTCGCTTGGACGGCTGCATGCTGCCGCCAGGAAGAATGCTAGATGAGATGGAAAAAGCCCTCAACAAGAGCATGCGACAGACTTGAAACGTACCCCAATTTATGGCCTCAAGGGTCCCTCTCCACGCGATCTATGCCTGGGCCACTGAGCGGCACGGCCAACGCTTTTCGAGAACTTCTTCCACGTAAACGTCCTTATGGTTAGCCATTACGAGCGCGATCGGCGACGGCGACGAGGGCTGCGCGAGTCGGAGCGAGAGCGGCGAGAGCGACGTGGGGGTGTTCGAGATCTTGAATATGAGCGACGACGACGGCGACGAGGTGGTGTGCGTGAGCGACCACGGCTGCTACCGAAATCCTTGCAATGTCTGAAGTTAGAAAGTCGAAGAGGCCAACCAAACGTACCTCACGAATGCGAATGCGTTTGCCTTTTAATTCCTCATCATCTAACTTTTGGATCGCACGGTCCATTTGATCCGCTGTTTGAAACGAAGCGGTTCCATTTCCGCGGCGATCAACTTCAGCGTGGGCCACATCCCCAGCTTCCCTCAAGAAATCCTTGAGATCTTGCCAGCTCGTGTCCGAAGAGAGACCGCTCACAGTGATCCGATATGACGTTCCGTGCTGGCGTCTATCATGCAGTTATCGTGCAAAAACAGGATGATGAATATGTACCGCGAACGTCGATCGTCGTCTCGATCGTCATCTCGTCTGCCATCCTCTCCACGAGGGCCACGCTTTGTGATTTCCACACGGAGTTGGTTGCCATCCATTTCCGTGCCGTTCATCTCACGCACAGCATCTTCAGCATCGCGTACGTCTTCATATTCCTACACCAAGAGGTTTCCTCATGCAGCTTGTTGAAGGAACACGCACCACAAATGCAAATGCCGGGGGACGCGACGGCGTCTTGATGCTAATCGACACAATCTTGCCAAACTTTTCAAACTTTTCTCGTATCTCGCTTTCCTTGACCTTGTCGGAGAGGTTGCCCACGAAGACTTTGTTCAACTGGCTCATCGTCCGTCGGTCGGCTCGCCACTTGATCTATGCGTATCCAGAAATGCAAATGATGTTTGATTTTTTCAAAAAATAAGAAATTATTGGCCAAAATTATAAAAATTGACGAATATTTTTATTTAATTGGTCATTATTTCGGAATTGTTTGGAAATAATCAATTTTGATTGGCTAAAATAGTCAACAAACGGTTTCGCTCAAAAGATCTCCATTTGATCTGTGGCATCCACATACCATGCGCGGCCAACTTGAGCGATGATCCATGTCTGCTTCTTGGAAACGTCATGAAAGTCGAGCGCATTGAGATCGATACGCCGTAGAAGACTGCTCTCCGTGTCTTGGATGTAGATGTCCCGGCGCTGGTGATCTCGGACAACAATCCATTCTGTGGCAAACGTGGATGAAATGACGGGTTGAACAACTGTGTTGAGAACGTGCAATGCTCGCGCGACTCCGCTTTGGGCTTGCGATGCGGCTGTGAAGCTTGTAAGGACGTCGTACGTGTCTTGGTTGCTGATGCGATTGAAATGCACAAGCCGAACGAAACGATCACTTGAGCTGTAGCCACCTGGCATTGCTGAGGACGACGCGAGGTTTGCAAGTTGGTCGTCAAACGGAGGTTCGTTTGTGAGCACACCCAGCGGATTGTCGATAATATACATGGTACCGTGGAGAAATTCAATGACTATAGAGGCACCAGACGCGTCGTGCACCGAAATATGCAATGGTAGCATACGCAATGGACCCAAGCCAGCTTGGAATGCCAGCTCGACGTTGGAGAGATCGATACCAGCCGGTTGAATGCGCTGAAGTCCCAATTTGACCTCGTCGACGGTGGCAAAGTTGCCTATTCACTGATTACACGAACAGTGGATCATCATCTTGAGTACCAAGGACGTAGCTGCACAGATTGCTGACTACAGGACGTGACTGATCGAACAAGTTTGGCGTCGGGTAGATCGTCTCGGTCATGTACAACCACGCAGCAGAGAGGCCTGGAGACGTTCAGAGAGCCACGAGAGAAAACGAATACCCTCGGTGTTCAGCCCATCAGTTGCAAAAGGCAAGGTGTGGACATTGAACGAGAGAAAACCCAATTTGTTGGTCCATGTGAACCCACTCTGTTCGACAAACTCGGTTCCGACTGGGACCATCTCAACTGCTGTGGCGAGATCGAGATTGAAGTCCATGGTCCTCGCAGAAATGACATTCGATGTCGAATTGAGGAGGAAGTCGCTGCAGGCCGTAACGGTGGCAGCAGATGCACCCAAGAGAGCCGTCCAAGCAGCGATGCCAAGCGTCATGGCGTTGGCGGGTTCACAAAACGAAACTATTGATTTTGACAAATATTGCAACAATAGATGATTGTACTTAGATATATTTATTGTGTTGAAACAATATATTGTCCAATAATTTATTGGTAGCCCTTTATACGACGTTTTGAATCGCCTCGATGCATGAGATCTGTGTCCAAGCAGACGTCCATGTCTGTGCCGATGATCCCTCGCATGCCCCAGAGCACCAAGTAGAACGATTGTCGACTTTTGCGCATATTATGAAGGACAAGGGATTGGATGTGGAGCTCATCCGCGTTGGAAATAGCCAAACGAGTTTGGTGCACACATATTTGTTGCTCTTGGGCATTTCGACTGCGTCCGTGGAAGAGAAGATCATAGCGGGATTACCCGAGGAATACAAGTTTGTCCAAGCTTTTCCAGGATCTGCCCGCACCCAGCAAGTTATCCTGGCTGTCTTGCGAGAAGCGTCCGTTGACGACAATTTGTACCTTGGTGACGAAAACCTTGAACTTGCATTTCACGCACAGGAAAAACTCTTTCCACAACTACAAGAGCATATCCAGGTATATATGGCTGGAAATGACGTGGTATACCCATGGCCTAGGTCGCATTGTTTCCACTTCACAATGAAGACGCCCGGCATCACCTCATTCAAAAATGGCATTCAAATCCCATGTATTCCATTCCATTCGAGTCTATACATTCGTACTTTGGACCAGAGCTATCCATGTACTTTGTCTGGCTTGGTACAGTGCTTCATTCGCTGAATCAAGCTGACGATAATCTGTAGATTTCTACACGCGCTTTCTCATTGTTCCCAGCTTGTTTGGTCTTGGTCTCTACTTCATGGAATCACACGGCTTCAGCACCACTGCGTATATATGGCCATGCACGATCATATTTTCAATTAGTACGTCTGTTTTCGTCGACTCGTGGAAGAAAACCCAGCGGAGCACTGAGTACAAGTGGCAATACACTCCTATTGAAGACAGTTACGCTGAACCACGGTACGCAAACTAATGGCTAAGGTGTGTGCCTAACAATTATCGGTGAAGAGCTTCCTTTGTGGGGGAATGGATGCAAGATCCTATCACCGGACAGCTTATCTTTGACACCCCGCACTGGAAACGTGAGATTTCTTCTGTACTTTCACGTGGGAACTAACAGAGTCCCATCTGTAGGTCTGATGACTCGGCTTTTTGTCACGATGCCACTCGTTCTGCTCATGTGCGCATTTGTCTTGCTTTATGTCTTGGGCCTGGAGCTCTTCTACGACCACAATCGGCACTGGTTTCCAATGTGCTATGACCAGAACGAACAAAATGACGTGGCGATCTGTGGTTGGATTTTACAAGGTCCAAGTGTGCTTAATGCCATCATGATTGAAGTCATGGATATTTTGTACCTCCGCCTTGCTAGATGGCTCACCAACTTGGAAAACTACCGCACCGTACTCGCTTCAAACGAAATGCACGGTGATTAAACTCCTCTGCCCGTAGGTGGCCGAATATGAAAACCATTTGATTGTCAAGCGCATGCCATTTCACTTTATCAATATCAATGCGTCGTTGCTTTACTTGGCGTTTGTCGCTCAAGACATGGGGCGGCTCCGTCGAAGGCTCTGGATCCTCATGGTTGGCATGCAATGCCTCGACAATGTCAAGGAAGTCGCCATGCCATTTTTAATGGTCTGGTTGCACGGCGGTCTTCATCAGGGACATGCCAAAGACCACGTTCACTTGACAAAGGAAGATCGCGTCGAGCACATACTGCTCCAAAAGCAACAGAGCCACTACGCTGATACGTTTTCTGACTACAAGGTTGTTGTACTTTGCTTCACCTTGGCTTCATGGTAGTTTTCGAGTAGGAAATGATGATTCAGTACGGCTACGTGACTCTGTACGCCCCTGTGTTCCCTCTAGCACCGCTATTTGCTCTCTTGAACAACGTAGTTGAAGCAAGATCGGATCTTTTCAAACTCGTCAATGTCTACGGCATGCAGCGGCCATATGCCAAGCACGTCCACGGCATTGGTGTGTGGGAACGAGTGCTCTTCATGATATCTATCGTGGCTGTCCTCGTCAACTGTGGTCTGCTTGGCGTCTACCAACTGCCAAAATTGGCTCCTCAGCTCTCAGACGTGTACAAATGCTGTCTTGTCGTGGTACGTCTCGCATGGCCATACCTTGGTTGACTTACTCTAGCTCCTTGAACACGTCGTGCTCTTGATCAAGCTGTGCATCAATTGGTCCCAACCAGACATGCCAATCTGGACAGCGTCGGACGAGCGACGCAAGTACTTAAGCATGCAAATCATCCACATGAAGAACGCGTTGAAAAAGGCAGCATGAGTCTGTCGTCACGGTGAGGGTCTGTCTAATACAATGCTGTACAATTCATTCCTGTCGTTTTGGGGCCTCAGCAACTCGTACACACACAGGCATGGATCCTCCCTCGAGATTATCTCCATGACTTTGGACAGTGGCAAGGCGATAGCACCTCACTCAAGTCAAGTGCTAGGATTGCAATTGTCACAAGTGATTTCGCTTAGCTAGTTGTCGCGATTGCTTGCCACGAAGTCGAGAAACGCAGGCCATACGAGGCACAACACAGGGAAGAGTTCGATTGCGTTGACCTTACGTGGCTTGACCGAGGCAGTATAAACACACGCAGCGACAACCACTTTGGCTTTCCAATCGTTAACATGTTCATACAGACACGACTCGCTGTCACTCGCATCAAATTTGTGCTTGATCGCCAACTCCAAGTACCAGGCTCCAAAGATCAGGCTGATGAGCCAACTCTCTCTCTCTCTGCTCTTGGCATTCCTCGTGAGCATGACATCACTCGAGCTGCTAGCTCCATCAGCAAGCTGGCTCAGATTCAAACTTTCTGCCCTTGAAGCTCCGAACTTGCTTTTCATGCCGACCGACGGCCATGGCTTTGGTATCACTCTTTCGTTTGCAATCCGACACAGTTCGTAGCATCAATGAATTCACTGCGGTGGCTCACTTTTATACTAACAGTCTCGAGGCTTATTGTATCCATCGTGGTGGAATGCAGCAGGTTGTAGCAATGTCATGCGTCGATGGAACCTGAAAGAATACAACTTTGGTGAGACCAATCCAATGTGTACACTCTCCACGGAGGCAATGCAAGACCAGGAGAAGGTAGTTGCGTATGTAGCAGCGTATCTAAAAGCCAACGACAGCTTGGAATCGTGTCAAGCCGCGACACAAAGTCGAGGATGGTCGGGGAAGTTTTCCTCCACAGTGCATTTTGCAATTTCCCCATGCTCGAGCACATCTTTCGCACCAAGCCGCTCCAGTACTTTGAGAACGAAGAAGAAAAGGATCAAGCATCGCGGGAACTTGGACTCTGGGACTTGATCGCCGTGGGTATTGGTGGCACCGTTGGATCGGGTATATTTGCCACGACGGGCGACATTATCAGCGGCGCCGCTGGACCTGCTGCCTTTGTGTCGTGGATGATCGCAGGCTTGTCTTGTATCCTGAGTGGCTTTGCCTACATGGAAATGAGCTCCATTGTACCGTCGTCTGGATCGACGTACTCCTTTGCCTACCATGCTCTTGGTGAACTTCCAGCCATGATCGCAGCATGGCTTCTCACGCTTGAATACGGCATGTCCAGCGCTGGTGTTGCGAGGTCATGGGCTCAAAAAGTCCAAGAATGGGCCGACGAAAGTGGCGGCAATTTTGCATGGCTCAACGACGTGTATTTCAACCTCCTCGCATTATGCTCCTCTCGGTGCTGGTTGGACTCAAAGGCGTGCACTTTGGAAAGCTCTTTATCAACACGGTTACGGTGACGAAAATCGGCGTTGTCCTCTTTATCATTCTCTTTGGGCTGTGGATATCGACGTCGAGCAACTTTGTTCCGTTCGTGCCGCCTCGCAACGCGACGACCGAGTCGTTTGGCTTCCTAAGCGTCATCCTCGGCGCTTCCCAGAATTTCTTTGGTTTCGTCGGCTTTGATGAAGTCTGCTGCATGGCGACGGAAACCCGCAACCCACGGACGATTATGCCCCGAGCTGTCATCGGCACGATCCTTGGCACGATGTTCCTCTCGGCATTTGCATCCCTCGCCTTGTCTGGCATGCTTCCGTACGATATCAATGCTGGTGGGTTCGTCGCGCCGTACTCGTTTGGCGGTGCGTTTGACTACTTGGGCTACACGGCGGCAAAGTTGATTGTTCACATTGGGGAAGTGGGCACGATGCCAGTCGTTGTCTTCATTTCGTTCCTCATGCAGCCACGACTCATGCACAATCTAGCGATGGATGGCCTCGCTCCTGAAATCTTTGGTCGCGTCGACGAAAACGGCAACCTCGTCTGGTGCACGATCCTCTCGGGCGCATTTCATCGTCGTCACGCTGCTCCCTTTTCATCCTTGTGGAACATGATCACCTTTGGCATTTTGGTCTCATTCATCATGACCAATGCTGCGCTGTTACTTGTGCGCACTAGAGAAGCATCTCCCGTCACCGCCCCACGCCTGACTGCCGCGATCGTCGCGCTGTCTGGAATTGCCATGTTCACCCTTCAGAAGGGCTATATCCAAGCGAGTGAAGACAAATCCTCGATTGCCATCAAGGCGATTGCCATTTTCTCGGTCGCTCTGCTTATCGCGACGACTGCCATGGCGTGTTCCTGCCCGCAAAACGTTGGAGCTGGCGACCTTTTCCGAGCTCCGTTCGTGCCGTGGGTGCCCACCTTTGCCATCACTGTGAACTGGTTCTTGGTGGCTCAATTCGACAACGCCGACATCACAAATGGCTATATCTGGATCGGCGTTGGCGTTGTCTCGTACTTCATGTATGGATTTAAGAACAGTGCGGGGCGGCGCAACTGGAATATCTCCCAAGCGGACTTGGAGACACAAATTTCCCGAGTCATGATGCGACGATCGACGTGGTCTCGCATGCTCGGCCAAAACGACGCGGGTTTAGCCGAGATGACTACCCTGATCAAGCGTTCGTCCACGATTGCACCCGACACTCCACGCCGCCTTCGTCAAAAACTCTCCACGGAACGCGCTCCCTTGCTAGAATAGGTTTATCGTCCGAACTTTCAATCCAAAGTCGAAGATCGTGCCATCTTCCTGCATCTTATGTTGGTTCCGCACGTCTACACTTGCCACAGTTCATACTGGGACCAACGGGCAGCTAGCCTACTCCGACAGACGACAGTCGAATCGAATGTCCTCGGCAGATTTGCCCAAGATTGGCATCGTCAGCTGCATGACAGATTCCGATCAGAGGCTCCATATTTGTGTGTTGGATCGTCGTGGCGGGAAGTCGTGGCTGTGAGTTAACAAAGTACCCATAAGTCAACGCTCGTCAACAAAATCGCCTCGTGCCTTGGGGATTCATGCGGTTGCGTCTGCAGCCAAGCTTTCAATCCATAAGACATTTACACCGGTGTCAATTTGCTGCGGGGGCATGACTGGAGCGCATTTCTCAAAGGCGCACCCAACATTTGTACTTTTCTTACACCTTCAGGCATGTGACAAGCGTCTGCTTATGATATGAGTTCCCCATCATGCTCGTTCTGGACTCCCATTGACTGGCTGCCATGGATTCCATGTGACAAGCAACATTTTGCAATTTACCACTGTTCAAAGTTAATCTCCGCTCCAGCGTTAAAGTCATAAAGTTAACGCAACCAGGAACAGCTTGCTAGGCTGTCCTTGGCATATAAAACATTAATCATCAAGCTGAAGCACAACAGTATGCTTGACTTATCGCAATGGTAATGTCTTTAGCTGAGAATTCATAGTAGTTAGTGCTTATGGCTAGTATGATAACCTTAAAATTTTAACTTTATCCAATCAACGTAAAGATATATTACTATTTTTAGCCAATCATATCAATTATGTAGTCAAGTTGGTCAAACTGGTGGTAAATCATTAAACTGTGGAGTTTATGGTGAGAGGCTCTTAATGTCTTACCACATGTCAATGGCATCGTGTAGTAATGGCACGACGTGTTGTCCTGCATATGGTGCCTCTTTGGCGGACTGCACGAGCCACATCAAAAGGCCCACTTAATTCCGAAGGATCTCATGTTCATAGAGGCGGACGGACGTGTCGCGACGACGATGTTCCAAAACATCTTTCGGACTAAGCCCATTGATGTCATCAATGCCGAAGAGCAAAAGGAAGAACTGCGCCGTGAACTCGGCCTCTGGGACTTGATCGCGATCGGTGTCGGTGGTACTGTCGGCTCCGGTGTCTTTGCCACGACTGGCGACATCATCAGCGGGGCAGCTGGCCCTGCTGCCTTTCTCTCGTGGATGATTGCTGGTGTCTCCTGCATTCTCAGTGGTTTTGCCTACATGGAAATGAGCTCGCTCGTTCCATCGTCGGGATCGACTTATGCCTACGCTTACCACGTCTTGGGCGAACTTTCGGCTGCGATTGCCGCATGGCTTCTTCCGCTTGAGTACGGAATGTCTGGAGCTGGTGTCGCTCGATCATGGGCTGCCAAAGTACAAGAATGGGCCCAAGAAGGCGGTGGCCATTATGCCTGGCTCAACGACGACTCTTTCAACTTACTCGGTTGCCTTGTCGTGGTCGTGTCCATGCTCATTCTTCTCGCGGGCCTCCGATTTGGCAAATTCTTCATTAATGCATCACCGTGACCAAAGTGGCTGTTGTCGTCTTCATCACCATTGCTGGATTCGCCGCCACCAAGTCGTCAAACTTTTCTCCATTTGTTCCCGAAAGAATCGACGGTGCCTTTGGTGTCCAAGGAGTATTCCTAGGAGCATCCCAAGCCTTTTTTGGGTTCGTTGGATTTGATGAAGTCTGCTGCATGGCCGCCGAGACACGCAACCCACGCTCTATCATGCCCCGAGCTGTCATTGGCACCATTTTGGGAACGATGTTTCTTTCGTGCTTTGCCTCCCTCGCTCTTTCAGGCATGCTCCCATACGACGTCAATGCCAATCGATCGGAAGAAAACGCGATTCCGTACTCGTTTGCTGGTGGATTTGATTATGTTGGCTATTCAGCTGCCAAGTTGATCGTTCACATTGGTGAAACTGGTACGATGCCAATCGTCGTCTTTATTGCATTCTTGGCGCAACCTCGTTTGCTCTACGCCATGTCTGTCGATGGATTGTTGCCCCAAGTGTTTAGCCGGGTGGATTCCAACGGCAACCTTTTCTGGGGAACCTTGTTGTCCGGTACTGCGCTTGCGTTGGTCGCACTTTTTGTGCCTTTTGCTACTTTGTGGAACATGGTGAGCTTTGGCATTTTGGTTTCATTCATCATGACCAACTCGGCGCTTATCGTCGTGCGCACGCGAGAATCCTCTCCTCAAAAGTCCTACAGCTTGACCGGAACGATTGTCGCACTCGGCTGCGTCGCCATGTTTGTCTTCCAAAAGTTGTACGTCGACAGGGGCAGCGAGGTCGGTCTCGTCATCTCGATGGTCTTTTGGCCGCGACATTCGGCGTTGCAGCTGTAATCTTCTTTACCTGCCCGCAGAATCAAGGCGAACCGAACATGTTCCGTGCACCACTTGTGCCGTTTGTACCCATGTTGGCAATTGTGGTCAACTGGTATTTGATTGCTCAGTTGGACGAGAAAGACATTGCGCGTGGTTGCATTTGGATCGCGGCTGCGATCGTCTCCTACTTTTTGTATGGCTTCCGCCACAGCGACGGTCGAACGGGATGGGTCAAGACGCTCAACCACGACGTGCTATCCCTGAATGAAGTCCGCCCGTCCATGAACTACATGGTCGGCACGGGCGACCTCAAGGCGAACCCGCTTCGTTCTCCATCCAAAGCGCTGTTAAATTAATCTCGAATCAATCTACCGTGTCGTTTGAAGATCCAAATCCAACCAATCAAAATACGACTTGCTTTTTCGAGTCGACGATGACATCCTTGGGGCCTTTCTTGCCCGCGGCGTGTTGCATTTGACAATTCGGTCGGTGACAATCGCGTACAAGTGATAGTCCAAGTCGGTCGACCAGAAACGTCGTCGAGTGGATGCGATGTCGGTCGAGCAACATTTTCGTCATACGCGACAGGTCGAAGGGTGTAAACATATATTTGTTCCAGGCATTTTTTTCATTCCGCCAATCAAAAATCGCCAATTCCTGACCAAAAAAATATTCTTGTTTCTAATCTCGTGGACAGAAACCGGACACGACGCCTTGAAAAAAATGCGAGTCTGTCGAACCAGGCAGTTGTCGAGTCACACGCTGTTCGTCTTATTCCACGCTGGTGTTCAGCATTTATATGGTCATTTTTTTTCTTTGAATGCGAACCGTCATGGGGAAAAGAATGGCCTTTTCATTTCGCGGGCTGGACGAACCACATGCTTCTCGCGCCGAATCGATCGAGTTCGGCAAAGACTCAATGTTGATCTCATTTACATACATTCTGACTATCTTGTCGCTGATTGGCTAGTTGAAAAGCAGGCACCAAGTAATTGTATACAAACTTCAAGTAAAACGAAATCCACCATCACTCACGCCCTCTTGGTTGTCCAGAGTGACGCCAATGCCATGGTGATCAATCGCGTCATTTTCACTTTGACCACGATCCACATCCATGATGGCATGCGCAGCAGCACCCGCTCCCGTTCATTTCCAACAGCATAATGAGTCGCCACTTTTTAAGATGGACTCGCCGATCATGACGATCCGAGATTTGCTGAATCCACTCGACGACACAGTCCCACACGTTCCATCCTTCCGGGTTCAATCGCGCAAGCGACCGCTTGAAATTCGCCTACCGATGGCCCGCTTGCAATTTGCACGCACGTCGTCACGCAGCTCCCTTGCTGTGTCCCAACCATCGACGCCACTATCTTCAGACGACTCGACAGCTTCACCCAAAGTCGAAGCATCGACGACCCTGGCACCGACGCAATGCCGATACCGCAATGGCAAGTGCACCAACACACGAGCCACCAAGACGAACGGCCAACTTCACACTCTTTGCGCAATGCATCGACAACGTAATATTGCCAACCAGCACCGCGTTGACGCTCGACGAAGGAGCGAACGTGAAGCGAAGAAGCAAGAATCAGTCCGATACATTTAATTTACTTATGTGATAAGTGTTTATCTCGTTGCCCTTGTTGCTTGCGAATGGCAGACTTCATGCACGTGGTATTGCCCAAATCCAGCGTTTCTTACAATAGGTACATATCATGGTCCTGCAACCAGACAGACGGTCTGTGTAGATGCCACAAAAAGGGCAAGGTTGGAATTTCCACTGAGTTGCAGCTAATTGCACGAAGAGTTCATCGTCAGCCGTGCGATGACATTGGTACCGGCGAGCCGAAGAGAATGCATGATTTGGATCACCACATACTGAACAAACGACGCGATTACAACCACTGCATGTTTCAGTAACAATCTTGCGGAGGCAATGAGGCTTTGGCACATTCACATATTGACAATGTCGACACACCAGAGAATAGCCTCGACGTTGGCGCATCGCATCTTTCACAAATCTACAAGCAGGGGGCGAAAGATTGAGCGACTTGACATGGCGAGGTTCGATCTTGTCACTACATGCTGGCAATGGACAACAAAGTTGATCAAAACTGCGACTACTTGCGAGCTCTTCTATCCACGTGCGAATACATTGATGGCAGTAAACATGACGGCATTGTATCGGCGACCATGTTTCATTATCTTCACCACGTGAGCCTGCAAAGAGCGCAAGTTTACGAAGCCACGACAGTGGCTTTACGTACTCGTAGCAAATGCAGCACGTCGGTGGCATCGAGAATGAGCTCGTTTTAAATCGTCATCGATGCGATGTATCGAGACATCTCGATTGTCAACTGTGCGAACAGGAGGTATGTCAAACCTGGCCAATCAGAATCGCCCGAATGTGCTGTAACGCATTTCATTGGCTGGATTTGTAACGACGTTGATGAACTCTTGCAAGACAACGGTGGCTCAGATTCCAACAATGAAGGTGCCGCAAGTGTTATGAGCCATGTACAACCATTTCGATTATCTTGCACTGCACACGCGGCACTATATTAACCACACAGCGCAATGAGCTCACCATAGGGCCTCAATCTATTGCTTGGTTATCAAGTTTTGGCATGGCTCGGTTGTGGCATACGCTGGGATGGTGAAAACTTTTTCGATCAACTGAGTAGTATTTCATTTCACCTATCTCTTTCGGTTGTATTTCCTTTCAAAGTATCCGAGGTACGGTGGATGCAATGCCTTTAGGTATGTATTGCTACACTTGACCATGCCTTTGTGGAGCGCCAAATATAAGAGGGAAGGCAGTGACCTTGTGTTAGAGAAGGATTTTCATTCTGTAGACGAGACTTCATATTAGGGGGGGTGAGCATGTCGATCGTGCACTATGCCCAAGTCCATCGACTACTGCACAATGCACACGTCATGTGCGCACAACCAGAGCGACGATCGGTAAAGATGCCACATTGGGGACATGGTTGATATTTCCACTTGGTTTTGGCCAAGTAGACAAATTGTTCATCCCCTCTTGATAGTAAAATTGGCCGTCGACAGGCAGAGGAGGAGGTATGATTGGGATCGCCACAAGCTACGCAAATGACACGACTGCAGCCGTCGCACGCTTGTCCTCTGCCGTCATGATATCGATGAGATTTGAGCGCATTTAAGTGTTGGCAATGCTGGCACTCGAGCACAAACCCTTGACGCCAACGACCTGCTTGCACCACAAACTTGTAAGCTCCAGGTGAGAGGTCGAGTGCTTTCACGTGCCATTGTTCGATGGTTTCCTTGCATCCAGACAAAGGACAAGACAGCCGATCAAATCGACGACTACGGGCCAATTCTTCAATCCATTTGCAAATACATTGACGGCAAAAGAGGTGTTGACATGGTAACGGAGCCCAAACTTCAGAATCTCGACACCGCTGGCCCAAGACGCGGACAAGAAGCAGCAGCCAAGACTTTGTTTTGATCTCTTCAAGGCAGATGGAACACGTCGGTGGCATTGCGAATAGACTTAGCGTGATCATCGGCATCGACATGATGGATTGCGACCACTGCGACTGAGTTCATTGCAACTGGAAGGTCCAGCAGCAATTAACCAATCAGCGTCGTATAGTTTGAAATGGGAAGATTTGATTGGTTCACTTTGTAACGGTCGTATACAATCCAACTGACGATCGACTTGGGCTCATTTGACAACAAGATGGATGCTTGGCGTATGTCCAAAGCTGTCGGCCTACGAGCGGCCATGACGATCCTCTTTGCACTCAGTTTGTGGCGCTACATTACCCACAAGGAAGCCCACGATATATCGGAGTACCAGACGTTTATCAATCCGTCGTCGTCGACTTTTGACATTTGGATTGTCATTTATGCTTGGCTCGGTGCGTTTCTTATTCGTGCTTGGATGCCCACGACGCATGAAATTCCGCCCTACATGTCGATGCTATACATGCTCTTTACCGTTGCGTTCGCCATTGATATCATTTGGATGGAAGTCCGAGCCGGCGGATACACCAAGCAAGCGGCGATTCCACTGGCACTGTTGTGGATCGTTGTCACAGCTGCCTATGTCGTGGTGGAGCATCACATGGAGCCTGTTGTTGTGACCTCTCTGTTGGTTACAAGTCGCGAGCATGTGTACACCAATGCATCCGCCGTTGATCTTGCCTGGATTCGTGCCCCTTTCACTCTATGGTGGGCGTGGGTGAGCGCTGAAGCTGTACTTGCACTTGTCGAATTATTTGAAGATGTGGCGCGCCATGAAGTCGGCTTGTATGTTGCAGCCCTTGGAGTGTACTCAGTTGTTTCAGCTGCGTTCCTCTTGACCATGGGGGATTTGATTATCGCGGTCGTTGCATTGTGGTTTCTCTGGGGAATCGGTGAAGCAAATCGCCACCAGCAACAAGATACCGAAACGCGCAATGCTGTGGGTGCAATGGCCAGTCTGGCCATTTTCATGCACGTGGGCTTGCTGGCTTTGCTGGCGATCCACAAAGGATGGCGCGGACCAAAGACTCAGCACGCGCCTGGCTTGAGATTGAGTGGATCCCAGGCTCCGTACCAACCACTCGAGTAATGCATTTGTAGTTTGTGCGTGATCAAAAAAATTTGACTTTGTTTCATAAACATGACTTTACGTTTGGATGTCATGTTGAGACCAGATCGCCGAAACTGTCTTGACGGTTTCCACAGTGCGCCGCTAAGATCGCTTGCGTTTCAACAGTACCAAGATGGCTGCACGAGTTGACCATGATCGCCAGTCTTCAATTTACGCCATGTCATTAACACAGTGCGTGCTTGTGTTGCTCCTTGCATCGACTGCCATCGTCGTCCAGAGCGCGTGCACTCCAATTGTTGGCGCCACCGTGACAATCGCGAAGCTTGGCGACGGATTCTACTTGAAATCCGGCACAGTCGTCTCAATCAACAACGCCCTCAGTGCACCCTACTTGGTCACAGTTTCAGGAGCACTTGGCGGCAAAGGCTATTACTCGTCAGCTCAACTGAAATGCTAATTACACCAGTTTCATTATGCTTGAAAGTCCATCTTCGTTCTACCTTTCAAAATCTCTACGATATCTTGTTGACCGTCCAGCTAGCATGAAGAGCGGGGGATGCATCAAACTACTGCCATGCATTGTTTCGAGTTGCTCGTTCAGGACTTCAAAGGACAGCAACTTGATCTTACAACGGTGAACCATGCGTCGAAACCCTCAGAAAGAACCATCTCCGACAGCATTAGTGAAAACGAGGAGGTCTAGAGGCCTTTTGGTATGAAAGTGGACGGCTGATGCAATAGCCACGAGAACACCATCAAAGTCTCGTCAAGTTACGAGAGTTGTCAGTCACCTGCCTTGAGATCTCGCATTAATAGTCGCGTCGGTTACATGTAACTGCTTTACACAACATTTCGAAACGTGCAAAAGAAAAGGCACATGCCCGCCGGTGTTCGAGTGATTCCCGTGGCGACGCGGGAGAAGTACCTAGAGGCGAGTGAAGACCGACCCGTCGAGAGACAGAGCCCTCTCCCTCAGTCGCAGTTTGCCACGCTCGCTGGGTTTCTCTACCTGGCGTTCACTGTGATCTGCAGCTCGTTCTACTTGGTCATCCTGCAGCCACACTTGAAGAATGACATGTGGATGCCACAGTTCAATTCGACAGGCATGCAGACGTTTGTTGGCGATATTTTCCTCGCCCGTGATGTCCTCGGAGGCGCTGGTTCCACTAGTGTGACCTCCACCTCGTCGACGAGGTTCAAAGATTATTCCGGAGCTGAAACGTTGCTGACAATTCCACCATCCGCGCATCGACGAGCACTCCTGAGCGACATTCCATTCGAAGCAGCGATTGAAAACATGCGAACTGTGAGCCTTGACACGTACTTGAGCTACAGAAATCCGCTCTGCTGGGTCGACATGGATCGGACTTTTGATCTCGCCCATTCAGCTGCACGGCAAGCACGATGCCAGACCAAGGAGACAACAAACGCTGCGTTTTATCTTGAACCACTGCTGCGCAACAAGTTACCAGCTACACTGATCAACTGGCCATACTTTAGTCTGCTGAATGCGACAGTCTTGACGCCAATGAGCGAGATTAATCCGTCGAAAGGATCCAAATGGATCTCCAACCTCCTCCAGAGAACGTCACTGCTTTCAACTTCCGATGAAGCATCATATTGGACGTCCCATGGGCTCCAGCGGTTCACCCTCCAGCTCCAGAACTCCTTCTTGCAGCGCATTGATGGCTCCATCTTCATTGTAGATGCTCTCGGGATGGAGCAAAAGATTACAATCAACGCGATCTCAACTCTAGCGGACAAAGAAACTGTCGACACAACATTTTGGGCGTCGCTGAGTTTTTCGAGTGATTTCAATGTCGCGGCTATGATCAACTGCAGTGTCGTGCGCCATGCACCCAACGACGCAGACGCCTTAGGACTCAGCTGGGATACTGATATCCTCTATCCAGGCGTCCAGGGAAATCCAGGCACAGATCTCATGCGCAGCCACGTCGGTCCATTCGGCTCGCTTGATATTCGCTCCGTGCAAATTCCGTCCCAGCTCGCGGATTACTTTCTATCGTTTCGCCAAACTTTATACGACTACATGCAACAGCACCCAACCGACGTTAGCCTCTATGCCAGTCTCCTCGAGCCGCACGTCGATCCAATGCCCCCCACGTGGACGAATAAGAGTTACTACGGAGGCAACCCCATGTGTCCCATGGGCAGTTCCCAGGATTTCATACAGCCTTCGTTTGCCCTTGATGACAACTGCATGAACCAAGAGTCGTACACCATTCAGCTCCTCCGCGACAATATCTTCTTTGCCTTGGTCACCACAGGCTTGACTGTTCCCTCTGATATTTGCAACCTCTGCTCTTCGTCGTCGGATGCATGCTTTTCAGTCCTGCAGTCGGCGCTACCGCTTGTAACAGCTTGGAATCGGGCGACGACATTTACGCAGCTCCACCCCCCGCCCCTGGACGTCGTCTCGAAGCTCAATATTTCGTTCATGCAATTTGCAATCGACTTTGACGGAGGTCAAGCGATGCTTCTGGAATCCTTGGTGTCTCCGACATTGCCTTCGAGTAGTTTATGGTCGTTCTACGGCTGGGTGGGCATCCACGACTGGCTTGTTGGAACGCGTGAAGTGTACGCCTTTGAAGGAGACATTTCAACGCTGACTGTGCTCACTGAAATCCAACCAGAGCTGAATTTGGAAGCCAACGACTTGGAAATCCCTCGCAAGGCGTGCTTCTACATTTGGATCATCGTTGTCTACATTACGTTTGTCCTCGTTGGCATCGTCAGTTTGATGATTTTGTACGCTTTTGCGATTGGATTTCATGTCGAGTGGTGGAATCTCTTCCAGTGCAATTGGGTCATTGGGTATGTGTGGATTGGCCGCCCCTTTCTCTTTCTCCGAGGGATGACAGCTATGGTGCTGCTTAGTTCTTCCTCTCTTGTTTTTGAATCTCATTACGGATTTGCCCACCTCGTTGCTGCTCCAAAGTCGCTCATCTCGACAATGATTGTAGCAGGCGAGGCGACGTGGCTCTCGGTCGTTTTGCATGACATTTCGCTCCCATTTATGGACCAAGAGCTCTCCGTCTACGCACCGATTAGTACCGCTGTGATTTGGGCCGTCTTGACCATCATACAGAGCGTGTCGCCGTTCGAAGCCACCGTTTCATTAAGTCGGACGTGCTCGTATGAGTTCTTGGGGGTTCAGGGGACTTGCAGCAACGGCTCGATTCAATTTGGCAGCATTAAACGTCTTGGACTTCTCTGCATCACTCACTTTGTTAGCATTGCGGTCGTTTACTGGCTTGTCAAGGCTTTCTACATCATCACGGGGCGACGTCGTAGCCACGGCAACACTGTCGCGCACGTATTAATCCCAGGTGTCGCCCAAGCGTTCTTCGTCCAGTCGGGCAATGGCGAGCTCTACTTGGACCGTGTTGCTTGCATCATGTGCGGCATGTTTTCGTTCCGAGATACGATCTTCCACGTTCCATCGTGGATTGCCGTCGAGCTGAAAAGCGACGACGGCATCGGGTTTCTCTTTGACGTGGCTCGTTTTGTGATTAAGCCCGTGCCAGAGCCGACGACGGCAAAAGCCGCCAAATACAAGTATATTCGCATCATGGGCTTTTATGGCTTTGTGCACATGGCGTTGTCCGTCACTGGGAGCTATGCCTACTTGGGGGAAGTCAAGGAAATCATGGCCAACGACTTCTGGTGGCAAAATTTCAACACCACGGCGCATCAAACGTATTTGTGCAATTGGTTTAATCGCCAGCTTCTCTTGCAGACAAATGTAGACGCTGACATTCAGCTGGATACACCACAGTACGCTGAAATCGGAACTGGAAACTTATACAACTCGACGACGACTAAAGTGTACACACCGCCGCTCTACGCCTCGGCCATCCAGCTGGAAGCTAATACGCTAACCAACGTCATCACTGGCCTTCGCCAAATGAGTGGATGCCACGTGCCGTGGATTGCAACAGCCTACTGCTACGCAGATTTCAATCGGTCGTGGGAAATGGCCAACACACTTGCACGACAACAGCGATGTCTCGCCAAAGAAAAACAAAACGGAGCCGTGTACCTCGAAGCTGTTCTTCGAAATGCAGACTGGCCGTCGCTTCTCTCATGCTGGAATGAGTCGCTCACCATTGGCGTCTTCTCCTTTATGCAAACAAGTAATTCAGGACAGCAATGGCTCAGTAGCGTTCAAGCGGGCGGAACAAACTCAGTAGGAGATGAAGTCGCGTTGTGGCAAAGCCATGGTATCACCGAGTATGTGACCCAGTGGCAGAACTACAAAGAGCTGGGTATTTTTGAAACATTCTCGATTGCGAATGCATTTGGATTCAGTTATCCCATGACGATCAAACGATCTAGAGGGAGTATGCGAACGACTGAAGCCTCGTCTATGAAGATGTACTGGAGCTTTGCCAGCGATTTATGGGCCGTCTCGACCAACACGACGGCAATTGGTGGCTATCACCTCATTCGACAGAGTCCATCGTTTGCATTTACCAACACAAGTCTCGCGGATGTGATGGGCCAGAACGGCACGTTGCCATGGCCTCTTGGTCGAGGGTTGTCTTTGGTTGAGGCAGAACTCGGACCGTTCGGAGCCATCGATGTCAAACGCGTTGCATGTCCATCCGTTCTACGTCAAGTCTATCAGAACCTCACCGAGTCACTGGTCGTGCTCGTGAACGTCGACTCGTCCTCGTCATCCAGCTACAACTGGCTTTTGCAAAAAAATACCAATCATACTCAAGTCGTCGTCGACTACATGTCGCTCTTGCAGTCCAACAACGCGCCATTTCCACTGCTGGCTCCAGCTTGGGATACCACCAACGTTGCATTGTGTGGTGGCAAACTCATGTGTGAGCTGGCTTCGTGCGGTGGCCGTCTCGCCCAGGACTACTTTAGCGTCTCCGAGTCATGCGGAGAACCATTTGTGCCAGATGCTGAGTCCCCGACGAAAGAAAACGTACTCAAGGCAATGCTGGCAGTGGACTTGCGCGGGATGCAAATTCTCGACACGCTGCAATTTGCATGTAGCTGTGCTCAGACCAGCGTTGACTCTTGCGCAGGCTGTGTTGAAATGCTTGTCAATAGCACGAACTTCTTGAATCGGTCGTTCACTCCGGCAGCCATTGCATCGTTTCGAACACTTGCGCAGACTGCGGAAAGTGTTGTCCGAGATGTCTTGGCCATTGAAATGATCCAATTCACGTCAGATGGGCTCGACGGCACCATTGATGACTCGACGAGCGTGAAATTGTCCCGTGAGAATATGTTTGTCGACCCTCGGATGGCATTTTCGTCGTGGTTGTATTTGTTTGACTGGGTGGAGGATCGTCGCGAGGTGGTGACATTTATCGGTGACAATGGTAATGTGACGACCATGTCAGACCACTCGGCCGTCATCTTGACGCCAGCAAATCCTCGTGAACTGCCCCTGAGTTTTTCATACTATACGTATCGATTGAGTCAGTACATCACGGGCGTTCTTTTCGGCGTTGCCATTGTTGTGTGTCTGTACATTATCTCGAACAAAGGCGATATTGAGCAAGCCAACATGGGTGCGTTCAACATGGTGGCGGGGCTAGTTTGGGTTGGACGTCCGATGATCCTCCTGCGAGCTCTGTCTGCTATTTGCGTCTTAGCGACGGCCAAGATGGACCTCGTCCAGACACCAGTCACGACCCGCATGTACTCGGACACGTATCCATGGTTCACGACGTTCTTATCGACTGGCGAAGTGAGTTGGCTTGTCTTTGTCATCGACGATCTCGTGTCGGTCTTGACCAAAGAGCACTTGGCCGAATGCAAAATCAAAAACAAAGTCTTCAAGCTTCTGACGACGGCGCTGTTTGCTAACAGTGGTTTACTCTCGTGGATCACGTCTGGGATTTGGAGTGCCGTGTCACCAGTCCATCACATTACTCATGTCGGTCGGACATGTACAATCGCCGTCGTTGACATGGACGTGGAATGCACTGGAGGTGTCTTCCAATACGGCCTCGAGTCTCGCTTTGTCGGTCTCGTCCTGGTCACGTTTGCCTCGTGTACGTTGGCGTATATTTTCAAGCTCATCTTCTTCAACCGGTGCAAAGCACACAAGATTAGCTCCTTCTTCCTCCCCGCCGTCGCGAAATACAATTTCAATTTTGCCAAGTGGGAAGTCAACAACACGTTCTACTTGGACAAGTCATCCGCTGTCTTGTCGGGGATTCTCATCTTTGAGTTCCATGATACGCTGTACGTATTCGATGCCAAGATTTGGCGCCGCTATGCGATTGACGTTTCTGCGTCCCGTCAGTCCATGCGAGGCCACGACCACTACCAGCATGTCTACCATGCTCTGCCACTCGTTGAATAGACATTTAGTTGTTAAGTTCATAGAGATTGCCGCTGGCTTATCTTGACTACAATTCTAGCCGCTGCAGCTTCAGTACAAGCTAACAGTGAGGATATCTATTCGACTAAAGGGAGAGCATGGTAGAGATGTTGCATCTGGGCGACGCCTTCCATCATTTTCCGTGGGGCTTTCGCATCAATGGCAAAGCATCGCCAATTCTTGACGTCAAAGGCGTAGTAAGTATGACCTGACTCAAAGACGAGGATGCCAGCGAGGATGGCGGAAGGTTTGTCGAGGTAGTACATGTCGTGGACCTCCCACTTGGAGAAGTTGAAACTGTTTTGGGCAACTGCGGGTAAGAAGGCAGAGTAGACCTTGCGTGGCGTCGCACTTGCCCGTAGAAGAAGCAATTTGAGGCCAAATGCACCCACAGCACAAGCGGCAGCGAGGATCACGAGGCTAACGAAGCGACTGACACTGCCGTAGATAAATGTGCCGCTGTTGCACGCAATGTCGAGATCGACATTGGGTAATTCACACGTTCGATGCAACGTAACCGAATGCTGCACCGGATTCACAGCACTCCATGTACCTGAAATCGTCCACGACAGAATGGTGCTCTGCGTGAGAAAGGATGTAATAAACGCCGACAGGACTGGATTTTCGATCGTGGACTCAAACGTTCTCCTCGTTGTCACGACCGAGAGGATGTCTTCCAGGACATATACGAGCCAGTTGAGCTCGGCGGTGGAGAGAAAGGTTGTATACCATGGCGACGGCACCTCCTTGAGCCTCGCTACGAGGCGAAAAGATGAAGCATCCATGACCAAGTCGGCAGTCGCGAGGCAGCAAATGGCCGTGAGACTTCGAAGGAGGATCAGCGGTCGACCGATCCAGACGAGACCTGCCACTTGGTTGAAAGTCATCATGTTCATGCCTTCAATTCGACCCACCGAGTTGATAATGTACAAACACACAAGACAAGCAACAGCGAAGAGGACTCCAGTGATATACTGGCTCATTCGATACGAGTAGAAGGAAAAACTGAGAGGCAACTCGCGAGGGTTGGCTGGAGCGAGGACGACGGCCGAGTGGTCTGACATGGTCGTGACTGCCCCATGGTCGCCGATGAAAGTGACGACCTCTCGACGATTCTCCACCCAGTCAAACAAATACAGCCACGACGAAAAGCCCATCCGAGGGTCTGCAAACAAATTCGCTCGAGATAAACTCACATTTGTCGAGGGGTCGATCGTGCCGTTGAGCCAGTCGGAGGCGAATTGAATCATTTCAATCGCCAAGACATCACGGACAAGAGTTTCGGCAGTCTGCGCTAATGTTCTAAAGGAAGCCACGGCTGATGGAGTGAATGACTGTGACAAGAAATCCGTGCTGTTGTGAAGCATTTGGACGCAAGCATCACATGAATCAGTCGTTGTCAGCGCACAGCTACATGCAAATTGCAGCGTGTCGAGAGTTTGCATCACGTGCAAGTCAACGGCTAGCATAGCTTTGTGGACGTTCTCTTTAGTGGGCGACTCGGCGTCTGGAATGAAGGGCTCGGTGCACGACTCGGACGTACTGAAGAAGTCCTGTGCGAGGCGACCCCCACAGGAAGACAATTCACACATGAGTTTGCCACCACACAATGCAACGTTGGTGGTATCCCAAGCTGGAGCCAGCAGTGGAAATGGCGCGTTGTTGGACTGCAAGAGCGACATGTAGTCGACGACGACTTGAGTATGATTGGTATTTTTTTGCAAAAGCCAGTTGTAGCTGGATGACGAGGACGAGTCGACGTTCACGAGCACGACCAGTGACTCGGTGAGGTTCTGATAGACTTGACGTAGAACGGATGGACATGCAACGCGTTTGACATCGATGGCTCCGAACGGTCCGAGTTCTGCCTCAACCAAAGACAACCCTCGACCAAGAGGCCATGGCAACGTGCCGTTCTGGCCCATCACATCCGCGAGACTTGTGTTGGTAAATGCAAACGATGGACTCTGTCGAATGAGGTGATAGCCACCAATTGCCGTCGTGTTGGTCGAGACGGCCCATAAATCGCTGGCAAAGCTCCAGTACATCTTCATAGACGAGGCTTCAGTCGTTCGCATACTCCCTCTAGATCGTTTGATCGTCATGGGATAACTGAATCCAAATGCATTCGCAATCGAGAATGTTTCAAAAATACCCAGCTCTTTGTAGTTCTGCCACTGGGTCACATACTCGGTGATACCATGGCTTTGCCACAACGCGACTTCATCTCCTACTGAGTTTGTTCCGCCCGCTTGAACGCTACTGAGCCATTGCTGTCCTGAATTACTTGTTTGCATAAAGGAGAAGACGCCAATGGTGAGCGACTCATTCCAGCATGAGAGAAGCGACGGCCAGTCTGCATTTCGAAGAACAGCTTCGAGGTACACGGCTCCGTTTTGTTTTTCTTTGGCGAGACATCGCTGTTGTCGTGCAAGTGTGTTGGCCATTTCCCACGACCGATTGAAATCTGCGTAGCAGTAGGCTGTTGCAATCCACGGCACGTGGCATCCACTCATTTGGCGAAGGCCAGTGATGACGTTGGTTAGCGTATTAGCTTCTAGTTGAACTGCTGATGTGTAGAGCGGTGGTGTCAAGACGGATGTCGCCTCGCTGCTGTAGTCGTTGATAGATCCGAGTTCACCGTACTGTGGATTCGTTGCAAGCGTCGCTGGGAGTTGTGGTGTGACTTGTAGTTGTCGATTAAACCAATTCGAGAGATATGTCTGGTGCGCCGTCGAATTGAAGTGCTCCCACCATAAGTCGTTGGCCATCACAGTCTGCACAGACAAAAGATAGCCATAACTTCCAGCAACAGATCCAATCATGTATCCTAGCCCGATTAATCCCATCCATCGAATGTATTTGTGCTCCCGCGATGGAGTGGCAGCGTCGTCACCTTTGTCATTTTGAGGATTTGACGGCGGTGGCACAGATAACTTGGCCACTTGAAACATATACCCAACGCCATGGAGGGATTCTTTGGTCGTCATGGTCCACGATGGAATATGAAAGAGTCGATTGCCGTATGTGATCATGCCACACATGGCGCAGGCGACTCGATCTAGGTAGATATCGCCATGACCAGAGTGAATAAAGAATGCATGGACGATGCCAGGGACAAGGACGTGAGGTACACCAAAAGCGACGACGCGGTGGCCTTGGCGAATATTCTTGTCGTAGAAATAGACTGCTCCATACACAAGGATGATGCAAGCCAGCTGGACAATGCATAGACATCCAAGACGCCATAGGCTTCCAAACTGTACGACGGCGCTCGTGCAGCTTCCGCTGACGCCCAATTCAAAATAAGTACACGTCCGCTGAAGGGCTACGGTTGCCACATGAGGCTTGGAGTATTCAATAATGGCCAAGATGAGCCAGACTAGTGCAGTGCTGATCGGGGCATGGAGTGTCAAGTTTTGATCCGAGAAAGGAAGGAGAAGGTCGTGGAGGACTATCGTGAGCCACGTGGCCTCGCCTGCGACCACCATGGTGCTAAAGAAGGAGCGAGGAGTGAGGACAAGTCTAGAGAATCCGGCATGAGTTTCAAATGAAATGGAAGCTGAGCTTAGGAGCACCATAGCTGTCATTCCACGGAGAAAGAGAATGGGACGACCAACCCAGACAGAGCCAATGACCCAGTTGCAGAGAAAGAGATTCCACCACTCGACATGAAATCCAATGACAAAGGCGTACAAAATCATCAGCGTGACGATACCAACCAGGACGAACGTGATGTAAACTGTGATAGCCCAAATGTAGAAGCACGCTTTCCTTGGAATCTCGAGCTCGTTAGCTTCCAAACTCAGCACAGCTTGAGATTCAGTAAGCACAGTCAGCGTCGAAATGTCTCCTTCTAAGGCGTACACTTCACGCGTCCCAACGAGCCAGTCGTGGATGCCCACCCAGCCATAGAACGACCATAAACTGCTCGACGGTCGGTCTGGAGATACCAATGGCTCCAGCAGCATTGCTTGAGTTCCATCCGCTGCAGTTGCAAATTGCATGAACGAAATGTTGAGCTTTGATACGACGTCAAGAGGAGGAGGATTGAGCTGAGTAAACGTCGCCGTCCGATCCCAAGAAGTTACGAGCGGTAGGGCTGCCTGTAGCACTGGCAAACATGCCGCAGAAGACGCATAGCAGAGACCACAAACATCAGAGGGGCTTGTCAATCCTGTGGATACCAAAGCAAAGAAAATGTTATCGCGGAGGAGCTGAATTGTGTATGGCACTTGGTTGGAGCAATCGTCGTTGACACCAAATGAAGATTGAATGAATGGCTGGGGACTGCCCATCGGACACATAGGATTGCCGCCGTAGAAGACCATACTGGCCCAAGTCGGCGGAGTTGGATCGACAGTGGGCTCAAGAAGGCTAGAGTATTCCCTGTCGTCGGCTGGATACTGCTGCATGTAGTCGTATAGAGATTGTCGAAACGAAAGGAAGTAGGTAGCGAGCTGTGAAGGAGCTGGCACTGTGCGGATATCAATCGAGCCGAATGGACCGACGTGGGTGCGCATAAGATCTGTCCCCGGTAAGCCTTGGACCCCTGGAAAGAGGATATCAGTGTCCCAACTGAGTCCCATTGCGTCTGCATCGTTGGAGGCGTGTCGTATGACACTGCAGTTGAGCAAAGCTGCAATATTGAACTCACTTGAAAAGCTAAGCGATGCCCAAAATGTAGTTCCACCGAATGAATACGAAGCTGCAGCAGCGACTGAATAGATTGTCATTCGCTGCTGTACGCCCAAAGCATCTTCGATGAATATGGAGTTGTCGAGGCGTTGCTGAGTTACGCCATTGCGGAGCTGGAGGGTAAATCGTGCCATGCCGTGAGAATTCCAGTAGGCAACTTCATTTTCAACAGTCTCCAACTTGGTTCGTTGGAGGACGGCGTCGACCCATGCTGAACCTTTGGCCGACATGGCAGCAAGTGGCAAGAACACCGTTTCATTAAATTCGTTCAAGAGAGACCATTTCGATAATGCAGTCGAGTTGACGTTGCGAAAGAAAGAATCGAGGTACACGGCAGCATTGGTGGCATCATTACGCAGACACCGCTCTTGCCGTCTGGCTGTATGTGCTAACTCAAAAGTGCGTTCAAAATCGATCCAGCAGTACGGTATTCGATATCCCAGGAAAGAATCAAGTGTGGTGTCTCTCATTGCCATAATTGCCGAGTCAAAGGGAACGTTGGCCAGCAGCATTTTCGTTGGGGCGGTTGGTGGGAGGGTCAGGACTGTATCCTCACCAGAGTAACTCTTCGATAATGCTGCTCGGTTGGAGGCGAGATCAAACGTCCCATTGGCATCCAAGCTCAGTCGTGAGTGCACAATATCTCCAAGGAATGCCTGAACGCCAGTCGAATTGAAATCAGGCCACCAAATATCGCTCTGAACGTGAGGTTGAACCAACGTAAGATACCACGAACTGCAGCTCACGGACAACATCATGTATAGAAAACCAACCGTTGTCACGGCAATTCGAGCTTGAATCCTCGAGGACGACTGCGGAGATGCCACATGCTTGGCAGGAGCTGGCAGCAAAGTATTGAGCGTAGGACCATCCATGTTCGTTGCTGGCGTCGGTTTGGGAATGAAACCGATAGGTTCAACCTTTGTAACTGGCAAATTAATGAAAACATAAATGACATCATTTATTAAATTCCGGTTAATTAACCGGACAACTCATTCCTCACCCGACATCCCACAAAGGCGACGACTGACCTCATGTACAACCAAGGACCTCCTCAAGGAGCTCCATACGAACAGTCCTATGGATACGCAAATCAAAATTACGGAGCACCTCAAGGTGGGATGTACGGCGCACCAAATTCAGGCGGTCATTCCAACTACCCTGGCGGCCAAGGATTTGTCCAACCTCAATATGCTCAACCGAACCAAGTGCCGTCCCAACAAGGCGCTTGGTTTTCCGGTGATATGAACGGAGCGAACATGGGAGCTCCTATTGCAGGATCCATGGGAAGCTTGGGTGACCAGGGTGGCGCATCGTTCAGCAACGGCGATGACTTTGAAAACGAACCTCCACTCTTAGAAGGTAGATGGAGTCTGTGCTGCAATGGTTGATTGACGTCGTGAATGTTAGAACTCGGTATCAACTTCGAACACATCTGGACTAAGACGCAAGCTGTCCTTATCCCGACGAAGGAAGTGTCAGAACATATCTTTGATGATGCTGACTTAGCGGGTCCATTGGTATTTGCGTTTGGATTTGGCACGCTCTTGCTATTGGTACGTTGTGGAAATCATGGTCACTTGTAATATGGTGCTGTAGAGTGCAAAGGTTCATTTCGGCTACATTTATGGCTTTGGCCTCGTCGGATGCTTGTCCATGTGGGCTCTGATGAATTTGATTTCTCCATCCAAGACGATCGACGTCTTCCGAGTATGTTCAGTCTTGGGCTATTCCTGGCTGCCTATTATCCTCTTGGCGGCTTTCAATATTGTCGCGCCCATCAAGTAATCCACTGTGGCTCTTCTTTTTCTCACGACGTAATGCCTAGGGGACTCAAATTGATCGGCTTCGCGTTAGCATTCCTCTGCGTGGGTTGGAGTACTCAAGCTGCAACTCGATTTTTCGACAAATACCTCCACATGCAAGAGCAGCGATGGTTGATCGCGTATCCTACCGCGATGGTCTACACTTGCTTTGTGCTCATTACAGTCTTTTAATATCATCCAAACAAGCTCGCAACGATCTGCTTTGTCCATCTCATCTTCCATCACTGCCCGACGGAGAAACATGGAAAGTTTAGGATCTGCTTCAAACCGACAACTGATCACTCTCACACTGATCAAATCTCTCATTTGATTAATGTATGTATGAGTTAGGCCACTCTCTCTGATTTCTCATCTTCCAAACGTTTGCCAAATTTTCCATCATGGATCAACATCTTTGCGATCATTCTTCAACCCGACAATGTTAGCACAGCAGCTCGACGATGCTCCCAGCAGATCGCTCCCAAAGAAGCTCATGAGCGACTGGAAACGCTTGTGGCGCTCTTCCCGAGCAAGCAAAGCTCCGTCCTTTCGTCCGTCGCTGCTCATGGCCGGCTCTGGCGTCGACGACGATGACGAGTCGAGTGTTCTCCCGACATCACGACCCCGAGCCAATACAGAAATTATTCGTGCCTCTAGTTCCAAGATGAAACGTGTCTTATCATGGCAAAGCTCCAATGCAACGCAAATAAGTGCAAGTTGTATCTAAACAATAAACAAGCATTTCATTTTGCACAATTCTATCGCCTCTACGGTTTACCCAATGCTTTTTTTCGCATCGATTTTGCCACCTTGGATAAGCGAACAATGACCGAGAGGCCGTAAGACGTTCGCTTCTTGATGGGTGGTCTTGAAGGAGAGAATTTTCCGCGTCGTTGTCGCCATGAGTCTTGAATTACTCTAGCAGCATTGAATTCTTCCGTCAGGTCGAACTGGTGGGTCGCAGTATCCAAGTGAATGCTATGAAGATCGGGAAAATGGCGAAGAGCTCGAGCGGCTAGTTTGGCTTGCAAGTGAGCTTCAATTTCAGGAGTCTCAAAAACGGTGAAGCTGCTGGGCATAGCGTGATGACAGAGTGTGTAGAAAATGTCTAAATAGAAAATTTCCTTGCGGTGGTTGCGGCGCGCATGGAGACTTCGAATATAATGCACAATCTCTTGGGCAGACTTGGGTGTCGCCTAAGCATATTGCTTGTCAATTTTCAAGAAGAGGCGTGTATACCGATGCAGACTTGGCAGCAAACCCAAGAGGCGGCGGCACACGGCGGAGAAGAGATACAAGTTTATACGATGGTAAGAAGAGCGATCCATCAGGGGTGAGCTTTTGCCACTGCTCTGCAAATGCATCCAAATGAGTGTTCGTGGGGCGGCCTTCGTCTTCGTCGAAGCCGTCGAGATAGTCGCCAAAGTTTTGCATTATAATCGCCACGAGAAGGTTCAGGACAATGTAATTTCCAATGATGAGAAAGGTTAAAAAGTAGACCCGACCAACGCGTGGATAGAGGACAGCAGCATCATGCATATAGCATGCCCAGTTGTCACCCTAAGGATACCCGGATTAGATCTGCAAACCCATGCTAATGCTTACCGTAACAACAACGAAAAGGATCATCATACTGCTCGAGAGATGATCAAACGTGGTGAGATCGCGGATGCACGTTCCAAATAGCGGATTAAATGGATTGTATAATAAATTCATGCCCAGGATCGCGTAGACAAATGCAATCACCATGAGCAAAACTGCTACATTGACGAGTGCAGGGAGCGACATTGTGAGAGTTTTTAGGATAGAAACCATCACGTTGGAGTTCTATGTTCATGCCATCATCTATACTTTAGGATGGTGCATACCTTGACGAGGTGAAAGATGCGCATGATACGAAGCACGCGGAGGACGCGAATGTTGACAACAGTGACGAAATCGTCGGAAATGCACACGATAAGAATTGCAAAATCGAGCCAATTTTGAAGAATATACTGCTTTGGCCCGTAGGCAGCCACTTTCAAGCATGCTTCAACACAAAATAGGACTGTAAAGCTCCACAACACTTGACTATATGTTGAAACAAATGCTGGCGACGATGGGTAGTGATCTAGCGTCATGGATACAATACTCGCAACGATGACAATCAAAATTAAACCTACAATAGATGAAATCCGTCAGCACTACGAGGCACAGATCATCCCATACGTTCGAAGTAAGGATGATCAACGATGTCCAAGACTTTTCGACGCCAAGCTTGCTCCGGGCGAGTGACGCAAGGAGGACTTTTGGGCTTCAGAGCAAACAGTCGACGTTGTGTAGCCACCTACGCACGGCAGAATTTAGCTGACAGTGGATGTTGCTAGCTGTACCCATTTCTTTTGGCTCGCTGTCAGCAGCAGTGTGCCTTTGTGCTCGTCGATAAGCTGTTGGAATTTATATACAATCACACCGAGGAAAAGACCCATCATGAAAAAGCCACAAATGACAACAAATGCAATGAAAAACAACGCCATGGCGGGATTTTGGTTTTGAATCGGGTTCATACCCGCATAGCCGATCAACGGAGCATCCATGGCTGCATGCATGACGGCAGACCAACCTTGAAGCGTGGAGATCTCCATCAGGAGAAGCATTGCATTTGAGACCGAGTCAAAGTTGTAGTCGCTGCTAAAAAGCTGGTCCCATGATCGACTTGTTACAATGTCGATGACGCAGGTCGTGACGTTAAGTGTATACTTCTACAAACATGATTTAGCACGATACTTCCAAGACGACGTACATCGTCGTCATTCCCGCTGCAAAACATAAACTTGCCGGCAAGCAATTCGACGCCAGCCAGAGCAAACATAAAGACCAGAAGCATTTGGATCACATACAGATTGATCACACAGGGAAGAGTGATCAAAATTGCCTCGACAACGAGCTTCATGCCAGGGTATAGATGGATGGCACGAAGAGGTAAGAGGGCTCGAAACAGACGAAGACCTTTCACCAAGTGCAGGCTTTTGATCTCTGGTAGACTCATCGGTGAGGGCAAACAGATTGTCTCCTCCATCGTCAAGTCGGTTGTTCTACATGTCATGGTCGAGTAATTTGACATGGCGGCAAAAGTTGCAACCAGCGCTGCGACTGACGTAAGCGTGATGATGAAATCCAAAATGTTCCACCCATTGCGTAAGTAAGCATATCGGCCAGTCCATATAAATCCATGTGCAACAACTTTCAAGAGCATTTCAACCACAAAGAAGCAGGCGATGCCAACGTCGGCCTAGTGTCCATCCATCAGTTTGCTCGGTCGTTTTTCAACTTACCCAAAGATACAATTCTGCATGGTCCGAATCGGAAACGTCAAATGCCGCCACGAGACACGAGGCGATGACGACTGCAAGCACCGAGTATTTGAAAATAGGATGCATGATAACTTCTAGAGCGCAACGACGAGCTGAATGGGTTGGACCAAATACCCCAAGTGAGGTGCCGACTAAAGTCTTGTGGCGCTTGGCTTCACGAGCGTTGTCGGACATTTCATCTCGGCGGCATTGGGCCGTCTTGGCGTATTCGATCGCTTCCGAGATGTTGTTGCGCCACGGAGTCGCATGGATCGAGAAGACACCTGTGTTGTTTCCAAATGGACCAGCCGGACCATACCGCTTGTCTTGGGACGCTGCTGCTGAAATGATATCGTGAATGACTGATTTCACAAAATCTTCTATTTCGTCACCGGTCGATGTTATCGTTGCTTGCATCATGGCTTGAAGGTGAGAGTCAGCGTCCTGTCCAAGGGATGCGGCGTGGCATGTAAGGCGCTCGAGCTCAATGAGTCGGTTGCCCATTGCTTCAGCGTCGGCCACTGTTGAGCAAAACCCAGAATAAACTAAAAATTGGATGACTTCAAAGCCATGGCAGCATTCATAGAATTCTCGCGGGCCGGCTTGAATCGTGTGTGTATCCAGCTTAAAGAGGAGAATATCAGCAATGTCGTGGAGTCGATTCCGCTCATCATCATCGAGATCGATCGAAGTCATTTTGTCATATGAAGACGAGAGCTTCGAAAACATTGGTCGGACTTTCATGCGTAGCCGGCGTTTTGCAATAGATGGTGGAGGTTTTATCGCTGGCCCGACCGTCAATCGGTGGATTAAATTGGAACCAGTGGTAACCAATACTTGGTAGTAGTGGCTGATGTCAGCGTCCGCAATCGTGCTGAAGTAAGACGTGTGGCGTTCATTTTCGTCGCTTTGAAAATCCTGGAGTAAAATTGACAAGAAGACATTCAGGATGAGATAATTGCCCGTGAAGAAGACAACGACAACGAAAAGCGCGCCTTCGATAGGATTGACACGCATGCATGCATAGAGTACGTCGGTCCACGCATCGCCTGAAAAGACTTGAAAGACCGTAAGGAGTGACGACCAGACGGTGTCAAACGTAGTGTAGAATGGAGTTGGAAAACCGTTCTCTTCAGTCATTTGATTGCCAAAGAGATGCTTCCCCACGAGCGCAAAGATGTACATGCACAGCACGAGGAGAAAGCCAAACGGGCTGAGGCCTTGAAAACTTGCCACCATCGTCTCGAGGAGAATGCGGAAGTTGGGCCATTGACGGAAAAGCTGGATAAGACGCACGACACGAGCTATTGATATGAAATGACTGACAGTGGCAGGAGGTACAACATGTCCATACTGGAGAAATGCATCGCAAAGCCTAAGAATCAAATTCATGTTGCTAAATCAACGCCAGAGCGTACCCAAGAAGAGAAAGCGTGCCGTCCATCCAATTATACCTATCGACAATATAACCAGATATACCATAAACGACCAATTTCAAAGCCATTTCGAATGCAAAGAGATAATTTAGGACCAACTGCGCGATGTAGACAAAGTCTTCCGTGCCTGGATTCAATGCAACATCGAGAGGATCGTGGGATTTCAGCAACAAGCAAGCGATTTGCAAACCTGTCGCGACATTCATCAGCGCGGTGAAGCCCCAATGGCGAATTATTCCAGCGAGACGACGGCGCATTGCTACAACTTTCTGTGTCAACTGCGATGACGAGTCGTTCAGCTCGAGAGATCGCATGCTCAGCCGCATGGTGTCTTCATGCGATAAATACTTCACGCCACTTCCCGCAAAGCCTAAGCGAGCTAGAGCAGTGCGGAATTCCCCCACGGATATTGTGCCTGTAAAAGTATTATAACCGACATCATTAGCACGCAGTGGTCATTTACCCGAGTTTGTCGGATCGTGCTCTTCAAAAATAGCCTCAACTTTGCTCGGAGCTTGCTCAAACGTACTCATCTCGACTAGAATCTTCTGCTCCAATCGCGCCAATGCTTTTGACGCAGTTGGATCGGCAAATGCAACAAATTGCTTCATGGTCACCTATGTAATGGCATAAGACAGTCTGTCGCCAGAATAGATCACTTTTCCGTCGTTGTCGTCATCCAAATAATCATGAAGGGCTTCGACAATCGCATCGTTGAGTTTGATTCCAACGCGTTCTTCAATTTCCTATCCACGCAATTGTTGTTCGCAGCTTTATTCATTGGGATGTACCTTAAATCCTAAGACAAGTTCGTCCCGACTCAAGTCTCCACTGTGATCTTTGTCAATGAAGCGAAAAATCGAGCGAGCATGTAGTCCTGCCGCTTTGGCCGACTGCAAAAACTCTCGAATATTATGCAGAGTGTAATGGACGCCACTAGGAGAGTCAAATCACTTCGCCGCCTTGGTATTTACCTCGAAGGGGAGAAGAATTCGATAAAATGCTTGTACTTGATACGACCGTCGTTAGAGCTGAACCGCGTGACGAGGGTTTTCAATTCAATATGGGAGAGCTTCGTGACTGGCAAAGGTTTCGTCAGCACCATGTCGATAATGGACGGACGGCGCAAGTGTTTCTGAGCCTGGAGTGCTTTTTGTTTGTGCTCGAGCTAACGACAAGTTATTCACTCGAGTGGATTGGATTGTACCTTGGCCGTGACAAATTCGTCTCGAATATCGCCTAATTTATTCGTGTACGCATTGCTGACGACAGCAATGACGAGGTTGACAACAAAGTAACCTCCCACTGGGATAACAAGGAGGAAGTAGAGTCCAGCCACGAGTCCTTTAGCTTGAGCAAGGTTCCACATGGTCGTTCCCCAGTCACAAAGTGATGCAATTTTCACGACGGTGAGGAATCCCATGCCAAAGTTGTCAAAAGAGGTAAAGCCAAAGTTGGGATTCTTGTTTTCAATGCTGTTGGCCACAACAACGACACAAGTGCCTCCATTTTGGCACTCTCGACCGCGTCCAGCGGTAAAACTACAGCGAAAACCATTTCCACTCGCAAGATTGCCATTTTGATCGGCTTTTAAATATCCATCCGGAGTCACGTAGTCGTTGTCGCATTGCTGATGCAATGAGCCTTGAAAGAGAGCAACACCAATGATGGCAAACAGCGCAAAGATCAGCAAGAGAAGGACAACCACATTGACGAGCAACCGAAGAGACTCGAAGAGCGACTGAACGAGCGCTTGAGCATGTTTGGACAGTCGAATGCCCCGGAGGACTTTAAACACTCGAAGCATGCGGAAAAACGTGACGAGATTCAGCACAACATTGAGGGCATACGTGTCCGAGGTCATGACTTGCACTGGAGGCGTCGTGTCGTTGATGAGACCGCCAGTATCTGGTACGATTGGAATAAACGGATCTAAGCCCGACGAGCCAGAGTCTGGAGAAGACTCTGGCGTTGGCTCAGCTTCGGTGGGTAAATCAAATGTTGGAGAGCTCGTTGACTCCCCACCTGATGAAGAAGGGTCCAACGTCTCAGGCGCTTCAGTGCTAGGGGCAACAGAAGGGTCTAAATTCGCCGGAGACTCAGTGCTGGGAGCATCAGAGAGGTCAGGAGTGGGGGGCTCTGTGAAAAGTCCCCCATCTTCGGGTAAGAGAGTGAAACCTGATCCAGAACCTTCAGAAGTGCCAGACATGGTAGGGAACGGAGGAAACGTGAAGGGAGAGTCAGGCAGCGGTGAATATGGCAATAAATCTGAGCTAGAGGATGCATGGGAGGCCACCGTGATCCAGAGCACGCACGACGTCCATCCAAGGAGAACGAGGCCACAGTCGAGCCAATTCCACCACTTGCGAAAGTAGGCGTACTGGCCGCGGTAGACACCACCTGCAAGTAATTTGATCAACATCTCGAATGTGAAGACAACGGTGAACCCAAACTCGATCCAGTTGATAACCTAGACGACATCGTCACCCACCGTAGAAAGAAAGTGGCTGTACCTGACGACGCTGTGCTTTCTTGAGATCTTGCGCTGTCATCAGGGTCGGATCCGCGGTGAGTGAGTGCTGCGGCTCATCAAAAGCCAGGACGATAGCGTTGAAGACAATGAGAACGTACACAAACACGTGAAAGTAGTTGGAGAAGAAAGCTCGAATACACCACGAACGAAGCCACGACGTCGTCGAGAGTCCAAACACATAAGGCGGCATGAGGTTTCCATCTTCGGGTTTGATCGGCGTCGCACTAGGCGGACTAACCAGCGCTGGGCTGGTTTGCAGAGCGGGGAGACCGACTGGGACCACACTGCTGATAGAGGTCGCCATGCTCAAATCAGCGTGGAATGAAAATGAAACGTCTGGGAAGATCGCAAGATCTGCAGTTTCAAGCACCACAACTCTCCACGACTCTTGTCCAACGCCAAATTGAGTTCCAAATCATCGCTTATTGTCTCATGGACACTTTGTGGAATGCCTCAGTCCTCGCTTTGTCCATCTTTTCTTCCGACTCAATTGGAGGACATTTCAAATTTGTGATTAAAAGATACCAAATAAATGAAAATCCAATCGGACGATTGAGATGCGATGGAAGGAAGTGGCAGTGAACACGTTGGCTGCGGCGCTTCTAGCTGACGAGGTCGATGGGACACCGCCGTCATTTCATGGATTCCGCTTTGAACTACGCGTACCCTCCAATTCTCTGTTATTTATGAGAGCAGAGCTGTAGGATCCGTCGCTGTCTCCAGAGAAGATTGCAGACCAAGCTCGCGAACATGCTTGCTTTGGATGGGTCCAGCCTACTCCAAGTGTATTTGGCACTTATTGGGTTAGCGCCGCGACTGACTTCCCCTCTTAGGACTCGCTAGTGGGAGAAGTTCGCTGTCGAGGACGACATGGCCAGCATATGCAATCGTGGATTGAATCCAATCCACAGGCCGGCGTCTTGGTCTACCCCTCGACCAAGATCCGGTATCATTTCACATCTTTTCGCGTGCTCGACCGCGAGCGTCGGACTTGCTTTCAAACAGCTCCTCATGCTTGTGAACCAACCTTGCTTCCTCAAGCAAAAGACGAACTCTAGCTAGTCCATGTTGAAATAATTAGTTCGCGTCACGGCCATTGATTTCCTTGAGTCGGTCGGCATACCGAAGCGTGTTGAGCGTGTGGTTGGAGTGCTCCGAGCACGGAGACACTGTCGCAATCATGACTGTCCTGGACGTCTCGCTCATAAAACTATCGCGGAGGATCTGCGTCAGTTTGCTCTGACGGAAGGGAAGATGCTTTGCCCCGACATCCATCGCCCGGATGCATTCCTTGAGCGCGAGAAGGCTCTTGTTGATCTCAGCACCTTCCATGCGTGTAGATTTGCTACAGTGATCATCTCTTAGCCAGAGTCTATTTCGTGCGCTCTTACTCGTCTGTCTGGGTCTCACAAGCTCGCTCGCTTCCGGCCAAGTCGACCATGGACAACCGACCACGTGCCGTGCCGCCACTGTACAATGTCACGCGGAGAATCGCGTGAGACCTTGATGAGTCGTCGTGTACGCCGTTGATGCTCGTGATGCGGGCCGCCTCGCCCTAGACAGAGTGATTTAGTCCATTCGACGGTCGTGTTGGTTGTACCTGTTCGACCAAATCGGTCAGCATGGCGTCGCTCGTGATGGTCGTCTCCGTGACACCGACAAGCTGCACAACGCCTTCGTTGTCTTCGAGAGCTTGCACTTTCTTTCGCCCATTGAGTAAGTCGCAGACGCCGTTCTTGTAGATATCATAGAAGCTCACGCCGACAGTCAAATTGGCCGTCAATGCTGGTTTATTAGAGCCGAGCTGGGCGAAGAGATCAGCAGCAGCTTGACGGTACACCGATTTCCTGCAATTTATAAGACAAAGCTGTTGACGACAGTGAATTTACATGGTGTAAGTTTTGCCAGAGCCTGTCTGGCCGTAGGCAAAGACTGTAATGATGCCTTGATCGAGGAGGAGAGGAATCAAAGGCCCGACAGACGCACTGTACACGGTGTTGTTGTCAACGTTGTCGTCAAACACCCTAAAGCCTCGTCGTCAGCGCAATCAGGACGGCGGAAATCTCACCCGTCAAAGGAAAATGTGTGGTTCTCCAGTCCCGCACTCATGTCCACTTTAAACTTTGGCTCGTGGCATATCAGCTCTGATGGCCGCGTGCATGTAATCACGTCGTAGCCTATGGGGCGATCAGTCGGCCATGGGAGGAGTTTGTACCTTTGTGATGCAATTCTTTCTTACTCAAGGGCCGCTTGCGTACAAAGACAGAGAGTTTACTCGACGCCGACGTCGGTTTACGCACATCTTTGCCATCTCTCAGGACAATCATGAGAGCATGAGTACCTCGAGAAGGAGTCAACGCATCGCGATACGCTCGAATGAGTCGGCGGAATTTGTAGCCCGTATCGTCGCCATGTTGTTTCAGCTCGTCATCTCTACGGCGTGGATGTCAGCTGAAAATCACCGAGGAACGAGTACTTTCGTTGCTTCTCCTGTGCTTGGAGGGCGCGTCGTTCGTCGCGTTTGCGTTGGATTTCCGCGAGGGCTCCGACACATGACGACGATTTGCCTTTGGGTCGCTTGGGTTGCTGCTTCTCTTTAGGTCTCGGTGGTTCCATCGGTTCTGGTTCCCACTTGGTTGGCGACGGCGCGGGACTTCGTTTGACCTCGTTTATCAATTGCTTTGGCGGCGTTCGTTGCACCTACTCGACGTGGTTGAGTGTATATGACGGAGTTCCAGCATAGTTACCTTGCCATACGTTGGCATCGTTGGTGGACTTGCTTCCTCCGAAGTAGAAGACGCTGTTGCCGACGATGGATCAACGTCATCTTGGTTGGTTGGTGGCTGGACCATGCGGAACGTCGACTTCTTCACGACTGGCGTCGGTTTGACAATCGACTGTGGCTCTGGCGTTTCGTTGTTTTGCGCGACGGGTGGCTTGCGCTTGGCAAACGGGTTGGCAATCGCGCGGGCTCGCCACTTGTTGGCTTTGTTCAAGTCGTATGATTGACGCAACGGCATCGTGAACGACGAGCTCTTGTCGCTCAATGCCGATGATAACTCTGGCGTCGATGCGCGGATCAGCGGCGTACTGGTTCGAAAGCGGTTCTCCATTGAAGACGTCAAATGCGGTGGCGTCATGGTTCGGCTGGTGTCGGTCACGAATGTTGGCAGCGCCGTCGGAGTTGGGACCAAGTGTTGCATGGATGGTGGTGGCGTCGCCGGCCGACTCAGCGGTGGAACGCTGCCAGACTTTCGAATAGACGGTGGTGGTGATGCACAGACGTCTTGGATTGAATCGTGCTGGTTGCTTTCGTGAAGAGGTAGAAGCTTGGCTGGTGGTTTCAAGACCGACTGACTTTGCGATTGCCGCAACGGATGGCCATAGTAGACAGATGGTTTGGACCAGTTGACGTAGTTTGTGCTCACGCCGCGGGCTTTTGCCTTCATCCAGTCGGGAATTGGAAGCAGCGGCGCCGCGTCGTCTGTCTGCGGTTCCATCTCGCAAAATACCTCCGACAGTTTCATCCCATGGACAGTTTCATAAAAGTGTGTAACTGAACCATTTGGATTGGATGATAATGGGAGAAATAAAGCCAATCGACGTGGTGGTGGGGAAAGATCTCCCCCTTGCAGCAGCGCTCCAAGCTTGCCTGGACGATGAAGAACGCTGTGTACGTCGCAGCCACGCGGCAGCATGTTGGGAAGACCAGCACTTGCCTTGGACTTCTTCAAGGACTCACAAACCGCTTTGAGCACATTGGGTTTCTAAAACCCGTTGGCCAACAGTCTGTTGTCGTCGACGGCAACCTTCGCGTCGACAAGGATGTCCGCGTTGCAAAAGGTAGGAGGCTCGATCCCAAATGGCTTGACGAGAGTCGATGCGTAGAAGTCTTTGGCCTGTCGCGGTGTGACTATGCCGACATGAGTCCGGTGGTCATCCCGCCGGGATACACCCGCGATTACCTCGATGGAAAGATCACACTCGAGTCACAGCTAGATAAGATCCACAAGAGCTTCAAGCGCATCTCAGAACGCAACGAGGTCTCTGTCTTTCTTATGTCGTCGATGACGATTCCCATCTAGTTTACAGTTGTCGAAGGAACAGGACATACTGGAGTTGGCTCGATTGTCAACGTAAGCAATGCTCGTGTCGCTGCTGAACTTGGCGTCGACATGGTTCTCATCGCAAACGGCGGTATTGGCTCCACCTTTGATGATCTCTCGCTGAATCGGTACGTGCTTTGTCATCTTGCTTTGGCGGAAGTATTCCATGGGATGTAGGGCCATGTGCAAAGAGTATGGCGTGCGCATTCGCGGTGTGATTCTCAACAAAGTCCGTCCCGATGTACGTCTGGAGCTCCATTATTGTGCATGAAATCACCGTGACATGCGCGTGCTCGATTAGAAAGTCGATATGATGTGGGATTACTTTCCAAAAGCGCTCAAGCAATGGGATATTCCGCTCTTGGGTGTCGTGCCCGACTTGGTTGGATCCTATCTTCTCTTGTCCTTCTAACTGACTTGCAGCCACGACTGGCGCAGCATTCCATGATGGATTTCGAAGATCTTTTCCACACGGAGCTCCTTAGTGGTCACGCGCGACGCATGAAGCAATACAATTCCGTCAATCTCGTCACGTCTGGCCTCCGCCGCTTCCTTGTTGAGCTCTCGTCCAACCAGTTCAACGACACGCTCTTTGTCGCCCACGCCAGTCGCAACGATATCATCCTCGGCTTCCTCTCGCATAGCCAAAACTTTGAGCTCAAGACTGGCCAAGAGTTTGGCGGTGGACTTATCCTCACAGGTCTTCCGCCCAAGGATCAACCGCAAGAGTACATGATGGACATCATCTCGAGAGCTCATCTGCCCGTGCTCTATGCTCCTTACACGACATTTGAAGCAATGGACATGATGGGAAGCTTCACAGGTAAGACTCAAGCTCCTCTACGTCACTCAATCGTTGATCTGTAGCTAAATTCAACGCGACGGACGTCAACAAAGTGCTCTCCTGTGCAAAACACTACGAGCAGTGTATTAATTTCGATGCGCTCTTGCGCCACTAAGCTAGTCCTGTAATCTCTTTCCCCGACGTCCATGCTGCTCTATGCCTATCTTCCGTGCTGTCGCTCCCACTAAGTCATATTGAGGCATAGAATTAGAAGACGGCGCTGGAGGCTAGCTAGCGCCACGCTAGAAGGCAAACCATTCCAAAGCTGGCTGGGTGTAGAACAAAATAGAACTCTCGCTGGTTAAAGATTAGACATAGCGACGGATGCGCGTGGTGATTTCCTGTCGACACACTGGACATTCCGTCAACTTTGGTGCGCAGATCGCACAGGTTTCATGACCACAGCCAAACACAGTGTCCTTGACGTGTTCTTCACAAATGGCGCACAGCTTGGCCTCTTCCAGAGCATGGATGCGCTCGAGGAGCTCTTCGACATTTGACGAATTGTTGACAGGCTTGAGCTCGAGGCCGCACATGCTGCACACTGCAAGGACATTTGGATTGATATAAGTGCAATGCGAACAAGCGATCACGTCACGCGGAAGCCCTTCGGTGTTGAATCCTTCCAAGGTACTCTCTAGAAGCAATTCCTGGCCAGCAGGAGATGCCAAGTCGAACGGCAGTTGTCCAGCCTAATGAAATGAAAGTAAAGAAGAGCAGGAAAGCCTGCAGCACCTCATTGCGAATAGTCTTGTCGGCGCCAGCAGTGAGCAAGAGCTTGAGAATCTCCAAGTTGTCGAGCCGAGCAGCTTCATGGAGCGGCGTCGAACCGTCCTTGTTGGGTCGGTTGACGTTGATGCTCTTGTATCGGATGAGGTGCGTGACCACTTCGACTTGATTGTGGAGCGTTGCAAAGCTCAGAAGGGTCCAACCTTGCTACTCCAGTCAATGTCAGCAAAAGCTCAGCATAGGTCGACAAATTACCTCGCCAAATGTAGCATTGATGTCGCTAATCTGTCGGGCTCTTATTCGTCGCTTGACTTCATACCACTCGAGACGTTCGGCGCAAACCGCGACGGGAAGCATGCACATACCCAAGAAATAGCTCATGTCGTTCTCGGTGGCCAGGTCCAACGGTTTCAACCCTTCCTACGATCGTCATGATTTAGCTTCAAGCAGACAGACGGAAGTGATACCGCATTCATAGCATGAGGGTTCGCACCAGCGTTCATCAGGAGTATGGCAATATCCAAATGATTGTGTTTCGCCGCTTCATGGAGAGGTGTCATCCCATCCTACCACATCACGCTTGAATGAGAAGCTCACGTTTGAGATACATACAATATTGCTCTTGTTGATCTCAATGCCGGGGTACTGGACCAAAATGGACGCAATCTCGAGCTTTCCTTTCCACGCTGCAAAGCACAACGCTGTCCATTCGAGCTAACGTCGATACAGAATGAGACGAGAGCTGCAAAGCTCAGAGTTTCCTACCACACCGGCGGTCGTATTCACATCGTCGAAGAGATGACTGATCAGCTTTTCTTTGATTTCATCCCAGTAGCCTTCCTGCGCCAACTTGGCAATGTTGTTTCCCATCTTGAAGTCGAAGCCGGTCCGCGTTCGGCCAATTCAGTTACTCTGTTGGCTCTTCGATGGCAGTGTCCAAATAAATAATTTAAATAAATGATTGAATAGATAAATATTATTTACTAACTGAACTACACTTAGTAATTTAAGTGTAATTTTTCTAGAGCTAATAAATGAAGATATTAATAAATGAATAGGATGAGTCTATATTCTTGGGACAGGGTCAGATTGAAATGATGAGCCATCAATCACACCATCTCTGCCGCTTCCCCGACCGACTCTCTCCAACACAATGGACTGCACGACTCACGAGATCGATGGAGAATCGCCTGCGGGAGAAACCTCTGTGAGAAATAGTCGTTATTGCGGAGAAACGCTCTCGACTTCAAGCTGGAATAAGAACTGTGAGGAGGATTTTCTGGGCCTGGAAGAAGATTGAGTGCATTCGTACCACGCCGGGGAAGAGAAACTCACGGCTTAGGTCACAGAGTGAGGAGTGTCGACATTGTGAAAGACTCGGCGTGCACTGCGACTGTTTGCACACACAAGAAAAGTGCCCAAAGCTTGCTGAGTTAATGCATTGGAGCTTCACTGCAAATTGTCGTTTCTTATGACTTGATTGCTCTACCTCATATGCATGAGCGACGCGAGTTTGCATGCTGTACATGAGATCATCGCACAGCTTTGAAAGAACAACATCATGCCTCGACTCTCTGGTCAAGATCCGCTTAGTCCCACGCCATGAGTGCCGCTCGACGTGTCACGACGCACACGATTGACATGCCACTGAGCAAGCCAACCAGTTGCTCGTCTCGAGCTTTGCGTCGGACCGCTGAGTACACGAGCTTTCAGCCATTGAATTTGCTTGACAGTCAGAGCTGCCATGACTTTGCTAGGCTGGATGAAATGTCACTTTGACAACAGCAATGCTGTGGATGATCATTGATCCCCTTGGGAGTCTCCAGCCACAATTGACGTTGAGTCAAGCAGCATTGCCCCTTGGGTTGCTGTGGCTCAGCTCCGACGGATTTGTCATAGAAACTTCGGTTGGCCATGTGTTGTCGACGACGATAGCCAGTGAAGGTCTCTGTCAGTTTGCCAGCAAGTCCACGCTTTGATTTGGATCATGACAGCTCACACAGAAGCAAACGGGATGGAAGAGACCAAGCCATTGATCGACGACACGACTACAAAGCTGATTCCGAGTGAAGATGGCGTCGAGTGCAAAAAAGACACACAGTACAAGGTCAACGCATGGACAGAGACGATCGAGCTGATCAAGCTCGCCATTCCAATCGTAAGCTGCTTGCGCTCCCATTAGGAGCTCAAGAGGATGTTTGTAGGTTGCTACGATGGCACTGGAGTTCCTGCCTGGCAATGTGTCGGTGGCCATTGTTGGGCACATTGATTCGCCGCTTCGAAAGGAGTACGTCGATGCCGCTGCACTCTCGTCAGTGGTAAACCAGCTTTGTCCATTCAAATTTCCAAAAAAAAACTTGCATTAGCTTCTAAGCCTCACCGGGTTCTCGGTTGGATTTGGACTCATCACAGCCATGGATACGCTGTGCTCTCAAACTGTCGGGGCGGGGAAACTGTACAACTTGGGTTTGTACTTTCAAAGCGGGCTCATTGTCGTTGGGTAGAGCAATATCCTGGCTTGCTGGTTGATTTACCTTGTAGGTTCATGTACATTCCTTGCCTCCTCCTCAATTTCTACGCTGAGGGCATACTCTTGCTACTTGGCCAAGACCCCACCGTCGCTGCTCTTTCAGGTATATCATTGTTGCTTGGATGAAACTCATGACGACATCAGGCATATACTCCAAAATCAGCGTGCTCTCGATGCCAGGACTCTTCTTGTACGAGTTGGTCAAGCGAGTTTTGCAAGCTCAGAATGTTGTCAATCCCATGGCGTACATCGCTGTCGTCTCCAACTCGCTGTACATTGTATTGGCTTATTATCTTTGCTTCTACACGGAATATGGTACGTCATCCCCGTTGTCACATGGAGCTCAAACATTTTCCAGGCTTCCTTGGCGCTGCAGTGGCTCGAGTGATTAGCAATACCATTCTTCCTCTTTTTGCATGCGCATATTTGTCGTGGAACCCTTTGTATAAGGATTGGTGGCCTGCTGACCATTCGTTTTCAGCTCAGTGGAAGGCAGCATTCGAGCATGTGCCCGAATTTTTCTCATTGGGTCTTCCTGGTAAATTTTACAATTCCTCAATCTTCATGGCTGACCCCTTGAGTAGGCATGTTCATGATGCTTATGGATTCCATGGCTTTCGAAGTGTGCTCGCTCATGGTGGGCTGGCTGCCAAACCCAATTCTAAACATGAGTGTCAACTCGGTCAGCTCGACATTATTCTTCCATTGCTGAGTTCCTCAAGTAGGTGCTTATGAGCATTGGTTCTCAAGTCTACAGTCTCTTCTTGGGCCTCAACGTCGCGGCGACCGTTCGTTTGGGCAATGCACTTGGGGCGAATGAGCCGAACCGTGCTCGAATGATTTCGACTGTCTCCCTTGGGGCCACCTTCGCAGTGGGTTTGGTTGTCTCCCTCGTCTTTTTAATTGCACGTGATGCCATGCCTCGACTGTTCATCAATGACCCTGATGCCATCGCGTACGTTTGGACATTGTATCTACCCAATGCTCACAGAACATAGGGCTACACAGCATGTCTTGGCGATTTTTGCCGTGTACGAAATGATTGACGGCATGAACTGCTCCACCCAGAGTATTCTTAAAGGCATGGGCAAGCAATCAGTTGGTGCGTGGGTGAATGCCGCAGCGTATTACATTTTTGGAATCCCGTTGGGGGCATGGCTGGCGTTTTATTTCAAGTTTGGCATTGAAGGTCTCTGGTTTGGGCTCACTGGGGGGCTCTTTGCTGCCTTTTGCGTATTTGTTTGGTTCATTTGCAGAGTCAGCTGGAAGCAAATGGCAATTGAAGCTGTCGCCCGAACCTCTACGTGAAGCTCAGAGCCAACTGATTGAAAATGTAAATAAGTGACGTCTTACAACCTCAATTGCCTCCACTGCTCTGACTCAGCCACGAGTTTCTCGACCCTATCACAACCTTACTCGCCCTCAGAGTTACTTTACATGAAGAGTCGAACCGCAAATTCGTGAAGCCTTTTGTGGTATGGAGGGCGGTATTAACACGTCTCCATTCCAATTTCCTCTGCTGAACTCCGCTAGTGGCAATGAACAACTCGCAGTCATGCTTATCATTCAGCGGATATTTAATTGCTCCTCCCTCTCTGCTGAGATAAAAGTTTAACTCTCAATGCCCCCACCAGTTCCTGCCTGCCTTGTTCAAGGCTACGACGGGAAGACTCGATTAAATCTGTCGTCGTCCCGTCACCCAGCGACAGTCGCATGGGCAAAAAAAGGACAACAGAGATTTCTTCGGTCAAATTAAACGAAACGCACATCAGCGAAACAGTCCCATGGCATCGTCCATGAAACGTCAAATCTGCAACGGCGATGAAAGAAGTGATCACGCTCCCTCGTTTCATCGTATATTGACGCTACAGTCCCAGGAATAGCTCAACTCCAACGGTGGTTTCTGCCCAGGAACTCCATAGTTGGACGATTTCAAGTCCTGTCTTGTCATGGGTTGCGCCATGTGTCATGCATCCAAACTTGATTGGATGAAGAGAGTTGAACTGGCAGGTGCCCATCGAGTGATGGCATTTTTTGAAGTGCCTCCATGGTGTCGAGGTCCCCATCGAACGCGGCGACAGAAGCCGATCCTCTGCTCGAAGAGGCCTTGCAGCGTAAATTTGACCAAGCGAAGTTGGAGCAAGACAATGTGGTGCATGACAGTCCCAATGTCACTGAAGAGAGTTTCGAGTTGGTCAAGCTCGCCTTGCCTATTGTACGCACTCGCTTTGAATTTCCATCGACCCTGACGACTTGATTAGATTGCGACGCTGATTTTGGAATTTCTTCCCGGTGCTTTTGCCGTGGCAGTCGTCGGCCACATTGACTCGCCATTGAAGAAAGAATTTGTTGATGCCGCGACGCTTTCCGTCATGGTACATTATGATTTTGTCGATCTCCTGAAAGAGATTTCTGTAGTTCCTCAATATCACGGGCCTGTCGATTGGTTTTGGGCTCTCCACTGCCATGGATACACTCTGCTCGCAAACTGTTGGTGCTGGAAAGCTCTACAATTTGGGAATGTACTTCCAAAGTGGGCTGATCGTTTTGGGGTTTGATCTCTTCCTCGCTCTCGATGCACTCACGGATGTGTTAGGAGTATGTTTATTCCTGCATTGATTGTCAACTACAACACGGAATTCTTTCTCCTGGCGCTTGGACAAGACCCAACTGTTGCTGCGTTAGCTGGTAAGACGAGAATTGACGCATGAGACGTATAGCATTGTAGGCTCCTTCTCCAAGATTTCAGTGTTTGCGATGCCAGGGGTGTTTCTGTACGAGCTTATTAAGAAAGTGTTGCAAGCTCAAAAGATTGTGTCCCCCATGGCGTATATTGCCGTCCTGACCAACTTGGTGTACTTTGGCTTGGGCTATTATCTCTGCTATGAAACTGACATTGGTAAAGCACGTTGTTTGGTCTGTTAGCTGACAGTAGTTAGGCTTCCTTGGCGCTGCATACGCTCGAACCATCAGTCAGTCGCTCTTACCTATCATTGCGTATTTGTATTTGTTGTGGAATCCAGTATACAAGGACTGGTGGCCGGCAGACCACGGTTTTTCAGCGCAGTGGAAGGCTGCTTGGGACCACGTGCCAGAGTTCTTCTCGTTGGGAGTTCCAGGCAAATCCATCTGCAAGTTTTCAGGGTCTGACATGAATGCCAGGCATGCTTATGATGATTTTGGAGTGGTGGGCTTTCGAACTCTGCGAAGTAATTGCAGGATGGATGGCAAATCCAGTTTTATCCATTAGTGTCCAGTCGGTATGTCTCCCTTTCATGTTCGATCAAACTGACTGGCATCACAGGTGCTCATGAGCCTCGCCTCTCAAGCGTACAGTGTTTTCTCGGGCATTAACATTGCGACGACGGTTCGCTTGGGCAATGCCTTGGGGGCGAACGAACCAAATCGGGCTCACATGATTTCCAACGTCGCGCTTGGTATTTCTCTAGCCGCAGGTGTCTTCATGTCGATTGTGTTTTTGATGACTCGTGATATTTTGCCTCGTGCATTCATCAGCGATCCTACCTCCGTCGCGTAAGTTTACTCTACTTGCTAGAGTTATTCACGTCATGATCAGGGCCATTCAGCATGCCTTGGCTATTTTCGCTGTGTATGAAATCATCGACTGCCTCAATAATGCTGGTCAAAGTATTCTCAAAGGGATGGGAAAGCAGTCTGTCGGTATGCTTGCTGAAATGTGCATCAAGATAAACTCTACATAGGTGCATGGGTGAACGCAATGGCTTACTACGTCCTTGGCATTCCGTTTGGAACGTTGTTAGCGTTCCATTTCAACCTCGGCGTGGAAGGTCTGTGGATTGGCCTTGCAAGTGGACTTTTGGGAGCATTTTGTCTTTTCTTCTGGTATATCTGCCGTGTAAACTGGAAAGACATTGCGATTGAAGCAGTCACCCGTATGTCGAAATAATGCGCTATGACTGTAGTCGTTCCGTTTAATCGATCAATTTTGTCATGAATCCAAGAATTTTAGCATGCAAAAAACTGTGGCACGAGCTTGACATCGCAGTCTACATGGCTTACAGCGATGAAGACTTGCTGAACGTTCACATGAGGGAGGAATTCCAACATCAACGTGGCAATCTACGAGAGGGTGTGAAGCCATGCATTGCCTCTTGTCGTACAATTGGAAGAGCTAGCTTGAGAAGGTCAATGGCTTCTTGGAAGAAGTTGAGCTCACTGCACTCCGTGGGCGACTCTTCCAAGATAGCCCCGTTGTATTTGGGCATCAAATTCACAAATGACTTTTTTGTTGCGATTTGCTTCACTGTGAGACATCATCCGGCCAAAACCGATTCAATTTTGACCTTGATGGATCAGTTGGGCAACAGTAATTTGTAAACCTTTCATGGCTTTCTCGTCAAGTTAGCGGGGAATTCGATGAAGACGGTCGCTGGAAATACTAGCGATTCCGGCACTGCGAACTCGTTCTTTGGTTGAGTCCTTTCTCTCGATGAGTTTGATGAGAAAAAAGTGCGTTGAACCTTCACTCACTTGACAATCCATATTGCATGTCCTGGAGTTGTAATCTTCGCAGAATCTCGAAATACTGATTCCTTTCTAACCTGTAAATTCAAGTGGACTTGTCACCACTTCAATTCCAAGGCAGATGAAGATTAAACGATGGTACTGTGGGTTATTTTGCCTAAAATTTCAGGCCGAGAGGCTGACCTCATGGAATGAAGGAGCTTGCAAAATCGTGGCTTTCGATCATCCAGATGAGGTGTCATCGACACCCATCGCATTGTTACTGCAGCCAGATGCAGGTGGCACACGTGGAAATTATGCTCCATGCTTATTGTACAAGTTGTTTAGAAGGTCAGACTCAAATTTGGGTTTGCTTTTTTATGGTGGACGACATACCCTTTGCTACCCCATATTCAACGAAATAGTACTCCACTGACCAAGATGTTTCAATGGAGGACCCAAGATGACTACTAGATGCACCAGCAAGTACTGCTCTTTCCTTGTTGTTCGATGATCTCTTGGGCTGAGAGGGCTGTCTCAGTGAAGCCTATAGCTCACGGCGATTTCAGCGCTCCACTTCGATATGGTAGGTCATTAGATTGGACTTTGGAATTGCGAGATTGCCGTTTTGCCTCCTCTTTTGGTATCTGCAGCGAAAACTGAGGGATCGTGAGTATGAAATCGATAAATCAGACACACAACATAGACTAGAACAGGTTGGATTTTATTTACCGATCTGTGTCTGCTCTATTGTCAGCTAATTTACTTGCCGTCGATAAGGATGGCGGTGAAGATGAGCATCATTTTGCTCGGAACACTTCAACGTGAACAGAATTGATTTAATCGCATTCGCTTAGAATTTCTCAAGTCTAGGACAATGGGGTCAGCATGCTTGAGTTCTCATGAAGACATACCTCAATCGTACTCTTGGAGCTTCCACTCTTGCCAAGGAGTGGGTTGTCTTGACATTGACATTCGTGAGCGAGGTTTACTTGGAAGTGCGACTGATAGCCTCCTCAGCCATTTGCTTCCAGTTCACAGTGCCGATGTATCGTAAATAGACCCCAAATCCAAAGAGGAGACCACCCCCCAGCCCGATCCAAAGCCCTTGAACGCCAAGGCTGAAATGGAATGCCAACAATATTCCAAATCCCGATGACATAGTAACACCCAGCATTAACCCAAGCACCTAAATGACACAGTTGAGCAAACTCACAGTCGTAGTGATTCATACCGATCGACTGCTTTCCCATGCCTTTGAGAATACTCTGAGCGGTGCAATTCATGCAATCGATAAGTTCGTAGACAGCAAATATAGCCAAGGCATGTTGAGTTGTTCTACGGAGGTTTGCATCAGCCAAGGCATAGCAAGCGTGTGAATACGTACTCAATGGTGGCAGGATCGCCCGTGAGAAGCTGAGGCAATGCATCATGCGTAATGAGAAAGAACAACGAGACCAAAATGCCAGTCATGAGCGCGACACCAATGGCAACTTTGGAAATCAATTGGGCACGATGGGGTTCATTCGACCCCAAAGCATTGCCCAAGCGAACAGTCGTGGCAATATTGAGTCCCAAGAAGATACTGTAGGCTTGAGACGCCAGACCCATCAGCACCTACAAGTTAGGGTAAGTTGTGTTTCAGATAGTGCCAACTCACCGACTGAACACTGATCGACAGAACGGGGTTCGACATCCAACCTGCAATCAACGCACAAACTTCATACGCCCACCATTCCATAACGATCATGAGCATCCCTACGCTTCTGTTAGTCAAGTCAAAACATAATAAGTTCATACCTGGGGCTCCAAGTGAGAAAAACTGAGGCACATGCTCCCACGCCGCCTGCCACTGCTTAGAAAAGGTGTGGTCGGCTGGCCACCAGTCCTTGTACACTGGATTCCACATCAAATACAAAAAGCCAAACACTGGCAACAACAATTGACTGATCGTGCGGGCATAAGCAGCTCCAAGAAAGCCTAGTCCATGTTAGAGATGGTTGACCGACAAGAATATAGTACCTAGTTCGGTGTGGTAACAAAAGAAATTGCCCATGCCAAAGTAGATGCAGTTGGTCAGGATTGCAATGTACGCCATGGGGGACACAATCTTTTGGGCTTGTAACACTTTCTTCAGCAATTCGTAGAGAAAGATCCCAGGCAAAGAAAACACGCTAACTCTGGAAAAGGATCCTATGACACCAGTAACGACATGCACATTTATCTTGCTGTTGTTTTGTACCTGCAAGTTTAGCCACGGTAGGATCTTGACCAAGAGCGACGAGGAAGAACTCCGACTTGAAATTGAGAAGCAGACATGGAACATACATGCACCTAACGCAATATGAGTTGCAGTCAAGCGATGTTGTTCTTACGCCAGGACGATTAGGCCACTTTGAAAGTACATACCCAGGTAGTAGAGTTTACCAGCACCGACAGTTTGCGAACAAAGTGTGTCCATCGCAGTGGAGAGGCCAGATCCAATCGAGACACCAGTGATGTTTAGAAACTATGTTGGCTTGGTTGAGATACTATTGAGTTGGCAGAGACGTACCATGACAGCGAGCATGGCGGCATCAACATACTCCTTTCGCAAGGGCGAGTCAATGTGGCCAACAAGGGCGACTGAAAAGGCACCGGGGAGGAATTCCAACATCAACGTGGCAATCTACGAGAGGGGGTGAAGCCATGTATCGCCTCTTGTCGTACAATTGGAAGGGTTAGCTTGAGAAGGTCAATGGCTTCTTGGAAGAAGTTGAGCTCAATGCACTCCTTGGGCGATTCCTCGAAAATAGCTTCGTGGAATTTCGGAGAAAGCCCATCTGCCAGCAATGGATTGCCTTCAGAGGCCGAGTTGGATCTCAATTTTGACGCCATGAATCAAATTCACAAATGGCATTTGTGACTTTGCAGCTTGAGACACCATTTTGTCATTTCCAATCACACTCAAGCATTTCATGAGCCAAATTTATAAAGCAAAGAGTCTTTCCATAACCCAGCGGATGACTTCATAGAGATAGCTGATTGCCCTGACGAATCATCCGCGATACGTGCTGCGAATTCCAGCCCGGAGTGCTCCATCTTCTGCTAAATTGCATGTTTCCATCAATTTGTTCGTTCACAGGACCCTCACTCACTGGCTATTACATGCACTTTGAGCATATGTTGCTGGAGACACTTCAATTTACAGTATGAAATCTCTCCACCAAAATTACTTTTTCTTAACAATTTCCGTTTGTACAGCTTAAAGTATTGGAATGATCAAAGTCATTCAAATCCGTGCAAAATGCAATGTCGAGGGGAGAACTAAAGAGTGTCCGTCCACGTTGCTTTCACGGATATTGTTTTCAGCGCAGTACAGTTGAGGGGGGAAGTGGGGGGATTGGATTTACAAGCTTGAAACAATAAGAGCACGAAGGGAACTTACTCGAGTAGATGGAATGATTGAATGGGCTGGTCTGGCGATGGGAGGAACACCCGAAAGCGCAACCCATTTTCATGTCGTTGCACCCAACTTCGGTTGGTTCTTGAGGCAAGACATCTGGTGTTTATTGTTCAAAGTGGTCCAAAGGATCGTGCACTATCGAGTGGAGTCTGGTTTATTGACAACGCGGTCATTCGTGTCCACCAATGTAAGGTTGAAATTCCATGTTTTTACTCAAGAATGGCAATCAAGTATTTATTGCGAGCGCGTTTATATCTTTCTGCGCCAGCTAAATATAAGTGCTTTGTCAACTAAGACAAAGCTTGCTTGCCCCCCCCCATTATCGTTTGACATGACGAAGAGCTGACTTAACTCAAATATGACCCATCCGAGTGTAAACATTTCGTAGGCTTCTTGACGAGCACAACTAGTCCCTCCCCTTGTGTGTCATGTCTAGCCATCGAAGCAAATGATCTACTAGTCTTGCGATGAACATTGCCCCCTCTTTGAATCACACTTACGAAATATTTGTCAAGGGCATCGCATGTGAAGAACAATCCCAAAGGCAGATCAAATACCGTGCATTCTTGTCTTCATCACCACCAGTGGAAATTGTTGCAAATCTCATAAAATTATCTATTGGCATGACCGTAATCCACAGGAAAATGCTCACTGCAAGACGAGAAACCGTTGATTCTCTCGTTGGACACTTCAGAGTTGTGAAATTGATTATTCCAGACCAACATGGTCTTGGTGCCATCATTCCACAGTGGTTTTGCACCACAAGAAATACCCATGCATCCAGTCATTGGTCCATACAACAGCGACTCGTCCATGCTATCTTGATGTGTAAAGAAGTCGGTTGCAAATGAAGATATCCCAATACGACAGAGCATTCAAGGCGCTCTCATTGTTTTACGGCATCGTTGCAAAGATTTGACATCGAATTCGGCAAATTGCATGTTCAAGTTCGAGACAAATGTGATTGGACGACGATGGTTGTTGCGAGTCGAACATTTCTGAAGAGGCCATTTTCGAACTTGTTGCATGGCGTCAAGATCAAGGTCCAACTCGGCGAATGAAGCCAATCCACTGCTAGCCGAAGGATATTCGCCAAAGCCATGCCAATCTGGACTGGAATCGGCCAAGCTCGACGTTCACGCGAATGCTAGCCAGGAGACTGTGGAACTGCTCAAGCTTGCCTTCCCCATCGTAGGCCATCCAGCCCTTCTTATCGTTTAAAAGGTTCTTGTAGATTGCCACGCTCATGTTGGAATTCCTTCCAGGTGCCTTCTCTGTGGCCCTTGTTGGACATATTGATTCGCCGATGCGAAAAGAGTTCGTCGATGCAGCAGCCCTTGCATCAGTGGTAGGACGCTTGGAGTTCAGACTTGTATTTCGAATGTGTTTTCGTAGTTCCTCAGCATCACTGGTCTCTCCATCGGCTCGGGTCTCTCTACCGCCATGGACACGCTTTGCTCGCAAACTGTTGGTGCTGGTAAACTCTACAACTTGGGCATGTATTTCCAAAGTGGTCTCATTGTTCTGGGGTACGATCTCCAGTGTTTGATTACGACTGTCGTCAATTTAGGAGCATGTACATTCCGTGCTTGATTCTCAACTTTAACTCCGAGTTCTTTCTCGTGGCCCTTGGTCAAGATGCAACCGTGGCCAAGCTTGCAGGTAGAATCTGACGTCTCTACTTGCGATTCACAGTTCTGCCTGTAGGTTCCTTCTCGAAGATTACAGTGTTTGCACTGCCTGGCATTTTTCTGTATGAATTGCTGAAGAAAGTGTTGCAAGCTCAAAAGATTGTGTCGCCCATGGCATACATTGCTGTCCTGACCAACTTCATTTACTTTGGCTTGGGCTATTACTTCTGTTACCACACAGAACTAGGCAAGCTACCCCTGGGATATCTAATTTGACATAGCTGGGTAGGCTTTCTTGGAGCTGCTTATGCCCGCACGATCAGTCAGCTGCTGTTGCCAGTGTTTGGCTTTTCGTACTTGTTATGGAATCCAGTGTATAAGGAATGGTGGCCTGCCGACCACAATTTCTCTGCACAATGGAAGTCTGCTTGGGGCCATGTGCCAGAGTTCTTTGCGTTGGGAATTCCAGGTACGGCGATGCTTGCGTTGAGTGTTGCTAAAGAATTGACAGGCATGCTCATGATGATCATGGAATGGTGGGCTTTTGAAATCTGTCAACTCATGGCTGGTTGGATGCCCAATCCAGTTCTGTCGATTAGCGTGCAATCGGTAATGAGTCTATCGATATTTGTCTGCTAAAGGTAATGTCGCTCTTAGGTCTTGATGAGTCTTTCTGCCCAAGCCTACAGCCTTTTCTTGGGCCTCAGCATCGCCACGACTGTTCGCTTGGGCAATGCTCTCGGTGCAAATGAACCCAACCGTGCCAAGATTATCTGCAAAGTGTCGCTCGGTGTAACGTTTTGTGCCGGACTCTTTGTTTCACTCGTCTTTTTGCTTGCGCACGATGCGTTACCTCAAGTTTTCATCAGCGATCCTGCGTCTATTGAGTAAGACGGCACTGCGCGCGTGATTTCTCACAAATTGATCTCTCTAGAGCGACTCAACGAGTCCTTGCGATTTTTGTCGTATTTGAGCTGATTGATGGAATGAGCTGCTCCGCTCAAAGTCTCCTCAAGGGCATGGGCAAACAGTCAGTCGGTAATTCTGCCTATAATTGACATAATCCTGACATGTTTTAGGTGCATGGGTGAACGCTGGAGCTTATTATTTGTTTGGCATTCCAACTGGTGCTTTGTTGGTGTTCGTTTTTCATTTTGGTATCGAAGGATTCTGGATTGGGCTGGCCATGGGCCTCTTTGGTGGCTTTTGCGTCTACATTTGGTTTGTCAGTCGTGTCAGCTGGAAGCAAATGGCAATTGAAGCAATTTCCCGCACATCAACCTAAGTGAAATTATTGCATTCCACACAATCCTGCTTCAGGATACATTTCTGCTTGGATGAGATTAAATGACAATGAAGTCTGAGGCGAACGCAGTTTTCAAACAATCAGATATCTCAATACAAATGCTTCACGTATATTTTAACCACTTAGCGCAAATACGGGTCACGATGCTGGTCGGATGTGAACGAGAGGTCGTATCCATAATTATTACGGAGGGAGCTGGGCGAAAAGTTTTGCGAGTCCATGAGACCAGGGTCGACATCGTCATGGGCATGAGCAGCTAATGTCAACTGCTGTCGTGACATCTGCCCTTGGTTGTACCCATCGTCCGAACGCTGTTGATGTCTTGCGTATTCGTTATGAATGACTAGCTGGTGTTGGTGCTGAGTATAGTCGTCACGGGCGGGACGGCGGTCTTGGTTGTGACGCGGCTGTGACTCTGGCTGGTTGTATTTTTCAAAGCCAAGATGCAATTCGTCGTCATGGTTTTGATACTCGTTTCGTGGATCGTACGACTTTTTGCGTGGCATTTCATCCACACGGCGCGTTTCTGGATTGTACATGTAGTGGGAGACAGCCAAGTCGAGTTTGGGGTTTTGCGGATCAGTTTCTTCATCGTCGTACAGACCTGGAGTTACTGCGCTGATGCCGCCACGTTGGTCGACCATTGGAATCACCGAACGCACACGACTCATGCCATTTTCCTTGTAGTTCATGGCCCCGCGTTGAAGACGATGGCGTTCCCATCGTTGCTTGCGGCGACGGTTCACACAATACCAAATCAGGCATCCGATAAGTAAGAGGCCACAAACACCACCTGCAATTCCGGCGTACAAAGTGGTATGGCTTGTGGCTGGCACGACGTCTTGAACGTTAATGCTGGTCATCACACTCGAGTCAAGGCGAATGCCTTTCCCCGTGTCGATAGACACAGTCATGTAGACGAAGTACTCGCCTGATTGTGGAAACTGCAGCGTCGTTGGAGAGTAAGCGAGGGCAGATTTGCTGACGAGGTCAACAGCCATGGCTTGGCTTTTAAATGGACCACAACCTGTGGGTGTCTTGCACCAAGACAGAGTTGCAAGGGAAACGTTGTAGGTGGCTGGAAGGCTCACCAGAGCACTGACATTGTCGGGGGTGGGAGGTTGGCTCACAATAGGGTTGAATGTGATCGGCGCATTCGTTGAGAATGGTCCAGTTGGTGCCAAGCTCAGCGAGAGCGGGCACGACGTATCAACCGAATTACCGCCGATAGCTGACGCAGCACTGACGTTGCGAAAGCTTGCAGGGGCAAAAACTTTCCAGCAGTACGTTGTGTTGACGGTTTGGTTCACAATCGGGTCGGTGACTCGAACTTTTTCGTTGACGAGGAGTTCAAAATAGGTCGCGACATGGAGGACGGACGTGCTACCTGGCGCTTTTGGCACGACACCGTGGGCAAACCCAATGTAGAGACCCTTTGTCAGATTGAGTCCCGAGGACGTGAAATTGGCAATGCCGTTCGTGAATGTGTTGGTTGTATTGTCGGCATCGCTCGATAGGATGTACTGCTTGGGATTGAACATGTGGCACTTGGTTTCATCGTCGCTGGAGCAAAAGTGCAGCGAAGAGTGTTTAATTGTCGGCGCAGAACCGTCGGGATAATTAAGGGCATACACACTTGGGCCAGTGTAGCCAGACGCGACTTGCATGGACCAAACCATGTTGAAAGGCACGTTGTTAGTTGCCGTGAGTGGATTTGTTATAGTCATCGTAACTGGACAGTTCGAGGCAAATGAATCTTGGTACTTTATCGCGTCGAATGCAGTCGTGTTGTCCACACTCCAGCAGTAGGTCGTATGCTCGTCGTAGGTCCTACGAGGGGGATAATCTTTCTGGCTAAGGGGAAATGCCGCTTACGTGATGGGAAACGTGGGAGTTGCTGGATCTGGCTTGACGACAACTGAGTTCAGGACAGTCAAGTATTCGTCCGTCGTGTTGGATGCAGCGTTGAAAAATCGAAACCACGCCACGACTTTGTACGTACCGGCATCCACAGCGAGGAGTTGGGGGCTCTTAGGATCCAGGAGAGTTTCCATCGGTGGTGTGGAAAAGTTTTTTCGCAAGAGGGGAGACCTATTGGCCGTGAACGACACCTCACTCGGTCCTGGTGGATTCGTCGAGTCAAAGTTGCTGGGCACAATGCCAATCATGCCCGCATCGATGTCGGCCAATTGTGTTTTGTTGTTGTTTGGGACTTCGTACACCATCGAGGGCTGGAATCCCTGCGTACTAGCTGCGTTTCGAGTGATTTCAAAGTAGAATTCTATCGTCTCGTTGGGACTGGTCGGTGGTGCGACGAGGAGCACATTGAGAGCACAGGCAGAGTCCTTGAGATAGGCTGTCGTCTTTGTCGGAGTGACTTGCCTGCAGAAAACAGCATTCTTGCTGCTCACCTGGGCCAACACCACAAGGCCAGAGGCCAAGATGGACAGCGCGCGACGGAGCATCGTGTCGGCTGTCAGCTTTTTGACAATAAACGACAGCAAAAATGGTGTTGTTGATCATGCACTGGGTCTTCGAAGTTCGAAGGACACATGATACGCAGGGGAAAAACACATTAAAAGTACGTTTCTGTGTATTTCTCTGGGAAGTACGTGAATTTTCCTCTTCAACCTGCAATTGTAACAGCGCTGCGTCATAGGTAACACCTGATAAGAGATGGAGCGGTTGTGTACATCTTATGGCTCAGTCCTCGGCCAGCATTGTCGCCTGCATCTTGCGGGAGAGTCAAACCAGACGCTAGCAACATTGTGCGCTTATTGCAGGAGGACCAAGGAGGATTTTGAAAGTCTCGACAATTTGTGCTCGATTCGAGGTTTCCCAGCAGGTTTCGAAGATCATTCGTAGCGTCTTCTGCCAAAGTCCACTCTGTTGCTTTCTCAGGTTAAACAACCTTTCTCCACCTTTGAACCCAAAGTTTTGACGCCCCCCAAGCAAATCAATACCCATTTAATGCTAGCTGAATTTGTGCCCTTCATGCCGAGGGTGCCACGATGAAAGCGGGGATTGGGGAGGATTTTACCTGAACAAAGGATTAAGCACACTGTCCCGAAGCTTCCTCTTTGATCTTAAATGGCGTCGTCCATCGTTTCAACGCAAGATCGAAAGGGTACGAGCAACAATGCGATGGGTGATGAGATTGGCAGTTTGACGAGGTTCAACGGCGGTGGCGTTCACCTTCAGAGACAATCGGCATCACCACCCAGGTTAGCTCTTGTCCCTAGACTCTATGATGTATGCAAAGGGGTCCCCGACAGTCTCAACTCCTCTCGTGGCTTTGAAATGAATACGACAAAGGAAAACTCATCGGACTCTTTTTCAGTTACATATGAAAACATGCACACACTCGAATTTCACACAATTGAAATGTCTAGTAGCCACAACGGCCTCGGAGTTTCTCGACGTTGATCGACTGCGCCTTGTCGTTCCAAAGAGTCCCAATCGCTGGAAAAGGAAGGTCGGTCGTAAAAGACATGGAGTTACCACCTTGGACCACCTTGGTTGGGTTGGTCGTAGAGCGTCACTTGTTAGTTCGCGGCAAGTTTCAACGACGACAACGAATTCACCAAATCGCCTTGGAGGTTGTACTTGCCCAAACCAAAGCTTTGAACAGAGCCTTTGTAATCATCAGTATAGACTGTGAGCACAACGCTGGATGGAGCAACCAAGATTGACTGAGCTCGGTCGTTCCATCCGCCGATTTGTGGCCACGGGACGTCGACTCGATAAAGTGATGTTGTTGCCGCGTTGGTTGGGCTGGTCGAACAACGTAATTTGGTAGTCAGCTGAGATGTTCAAGCTCGAGAGAGTGTTCAAGAGGTCGCCTTGGAGGTTGTAGGAACCGAGTCCAAAGCTTCGCGATGCACCCTTGTAGTCGGCAGCCCACAGCGTCACGACAGGGGGACGAATGGGCTGGTCGTTGGAGCCAGCGTGGTTGTTTGGGGAATAGTCGAGGGGGTGCAATCGGCAAGACATCGAAATTCCTCTAGCTCGGTGTTCGCGCGGAGTAGAAAGACGACAGCGTAAACCTTCATGAAACTACGACCATATCTACAGCAATTGAATTTCGAACTTTCACGAAGCAACAACATCGATATCGGGCACTACAACAGGCCCTTCTCCTAACCGCTGAGTCTTCTCGCTGCGATCGATGCATTTAAGCGCTTGATTTGAACCTGGAGATGATGAAGCACTCGCTTCTCGCGCTCGATCGCCTCTAAACGACAAGGCCCAGGATCGACTGGGCCTTGTCGTTCCAGCTACCGATGGAGGTGTATGGAGTGGCATTCTTGTACGTGATGTTGTTGCCAGTCAAGCCTGGTTGATCGTACAGGGTCACCATACAAGGGCTTCAAAGAGGAGATCGAGCGTAAAAAATCTTCCGTCAAGTTATTAGAGAGGTTCTGCAAATGAACTTGTACGTGTAGCTAGGGTTGAGCATTCGTACCTGCCACACGTACAAGTTCAAAGTGTTTGGTGTGGTTTCACAAACCACACCAAACACTAACGAACGATCGCTGCGATCGTTTCCTAACGTGTTACACACTATGCATTACTCATTCCTCACAGTAGAAAGTAAGAGCATTATTCAAATCATGGAACGAGAGTTTCTTTGGATACTTGTTCTCTGCGATGCTCTGAGCGAAGACGAAGCCCTTCCTCTTTTGATGGCCATGCAGAGGCCTTCACGCGCAATAACGTTTGGCGATCGGTTTAACATCGATCGATTCAGCGAATTCGAATGCCGCATTCATTTTCGATTCGCGAAGACTCATGTTTTACAACTTGCCCAGCTCTGTCATTTCCCTGACATAATCCGACTGCCAAATCGTGTTACCGCCACACGTGTCGAAGCTGTTTGTATCTTGTTGAGAAGACTAGCCTATCCTGGCCGCTATTGTGATTTGTCTGCTCTCTTTGGCCGAGCCCCATCAGTGCTGTGCGTGATATTTTTGTGGACAGCCAATGCATTTTTCAATCGATTCAAGGGTTTATTAAGTTTAGATAATAAACTAAAAAACCTTGATCATTGTCTAATGTACGCTGATCCTATTCATTCAAATGGAGCACCCCTGAAGTCATGCATTGGATTTGTTGACGGCACTGTTCGTGCAATTTTGAGACCAACATACAATCAAAAGGCCGTCTATAATGGCCACAAGAGAAGACATGCACTGAAGTATTAAGGCGTTATGGCCCCTGATGGACTGTTTATTGACTTTATGGGTCTATTGCTGGGAGACGTCAGGATTCTCATTTACTCTATCGGAGCAATCTGCTGCAGCATTTGAGATCACTGTCCGAACGAACATTAACATCGTTCTACGTCTATGGCGATCCTGCTTACTCGAATCACAAGCACCTTGTCGTCGGATTCAAGCAAAGAGGTTTGAATGCGAGCCAAAAGAACTTCAACGTGTCCATGAACAAGTCACGAATTGCAGTTGAGTGGGGTTTCGGTTTGATAACCCGACTTTGGCCGTTCATCGACAACAGAATGTCCATGAAGCTACACTCGTCCCCTGTTGCCATATACTATTAGGTTGCGGTTATTCTAACGAACATGAGAAACTGCACAAACCCAAACCAGGTAAGCCGTCATTTCAATCTTCTTCCTCCAAGTCTGGAAGAGTACGTAGCAAATATATAAATAATTTGATTATCAATATTTTATTAAATTCGTTTTTATTTGGAAATAAAATTCATTATGAAATTAAAATGACTATCTGCAGCTTCTGATGTTTCAAGGACAATCAATTATAATAAATAATAAAAATATCATATGCCTATTCAAAATAATTTATATTAATCTCATCAATATTTCAAATTTAATTAGCAACAGTTTTCAATCAACATTTTTAAAATCATGATCCATTTTGCGATGCGAACTTGCTCAAGAGGTTGATCAAGGCCAAGCGCTCTTGCTTCTCAAGCGCAAATCGCTCAGCTTCGTGCGCGGCCTTTCGTTCTTCAATCTCAAGACGCCTTTCTTCCAATGTAAGTCGACGGTCTTCCAATTCGCGGGATTTCATATCACGCTCGTTCATGTAGGCAGTCATTGTGGCTTGGAGGTTGTTGTGAGGCTTACGATCACCGACGGTTTTCATCGCTTCTTCTCTTATCGCAGCCCCTTCGTCTTGGCCACTCGTTCGCGACATTGTGTCATGCTTCTTCTTCGTAGCCTTACGATCTTCTTCCTCGCGTAGCTCTAATATTTCAGCTAATAGTTCATCCATTTCAGTTATCATTTATTCTACACCCGATGCTTTATGCATCTCCTTCTGCTTCTGGGCATACGCGTCTGACAGCAAAGCACAACGCTCATGACAACGCCTTCCATCAACGTCAATGTTTAAGGATGCCGCAACTGAATCCCATACGGCTCGTTTCTTACCAAATCCTTTGTCGTAAGGGTTTTGAGCGTGGACCTCTTTCACGAGATCTAAATCCGTCTCGGCATCGAATCGCACTTGAGTCTTGCGCTTTTTTGCTGGCGGAACCATGCCTCGCTTTCAAAGAACTACAAAATGACGACGTGTGTGGCGAAAGTAACATGGATTACATATGCAGTTTGGTTTTACACGATCGAACTGGTAGAATTTTTTTTACACGTTTTGGGGAAAGAACCCGAACGTGTAATCCGAAGTTTAGTGAAGGGTTTGGGTTATGTTGTACTTTCTACACGTACAAGTTGCTTTGCAGAACCACTCTATTGTCAATTCCGGCCATATTTGCCGGATTCGGTCGGTTTTCGAGAGAAATCCAAACCGTTCGAAGAATCGACGCTGCATTCTCATTGGTCAAAAGAAAATACAGTCTCTACCGGTAAGGACCCCATCAAATTATATACATCTTAAAAATGAACATTTGGAATGAACAATTTTATTATCGAATTTGAGAGTTTATCATCCTATCTGGACCGCACGACCAAAAGCTCTTCGGGCTCATAGTGGTTGGTTCATGGACTGGCGGGGGGTTATCACTGCTGGAGTACCTATTTGGATGGTGTAAGTGAAGTTATGTCTTGTCGGTAAACCAGGACGAGAACTGTATTGCTGTGGGGACAAGTGTCTGACGGGAGTTAGAGCACGTCTGGTTGATGGTGAGCAGCTGATCTGCTCTTGCTGCTGTGGGTGCATCACCACAACGAGGTTGTCAATGCTTTCTTTCTTGCTCTCGTCTTCCATGCTCTCTAGCTTGCTCTGTCTTCGGTGGTCTTGAAACTTCCAAAACAAATATTATCGATTTGATACAAATTTGGGTTGGTGCTCAATCGAATCGCGCCGGCAAATCGATCCGCAAACCGATCCCATAGATTTCATTGGCTGATTCGAAAAAAAGTACTACCTCCGATCCGTTTTAAGTGGTCGTCATGTTTTTTTTGGCAATATTTTTTAAGTGGCCAAGATGTGATTTTTTGGCTGCAGAAACGTTTGAAATTTATAACCTTGGAAAATAGATATTTATGAATACGATTTGCCGTGAAATAGTCCAGAAGAATTTCCTTCAGAAGCAATTTCTTTCCAAAGCATATACTACTCTGTAAACTTTTGTAAGCACCATTTGCTGTTGGGTTGATGTAAATCATTCAAAAACGAATTTCATTGGCTAAAAATCGTTTAGGAACCCCCTCAATCCACTGGCAAGCGAATGCAGCGAAGAGAATGTCAAGAACTTCAACGGAAGTTCGCAACCAACCAAATTTTACTCTAGTAATGTCTAGTAGACACAGATACTACTAGTATGTTACACCCACATGTAATTCATTGGGCATTGTTGATTTGCAAACGTATGGATATTGAGTGCTTGTTGGCCCCCGAGCCAAAGAAGCGCCGAGTCTTGAAGACCGGCGAAAGACAAGAAGTGCTGCTCTTCATGCTAGCCCTCAGTGTTGGTGGAAAACTGGACTACGGTCATGTAAAACAGACCATGGAAAAGTTTCGCATTGGAAGGCAAACCGTTAAACGGATTTGGAACGATGCCCACGACCCAATTCACAACGGGCAACCGTATGCAAGGGCTGTCAACCACCGTCGGAAACATTGTGGTCGCAAACAAACTGACTTCAAAGCGTTGCTTGTCAAAATTGAGCATGTGACGTTCCGTCTTCGTCGATCATTGCGCTCCTTGGCCAAGGCTGTTGGAGTTTCAACCACCACGTTGCGAAAATTGATATCGCTTGGACTGTTGCGAAGCAGTACAGACAGCTTGAAACCATACTTGACCGAAGAAGGAAAGCGCAAGAGGGTGGAGTTCTGTATTAACTTCGTTAATACAAGAACTTTCTACTTTGAACCGATGTTTGACCTCATACACGTCGACGAGAAATGGTTTTGGCTGGATGAAATCGACCGCAAGATATATATCACATGCAACGAAGAAGAACCTCATCGAGAATGCACAAGCAAAAGCTTTCGAACCAAGGTGATGTTTCTCTGTGGTGTCGCTCGGCCTCGATTTGATGAGAACTGTGTTTGTACGTTTGATGGCAAGTTGGGATTATGGCCGTTTGTTCAACAAGTTGCTGCCGCACGGTCAAGCCGAAATCGTCCAAGAGGCACGCTCGAAACTCAGTCAATCAATGTGAACAAATCTGTGTACGAGGAGTTTATATTGACCAAATTACTGCCTGCAATCAAGGAAAGATGGCCTCAAGAAGGCCAACGATTAGTCATTCAGCACGACAACGCCAGTCCTCATGGCGAATTTCCGCAAGATTTGTTGTCCCGCCATTTACCGCAATTCGATGTCGAAGTTCGATGCCAACCACCGAACAGTCCCGACCTTAATGTGCTGGACCTCGGATACTTCAACGCGATTCAATCGCTCCAGTACACAAAATCACCAACGACAATCGACGAACTCATTGTTGCCGTCCAGGACTCATTTCACGAGCTTGATTCGCTTGTCTTGGAGCTTTACTTTGCAGTCAGTGATGTTGGAGACGTTGCGCAACAAAGGTTCCAACAAATACAAGCTGCCACACATGGGGAAAGACAGATTGATCAAAACAAACAGCCTCCCGATAAGCTTGCCTTGCGACATTGACATCGTTCAGAACTGCAACTTGCATTACTTGTAGTAGGCTTGCTCGTACTAGTTCTGCTGATAGATAGGCTTGCCTTTTTAATTGGCTAAATACATTCCAATCAAGCGATACTGTGATTTGATTGGCTGTCTCGTAAATAATGCTAACATTTCCTCATCAACAAAACTGAAATGGTGCTTACAAAAGTTTACAGAGTAGTAAAGACTAAAGAAAGCAATGTTTTGGACAAAACCAAGTCTTTCCTTCCTACGAGAACAGTTTACTGCCAGATCGTTGCAAAAAAACATATTATTAATATTTACACACCTGAATATCCGGATATGACATCAATATCCGCAAAATCAGCATTTCTTGATCGTTGATTGCATTGTTGTCGGGCCACCACGACGGCATCAAGAACGGAAGACGTTTTGCGGTTTTGAATGCAAGTAATGTGCACGTTCAGAAGACTGTGGTCAAGACTGCAAGACTGAAGGCGCCACTGGAATCCCATGGCTGTTCAAAGCTTGTCTCGACGCGTCGCGCCACAATTCAGGGGCTCGTATGACCGAATCACACGGACGCGACAAGGATTTGTTTGGATGAAGTAATGACAGTGAGTTGACACTGATGGACCCAAGACAGCAATGTGTCCATCAGTATTTACTCGTTGCAATTGCTTCAACTAGACAGAGTACGCGACGATTCGTGTTTGCTTTATGCTTATATCGATAGCAGCTCAGCGCCATCATCGTCATCAATATCGTCGATTGTTAATGGACTTTCCAATGACAGATCCAAGTTCATGCTCTCGAGTGTATCACACAACTCAACAAGCTGCATATCCTCGTCGAACTCATCAATCATTTGTTCAAATCGTGCATCGGCATCATCCTTATTGAGCATTTTTGTTGCTTGAGCTACAATGGTAGGGCAACAAAACGGTCTCTCGGGTAGTAAACCTTGTCGCTCGAGCTTAGCTTTGCCGATTCGAGGGATCTTAAATCCATTACCACCACCACATTTAATAGTTTCAACCAAAACATACTGCAGAGTACGAAACGTCTGCAGCAAAGTTGAATGCGATATTTCATTCCAAACAACCGTAACTGCACACAATAAATCATCAATTGTTCGTGCTTCTCGCTTGACTTGCATAGACTGGAGAGCACGAAAAAATCCAAGATCAAGTACATTTGTATCTGGGGAATTGGCGGGTTGATTGACCATGGATATCGACCACCCGTCTGAGTGACCACAACAAAGGACATCAGCATCATCAGAAGCCACATGTGGACGGGCATTATCCTGCTGTACAAAAATAGTCTGAGATGTACCTTTTGGCCATTTACTCTTTATTGCTGGGAAAATATTGTTATCATCATGCTCTTGTAAAGCTCTCGAGTAACTTTAACGGGCATTGTAATTGGAGTACCAGCTGGTCGATTTTGGCTGTTTCTTGAAGCCAAAACGGTCTCAGTAAACGACCAGCAACCAATTTTACCATCAAACCAAGATTGACTGACATAATCCCAACGAGGCTTGGCGACAGCACATATCATCATAACTTTAACAACAAAGTTCTTGTTGGGAACTCGTCTGGCTGGTGCTTGCTCATCAATTAATCCATAAAATGACGAACGGGGCAACTTGAGAAAAAAACATTTTTCGTCTACATGGACGTAGTTCTCCAAATCAACCACACAGTGTGATGAGTCGATGAGACTCAGTGCCCATTTGTTTCGATTATACATATTTGTTGATGTCAGTAGTGGTTTCAGTGGCCTAGTGTACTTCTTAAAAAATGAAGCTTTGTATCCACGATGTAGTGTTGTGTATGGGACCTGAATCGCATCGGCCAAGTCTCGTAGTGTTGTTCTCTCGTTTAGAGGAACTGCTCTGATTTTTTCAGTGATATCGACGTATTTCAATTTTCTTCCACATCGGTCTTTGCGCCTACTTGTAACATTGGTGTATAATCCCACCTGAGGCTTTTGCAGCCCACGCTTCCAGATTCGTGAAACACTTTGTCGAGAGGTTCCAAATAGATTGGCAGTTGCTGTGAGGGCATTTTGAGGTAGCACTCGGTCATTGGAGAGTTCGAGAAGGTGCATGAATAAGTCCTGGCGCTGGTCGTTGGTCAGGTTGGCGCTCGTCTTCTTAGAAGGAGGCATTTTCTCGAAGAGTCAGTCACTGGGCAGCCTCATGAACTGCATATTCCTCTCGTTTTCTATTATATTACTTCTTGCAGTGTTGGCTCAATGCATTGCAATTTTTTGTGCAAAAACCATATGACGACCATTTAAAACGGATCGGAGGTAGTACCATATTTTGTCAAAATAGTCGAAATTTTTCGATTATTAGCCAATCAAATGGCTTAAAACAAATTTGGAACGATTGAACAAACCGCGCCTAATTGGGAAATTTCCCCAAAAAGCATAATACTTGAATATTATTTTATAGAGGTCTGGTGATTGCTCGGTCGATTTCCATTGATCGATTCAATGAATCTATCCGGGAAATACACACAATAAACGCTCCGATGTTAAAGACGCGGAAGATATGTAGCCGTACAATGGCTTCAAAGAGGAGATCGAGCTCAAAAATCTTCCGTCAAGTTAAACGCTCCGATGTTAAAGACGCGGAAGATATGTAGCCGTACAATGGCTTCAAAGAGGAGATCGAGCTCAAAAATCTTCCGTCAAGTTAAACGCTCCGATGTTAAAGACGCGGGAGACTCCTTGGTAGTCATCTCTCCACACAGTAAGGACCGGGGTGACGGGGTAGCGAAGATTGATTGCGCACGGCCATTCCAGCTGCCAATCGTCGGCCATGGGACATCCTGTCTGTATATTCGTGTTGCCTCGTTGGTTGGGTTTGTCGAACAAAATGACAAGGTACTAGTACCCTGGGGCAACTTGCAAGGACGAAAGCGTGTTGAGAAGATCACCATCGAGGTTGTAGCTGCCGACACCAAAAGTTCGAGATGCGCCTTTGTAGTCCGCGGCCCAGAGAGTAACAATGGGTGCCTGAGTTGTAGTTGGAGCAGGCGTCGTTGTTGGGAGAGCAGTTGTAGTACGGGGCGTCAAATTGGTGGCAGTCCAAGGCGCGCCAAACCAGGTTTTCGCATGAACAAATGCGGTATCTGGGTATGGCGCACCTCCCAAACAGCCGTTGCAGCGTGCCAAGTAGTTTCCAGTGTCGGCCTTCAAGGCGATCTTTCCTCCGCCGACATCTTCACAAGACCATTGGGCAAATAGGGCACCACGCCAGTCAGAGACATTGAGGAAAGCATCGTCAGGAGATGTGGCAGTAGGCGCACAGCCATTGCAACGGGCAATGAATTTGCCAGTGTCGGCTTGGAAAGCCAATTTGCCGTCACCGGTATTGAACACTTGCCTCTTGGCGAACTCTAGCGGGGCTATATTGCCTGTTGTATGGACAAAGACCGAGTCGGGGATGGTGGCACGAGGAACTCATCCACTACAGCGAGCCAAGTAGTTGCCGTTGTCGCCCAAAAGCGTCACAACGTCACCGTCGTTGAACTGGCAAGAATTGGCATTTAGTCCATGGACCAGGAGGGCCGCGACAGCGACGCGAATACTAGTGAACGGCATCCTGGCAAATCGACAGACAATGAATGCCTCTAGCTTCAACTACAGTGATTTTGAGCATCTCCACCTTGGCTATCCTCTAGACATTTCCCAGTTCTGCGGCTAAATACTGTATTTATGTTAACGTTAGTACTCGGCCCCTAAGGCCCTGGTCCACGAAGAAGTTCTGCATTTTGGTTCCGGAATTCTAAATCATGATTGGTCCAAGAATAACCTATCCTCCATTTTGATTCTGTGCACAGAACTGCTCAAAAGCAGGTTCTGGAGACGGATATTGGTTCTGCAGTGATTACAATGGACGACCGATTGATTGTGGTGACAATGGTCACTGTTTCAACACGGTGGCATCCGAGAGGTGAGGTCGAATCATCGCTCGGGTCATCTCGTCCTTTCATTCGAGCTTTGCTCTGCTCGCTTCTTGAGCGAAGCAAAGCGCAGAGCTTGAGGCGCCCAACACATTGCAATGGCTCTAGATTGCTGCATGTCTGTAGTCAACGTGACTGAGTTGGCAATACATCCAGCCACACTCAACGGGAACTCCTTGGAACCATCAGTCTTTGCGACAGAAAGTGTCTCCATTGTCACTAGAACACAAAATTGATAGAACCGAAATGAGGCTGGTCCAAATGTGTGGCTTGACACTGGTAATTTTAAAGAACCGGAACTTACAGCGTTAACAAATATTGTGTGTTCTACTTGAGCGATCAATTCATTGAATCGATCAATGGAAATCGACCGAGCAATCACCAGACCACTATAAAATAATATTTAAGTATTGTGCTTTTTGGGGAAATTTCCCAATTAGGCGCGGTTTGTTCAATCGTTCCAAATTTGTTTTAAGCCATTTGATTGGCTAATAATCGAAAAATTTCGACAAATTTGACAAAATATGGTACTTTTTTTCGAATCAGCCAATGAAATCTATGGGATCGGTTTGCGGATCGATTTGCCGGCGCGATTCGATTGAGCACCAACCCAAAATTTGTATCAAATCGATAATATTTGTTTTGGAAGTTTCAAGACCACCGAAGACAGAGCAAGCTAGAGAGCATGGAAGACGAGAGCAAGAAAGAAAGCATTGACAACCTCGTTGTGGTGATGCACCCACAGCAGCAAGAGCAGATCAGCTGCTCACCATCAACCAGACGTGCTCTAACTCCCGTCAGACACTTGTCCCCACAGCAATACAGTTCTCGTCCTGGTTTACCGACAAGACATAACTTCACTTACACCATCCAAATAGGTACTCCAGCAGTGATAACCCCCCGCCAGTCCATGAACCAACCACTATGAGCCCGAAGAGCTTTTGGTCGTGCGGTCCAGATAGGATGATAAACTCTCAAATTCGATAATAAAATTGTTCATTCCAAATGTTCATTTTTAAGATGTATATAATTTGATGGGGTCCTTACCGGTAGAGACTGTATTTTCTTTTGACCAATGAGAATGCAGCGTCGATTCTTCGAACGGTTTGGATTTCTCTCGAAAACCGACCGAATCCGGCAAATATGGCAGGAATTGACAATACTAGTACTACAGTATTAATAGTACTAATCCCCACCACGTCAAAGTTATTCTATTTATAAATTGTGGATTTGTCTCATAATTGGAATTTTGGCGTGTTTGTTATGTGTTCGAAATTTTCCCTGCATGACTTGTGCGTTCATTTCCCAACATCGAAAAGCATTTTTTCAAGCGTTTTTAAAACGTTTTTAAAAATGAATTTATACTTGAAATTTGTATGTGTAAATCGAGCGTAAATTGTTGTTGCATCAAAATTAATTTGCCCCATCTCCAGTTTGGAACCTTGTGCGCAATGTAATACTACGTACTGTAGTAGATCTAATGCTCTAGTAAACCAGAAATAGGGCACTAATCCCACTAACTGTTTTAAACCGTCATACAAATTCTATATGAAGAGGTGTTTCTAGTAACACTAATAGTATGTCACCACTCCATTCGAACCCCATATTTTTTTACAGAATTTATTAAAATACAAATATATTTTTAAATTAACGACTCGGTGGAGAAAGTGGCGAAGTGTATCCGTAAGGCCTGTGCTAAAACGTGATTTTCAAGAGAGACCTGACCCCAACCCACCGGAAACCCCGCGCGCTACGCGCGCAATCCTATGAGGACTCAGTTGTATCAAAGCAGCCGTTCACAACGCTCCAAACTGTCAACAGATCAACACATGCAAGTTCTACAGAGAATTTGTATGGAATATTTGAAATACCTCTTCATATAGAATTTGTATGAGGGTTTAAAACAGTTAGTGGGGTTGATTTGGAGGAGTGCCCTGCGTGCAATACCGCAGTTTATATATTAAAAGTTGCGTCCACGTTTGAAATTTTATACAAATTTTGACAGTGAAATCACCGTGTGAAACTTGAACTTCCATAAATTATAAGTTGCATACAAATTTTAAGATTAACATAAATACCTTCCATCATCAATATTTGAAAAATTTATCAAGGTTATAATATTTGCCAAGTAACGTTGTTCAATTTCGAAAAGTCCAGTTCAAGACTTTCCAAGTCCAATGCATCCAGACAAGGCCAAGACTCCAAGGAAGCGTCAACAAGAATACGTCAAGGCTCAGCGAGCAGAATGCAAGGCATGATGGTATGACAAACCAGCTCTACTCGATTTCACTAACATTCTTGTGGTCTAGCAACTGAAAGTCGTCAAGATCAAGGCTGGTTCTCGATTTCTTGTTCTGGTATATGTGTCTTGAACGTTGGAACCATTTTTGTCAAGGCGCGACGATGCACATGCACCGCAGGCCACAACCACTCCACCCCGCAATATCACCAAGCTCCGTGACAACACTTTTACGTCCAGGAGACACGCTGACGCGCTGCGAGACCAGGATAACGATGAAACTCAATTTTATGGACATTGCGAGGTATTTGACTCAGCGGGACAAGCTTGGCCATTGATTATAGTCTGGAAACATGATGGCATAGCCAGCTGAAGATATTTGACATGGCTTGATGACCCTCCTTTTGTAGAGACCCATTGGCTATATATATTGCATTTTCCACCAATCATCTGTGTTCTATGCCCTATGAAAATTGATTTATTACAATTGACAGGTATATGGTTTGATGAGGCACTTTTCTCTTTTAAACCTCTCATACATTATATTTTGCAACTGTCGTCAAAATATAGAATATGATAGGAAATCCCACTTGCAACTTTTAATATCAGGCAACTTTTAATATATAAACTGCGGTAGTGGCGTGTGGATTTCGAGCTGTCTCTCTGAGGTTGAATCACATTACAAATGTAGCAAGTTGTATACCGTGTTGATTGTTGAAGATTGTGCCACATCGAAGAGAGGGCAACGACATCACACGTGAGATTCCTTCATTTATGGCCACAACAGCTTTGAACAACCAGGAGATAAAAGAGAAAAGACGATGAGTGTCGCATATTATGGCGGGGACGTGGAGTCAGTCAAACTCGGAGTATGGCAGTGAGACGCATCAACGACTTGGTCAAAACGATGGATATGATGCAAGTCCAAGGCTATTTAATGTCGCCCGCACGTGCCGAGACAGATCCTGGTGTGTTTATTTGCGATGTCTCGCTGAAAGATTGGATTCGATACGTCAAATCAGAACGACAAACGCTTGCGTCGCGTGCTATGGCTTGGGTCAGTGGAAAGCTTTATATTGTCGAATTGCCTGGAAGAATCCACGATGGTATTTCGCACGAACTAGACAGCGCTATGATATTAGCAACTGGTACGGGCACGCAGCACTTGCGATCTCGTGGATCAATATACGTTGAGAATCTCGAACATATCGAACCCGATTCCAGCATTGGTCCTGCTCCTGGATTTGGTGCAGCTCTGCCAGTTGGTGTGCTGAACTGGCTTGATTATCACACGTTGAAAGTGGAAGTTGGCGTCTCAAGTACCTGGCCACAACTTGATGACAAGGCAGTTCAATGGAGTGTATTTCCAGGCGTGGAATACATTCTACTTATCCATATTTCACTGCATCTGCAAGTATGCCAGTATAAGCTGCATTCAGTTGTTAATGGCGTCATACAACCACCAGTTATGGATCGGACACCAATTGTCAATCCAACCAATGTGGGGTTGGATTCACACCGCCTTTTAGGGTTACCAGCACATGCACCGATCCCGCCAAACTTCACTGCCCCCAATCTAACAATTGACTTGTTTCCGATCGTGCAGAGGATTACCAATGACTTTCAGGCGGCGTAATTGGAGCCCTCTTGCAATGTATGTCTAGTCTTCGAATGTAGTTCGTTAATTTTGAATGAACATTGACGAACCAAAAGCTTTGTCCTCGGATGACGATAGTTCTTGCTTGACCAACATCTCGTGGAACGATTGACGACAACTCAGTCGCCAAACCAGACAGTTTTACGGTAATATAAAAATGATGGAACGAGACGGACGGCTATCAATCCACTCGAGACGACATGGTTCTCTTTATATCGCATCGTAAATTTGACTCACAAGGACGGCTCAAATTTAGGTTTGATGACGACAACGATTCTGATGAGTAGATTGGAATCGTTAGATCATTTTGTTTCTTTTATACTCAATTTTATACAATGAACTCTACATTCAATATGTCTTTTGAGTCATTCCAGCACTACTTAAACCCCATTCTTGTCGTGAGGTTGAAGCATTTTGTGCTAATGATCGTGGATAATCGGTGTGCTAAGGTCTGATGCGAATCAGAAGAAATCTGGATATAAGTGAATCAGGTGCTTGTGATGTGTGCTGAGCCCTCCTGGTCCATGGACTCAATCCAATTCTTGTCAGTTCAGCGACGGTGACACTGCCTATCTTGAATTATGGCGATCACAACTTCTTGGCTCGCTGTAATCGATGCGTTTCTCGTGCTACAATTCCTGAGTCTGTCTTTCTCCTTACACCAGACAATATGGTCCAGCTTGAGTTCGCCCTGTGGAAAGTTTTCACAAATTGGCTTTCCAAGATGACAATGGCAATTCATGGCCCGTAGCAATGGCTGTGCGCCAACTGCCACATCTCTGACTGGCGTGGTGCCCCATGTGCTCAATGGTCTTGTGAAGATGTCGAGCGGGGGAAGATTGCATTGAAGAGCGATACTGGAAACTACTTGTCCGGCTGCGAACGTTGTGTGGGAGGTGCGCCTTACGCATATTCCGTGTTTATTAATGCGAAAACCTGGGTAGATTAGCTTTCGGTGCAATGGACTGTCAACGTTTTGAAGCCCCACACTACAACTGCTCTCCCAACAACGACTCACGACTCCCACTCCAACTGCAACACAGACACCCATTGCTACTCGCTGGGCTGATGACTACAAAGGTGCACCTAGAACTTATGGCAATGGCATCTACAATCTCGATGGTGATCTTCGCAATAAGGTCTCGTCCCTGCAAGTGCCCCCAGAGTACCTAGTCATTTTGTGCGACCAACCCGACCAAGAAGGCAACTCGATCGATTACACACAGCCAGTACAACCTCCAAGGCGATTTTTACCCAACTCGTTGTCGTCGTTGAAACTCGACGCGAACTATCAAGTGGCGGTTTACGACCAACCTGATCAAGGTGCTCCATATCATTCATGACCTTCATGACCGACCTTCCTTTTCCAGCGATTGGAACTCTTTGGAACCACAAGGCGCAATCGATTGACGTCGGAAAATTCCGTGGACGTTGTTGTGGCTACTAATAATCGTTTCAAAGGTGTGAAACGTGTGTGTGCATGTTTTCATATATAATTGAAAAAGGAGTCTGATGAGTTTTCCATTTTCAGAGTCCGTCGGCATCACCGCCATGGTTTGTTATGGTCCCTTGACTCTATGACGTATGCAAAAGAGGCCTCCGATCCTCTGGTGGCTTTGAAACGAACACAAAAAAAACACTCATCACACTCTTTGTTGAGTAACATATGAAAACATGCACACACACGTTTCACACCTTTGAAATATCTAGTACCCACAACGTCCACGGAGTTTTTCGACATTAATCGATTGCGCCTTGTCGTTCCAAAGAGTTCCAATCGCTGGAAAAGGAAGGTCGGTCGTGAAAGACATGGAGTTACCGCCTTGGTTAGGTTGGTCGTAGAGCGTCACTTGGAAGTTAGCGGCAAGTTTCAACGACGACAACGAGTTGACCAAATCGCCTTGGAGGTTGTACTTGCCCACACCAAAGCTTTGAACAGAGCCTTTGTAATCATCAGTATAGACTGTGAGCACAACGCTGGATGGGGCAACCAAGATTGACTGAGCTCGGTCGTTCCATCCGCCGATTTGTGGCCACGGGACGTCGACTCCGTAAGTGATGTTGTTGCCGCGTTGGTTGGGCTGGTCGAACAACGTAATTTGGTAGCCAGATGAGATGTTCAAGCTCGAGAGGGTGTTCAAAAGTTCACCTTGGAGGTTGTAGGAACCAAGGCCAAAGCTTTGCGATGCACCCTTGTAGTCGGCAGCCCAAAGCGTCACGACAGGGGGAACGAATGGGGTGGTCGTTGGAGCAAGCGTGGTCGTTTGCGGAGTAGTCGAGGGAAAAGGGGTCCAAGGTGCCCATGTTGTAGGGATGCGATCGACGAGGATCGACTGGGCCTTATCATTCCAGCTACCGATGGAGGTGTATGGAACGTCATTCTTGTACGTGATGTTGTTGCCAGTCAAGCCTGGACGATCGAACACGGTGACCATGTAGCCAGGCGAGAGTTTCAAAGACGAGACCGAGTTCAAAAAGTCTCCCGTCAAGTTGAACGCTCCCAAGTAAAAGTTGCTGAAGACTCCTTGGTAATCATCTCTCCACACAGTGAGGACAGTGCTCGAAGGAAGAACGCGAATAGATTGCGCACGGTCATTCCAGCTGCCGATTGTCGGCCAAGGGACATCCTGGCTGTATATGGTCGAGTTGCCTTGTTGGTTGGGTTGGTCGAACAAAATGACTAGGTACCCTGGGGCAACTTGCAAGGACGAGAGCGTGTTGAGAAGATCACCATCGAGGTTGTAGCTGCCGAGACCAAAAGTTCGAGATGCGCCTTTGTAGTCCGCGGCCCAAAGAGTAACAATGGGTGCCTGAGTTGTAGTTGGAGTAGGCGTCGTTGTTGGGAGAGCAGTTGTAGTACGGGGCGTCAAATTGTTGACAGTCCATTGTGCCCAAGGCGAGCCAGCCCAGGATTTCACATGAATAAACGCGGAATCTGCGTAAGGTGCACCTCCCAAACAACCGTTGCAGCGTGCCAAGTAGTTTCCAGTGTCAGCCTTCAAGGCGATCTTTCCGCCGCCGACATCTTCACAAGACCATTGGGCATATGGGGCACCACGCCAGTCAGAGACATGGAGGAACGCCTCGTCCGGGGATGTGGCAGTTGGTGCACAGCCATTGCAACGGGCAATGAATTTGCCAGTGTCGGCTTGGAAAGCTAATTTGCCGTCACCGGTATTGAAAACTTTCCACTTGGCGAAATCGGGCGGGGCTATATTGCCTGGAGAATGGACAAAGACCGAGTCAGGAATCGAAGCACGAGGAACACATCCATTACAGCGGGACAACCAGTTGCCATTGTCGCCCAAAAGCGTCACAACGTCACCGTCGTTGAACTGGCAAGAATTGGCATTTAGTCCATGGACCAGGAGGGCCGCGACAGCGACACGAATACTAGTGAATAGCATCCTGACAAAGTGACAATGATTTTCCCTAACATCAACTGCACAAGATTCATTTGGTTATGTATGGCTATACTAAAAGATAGGACAGTATATCCTCTCAAGATACACTGAACAGTCACAGGTTACGGCAGTTTCACAAGCAGTTACAAGGTGCCCTTGCGATCTGACTATGCTCATATCAATTCGCTGTGTAATCGAGCCATGAAAGGGGTTTAGTCAATGGATGGTTCTCAGTCCACTGCTTCAGAATGCATTGTGGCGTCTTTTAGACCGCCAGTCAACAATGGAGACAGTTTTTCGCGTTCTGGCATAAAGCAACTAGTGAAAAACTTTCCTATTCCATTCGAATCCTCACAACGACCAGCCCATCCAGAACATCTTCCACCTCATCCCCAAGACAAAGCTCACGATCAAAGCTCGCTGTGAAGGACATATTCTTGTTTGGTCTCGCGTTGCACTGCCCAGATTGAATTTTTGAGTTAAATGGTCGTACTATCTTCTCGTGAGCCAATCCTTGATTCCCCGAAATGTGAATGCCATGTCAACGACATGTCTTAAGGTCAGCTCTTCTGTGGAGTCATAGCTCATGCGACAGCAGTGCAATAACTAATCATCATGGTTAAGGAATGATCAACTGGCCGTGTTTTGAGTAGAAATCTTCTTACAATATTTCCAACCTGGACAGTACAAGATAGTTCTATGTTGGAACCCACTCCAGAATTGTGAGTCGTGCGGAATAAATTTTGACGCTAGCAAATTGACGCAACAATTGACGCATACAAATTTCAAGTGAAAAGAAATTGAATGTTTCGAACATGTTTTCAAACATTTAAAACGTTTGAAATTACACTATTTAATGGTCACGATCGAGGTCAATATAAGAAAATGTTTGCGTACACTTTAAATAGTGTATGCGTCAATTAATTGAAACATTTTCAAAACATATCAAATTTCCAATTTTGGACCCAAACGACAATCAATGGCTGCGATCAGTTTTTTATTAAAACCACAATATCATCTTTCACGCATTCATCATAGACTCGTACTAAATGAGTGCTGTATTGAAAAGACAGCTAATTAACCTTATGCACTACCCTACTTACCTCCCAACCAGGAATAATCTACAAGTTACATGGATGACGATGACGATGTCTCGGTAATGATTCACTTGCTCGAAGATATGAATGCGTCAAGGCATTGTATTCAAGATGGAAATTCACGACGAGCTTCGCCTTCTTGCATCGTCACGACGCAACCATGTCGAAATCGGACTTGCTCTTTTACTTATCGACATGTCCTTTAACCAGCGTCGCGATGCAGTTGGTGCAATTTTTGCTATGTTTGACATGTTAAAGCCTCCACACACACACACTTTGTTAAGTGGGGGGATTGGAGGCTTTTGCTTTCAAGACAGTGACAACATATTGTTGACATGCACATTCATAACAATTTCACACATTTGAATTGTCTAAAAGTCACAGCGTCGATGAAGTCTTTCAACAGTGATCGATTGCGCCTTGTCGTTCCACACAGTTCCGATAGATGGCCAAGGCACGTCAGTCGTGAACAACTTGGATTTGCCGGCTTGATTTGGCTGATCATAGAGCGTCACTTGATAATTCGCTGCAAGTTTCAACGACGACAAGGTGTTGAACAAATCACCCTCAAGATTGTAGTCACCCACGCCAAAGCTTTGGACTGCACCTTGATAGTCATCCTTCCAGACAGTGAGCACAACACTCGATGGTGCAACCAAGATCGATTGTGCACGGTCGTTCCAGCCACCAATTTGCTGCCATGGAACATCTACACCATACGTGATATTGTTGCCGCGTTGGTTCTTCTGATCAAACAAAGTAATTTGGTAGCCCGACGAAATGTTCAAGCTAGAGACAGTATTCAAGAGCTCACCCTTAAGATTGTAGGCACCAGGCCCAAAGCCTTGCGATACGCCATTGAAGTCGGCTGCCCACAAGGTGACGACAGGAGGCACAAACGGAGTGGTAGTAGGGGCGGGGGTGGTGGTAGGCTCCAGAGTGGTCGTAGGAGCTGCGGTAGCCGTAAGAGTTGTTGTAGGAGTATAAGTGTAAGGCGCCCACGTCGTTGGGATTCGATCCACAAGAATCGACTGGGCCCTGTCATTCCAGGTACCAATTGACGTGTATGACACGTCATTCTTGTACGTGATACTGTCGCCTTGCAAGTTGGGCTGATCGTACAACGTTACCATGTAACCAGGCGAAAGTTTCAAGGACGAGATTGAGTTCAAAAAGTCCCCCGTCAAGTTGTAAACACCCAAGTTAAAGTTGCGGAACACGCCTTGATAGTCGTCTCTCCACACAGTCAGGACAACACTGAACTGGAATATACGAATGGATTGCGCACGGTCATTCCAGCCGCCGATTTGCGGCCACGGGACATCTTGGCCGTACACAATTAAGTTGCCTTGTTGGTTCAACTGATCGAACAACATAACTTGGTATCCAGGAGCGACTTGCAAAGACGACACCGAGTTGAGAAGGTCGTCGTCAAGATTGTAGCTGCCAGTACCAAAAGTCTTGGAAGAGCCACGGAAATCGTCGGCCCAAAGAGTGACCGCAGGTGACTGCGTAGTAGTTGGGGTCGGCGTCGAAGTTGAGGCAGTAGTCGTGGTAGGAACTGGCGCCGAAGTTGGGACTGTTGTCGTCGTTAGACGAGGCGCCAAATTGGTGACCTTCCATTGTGCCCACGTTTGATTAACCCATGAGCTTGCATGAATAAAAGCTGCATCTGAATATGGCGCACCACTTAAACAATTATTGCAGTGGGCTAAATATTTGCCAGTGTCGCTTTTCAATGCAATTTTGCCGTCACCGATGTCTTCGCAGGTCCATTGAGCATATGGACCATCTGCCCAGTTACTTACGTGAACGAAAGCTTCATCAGGGTAGGCACCAGTAGGTGAACAATTATTACAACGTGCCAAGTATTTACCTGTGCTGCCCTGAAATGCCAATTTGCCATTTCCTGTGTTATAAACCTTCCACTTTGCGTAGCCAGGTGCTGTGGTGGAGCCTGATACGTGGACAAATGCTGAGTCACCATAAGAGCCGCGAGGTACACATCCAGAGCATCGAGCCAAGTAATTGCCATTGTCACTCAAAAGTGTCACTGCATCGCCGTCTTTAAACTGGCAAGAGTCTGCCTTGAGGCCACAAACCAGGACGGCTGTGACAGCAATGCGTACACCTGTGAAGAGCATCAAGGCGAAGCTGAAGTGAGATAGAACTGGAGGTGACAGTTTTCTACGACTGGTATACAAACACAAAGGACATCGTATCTTCACAAATTCTGAATAGTCGCCGGGTGTTGCATCTCAATGGCAGTTTCGAAACACACTTGAAACTTGTCATGGACGGTCGGCGTCTAACATCGAAATTCCTCTAGCTCGTTGTTCGCGCGGAGTAGAAAGACGACTGCGTAAACCTTCATGAAACTACGACCATGGTAATAAATCTACAGCAATTGAATTTCGAACTATCACGAAGCAACAACATCGATATCGGGCACTACAACAGGCCCTTCTCCTGACCGCTGAGTCTTCTCGCTGCAATCGATGCATTTAAGCGCTTGATTTGAACCTGGAGATGATGAAGCACTCGCTTCTCGCGCTCGATCGCCTCTAAAACACAGTGTTATTCGGCCTGCCACGTCATTTACCTGTGTCTTGGGATAGTCCAATAACTTGAACAGCATGGCATAAATATTCGACTCTGGTCGCAGTGGATGGAAGCTTCATGAGGGTCTCAGTGGACATGTTTGTTTCGCTAGCTGCATTATGGCTGTGGAAGGTCCATTCAATATCTTTCCGCATACGATCCCAATCTGGCCGTGGCGTCCGACAGCTCTTGTAGCCTTGAACATATTCCTGCACTTCTTGAATTTTAGCTTCGACTTGATTGTATTGTTTTTCCACTTCGGCGCGTGAGTGCTATGTCCAAACTGTTAGTGGATCGTACGAAACATCGTGGCGTACGCGAACTTCAAATATTTCAGTAGTGAGATCTAGGAGACGTGGTGTCTTCCCATCGATTGTGCTTTGAAGCTCACTGATATCTTGACGAAGCTTCTCAATCGTGGAGACATCAATGCTGTCACTGGTTGAACTGGTATTGTCGTTTTCCGCGAGCTAGATGCCATGTCAGAAAAATTGCCAGTTGATAATGTGCTAACAGAGGTCAAGAGCTGCTCGTTTTCGCGAAGTTTCTTGACGTTTAGACGGTATGTTGAGTCTTCAAGTCGCAGACGGTCAGATGCTTCCTTAATACGTCTTTCTTGCTCGACGAGTTTGTCTTGCTTTTCGTCAATTGTCTTTATGAGCCCTACGGATGAAGAAATGTCGAGTGGGTTGACATATGAGGACAGACATACCATTGCATTGTTGCTCCCGCAGAACTTGACGATGCTTCAGTGTTGCAATTTCATTCAGACATGCATGTTCATCAAACTGTGCAAAATGGTCGGCCACCTTTTCGTGAAATTCTTCAATCTCGACGCTGGCTGCTTCATTCTGGGCAATCTTTGCTTTCAATCGAGCTTGCAAGTCTTGGCACCGTTGTTTCTTGTCTTCAATGGATGCAAGTTGACCCACGTACAACTCCTTGTACGTTAACAGCTCCAAGTTGCTGTTGTTGCTCTCGGGTGGAAAAAACACGTACTGGGCAATTTCATCACAAAGCGACGAGATGATCGGTGACGGGAGGAGAGCTCGGAGCACATCAAAGCATTTCTGTGGTGTGAGATCAACAGCTTCCTTGCTTTCAATAAGCTCTTGAACAACTTTGGACCGGAAAAGTCTTGGGCTTCCGATGCATGCATCTTTGCTCGGACTGGATGCCATGTCTGTGTCGTCTGCCGGTTACGATGAAACAGTCGCATCCGGTTACTTTGAGTATCATTTAAAGTATCAGAATAGTCTTCATATATTTTTATGATGAGAAGGTGCAATTTGTGTCATTTCCACGTGAGATCCACATGTTTTTTCACGTCAACAATTTTGCTTCACTCTGATTGGATGAGAATAAAACTGTTAGCCAATGAAATTGAAGAAGAGGAAATATTTGACCAATGAAAGCTGAGAAAATATCCGAATTGATGATTCTGACGATGGGACATTGGATTTTTACATTGTGATGGATGATAGATAGAATGTGCCACCCAAGGTCCCAGGACCAGCTACCAAAGCTTGTTGAGCGAGCACCGTAGTGTTGGCTGAACAATCGATTGCAATGGAGGAGTCAAGGGCTCTTCTCCAAGTACTTGAACAAGAGAATAAACCGCTGGACGATGCCATTTCCAGCGTGGACATAACAGCTTTCGACAAAGCCAGCGTGACGTCGGAAGCTCTTGAAACGTTAGTGATGGCGATTCCACTTGTAATTTGGCTAGCAGGACGAGTGAATCACTGTTCGTTGGATTTGTAGGTGCTCACGTCTATTCTCGAGTTTTTACCGTTTGCGACGTCCGTCGCGCTGGTCGGCCACATGGACTCGCCATTGACAAAGGAATACGTTGACGCGTCTTTCATGTCGTACTTTGTACGTCAAGATTGTCTTTACACTCTTCTGACTGAGCTGTGTAGATTTTAAGCGTAACAGGTGTGTCAGCTGGATTTGGCATCATGTCGGCGCTGGACACGCTCTGCTCTCAGTCGGTTGGCGCAGGCAAATTGTACAACCTCGGCATGTATTTTCAATGTGGTCTTATTGTTATGAGGTAAAATATTCTCACTCCAACATGCTGAGCAATCGGCAGTGTGTGGTTTATCCCCATCTTCTTGCTGAACTGGAACGCTGAAGCCATTTTGACGTTTTTAAAACAAGACCCTCAAATCGTAGCATTGGCAGGTATGGCGCTCGCTAGCTTATGCATCTTAGTGTATTTATCTAGCTCCATTCAACAAGGTGGTCGTGCTCGGGCTCCCCGGTTTGTTTTTGTACGAATTGATGAAGAAGGGCCTCCAAGCCCAAGGCATTGTCACCCCCATGGTTTGGATTGCCGCGCTCGACAATGTATTATTCGCCGTCTCGGGTTACTGGATGTGTTATCATACAAGCTTTGGTGCGTTGAATGCGCAAGGAGCTTCTAATCTTTTGCAGGCTTTTATGGCGCTGCCTTGGCCCGAAGTGTTTGTTACCTCTTGTTGCCGATCTTTGCTTATGCGTACTTGATGTGGAATCCCGTTCACAAAGATTGGTGGCCAGACAACCATCCTGTGGCAAGTCAGTGGAAGGCTGCATGGGACCACGTGCCTGAATTTCTTCAGTTGGGTGTGCCTGGTAAAAAATATTTGTTTGGCGTCGATGACTTTCTCTCTAGGACTATTCATGTTGATCATGGAGACATTCGCTTTTGATTTATGTCAGGTGATGGTCGGTTGGATGCCAAACCCAGTGCTTTCGCTGTCTGTGATCAATGTAAATCGTTCGAGAAGATTGCACGCTTGACTCAGATGCTAGGTCCTGGCGAATCTCAATGCACAAATCTATGGAGTCTATTTCGGCTTGAGTATGGCATGCACGATTCGAGTGGGAAACGCCCTCGGAGCTGACGAGCCGAATCGTACAAAGGCGATTGTCAAGGCATCTTTGTTGACCATACTCGTCCTTGTCGCGATTTTAGCTACAATCTTCCTGTCCGTCCACCAATATTTGCCTCATTTGTTCATCCGTGACGCAATGGCCATTGAGTTTGAGCAAGGCACAACATCTCCTCTGACATCATTGTAGGGCTGTGCAAAACACGCTCGGGGCATTTATCTTCTTTATGTGTGTCCACGGTATCAATGCCATTTGCCAAAGTATAATGCGCGGCATGGGTCAACAGGCGATGGGTAAGTTTTGGTCTCCAAGTAGTTCCAACAGAAAGTTCTAGGTGCCTGCGTAAATGCCGTGGCGTACTATGCTGTTGGGCTTCCTCTCATGGCATTTTTTGGCTTTTACTGTGAATGGGGTGTCAAGGGTACATGGTTTGGCCTCGCTTTGGGCATTTTAACAAGTCTCTCCGTGTACTTGTTGATATTGTACCGCACAGATTGGCGTCAAATGGCCAAAGAAGCTGTCCAGCGCACAGAGACCCAGCATGGGCATGACGTGGCGGAAGTCAAGGCCTAAATCCTAACGACCAAGACAAACCATAGACTCATTTCAGTGCATGCTGCGATCCTCATGACCCAACATGTATCAAAATCCACCTGATAAATAACATGCCCATTAGATATCGCTCTATTCTGATGCACTTGACGTGATCGTTTTATCCTCATCAAAGGCACATAATTCTCATTGTTCTTCGACAGTTGTGGATCACCCCGAGGACTATGGTGAATGAAGGTGCTATAGGAAGCAATGGACGAAACTCCTGGGGGGGTTTCAGGGAGATCGCAACAATGGGGGAAGGAAAATTCCATTCAGTTTACTTTGACTTTGAGACTCTGTGGGGATGTTAATGACATCGCCAATGCTTGTTACCGTCCGCCCCTTGATGAACAGGACAAATACAAATGCAGAAGCAGGGGCAAGTGACGAAGACTCCCTTCTTGACGTCTTCGTCGTGATGGTTCTGGGTTGTGATGCATTTTCAGGTTTGAGGTACTCTATATGCATTAAAGGCGTGCTCATCGAGAGCGATGGATGCTCTCAATGTGTTTTTTCCAACAACTGACGTGCAAGTTCAATGACAACTTGTCTATTTTTAGGGCTTGATGATGAAACTGTGTCGATGGCCTGACTTGCGGAAGAATTCGCTCCATGGCGCATGGAATGGCGCATACCAAGGCAACCTGTGGGCCCCCTTGCACTACATTCACAATCACGAGCATTTCCAACACACCGCGGCCGAAGAGCCGCAGGCACATCAAGCATTCCAAGTCGTTCAATGGATCCACTAGTCGGGTGAGAGCTCTCCCCCCGTTATAGCCCCTTGGTCAATCATCACATAGAAGCAATCGGCAAATGCTAACTACCACAAGACTGTCGAGCACATACCGACAAGGTCTACTGCCGCGTTCGAGGGCGAAGAAGAACATGACGACAACCATGATTCCGTTTCTGCGTCCAAGTCAGTACAGAAGAGGATGTCGGATCGCTCCAAATCGCACGTTCGAAAGTCCAATGCATGGACGCTTGAGAAACATGACATTGCGGTGTGTCGATCAGCGACGTTTTGTCTCCTGACTGTCACCAAACGATAGAAACCACGAATACGAGTGAATCCCAAGCCAAAACAATGGACAGATTCGAGTCCATCGCCTCCAAAAAGCCGCATGGACGAGTTGTCTCCACGACATGCAGCGTCATCTCCGACTCCATCGTCTCCTCAACCAGTGGCTCCAATTCACTCCAAGACTCGATCTTCTCGAAAGACAAGAAGCGTCATCGTCGACGCGGCGAATGTCGTGGAAGACATCGAGCGATGGAGTGGAGCCAAATGGGACAAGGACAAGGGCTTCATCAATCGGTACATTCCCTCGACATTCAGCTCAAGAATTCACATGATAGGGTACCCGTCTCGCCAAGCGGGTCCAACCCTGGCTTCGAGTCATCTATCACCCGCAAGGAAAAGCAGCATGGGAACAAAGGTATCGGGGCACGTCATAGTCGTGCTGCCGTCCAGAATAAGGCCAAGGATACCTGGTCGCCTGCGACAAGATGGGTATAGCCAGAGCAAGAAGACCACACAGGTTGTGCTGTCGTACCTGCTCCTACTGTAATCAATCTCTCGATCCTCCTGTACTATAATCTCTCCATCCTTCATCTTATCGTGCTTGCCATGTCCATCTATCTACACATCGTCATCATCTTCCACATCAAGTTGGCATTCCAAGACGCCCCGTGTCGTCCATTCCATCTTGACGCCCCTTGACATCTCCAAGATGGCAATACGCGTGGCCTCTTCAACTTGAGAATATCAGCTCTACTGTATTTGTACGAGATTCTGGCTGCCAACGCCGACTGTGCGATGGAATCTGCTCGTGGAATCGTCATGTTGAACCACACGCAGCATGGTCGGTCTTGCTTCTTTGATATCTTTCATCTCCCCATGACCGCTTTCTTCAACTTGTCTCGCAATCCCTTGCAACGGGTGCAAGTTCCTTCATGGGAGCCCAGCAGTGCGTGGATTCTTTGAGTGAATAGCAACGTACAACTGCATTGCCTTAGGCATTGTCGTCGTCTATTCAGTGTCATGTGTTCGTCTCGAGCCGCGCGCTTTGTGTATGTATCGAGAGGAAGGTCATCATGTAGCAATAGACATGGAACGATGAATCAAAGATCCAAAGTGAGAGAGAGAGGTCTCTCCATGAGGAGGAGACAGCGACAGCCGTGGGCTCAAGCTGAAGTTGACGCTCTGAATATCGAACTAGCTCTCCTTTCTCCGCCTTTGGTTCGATGATTCAACTGATCCAATGTCGAATTCGGTTTCATGTGGCCGCCATGCTGATTGGTGCATGCATAAAATTGTGTGTCTGGCGTGCTCGGTTCAACATTCGGTAAACACATTGCGATGGCGCAGTTGAATGAAGGCGTGGCGTCGTCCTTGGGCACGGCCGTTTTCTGGCTCATGGTGCCGTCGATTACGTCCATCATGGTCGTCGCGGCGTTTGTGCTCCATCATATTCGACAGCAAGAAGGACACGCACGCGGTCTCCGGAAGAAACCATCCTGTGCGCTCGACACGCAAGATCGATTTGGATACGGTTTGACGCTCCGTGATGTGGTGCACCCGACGACAGCGTCAATTGATTTCAACTCCAAGACGCCGATTCCGATCGACACACCGCTCTTTCAAGGACAAGCATATGTCCTCCTACGTCGACCGGACGGCGATGCCCATTGGGATCCACTCTTTGAAGGCAAACAACGCACGATCTGGGTCATGGTGCAAGGCATGTTTAAACGAGCGCCAAAAGGAACGATCTTTGTCGCGGGAGAGCTACCACGCCCGATGGACTTGACCTTTTGGACAAAAGCGCTCGTGAGCATGATGGTCTCATCCGCCAAGACTATCATGAGCAGTCTCCACTTCTCGTTTGGAGACGAGAAAGAAGCGCCACATGTAGCTCTTCCATTGTATCAATGCGCTGATACGATGATTGTGACTCCTCTCGATGAAGTTCCGCCCAAGTTGGGAACCGCCAACTGGGGCGAAGATCCTGTCGCCCGCGCGGCGCGAAAGCGAACCCCGTTCGGAAGTGAAGAATTCCGGACCGACAGAGTCTACTCCTTTCAATTCCACACCATGCATGTGGATCTGGCGGCGTGGAGCATAGCCAACTTGCCTGGGATCCAAGATGTGAGCTTGAACTCGTTCTTGGGCGACATGCCATTGCGGCTAAGTGTGTATGAGCACACAGATGCACCTGGTTCCACACACGCTTCCAAAGACTATTGCTTTTCGTTTGAAGTTACGTCTGCCCCGCCCACACCACCACCGACCGACAAGTTGGAGTTCCCAGGCATCGAGTTCGACGCTTGGATGTGGCTCGAGCACTTTGATGCGTCGACCAGTCGGCGGCCTGTGTCGTACCTCGTGCGCGTCCTCAACGCAGACGGCTCGTGCAAAACTGTCGTCTTGTCGTCGCAGACAGTTGCGGCAATCCTGGCCATTGACAGCCCCAACGAAGCTTCGTCTCTCTTGACCCGTGCTCGTCGAGAACATTACCAAGCGATTGAAGAGCAGACGGTGGAACTCAATCGTCAATTGCATGAAATCGCCGCTCATGGGAGCTGTAATGCAAAGCATCAACTTGCTCAAGGTCTCTCGGCGTCGTCTTTGGACTTGGCAGACAGCCTGACCGCCAAGGAACTGGGCGTGAATATGTGGCGATGGGATCTCAATGTCTGCCTCGAAGGCAGCGGCTACAGAGTACTCAGCGATACGTTTTTGCGTCAAGAGTACGTCGTCTTGACGTCGACGAGCTTATTGTGGTACCGCACATACTCGTCGCAACCGACCAAGACCATTCCTATCCACCAAATTACTGACGTGACGACACGGTACATCAACGACATCCACGTCGTTGGCGTCCACACTTGGACTGAAGTCGTTTACTTTCAAGTTGCCGATCCTGCTCTTTGGAAAGACAGCATTGTCGCCGCTACTGACCGCAGCTCCGTCGTCTCGACGACAACCAACACGCCACAGCATTTGTCAACCTGGACACCGTTCAATGTCGTCACGTATGAAGGCCAAATCGTCCTCAATAGCCGCAAGATTGCGCCGGAAGACCTGCCTTCTCTTGACGATCCCCTTGCTGTAGCCGCCCAATGTGTCGCTGCGGCTATTCAGATATCAACCTCCCGGGCCCATCGTGTTGCCTTTCAACGCGCCATTCATGGTCTACGTCTCGTTGATCTTGCCCAACTCGACACGGCCGAGAAGAAGCTCGTCTTCCTCCTCAACGTCTATCAATCGCTCTTGGTCCACGTCTCGTTGGTTCTCCCTCGACGGACGACCACCAGCATGCATCAATGTGCGTACGATGTGAGCAAACTGCTGCTGTCTCTAGCTGAGATCGAACATGTTTTACTCCGCGGGTCAACTGCACCTGTGCACGACGTCCCGTACTTGGATTTCATTCCCGAAGCCGCTGCCTACCCAAGCACCTTTCTGTCGTTGGCTTTGCCCCACCGTGACTTTCGCATTAGCTGTGCTCTCCATGCCCACCGAACCAACCAACACTTGGTCGTCTACACACAAGAGAACGTTCACGAACAACTGAGCAATGTTGTCGGTATCTACTTGCGACAGCATGTACGTGTCTCTGGCTCCGTGGTCTCCCTGCCATTGGTTTGCAAGTGGTTCCGCGCTGACTTTGACGACCAGATTTTGCGCAAAACGATGTGCTTCTTGTCCGACGAGACGATTAGCGAGATCCAAGATGTGGTCGATCACCCGAAATTCCACGTCGAGTTTCGTGATCATGCTGTGCGAGCGTCCTCTCGATGGACTGCGATGGCATCAGTGGCTTGATTTGTTTCCCGTCGTTGTTGAATGTAGCGTAATTGTGCTGATTGATGTCCCTGTTCGATCATTTCAAGCTCGGATTTATCCAGCGAGCATGGACGTTCTCGTCGAGTTGATATTCCATTCATGGAATGCCTAAATTCTGGTCTCGTGTGGCGTCGCGTCCACGAGAATTTCCATCTCAGTTTAGTGATAACCACTCTAGCTCGTCCCTGTCTTTAACCATTCGATCGACATTGACTCGGCCATTCAATGACAAAGCTGGGACTGCACCAGTCACACATCATGAAGGATGCATAGAAAGCCGTCAATTGAGCACGACCATTGGCATGACGCGGCTGCATCAAGTTTGAACTCGGCTTTCAATATTTTATCTTGCAAATTGTATACTTTATACTTACACAGTGGGAAAAAATGAACCACCCGCTGCTGCCGAGCCCACTCTCTTTCCACGTGGAATCAAGCGTGACCAATGAGAACTGCGTGTCCCAGACGCCAGTAGGAGGAACTGAGCCGCCGTCGCGACACTGCAAAACGCATCTCTCCAGCCTCTGCATACAAGAGCTCATATTCAAACTTGTCACGCTTCTGCCGTTTTCATAGTATAACGGCAAAGTCGCGCATATGTCGTTAGCTGAAGCCAATCCGGTCAGTCCTGGACGCACCCTCCACTTCCCATCGCATGCCTTGAACTCGTCCGTCGCGTCTGTGGCTCGTGTGAAATGGCGATGGACTCGAGCCGTCGTCGGCCATGTCGTCCTGCCTCGACCACTCTTTCGGGAAGCGCCGGATGAGGTAAGCACGAGACCCCTACGCAATCCCGTCAGCACTTCGTTGTCACCCAATCACACCCACCGTCGCTTGAAATACTGCAATCTGATTGGCTCGGAAGGGGTACTCAACACTGATTGGATGCAATATTTTGAAGTCACAACTGCCTTTCGATGACATTTGCAAGTTTGGTTAAACAACCTAACCCTAGAAAGATTTGGTAATCAAGTCAACTTCTGACAACTGATTCCTGTGTAACATTATACTTTGTAAAAAATTATGAAAAATGTTACTTTATCTGATTGAATTGTATCTTATGAATAAATACCTGTGTATAGTTTATAAGTAAACCTGTCACTTGACACATAAGATGTGCAAGATTTTCCGTGGAAACGCCTTGAAACAACACGTGACTGGAATAGAGTATGGCCACGAATCCACCATTTGGCTCATTCTCGAATCGGACGGCTAGCGCACAACCCACCTCTGACCACGGTGCTCCATCGCTAGAATTGCCTTCACAAACACAATGACCGAAACGTCCGTTCCAACTAACGCCGCGCCTGCTGTAAACAACACCGTGCCTGCTGTCTCTGGCACGGTCGAAGTTGTGGCTCCTACGCCGGCTATTTTCCTTGACGCTGCCACTGGTTTCGCCGTCCAGTTTGGTGGACAAGCCAACGAATATATCGCAGAATTGACCACACTCGTCGAAAAGTATTCGTCTGTCCGCCAATTCGTCGAAGACGCCCAAACGGCTCTCGTGGAAGAAGCCAAACCATTTGACATTACCATCCATCCTTTCTTGTGGACGCAAGATGAGTCTTCCCGACCATCCAAAGACGAACTTGCTGCTGCCCCTCTCAGTTATCCTCTTATCTTTTTGACTCAATTCGCGAACTACTTGGCACTTCTCGAAGCCGCTCATTTGACCCATGAGAAGCTTCTACCAAAACTCCGAGCTGGCTCAGGCCATAGCCAAGGTGTTGTCGCCGCGGTATTGCTTGCTGCCGCGAAAACTCACGACGAGCTCCTTTTCCTTGGCCTGAAATTTGTGCGATACATGTTCCTGCACGGTGTTCATGCCCAAGCCACGTTCGGAAATGTCTCCAAGGCCGGCGACATTTCTCCAATGCTTGTAGTCCGAGGTCTGCCATATCCTGCGTTGAAGAAAGCTGTGGACGCCGCCAACGCTAAACTTAAACTCAAGGACTCTCGAGCACTTCAATTGTCGCTCGTCAACCAAGCTACCGCGATCGTTGTGACTGGCCTTCCTGAATTTTTGGCCCAACTCAAAGCGACGCTTGAAAAAATTAGTGCTAGCCCCGACGAATCTCAAGCGCGCATTCCATTTTCTCAACGCAAGCCTGTCATCTCGTTTGTTCCTTTGAGTGTGTCTTGCGCGTTCCACAACACCGTCTTGGCGCCAGCTCAACCATTGATTGAAGCCGATTTGAAGCGTATCGAACTGTCTATCCCCGGCAGCTCCTTACAATTTCCCGTCATTGGGACGGATGAAGCTACTGCGAATCTTCAGTTGCACGGAGAAAAGGATGTTCTTCCAGACGTTGTCAAGATGCAACTGAGTGACGTCGTCAACTGGCCCTTGACCACTCAAGCGATCAAGAACGCTGGTGGCGTCACTCATGTCTTGGACTTTGGCCCTGCTCTAGGCGCAGCCCCGCTGACCTTCAAGGAATTGGAAGGCTTCGGCATCACCACCGTTGTTCCTACGCCACGCCACAAGCCTTCGGACACCTTGCCTGGACTTGACTACATTTTGTCCACGTCGAGCGATTTCGTGTCCAAGTCGTGGGAAGATTTGTACGGACCCAAGTTGGCCAAGTCGGTGGATGGCAAGACCGTTTTGCACAACAAGTACACTGCGCGCTTGGGTCGTCAGCCAGTCTGGGTCGGTGGTATGACCCCCACGACCAGTTACTACGGTGTTCCCCTCGTCGCTGCTATCACGGAAAGTGGCTACATCGGCGAATTAGCATGCGGTGGTCTTCCTCGTCCAGTCATCTTTGAAGACAAGGTGGCTGACCTCTTGAGCCGCTTGACGCCTGGCAATGGCATCTATCTCAACTTGCTCTACTTGAACGCCAAGCAATGGGCCTTCCAGTTCCCCATGATCAAGAAGATGCGTTTGGATGGCATCCCGATCGAAGGTGTGACTGTGGCTGCAGGTATTCCAACGCCAGAGAAGGCCGATCAAGTACTCACGGAACTTCTCTCGGTGAACATCAAGGTCGTGAGCTTCAAGCCCAGCTCCATCAGCTCGATTCACGACGTGCTCAATATCGCCAAGAAACACCCAGCTGCCACGATTGTCTTGCAATGGACTGGTGGACGCGCCGGTGGTCATCACAGCTGCGAAGACTTCCACACTCCTCTGTTGGCAACGTACGCGGCGATCCGTCGTACGTCGAACGTGATCTTGGTTGTCGGATCTGGCTTTGGATCGGCAGAACAATCGTACCCATACTTGACTGGTGAATGGAGTGTTGCCTTTGGCCAACCCAAGATGCCTTGCGATGGTATTTTGGTCGCTTCTCGCGTGATGGTGGCTAAGGAAGCTGCCACTGCTGAAGCTGTCAAGGATCTCTTGGTGCAAACACGTGGTATTCCCGACGAGTCGACGTGGGAGTCGAGTTATGAAACTTCGGCGGGTGGTGTTGTCACTCTCAAGTCTGAATTGGGTGAAGCCATCCACAAGATTGAAAACCGTGGTGCGTTGTGCTGGCGCGAATTTGACCGCAAGTACTTTTCGCTGCCGATGAAGGAGCAAGAGGCTGCGATCTTGGCGGACAAGGATGCCATTATCGCACGAGTCAATGCTGACTTCCAGAAGCCATACTTTGGTCGCACATTGTCCGGTGAAGTGGTGGACGTCGATGCGATGACGTACTTGGACGTGATCTCGCGCATGATTTCATTAATGTACGTGAGCTCGAGCAAGCGCTGGATCGACGTGACGTTCATGACGCGCGTGTTTGCTTTTCTGCAACGCACCGAACAGCGATTCTTGACCAAGGCAACGACGACGTCCAAGTTGGTGGTTCAATCGGCAAACCAACTCAAGGCCGACCCATTTGCCCTCGTTGACACCTTCAAACAAGCTTACCCAGCAGTAGCCACGACTCTGTTGAGCGTGGAAGATGTCGACTTCTTCTACCACTCGTGCAAGTTTGGAGGCAAGCCAGTCAACTTCATTCCAGTCATTGACAAGGAGTTGATCACTTGGTTCAAGAAGGACTCTCTCTGGTATTCCGAAGACCTCGAAGCCGTTCCTGACCAAGACGCTGGACGCGTCATGATTTTGCAAGGACCTCTCGCTGTGTATCACATCAAGCAAAAGAACGAACCTGTGGGCGACATCCTCAAGGGAATCAGCCAAGGTGTGGTCGATTCGATGGTTGCCAAGTCCTTCGAGCAATACACCACCACTTCGTCGATTCCTCAAGTTGCTGGTTGGGCCAGCTCGACTTTGGCCAACTCGAACGTCGTCTTGTCCAAAGCCATCCAAGAACCAGTGTCGGCGGATGCGTGGTTGGAAGAGTTGGCCGAAGTGGTTTCGACTGGCAACTGGCTTGCGGACTTGATCTTCAGCGACCACCACGTCTCTGGCCGTCAATGGATTGCCAACAACACGCCTCAAATTGTGGCTGCTCGTCCTGGTCAAACCGTGGAAGTGGAGTTTACTGGCGCTGGTGTACCAGTCGCCCTGCGAGTCCATGACGCCAACATCGTCAAGTCCGCGCCAGTGATTGACATTATTAGCAAGAAAAACCATACGATTACTTTGCGTCTCAACATTCAACGCCCAGCAACTCGTGAATGGACCTCTGAAGTTGCCTCTCTTGATCGCGTGTTTGACTACAAGTCTGCCTCGGAATGCTCTACCATCCACGTGAAGAACGATGTGTCGGAAGAAAACGTCAAGACATTTTACGCTCAGCACTGGATTGCTCCTAATGTTGCGGATTGCTCAACCGCCTTGCAAAGCAGCGTGCATGCCACCCACTCTGCCACCTTCACGGTGACGGCTGAAGACATCGCTGAATACAATGCTTCGCTCGGCCTCACTGGACGCACAACTGCTCCAGTAGACTTTAGCACTGTGGCGGGATGGAAGCCATTGATTTCGTCGGTGTTTGCCAAGGAAATCTCTGGCGACTTGTTGCGCTTGGTCCACTTGAGTCACGCGTACACTCTGTTGACCAGTGATGACGGTTCGTTTGCTGCTGGTGATGTGGTTGTGTCCACCGGATTTGTCACGGCCATGCGCAACACGGCGTCTGGCAAGTTGGTGCAAGGCGTTGTGGTTGTGGCCAAGAACGGCGTGGATGTTGTGCGAGTCCAGAGCGAATTCTTGATCCGTGGTCAATTCAAGGACCACGCGCACACGTTCGAAAAGAAGGAAACGTCGCGCGTTGTGCGTTTGGCGGACAAGACAGCCGTGGCTATCCTCAGCGACAAGGCTTGGTTCACTTTGGCCGCGGACCAAACCCTCGCAGCTGGTGCGAGCTACAAGTTTGATCTCAAGAGCTCGTACGTGTATGCCGATGGCCATTCGACGTTGGCATCGTTCGATGTCCAAGGTTCGGTGTACGGTGGCACCAACTTTGACCAACTTGTTGGTACGGTGGCAATCAATGAAACTGGTGTGCCAAAGGACCCCGTGGCATCGTACTTGGACCGCGTGGCTCCTATTGCGACCGAAGGTGCCAAGACACAATGCAACTTGCTTGCCACTCCCGTGACGATTGAGATTCCCGTGTTTGCTGGTGACTACGCCCGTGCCTCGCGTGATTTGAACCCCATCCATCGTTGCGCGTACTCCGCGGCCTTTGCCAACTTGCCTAATGGTCAGCCGATCATGCACGGAATGTGGACGGCCACCAAGGTCCGCAACTTGATGATGGATGTGATGCGTGACCAGTTCCAAGTCACTCAACTCAAATCGTACCATGCCGACTTCAAGGGCATGGTGTACAACGACGAACGACTCTTCTTGCAAGTGACTCAATCTGGCGTCAGTGACGGCTTGATCTTGTTGAATGTGAATGTGGCCAACATCCGTGGAGAGAGCGTGTTTGGCGCGAAGGCCAGTGTGTTTATGCCAAAGACGGCGTTTGTGTTCACTGGTCAAGGTTCGCAACAAGTTGGCATGGGCATGGACTTGTACGCGACGTCACCTGTCGTGCGCAAGATTTGGGACGAAGGTGACCAGCACTTGTCGAACAAGTTTGGCTTTTCTATCTTGGAAATCGTGCGCAAGAACCCGACGAGTTTGACGATTCACTTTGGTGGCAGCCTTGGTATGGCCATCCGTGAAAACTACATGGCTCTTCGTTGCCAAAAGCCTGATTCCTCGTCCCCCACGGGATACAAGACAGTGCCTCTCTTCCCTGAAATCAACTCCATGACGCAAAGCTTCACGTTCAGTGCTCCTGCTGGTCTTTTGTTTGCGACTCAATTCGCGCAGCCTGCCTTGGTGTTGATGGAAAAGGCATTGTACAACGAAGCAAAGTCCCGTGGTGTTGTGCCAAATGACTGCTACTTTGCTGGCCATTCTTTGGGTGAATATGCAGCCTTGAGTTCGTTCGCCGAAATCTTGTCCACATCCAACTTGGCTGAAGTAGTCTTCTTGCGAGGTATGGTCATGCAGAACGCTGTTGAACGCGATGAGCATGGTATGTCGGCTTTTGGTATGGTTGCTGCGAATCCAAGCCGAGTGGGTTCCAAGGCGTTTGACGAGACAACGCTCTTCAAATTGTTGGATGTGATTGAATCTCAATCGAAGAACTTGTGCCAAGTTGTCAACTTTAACGTCCAAGACAGCCAATACGTCGTCGCTGGTGAAATGGTCAACTTGGAAGTCTTGTCTCGCATCATGACAACTGTTCGTGAACAACCCACGACTCTTCAAACGGTTGGCATTGAGGCCCTTGTGGAAGAATCGCTTGTCCTCATTCGCTCCCAAAAGGAAGCCTTGGTGAGCAAGGGCAAGACGTTTGGCTTGAAACGCGGTACCGCAACTATTCCTTTGGTTGGTATCGATGTTCCTTTCCACTCTCGTCAATTGTTGGGAGGTGTGCCTGCTTTCCGTGAGCTCATGCGTCCCATGTTGAAGAAAGAAATCCTGTACGGAAACAAGGCGCTTTTGGAAAACCATTACATTCCCAACTTGGTTGCCAAGCCTTTTAGCACGTCGAAGGAATATGCCCAAGAGATTGTCGACTTGACGGGCAGCCCTGTGCTCACGTCGATTTTGGCAAACTGGGAAGCTACTCCTTTGGACGAGCTTGTGTGGACTCTCGTGATTGAGTTGCTCGCTTACCAATTCGCTTCTCCTGTCCAGTGGATCAAGACCCAGGCCCATCTTTTCAACAACGGTCTTCGTCGCTTCATTGAAATCGGCCCTAGCGCCACATTGACCGGTATGGCTTCTCGTACCCTGCAAAGCGGTCGCTTCCCTGGTGCGAAGTGTGACATTCTCTTTATTACCAAAGATCGTGACACGATTTACTACGAAAATGAATCGGAGAATCCGTCGGCAGTCGACTTTGCTCATGCACAAGCCGCATTGGCTGCCGCTGAGGCTGCCACTGATGAAGTCCCAGAAGAAGCTGAAGCGACTCCTGCTCCTGTCGCCGCTCCTGTTGAAGTGGCTCCTGTCGTTGTTGCTGCCCCAGTGGTCGCTGCTCCTCCTGCCGCTGCACCTGCTGCTGCTGTCACGGATGAACCCGTGAGTGTCAACCACGTGCTCCGTGTCTTCTTGGCACACCGCTTCAAGAAGCAACTGAGTGAAATCGATGACAACGCTACCATTCACGGTCTGGCTGCCGGTAAGTCGGCCGCCCAAAATGAAGTCGTGGGTGAGTTGGAGAAGGAATTCGGTGGAGGTGTCGATCGTGTGCCTGAACTCCCAGTGTCGATTTTGGCCACGTCGTTCAAGTCGTACAAGCAATTCGGTCCTGTCTTCACGACATTGACCACGGACTTTGTCCGCAAGCAACTCCCTGGTGGCTTCAACATTTCGCAAGTCAAGAGCTATTTGTCGTCTGAGTTTGGCCTTGGCGCTGGTCGCACGGACAGTGTCTTGATGCACTCGCTCTTGTTCCCACCTGCTTCCCGACATGCCAACGAAGCCGTCGCCAAGTCGTGGTTGGACACGGTGGTGGCTGACTACGCCAAGTTTGCCGGTGTGTCGATTTCCAAGGGAGGTGCCGGTCAAGCTGTTGGAGGTGGCATGCCGATGATGATGCAGTCGTTTGCTGCCGCAGCTCCTGTCGAAAACGTACCTGATGTGGACATTACTGCTGCGTATGGTTTGAAGGCGTTCTTGGCCCACAAGTTCAAGAAGAAGTTCTCGGAGATCACGGACAACACGAGTGTGCACGAGTTGGCGGCCGGCAAATCGGCTGTGCAAAACGAAGTGGTGGGTGAGTTGGAAGCCGAATTTGGCGGAGGTGTTGACGGAGTGGCTGAGACCAAGTTGGGTGACTTGGCTCCCAAGTTTGCCGCGTACAACAAGCCTGGCAAGTACTTCACGTCGACAGTTGCCAAGATGTTGAGTGCCAAGTTGCCTGGTGGCTTTTCGGCGTCTCAATTGCGCGCATATATGGCTCAAGAGCGCTGCTTGGGTCCAAAGCGTATTGAAATCGCTTTGATCCATTCGTTGGTGAATGCTCCCGACGCCCGATTTGCCACCGAAGCCGATGCCAAGACGTGGATCAACTCGGTGATCGACGAGTATGGCTCGGTGTCCTCGGTCACGATTCCATATGCCTCGAAGGCTGGTGGTGCTGTCAGCGCTGGTGTCCCCATGATGGGAGGTGGTGGCGGTGTCTCGTCGGCTGCATTGGATGCCTTGAAGGCTCAAATGCATACGATGATGCGCGAACAAGTGAACGCATACCACGCGTTCATGAAGTTTGATCCATTGGCTACACTGAAGAAGACGAATGCGGACGAAGTTGCTCGCCGTGAATTGGAGAAACAAGTCGACTTGTGGGTGTCTGAACATGGCGAATTTTATGAAAAGGGTATTCAAGCCAAGTTTGATTCCAACAAGATTCGCATCTACGACAGTTCTTGGAACTGGGTCATGCAAGATGCCTTAGAATTGTATTTCCGCACTTTGTCCAATGCCCAAGGTGGATCTGAAGGTGCTGGAGTTTTCGATCGTGAATCTCATTTGTCTCAAATGTCTGCATTCCTTAACGCCGATGTGTCCCAATTGAACAAGATTGGCGAACCTCAAAATTGGTTCAAACCGTTCTTGTGCAATCGCGCTACTCCTGAGCTTCTTGCTGCCACTGAGTTTTTCCTTTCCCGTCAACAAGCTAGTGGCAACCTCGAGTTCGCTCAATCCATCCAGCTATTGAACGAAGAAGTCGAAAAGTGGATGGAACGCGATCCAGTCCATGTGCAACTGCTTCAACCATTCCGTCCTGACGTCACTGTCGAAGCCAACGGCACCATAGTTTACAAAGAAGTTCCTCGTGGCGCTAACTCTGTTGACTATGTCGATGAATTGTCGCGAGGAGTGGCCTACCGCCCGGATGACCACAAGGTCATCTCTCCAAAGAGTGGTCACTCGTCGGTGAGCTTGGTGCGCGGTATGGAAACTGCTGAATACGACGAAGGCCATGAAAGCGACCACCACAGCGTCAGCAGCGAACCCGTCCGAAAGCGAGTAGTCAAGCGCAGCACTCGTGTGCACGGCTCAAAGCTATGGGGATTGAAAGCAGTTACCCGCCGCGTCAAGCGCTCCAAGTCGACAGCTGAGAACCAACATGCGCTTCCATACGTGCATATCCGCAAGAACGATGAGCGCGACCCAACTCTTCGTGTGTTGGATGAAAACATGACCAAGGAGCTCCTTTTGAGTATGCACGAAATTGCTACGGGTGGTGTGTCCTTCGTCGGCAAGAACGCGTTGGTCACTGGTTGTGGTCGTGACTCGATTGCCAGTGAAGTCGTCAAGGCTTTGCTGGAAGGCGGCGCTACTGTCATCTGTACGACAAGCAGCTTCTCGTCCAAGTCCACCAAGTTCTTCCGCAGCATGTACGAAAACCATGGCGCTCGTGGCTCCAAGTTGATCTTGTTCCCTTTCAACCAAGCGTCGTCCAAGGACTGTGGTGCTCTTGTGGCTCACATCTACGAGCAACTGAACTTGGACTTGGACTTCGTCATCCCGTTCGGTGCAATTTCAGTGGTTGGCCCAACGCTGTCGGACATTGACTCCAAGTCGGAATTGGCTCATCGCATCATGTTGACCAACACATACCGCATTTTGGGTAAGATCATCGACTACAAGCGTGCCAAGAACATTCGCACCCGTCCTTGCTTGGCCATGTTGCCTCTGTCGCCAAACCACGGTACGATGGGTGGTGATGGTTTGTACGCCGAAGCGAAGTTGGGCCTTGAAGCGCTCATGAACAAGTGGCATTCCGAAGGTTGGGCGCATTACCTCAGCATCGGTGGAGCTGTCATCGGCTGGACGCGTGGTACTGGTTTGATGGCTGGCAACAACATTGTGTCTGCTGGTATCGAGAAGCTTGGTGTCCGCACGTTCAGCCAAGTTGAAATGGCCTTCAACTTGACCTCGATCTTGCATCCTCGCATGGTCGCAGCTGCTGCCAAGTCGCCTTTGTGGGTCGACTTGGGTGGTGGCATGGCTCAATTGCACGACTTGAAGGTCCAGACGGACAATATTCGCGCTGCGATCACGGAAGAGTCCAAGATTCGTCGTGCGAGTGTCGAAGATCGCAAGAAGGACTCCATGACAGACGTCGTCGATGCTGAAAAGCCAGTGTTGAACCGCGCCAACATGTACAAGTACTACTCGCAATTCCCTCAATTGCCAGCTTCCTCTGATCTCGCAAGTTTGGGAAAGAACTACCGTGGTTTGATCAACCTGGACAAGACCGTGGTTGTGGTTGGTTTCGGTGAAGTTGGCCCATGGGGTAACTCGCGTACTCGATGGGAAATGGAGTCGTACGGCAAGTTCTCTTTGGAAGGTTGCATTGAGTTAGCCTGGATCTTGGGCTACATCAAGTACCACAACGGTCCTCTCAAATCTGGTGAACACTACATTGGTTGGGTGGATGCTAAGACGCAAGACCCTGTCGCTGACACGCAAGTCAAGTCGTTGTACGAAGAAAACATCCTCAAGCACTCTGGTATTCGTTTGGTTGAGCCCGAATTGTTTGAAGGCTACGACCCCAAGAACAAGATGATTTTGCAACAAGTGGCCGTGGACAAGAACATGCGTCCTATTGAAGTTGCTAGCCGTGAAGAAGGCTTGGAATACCAAAAAGAACTCGGCGAAGACAACTGTGACGTCTTTGAGCAAGATGGTACATGGATGATTCGCTTGCGTCAAGGCGCTGTTCTGTCGATTCCAAAGAATTTGCACTTCAACCGTTGGGTAGCTGGCCAAATTCCAACTGGTTGGGACGCCAAGCGCTACGGTATTCCAGCTGACATTGCTGAAGCAGTCGATCCTCTCACGTTGTACACGCTTGTATCGACTGTCGAAGCATTGATTTCGGCTGGTATCACTGATCCTTACGAGTTCTACCAATACGTCCATGTTTCTGAAGTTGGTAACACTTCAGGTTCTGGTATGGGTGGTATGCGCTCATTGCGCCGCATTTACTATGATCGCCCCACTGGCATGAACATCCCCAGCGATACTCTTCAAGAAACTTTTATCAACACCATGGCTGCCTGGGTGAACATGCTTCTCTTGTCGTCCTCTGGTCCCATCAAGACTCCTGTGGGTGCCTGCGCCACCGCAGCTGAATCTGTGGATATTGGTGTTGAAACCATCATGAGTGGCAAGGCCCGTGTGGTCATTGTGGGTGGCTTTGATGACTTCTGTGAGGTTGGCGCTTATGAATTCGCTCAAATGAAGGCGACCAGTGATTCGGAAAAGGAAACCTCCATGGGCCGCGACCCACGTGAAATGTGCCGTCCTTGCACGGACACTCGTGGTGGCTTCATGGAAGCTCAAGGTGCTGGTATTCAAATATTGATGGATGCCACTTTGGCTTTGGACATGGGTGTGCCAATCTACGGTATTGTTGGTGTCTCCAACACCGCTACAGATAAGAATGGACGCTCCGTTCCTGCTCCCGGCAAGGGTGTGTCGACCACTGCTCGTGAATACGGTAACAGCGACATGCGCGATGCTTTGCTCGATCCTGCCTTCCGTCGCGAGCAATTCGATGATGAAGTCGAAGCCATTGAATTCTGGAAAGCTCGTCAACTCAAGTCAATTGCTGCTGGTACTCAAACTCGCTACACTGTCGAAATGGTGGAAGAAATTGCTACCAAGAAGCTCAAGCAAGCGCAACTCTCTTGGGGTCACGATTACTTCAAGGGCAATGCCGGCATTTCTCCTCTCCGTGGTGCTTTGAACATGTGGGGATTGACCGTCGATGATATTGCCGTCGCAAGTTTCCATGGTACGGGCACCAACGCCAACGACAAGAACGAGAGTGAAATCACTCAACGTCAACTCGAACATTTGGGCCGCTCGGCGGGTAATCCTATCATGGTGGTGTGTCAAAAGTACTTGACTGGTCACCCCAAGGCCGCTGCTGCTGCATGGATGATGAATGGTTTGCTCCAAGTGATGCAAACTGGCATCGTTCCAGGTAACGCAAACAACGACAACACTGCTCCCGAGCTGCATAAGTTTGATCTGTTGGTGTATCCTAACCGCAGTATCCAGACGGATGGCGTGAAGGCAGCACTGTTGAAGAGTTTCGGCTTTGGTCAAGCTGGTGCTGAAGTGTTGCTCATTCATCCTGACTACCTCTTGGCGGCTCTCACTCCTTCGCAGTATGAAGCCTACGTCGCGAAACGAGCCAAGCGTTCGAATGGTACCCACAAGTATTTGCAAAACGTCTTGTCTGGCAAGCATACGTTCGTCCAAGTCAAAGACCATGCGCCATACACGCCCGAGAACGAAATGAACGTCTACCTCAACCCTCTCGCTCGCGCCAGCTACAACTCCAAGGAGAAGACGTGGACGTTTGGTGATGTCTCGTCGGCCAAGTCTGCTGTGAAGGCCGCACCATCTGTATCCTCCTCTGCGGCAGCACCCAATGTTGCTGAATTGCCCAAGAAGATGCTGGAAACTTCCCTCCAACAATCGGGATCGCAACTCATCTTGTCTGCCGGTCAAGGCCTTGGCATTGACGTCGAACCCGTCGCCACGTTTGCCGACTTTGCCACGAAGCAAGTGTTTATCCAACGCAACTTCACCGCAAGCGAAATCGCCTACTGCGAAGCCTCAGCGAGTCCTGCGTCTTCGTTTGCGGGTCGCTGGGCCGCGAAGGAAGCCGTGATCAAGGCTATCTGCAGCGCCAACCCGTCCGCCTCCATCACCCAAGGCGCGGACGCTCCATTGATCGACATCGAAGTTGGCAAAGCCACGTCTGGTTCGCCCATGGTCACTTTGACGGGCAAGGCTCTTGAAGCTTTCCAAGTGTCGAATTTGTCGAGCATCAAGTTGTCGATCTCACACTCCGGTGACTACGCGGTGGCGCAGGCGCTGGTGTTGTAGATTCATGTATAGAAGAAGCAAGACTCGGGCGATTGCAAGATGACACGGTTGGTCCCCGGATATTCCAGCAGCTCCACGAAGGCTTGCTCGTTGCATATTGTTTGTACGTGGCATCGAAAGAGAGGTCTTGGACTGGTCCTCCAACTCTATCTCTGCAGTTGTCACTCCTCTAAAACTCTAATTTAAGTATATCCCATTGGAATGCAACTTTGAACTCGCGGCGCAAACACCTGACAGGTTGACACAAACTTTTCAAGTATCTCAAGAGAAGTGCGTGCTGAGAAGGCGATGCGCCAGGCTGAGCAAGCTTGACATATCTTCTCCTGCGAGTCGAATGAATCTCTTTATCGCATTTTCCCAAAAGTTCCTCCAAGATTTTGGCGCCATGGACCTGCCTTAGTATTCGACTAGAACTTGCATGTCTGTCCTAAGTGAATCGCTAATACCATGTAGTACGCGGAGATTTCAGTGCATTTTAACCCAAGGTTCACACTGCCACGCGTCATTGGTCCTTCCTTACATGGACATCGTGAAAAAGCCGCTTCTTTATCGGGCTGTTCGTCTCACTCGCCATTACAGTCGTGGCCGATCCTTCGACTATTTCTTCGAGTCGGCGCCGTCGCCTTCCATCTGGCATTGGCTGGGCACATTGATCCTCTGGCAGGGAAAGGCCCAAGTACACTTGTACGTTCATGTATGTACGAAATATCCGACAAGTCGACTCGAGTCTTCATACAACTTGTACGGCCATTACGCCACTTTGACGTTGTGGACAATGGAGCACTGTCTCGACTCAGCGCGACAGCCACGATATATCGAACCATCTTTCGAATGTGCATTTAGCATTGGAGACTTTCAGCTAAACTGAGCTTTTCATGAAGTTTGACTTGGCTTCTAGCGTGCATCGCGCATGTATAGCGACGCGACCAGCCTTGGCATCCTTCGTACCCACAAGCGTGTCATTCAGTTTGTCCCATTGTCGTCAACCACCCAGCGAATATCGCCCTCGACCTCCGAAACTCCATGTGGCCTTTGCCGCATTTGGTATGGTTTCGTCAATGTTTATTCAAACTTTATACTCCTTGCCGACGAGTTGGTGCGCCATGAACTCTCGAAGATCGAGATTCAAACGCCAAAGACGATCCCATATTGAATACGTAGCCGACCGCGGTGTTTCTCGAGGCGGAACGTGCTTTCCACGCTCGAAAACAAGACACACTCGCAGGAAGCATGATGGCGAAATGGATAATTTTGGTCTGCTCGTTGCCTTTTTAGTGTTATTTGTCCCAGAATGACAACATGTTCAATTTTCAGAATGCACTCGATGAACAGGAGCTCCGAGCAGCTGGTCAACTAATCGAAGAACGGTCTAACCGATAAGGTGGTCTAGCCGTCGATCGATTATGGTTGTCATGGTCTGCTGCTTGCCATTGCCTCATAATTCATTCGCCCGCGCGGACGTCATCTGCCGCTCTAGTCGTCTGGTTGTCGTTGTTCCTGTCGTTTTTGTCTTTCTTCCGTTATCCTCGATGGACCTCCTCGCGTGCCACGAAGTCCTCACCCCTGCGTCGGTCCACACGCAAGAAACTTTCTACGCGGATGTCGATGACATCCTAGCCAATTTGTATGTGCGCGAACGTCGCAACTTGCCGCTGTCGGACTATGTTGTGCGAGTGCAGACCCACGGCATGAAGCGCTCGTGGCGCAGCCAAGTCTACGACTGGCTTGTCTCGATTGCCAACACGGCCGACTTTGAGCCATTGACTGTCGCGCTCGCGATCAACTACTTGGACCGGTATCTCTCCGTGGTTTCGATCAAACAGAGCGAGCTCGAACTGCTTGCGCTTGTCTGCATGCTCTGCGCTTCCAAGTTTAACGAGAAGGATTGCTTGAGCGTAGCAGAAGTTGGGCAAATGGTCGACAGCAAGTACACAGCTAGCCAAGTAGCAACAGTCGAGCGCGCGCTCATGAAAACGCTTGGATGGAACCTTCACGTGATTGTCCCTCAGCATTTCCTTGACAGCTGGATCGCGCTCATGGATCCTTCCAGTGCCGCTGAAGTCTCGGCGCTTTGCGCCAAGATGCTCCCAAAAGTTTCCCGGGACATGACCAGCCTCAAGTTTGCCCCGTCTGAAATCGCCTACAGCGTTCTGTCGTTGGCGTTACAACAGCTCCAGCTATCGGCATCCACGCCAACCTATGCCGGGACAAGCGATCGTTTGGTCGAGTGCGAAGAAATCGTTGAAGTCATCTTGCAAGGCAAAGCCAGCAACGGCGCTCAGCGACCCAAGCCCTCCAAACGGGCTGCTAGTCCAACAAACGTCGAGGATTTCGACGCCGCCGCTAGCACAGCGCGACAACGTCCGCGCCGAGCCTCCTCTTAAGTTAATAGGTAGACCATGTAATATAGTAATTATAAGCTTCATCGCCCCTTCCCCCGCGCGGGGAGCACCCAAGACGTCAGAGCCTCAATAATGCATCCACTGGATAGTCGTCTTCAGCTGCGATGTCAGAACGTGCTCCTTCTCCACGCTCTGGCGGACGACCACTTGGTCCAATCGAAAGTTTTCGCGCGGTTTCTCGTTCAATCCTTAGGCAGCATGTCAGTCTCTGGTTGATGTTGCGATCTGGTTCTTACAGTACGGTCGGGTTCGTCACATCTTTTGATAGCGTCGCAAGAACGCCAACTTCAGACACTTGGCATCTCCTCGTCATTGGCCATAAGTTCTTTCATGCAATGCTTCCATTGAAAGAGATAGACTCTTTATCGCGACATCGAGAAACCGATCCCCGCGGGAAAATCCGCGCCTTCCGCATCACGTCCAGCGATTCATTTCATGTCCAATGGCATAACTTCGCGGCATTTTGTAGAGTTGACGTTCATGCCGTCTGTGATAATGGGAGTCCAGCATCTTGCGGTATGGAACGATGAGGCTCTTGGCGCATTCACGATGGTTTCCTCTTCATGAAGAATGGTAGCTAGCAATCCAAGTCGGGCTTTAAAGGAAGATGACGAAATGTGCCATCCCCAGGACAACTCGGAGTGACACTACAATCCGGCATGGGCAATGTTTCACGAGTGTGGCGACAGAAATCACTGCACTGCTATCAACTCGTGCCATACAAAGGCCATCAAAAGGAACTCTAGTTCGCCTTCAACCATCCTCAGGCGCTCTTGCATCGAACGAGTGTCCAAGAGCTGACGTGGGACAACTCACTTGATTGCTTCTGGCTGCCATGTGGCAATGTCGGGAATATCATGGCCAGGAAAATCTTCAAGTCGCATCTGCGACCTGCGCCGCCATACCTAGCTGAAGAAAGATGCACCAAATGCATGCAAACTTTTCCTCCGACTTGTTTGGCTGAATTCTCGAGTGCACATGACAATTCGGAACTACAGACGAATTTGCACGTTCTCCTCGTTCGTTCGCATTCGACAGCAAAGATGTTGGATATGTGCTGCATCCTCTTCAGATTTATCGTTTCTCCATGGCCAGCATCTAATTTTTCACCTCCATCTTGCCTCTATACCTTGCATGTCCGCAGAGTCCAACGGCGGTGTCGACGCCAAATTTTTCGTTGCCAAAACAGACGAACTGCACTTTGCTGCACTTGACTATGGAAAATTTATGTCAGTTCAAAACTGCACCTTTTGTCCGTACATACAAAAACCAAGATAAACATGAAAGGTCCGAAGAAAAAAAGGTGTAACACATCTTCGAAAAGTTTCCAAATCTCGACTTGCCGTCAAGACGCGCGATGGGTCTTATCGGCAAATGCTGCTGCCTCTCGATGCTGCTGAGCAAGCTTCTGTGCCTCGCATGCACGTTTGGACCGCTTATCTTCATGTATCTTCTTTACGTCTTTTACATCAAGCCATGGGGCGAACAACAAGTCAAGAATCTCACCAACGGCGTCAGTCTCGCCAGCGCGTCGGTTAATTGCTCGGGCTGCGTTGTCGGCGTCAATACGCAGTTTCCGACGACGACTACAGGTGTGCTCCACTTTATGGACACGAACGGAGGCACTGCCTCCACTGTGATGGTATGGTTTTTACGGTCGGCAGGTTCATTGAGCTGTCGTCTTTAGGTGGGAACATCTATCGTCGCTACGATCGCAGCTATTTTTGCAGGCACTGCTGTCGGTGGAGCTGCTGCTGACCTGGGAAGTTCTGGTAGCATGGGCTCTGGCGTATACGAAATGATGGGCATTATTGAACAAGCACAATTTGTCGGCCTCCTTGGACAGCTCGCAACATCGGGTGTACCGACGTTTTTCCAGCAATTTACCAAAGACTTGTCATGGGTCAATTTTAACATCGCCAAGCTTGCCAACTCAGATCCAGCCCCAACGCGCAAGCTGCTCAACCTCCTCGAGGCCCAACATCAGCAGACGGGTGTCGAGCGATATGCAACCATGGTCGGCGTCCTCCCCGAAGACCTGTTTTACTATTCACTTCTTGCAATTGCTGTTGTGTTTGGTGCCGTCTTGGTTCTTTACATTGTTGGTTCCCTTGTCATGTCTGGTTGTGCCAAGAAGGGCGAGAATCCATGGCGGGTGTACTTCCGAAAAGTCATTTGGGCCTACATATTGGTCTTGTTGCTTTCACTCTACATCGTCTCGATGACCGGCTCGTACCGTGCCTATTACACCTTCAACAAAGGCACGAGCGGCGCTGGCTCTGCAGCCGTTGTCATCCTCCTTGCCTTGATTGGTGTTACTCTCGTTTACGGGGTTGTGATTATTGCCACCCATCCTTCAGAGTGGTCTGACTTGGGCACTTATGAGCATGAACAACGACCCTTCAATGCCAAATACGGTCCTTACTACGAAGAATTCAATGCTGACAATCGATACTTTTTTGTCCCCAAGGTCATCCTCTCTGTGGCCACAGGCATCATAGTTGGTGTTGTACAAAATCCATCGTGGCAGCTTGGGCTATTGATTGGAGCCAACCTTTTGTTTCTTTTGGCCTTAATCATTCGTGAGCCCTTCCTTCTGCGATTTCTCTTTTACATTGGCGTCCTCTCGACGTTTCTCAAAGTCGCTCTGCTCATCTTGATGGCTGTCATGCTCCGTGACGATGTCTTTCCCCAGAAAGTTCGGGACAACGTTGCCTACGTGATTGTGGGCGTGAATTTAGCAGTTTTTGCGCTCTTGGTCATACGCCAACTATACATCACGGTTCGCAAAATCATTATGTCCAGAGCAGCGAAGAAGAAGAACCCAGACCAGAGAGCGGATTTCACCAACAACGACTCGTCTCCAACACGTACTCCCCACAGTCCACAACCCAAAAGCCACTTTCATGATATGGAACAAGGACGAGCTCAAAATTCAATTCCAGTGCGTGAACCAATGTACGCGCAAAACAATTTGCAGACTGCAGTGGATAATCAGTCGAATTTGAACGCGGGCTCCTCTAACTTTGGCAGCCACAACCCAAATAGCATTTCCCCGCGGAATCCAGAGATACCATCGAGTCAGGCCGCATCTGCCAACAGCAGGTCTGCCTCCTCAACGCCAAACCCAAATGCCTCGCAAGAAAATGGATTTGTTGTTGCTCCCAATTCAAAATCTGTCGCTGGTCGCCAGGTGGATGAAATGAAATATACCCCAGATCAAAGGATCAGCTCCGCGGATCCGCGAACGGAACGTCTTAAGTCTGCTCCGATTGTTCAAAAATCAGCGCCACAACAAGCAATGTTTCAAACTTCAGCCCCCCCATCCGGCACACAAAGTCAGGCAAATGCCGCTCTAGCTACTGGAGCTGCAGGTTTGGCCGGGGCTGCTCTCCTCGCCGCTGCAGCCAAATCCAAGCCTCCTCCACATTTTGATGACAAAGAATACGATCTTGACAGTGAGCTATCTTTACATGTGAACGAAGCGAACGATTTCAAAGCTCAGACGCCATATACGGCTGACAAATTCCAGCACCGAAACTCTGGCGATTCCTATGGCTCTTCTCAATCGTTTGGCTCGTTTGGTGGACGCGCCAACCGACCTGGCTCTCAACTTAGCGACAGTTTGTCGCTGTATTCATCTCACGATGCATCGAACGACAGCTTTTCTCATCCAGGCCGTGGTTCTATCCCCAATCAAGGCCAAACGACCTACAATACATCTTTCGGGTCTGTTGGGTCAGATTCTTATCAATACGACGCAAACTCGTCATTTTCCGCGCCATTTCGAGCTCATTACAACACCAACAACAGCTTTCAGTCGTACCAAAGTGCCCACTTTTCCGACAACTCTATGACACAAGGGCGCCCTGTTGCTACGAACGACAGTTTTGTATCCCTTCCCTATTCAGAGGGCTCGAGCATGGCTGGTCAGTCGGGCATTTTCGACTCCCTCGCGGCCAAGTACTTAATTGGCTTGGACAAAGACGATGAAGTTGGGCAGTTGACACGAAGCTCGTCTGCCGTCCCGATTCTTGAACGCAAGCCGACGAAACCACTGCCTCTAAAACGCTCGCGTAGCGTTGGCGACAATCTCAAGAACGATCTAGTCGAGAAAAAACAAGCTTACAAGCCAAAACGACATTCAGATTCCGACTTGGTATGCGCGGTTGACGACGCGAAACGTCAATCAGTTTACTTGCGCTACATTGCCAACGACGAAGCCCACTCCTTCATGGACTCGGAAGATGAGATTGATCTTTAAGTGATTAACATCGTATTTATTTCAATGATTGAAGCCATCAACACGCACCATGATCGAAATGTACGCTGTTAGCATTAACTTAGTCTATGAAATGATGCAATTGCTGTCGCAGAGGACACAAAATACACTGGAAGCAGTTGCAGAGGGATGCGCGAATATCCGGGGACCAGCCGTGTCATCTTGCAATCGCCCGAGTCTTGCTTCTTCTATACATGAATCTACAACACCAGCGCCTGCGCCACCGCGTAGTCACCGGAGTGTGAGATCGACAACTTGATGCTCGACAAATTCGACACTTGGAAAGCTTCAAGAGCCTTGCCCGTCAAAGTGACCATGGGCGAACCAGACGTGGCTTTGCCAACTTCGATATCGATCAATGGAGCGTCCGCGCCTTGGGTGATGGAGGCGGACGGGTTGGCGCTGCAGATAGCCTTGATCACGGCTTCCTTCGCGGCCCAGCGACCCGCAAACGAAGACGCAGGACTCGCTGAGGCTTCGCAGTAGGCGATTTCGCTTGCGGTGAAGTTGCGTTGGATAAACACTTGCTTCGTGGCAAAGTCGGCAAACGTGGCGACGGGTTCGACGTCAATGCCAAGGCCTTGACCGGCAGACAAGATGAGTTGCGATCCCGATTGTTGGAGGGAAGTTTCCAGCATCTTCTTGGGCAATTCAGCAACATTGGGTGCTGCCGCAGAGGAGGATACAGATGGTGCGGCCTTCACAGCAGACTTGGCCGACGAGACATCACCAAACGTCCACGTCTTCTCCTTGGAGTTGTAGCTGGCGCGAGCGAGAGGGTTGAGGTAGACGTTCATTTCGTTCTCGGGCGTGTATGGCGCATGGTCTTTGACTTGGACGAACGTGTGCTTGCCGGACAAAACATTTTGCATGTACTTGTGCGTACCACCGAGACGTTTGTTGCGCTTGGCTTGGTAGGCTTCATACTCGGATGTAGAAAGGGCGGCCAAGAGATAATTGGGATGAATGACGAGGATTTCACCACCAGCTTGTCCAAAGCCGAAACTCTTCATCAATCCAGCTTTGATTCCATCGGTTTGGATGTTGCGATTGGGGTACACCAGCAAATCAAACTTTTGAAGCTCAGGAGCGGTGTTGTCGTTGTTAGCATTTCCAGGGACAATGCCGCTTTGCATGCTTTGCAGCAGACCGTTCAACATCCAAGCAGCAGCACCACCCTTGGAGTGTCCAGTCAAGTACTTTTGGCAGACAACCATGACAGGATTACCCGCTGAGCGGCCCAAATGTTCGAGCTGACGCTGCGTGAGTTCACTCTCGTTCTTGTCGTTGGCGTTGGTGCCCGTACCGTGGAAACTTGCAACACCAATGTCATCAATCGTCAATCCCCAAATATTGAGCGCACCGCGAAGTGGCGCAATACCAGCGTTGCCCTTGAAATATTCATGACCCCAGTGGAATTGAGCTTGCTTGAACTTCTTGACGGCCACTTCTTCAACCATATCAGCCGTGTACCGCGTTTGAGTGCCATTGGCGATGGCTTTGAGTTGTCGGGCCTTCCAGAACTCGATGGCTTCAACCTCTTCTTCAAAGAGTTCTCGACGGAAGGCAGGATCGAGCAATGCATCGCGCATATCTCTGTTGCCATTGACATGTTCGCGAGCAGTTGTCGACACACCCTTGCCTGGTGCCGGAACGGAGCGACCGTTCTTGTCCGTGGCAGTGTTCGAGCAGCCGACGATACCGTAAATAGGCACACCCATTTCAATTGCCAAGGCTGCATCCATCAGCACTTGGATACCCGAACCTTGAGCTTCCATGAAGCCGCCACGCGTATCCGTGCACGGACGGCACATTTCACGAGGGTCGCGACCCATTCCCTCTTCTTTCTCGGAATCACTGGTAGCCTTCATTTGGGCAAATTCGTAAGAGCCAACCTCGCAGAAGTCATCGCAACCACCAACTATAATGACACGAGCCTTGCCACTCAAGATGGTTTCGACACCAATGTCAACGGATTCGGCAGCAGTAGCACAAGCGCCAACAGGAGTCTTAATTGGGCCAGACGATGAAAGCAGCAACATGTTCACCCAAGCAGCCATACTGTTGATGAAGCATTCTTGCAACGAATCGCTTGGGATATTGATACCAATGGCCCGATCGTGGTAGATACGGCGAAGAGAGCGCATCCCTCCCATACCAGAGCCAGAAGAGTTACCGACTTCGGACACGTGGACGTACTGGTAGAACTCGTAAGGATCAGTGATACCAGCCGAAATCAAAGCTTCGGCAGTCGAAACCAGAGTGAATAAGGTGATGGGGTCAACCGCTTCGGCAATGTCGGCTGGAATACCATATCGCTTGGCGTCCCAACCAGTTGGAATTTGGCCAGCTACCCAGCGGTTGAAGTGCAAATTCTTTGGAATCGACAGAACAGCGCCTTGACGCAAGCGAATCATCCATGTGCCATCTTGCTCAAAGACGTCACAGTTGTCTTCGCCGAGTTCTTTCTGGTATTCTAAACCTTCTTCACGGCTAGCAACTTCAATAGGACGCATGTTCTTGTCCACGGCCACTTGTTGCAAAATCATCTTGTTCTTGGGGTCGTAGCCTTCAAACAATTCGGGCTCAACCAAACGAATACCAGAGTGCTTGAGGATGTTTTCTTCGTACAACGACTTGACTTGCGTGTCAGCGACAGGGTCTTGCGTCTTAGCATCCACCCAACCAATGTAGTGTTCACCAGATTTGAGAGGACCGTTGTGGTACTTGATGTAGCCCAAGATCCAGGCTAACTCAATGCAACCTTCCAAAGAGAACTTGCCGTACGACTCCATTTCCCATCGAGTACGCGAGTTACCCCATGGGCCAACTTCACCGAAACCAACCACAACCACGGTCTTGTCCAGGTTGATCAAACCACGGTAGTTCTTTCCCAAACTTGCGAGATCAGAGGAAGCTGGCAATTGAGGGAATTGCGAGTAGTACTTGTACATGTTGGCGCGGTTCAACACTGGCTTTTCAGCATCGACGACGTCTGTCATGGAGTCCTTCTTGCGATCTTCGACACTCGCACGACGAATCTTGGACTCTTCCGTGATCGCAGCGCGAATATTGTCCGTCTGGACCTTCAAGTCGTGCAATTGAGCCATGCCACCACCCAAGTCGACCCACAAAGGCGACTTGGCAGCAGCTGCGACCATGCGAGGATGCAAGATCGAGGTCAAGTTGAAGGCCATTTCAACTTGGCTGAACGTGCGGACACCAAGCTTCTCGATACCAGCAGACACAATGTTGTTGCCAGCCATCAAACCAGTACCACGCGTCCAGCCGATGACAGCTCCACCGATGCTGAGGTAATGCGCCCAACCTTCGGAATGCCACTTGTTCATGAGCGCTTCAAGGCCCAACTTCGCTTCGGCGTACAAACCATCACCACCCATCGTACCGTGGTTTGGCGACAGAGGCAACATGGCCAAGCAAGGACGGGTGCGAATGTTCTTGGCACGCTTGTAGTCGATGATCTTACCCAAAATGCGGTATGTGTTGGTCAACATGATGCGATGAGCCAATTCCGACTTGGAGTCAATGTCCGACAGCGTTGGGCCAACCACTGAAATTGCACCGAACGGGATGACGAAGTCCAAATCCAAGTTCAGTTGCTCGTAGATGTGAGCCACAAGAGCACCACAGTCCTTGGACGACGCTTGGTTGAAAGGGAACAAGATCAACTTGGAGCCACGAGCGCCATGGTTTTCGTACATGCTGCGGAAGAACTTGGTGGACTTGGACGAGAAGCTGCTTGTCGTACAGATGACAGTAGCGCCGCCTTCCAGCAAAGCCTTGACGACTTCACTGGCAATCGAGTCACGACCACAACCAGTGACCAACGCGTTCTTGCCGACGAAGGACACACCACCCGTAGCAATTTCGTGCATACTCAACAGGAGTTCTTTGGTTAGCCCTTCGTCCAAGACACGGAGAGTTGGGTCCCGTTCATCGTTCTTGCGTACGTGCACATAGGGCAATGTGGTGAAGGATTCGCCAAAGGACTTAGCGCGTTTGGCCTTGCGCAAGACTGCCTTGAGGCCATACAATTTAGAGCCATTTGCTCGTGCTCCACGTCGGACAGCACGTCGACGTTGAGTAGGCTCACTGTTTACGCTGTTGGCATCTCCGCTATCTGCACCATCGTCCGTCAAGTCAGCTGATTCGATACCACGGATCAAGCTTACAGCCGAGTGACCGCTCTTTGGTGAAACCACCTTGAAGTCATCCGAGCGGTAATGGAAGCCACGGGAGAGCTCCTCGACGTAGTCGACCGAAGTGGCCCCGCGAAGAACCTCCTTGTACGAGATAGTACCGTTTGCCTCAATAGTGACATGAGGTTGATATGGCTGGAGCAATTGGACATGAACAGGGTCTCGCTCCATCCATTTTTCGACTTCGTCGTTGAGGAGTTGGATGGCTTGGGCAAAGTCAGAGTTTCCATTTGCTTGCTGACGAGCGATGAAGAATTCCGTCGCCGCCAAAAGCTCGGGAGTCGCACGGTTACACAAGAAAGGACGGTACCAAGTTTCAGGTTCACCGATTGATGCGAGGTCCGTCAAGTCAGTGTTGAGGAAAGCAGACATCTGGGAGAGGTGAGAATCGCGGTCGAAGACACCGATCTCTTCCGATTCGCCTTGGGCATTTGCGTACGTGCGGTAGTACAAGTCCAAGGCGTCTTGCATCACCCAGTTCCAGTAGCTGCAATAAATGCGAATCTTCTTGGCGTCAAACTTGGGTTGGATGCCCTTCTCGTAATGGTCGCCATGTTCAGACACCCACAAGTCAATTTGCTTTTCCAACTCACGGCGAGCAACTTCGTCCGCATTCGTCTTCTTCAGTGTAGCCAATGGATCAAACTTCATGAACGCGTGGTATGCGTTCACTTGTTCGCGCATCATCGTATGCATTTGAGTCTTCAAGGCGTCCAATGCAGCCGACGAGACACCGCCACCACCTCCCATCATTGGGACACCAGCGCTGACAGCACCACCAGCCTTCGAGGCATATGGAATCGTGACCGAGGACACCGAGCCATACTCGTCGATCACCGAGTTGATCCACGTCTTGGCATCGGCTTCGGTGGCAAATCGGGCGTCGGGAGCATTCACCAACGAATGGATCAAAGCGATTTCAATACGCTTTGGACCCAAGCAGCGCTCTTGAGCCATATATGCGCGCAATTGAGACGCCGAAAAGCCACCAGGCAACTTGGCACTCAACATCTTGGCAACTGTCGACGTGAAGTACTTGCCAGGCTTGTTGTACGCGGCAAACTTGGGAGCCAAGTCACCCAACTTGGTCTCAGCCACTCCGTCAACACCTCCGCCAAATTCGGCTTCCAACTCACCCACCACTTCGTTTTGCACAGCCGATTTGCCGGCCGCCAACTCGTGCACACTCGTGTTGTCCGTGATCTCCGAGAACTTCTTCTTGAACTTGTGGGCCAAGAACGCCTTCAAACCATACGCAGCAGTAATGTCCACATCAGGTACGTTTTCGACAGGAGCTGCGGCAGCAAACGACTGCATCATCATCGGCATGCCACCTCCAACAGCTTGACCGGCACCTCCCTTGGAAATCGACACACCGGCAAACTTGGCGTAGTCAGCCACCACCGTGTCCAACCACGACTTGGCGACGGCTTCGTTGGCATGTCGGGAAGCAGGTGGGAACAAGAGCGAGTGCATCAAGACACTGTCCGTGCGACCAGCGCCAAGGCCAAACTCAGACGACAAATAGCTCTTGACTTGCGAAATGTTGAAGCCACCAGGGAGTTGCTTGCGGACAAAGTCCGTGGTCAATGTCGTGAAGACAGGACCGAATTGCTTGTACGACTTGAACGACGTGGCCAAAATCGACACTGGGAGTTCAGGCACACGATCGACACCTCCACCGAATTCCTTCTCCAACTCACCCACGACTTCATTTTGGGCGGCCGACTTACCGGCAGCCAGACCGTGAATGGTAGCGTTGTCATCGATTTCACTCAGTTGCTTCTTGAAGCGGTGTGCCAAGAAGACACGGAGCACGTGGTTGACACTCACGGGTTCATCCGTGACAGCAGCAGCAGGTGCAGCGGCAGGAGGAGCAGCGACCACTGGGGCAGCAACAACGACAGGAGCCACTTCAACAGGAGCGGCGACAGGATCAGGAGTCGCTTCAGCTTCTTCTGGGACTTCATCAGTGGCAGCCTCAGCGGCAGCCAATGCGGCTTGTGCATGAGCAAAGTCGACTGCCGACGGATTCTCCGATTCATTTTCGTAGTAAATCGTGTCACGATCTTTGGTAATAAAGAGAATGTCACACTTCGCACCAGGGAAGCGACCGCTTTGCAGGGTACGAGAAGCCATACCGGTCAATGTGGCGCTAGGGCCGATTTCAATGAAGCGACGAAGACCGTTGTTGAAAAGATGGGCCTGGGTCTTGATCCACTGGACAGGAGAAGCGAATTGGTAAGCGAGCAACTCAATCACGAGAGTCCACACAAGCTCGTCCAAAGGAGTAGCTTCCCAGTTTGCCAAAATCGACGTGAGCACAGGGCTGCCCGTCAAGTCGACAATCTCTTGGGCATATTCCTTCGACGTGCTAAAAGGCTTGGCAACCAAGTTGGGAATGTAATGGTTTTCCAAAAGCGCCTTGTTTCCGTACAGGATTTCTTTCTTCAACATGGGACGCATGAGCTCACGGAAAGCAGGCACACCTCCCAACAATTGACGAGAGTGGAAAGGAACATCGATACCAACCAAAGGAATAGTTGCGGTACCGCGTTTCAAGCCAAACGTCTTGCCCTTGCTCACCAAGGCTTCCTTTTGGGAGCGAATGAGGACAAGCGATTCTTCCACAAGGGCCTCAATGCCAACCGTTTGAAGAGTCGTGGGTTGTTCACGAACAGTTGTCATGATGCGAGACAAGACTTCCAAGTTGACCATTTCACCAGCGACGACGTATTGGCTGTCTTGGACGTTAAAGTTGACAACTTGGCACAAGTTCTTCGATTGAGATTCAATCACATCCAACAATTTGAAGAGCGTTGTCTCGTCAAACGCCTTGGAACCCACTCGGCTTGGATTCGCAGCAACCATACCAAAAGCCGACATACCATGCTCATCGCGTTCAACAGCGTTCTGCATGACCATACCTCGCAAGAAGACTACTTCAGCCAAGTTGGATGTGGACAAGATTTCGGCGAACGAACTCAAGGCTGCATATTCACCCAAAGAATGGCCAGCAAAGTAGCAGTCATTTGGCACAACACCACGGGACTTTGCTTCGTTGTACAATGCCTTTTCCATCAACACCAAGGCAGGCTGCGCGAATTGAGTCGCAAACAAAAGACCAGCAGGAGCACTGAACGTGAAGCTTTGCGTCATGGAGTTGATTTCAGGGAAGAGAGGCACTGTCTTGTATCCCGTGGGGGACGAGGAATCAGGCTTTTGGCAACGAAGAGCCATGTAGTTTTCACGGATGGCCATACCAAGGCTGCCACCAAAGTGAATCGTCAAACTCGTCGGGTTCTTGCGCACGATTTCCAAGATAGAAAAGCCAAACTTGTTCGACAAGTGCTGGTCACCTTCGTCCCAAATCTTGCGCACGACAGGTGACGTCGCGTACAAGTCCATGCCCATGCCAACTTGTTGCGAACCTTGACCAGTGAACACAAACGCCGTCTTTGGCATAAACACACTGGCCTTCGCGCCAAACACGCTCTCTCCACGGATGTTGGCCACATTCACATTCAACAAGATCAAGCCGTCACTGACGCCAGATTGAGTCACTTGCAAGAAGAGTCGTTCGTCGTTGTACACCATGCCCTTGAAGTCGGCATGGTACGATTTGAGTTGAGTGACTTGGAACTGGTCACGCATCACATCCATCATCAAGTTGCGGACCTTGGTGGCCGTCCACATTCCGTGCATGATCGGCTGACCATTAGGCAAGTTGGCAAAGGCCGCGGAGTACGCGCAACGATGGATGGGGTTCAAATCACGCGAGGCACGGGCGTAGTCACCAGCAAACACGGGAATCTCAATCGTCACGGGAGTGGCAAGCAAGTTGCATTGTGTCTTGGCACCTTCGGTCGCAATAGGAGCCACGCGGTCCAAGTACGATGCCACGGGGTCCTTTGGCACACCAGTTTCATTGATTGCCACCGTACCAACAAGTTGGTCAAAGTTGGTGCCACCGTACACCGAACCTTGGACATCGAACGATGCCAACGTCGAATGGCCATCGGCATACACGTACGAGCTCTTGAGATCAAACTTGTAGCTCGCACCAGCTGCGAGGGTTTGGTCCGCGGCCAAAGTGAACCAAGCCTTGTCGCTGAGGATAGCCACGGCTGTCTTGTCCGCCAAACGCACAACGCGCGACGTTTCCTTCTTTTCGAACGTGTGCGCGTGGTCCTTGAATTGACCACGGATCAAGAATTCGCTCTGGACTCGCACAACATCCACGCCGTTCTTGGCCACAACCACAACGCCTTGCACCAACTTGCCAGACGCCGTGTTGCGCATGGCCGTGACAAATCCGGTGGACACAACCACATCACCAGCAGCAAACGAACCGTCATCACTGGTCAACAGAGTGTACGCGTGACTCAAGTGGACCAAGCGCAACAAGTCGCCAGAGATTTCCTTGGCAAACACCGACGAAATCAATGGCTTCCATCCCGCCACAGTGCTAAAGTCTACTGGAGCAGTTGTGCGTCCAGTGAGGCCGAGCGAAGCATTGTATTCAGCGATGTCTTCAGCCGTCACCGTGAAGGTGGCAGAGTGGGTGGCATGCACGCTGCTTTGCAAGGCGGTTGAGCAATCCGCAACATTAGGAGCAATCCAGTGCTGAGCGTAAAATGTCTTGACGTTTTCTTCCGACACATCGTTCTTCACGTGGATGGTAGAGCATTCCGAGGCAGACTTGTAGTCAAACACGCGATCAAGAGAGGCAACTTCAGAGGTCCATTCACGAGTTGCTGGGCGTTGAATGTTGAGACGCAAAGTAATCGTATGGTTTTTCTTGCTAATAATGTCAATCACTGGCGCGGACTTGACGATGTTGGCGTCATGGACTCGCAGGGCGACTGGTACACCAGCGCCAGTAAACTCCACTTCCACGGTTTGACCAGGACGAGCAGCCACAATTTGAGGCGTGTTGTTGGCAATCCATTGACGGCCAGAGACGTGGTGGTCGCTGAAGATCAAGTCCGCAAGCCAGTTGCCAGTCGAAACCACTTCGGCCAACTCCTCCAACCACGCATCCGCCGACACTGGTTCTTGGATGGCTTTGGACAAGACGACGTTCGAGTTGGCCAAAGTCGAGCTGGCCCAACCAGCAACTTGAGGAATCGACGAAGTGGTGGTGTATTGCTCGAAGGACTTGGCAACCATCGAATCGACCACACCTTGGCTGATTCCCTTGAGGATGTCGCCCACAGGTTCGTTCTTTTGCTTGATGTGATACACAGCGAGAGGTCCTTGCAAAATCATGACGCGTCCAGCGTCTTGGTCAGGAACGGCTTCGAGGTCTTCGGAATACCAGAGAGAGTCCTTCTTGAACCAAGTGATCAACTCCTTGTCAATGACTGGAATGAAGTTGACTGGCTTGCCTCCAAACTTGCACGAGTGGTAGAAGAAGTCGACATCTTCCACGCTCAACAGAGTCGTGGCTACTGCTGGGTAAGCTTGTTTGAAGGTGTCAACGAGGGCAAATGGGTCGGCCTTGAGTTGGCTTGCCGATTGAACCACCAACTTGGACGTCGTCGTTGCCTTGGTCAAGAATCGCTGTTCGGTGCGTTGCAGAAAAGCAAACACGCGCGTCATGAACGTCACGTCGATCCAGCGCTTGCTCGAGCTCACGTACATTAATGAAATCATGCGCGAGATCACGTCCAAGTACGTCATCGCATCGACGTCCACCACTTCACCGGACAATGTGCGACCAAAGTATGGCTTCTGGAAGTCAGCATTGACTCGTGCGATAATGGCATCCTTGTCCGCCAAGATCGCAGCCTCTTGCTCCTTCATCGGCAGCGAAAAGTACTTGCGGTCAAATTCGCGCCAGCACAACGCACCACGGTTTTCAATCTTGTGGATGGCTTCACCCAATTCAGACTTGAGAGTGACAACACCACCCGCCGAAGTTTCATAACTCGACTCCCACGTCGACTCGTCGGGAATACCACGTGTTTGCACCAAGAGATCCTTGACAGCTTCAGCAGTGGCAGCTTCCTTAGCCACCATCACGCGAGAAGCGACCAAAATACCATCGCAAGGCATCTTGGGTTGGCCAAAGGCAACACTCCATTCACCAGTCAAGTATGGGTACGATTGTTCTGCCGATCCAAAGCCAGATCCGACAACCAAGATCACGTTCGACGTACGACGGATCGCCGCGTACGTTGCCAACAGAGGAGTGTGGAAGTCTTCGCAGCTGTGATGACCACCGGCGCGTCCACCAGTCCATTGCAAGACAATCGTGGCAGCTGGGTGTTTCTTGGCGATATTGAGCACGTCGTGAATCGAGCTGATGGAGCTGGGCTTGAAGCTCACGACCTTGATGTTCACCGAGAGAAGTTCCGTGAGTACTTGATCGGCCTTCTCTGGCGTTGGAATACCTGCAGCCACAGTCACACCTTCGATCGGGATGCCATCCAAACGCATCTTCTTGATCATGGGGAACTGGAAGGCCCATTGCTTGGCGTTCAAGTAGAGCAAGTTGAGATAGATGCCATTGCCAGGCGTCAAGCGGCTCAAGAGGTCAGCCACCTTGTCTTCAAAGATGACTGGACGAGGAAGACCACCGCATGCTAATTCGCCGATGTAGCCACTTTCCGTGATAGCAGCGACGAGGGGAACACCGTAGTAACTGGTCGTGGGGGTCATACCACCGACCCAGACTGGCTGACGACCCAAGCGCGCAGTGTACTTGTTGTGCAAAACGGTCTTGCCATCCACCGACTTGGCCAACTTGGGTCCGTACAAATCTTCCCACGACTTGGACACGAAATCGCTCGACGTGGACAAAATGTAGTCAAGTCCAGGCAAGGTGTCCGAAGGCTTGTGGCGTGGCGTAGGAACAACGGTGGTGATGCCGTAGCCTTCCAATTCTTTCGAAGTCAACGAGGCAGCGCCACGAGCTGGACCAAAGTCCAAGACATGCGTGACACCACCAGCATCTTTGATAGCTCGTGTGGTCAAGGGCCAGTTGACAACTTCAGTAAGTTGCAATTTTACAAGATCAGGAAGCACATCCTTATCTCCAAGAGATTGAAGATTTGCTGCAGCCGCATTCGTGCCAATCACGGGGAACAGGAGGGAGCTGCCAGGGATGGACAAGTTAATTCGCTTCAAATCGGCTTCAATCAAAAGTTGGGCGGGGGATAAGGCAATATTGTGGAATGCACAGGAAACATTGAGAGGAACGAACGAGATAACGGGCTTGCGTTGTGAAAAGGGAATGCGAGCTTGTGACTCGTCTGGGCTGGCACTGATTTTTTCAAGTGTGGCTTTGAGTTGAGCCAAAAATTCAGGTAGGCCAGTCACAACGATTGCTGTGACTTCATTGACGAGCGACAACTGGATTGCGCGAGAGTCCTTCAATTTAAGTTTTGCATTGGCAGCATCCACTGCTTTCTTTAAGGAAGCTTGTGGCAGTCCACGGACCAAGAGCATGGGAGAAATATCACCGGCCTTGGAGACATTTCCAAAAGTATTTTGAGTATGGACACCATGAAGGAACATATATCGCAGCAGTTGAATACCAATCGACAGAAGCTCGTCTTGTGTTTTCGCGGCAGCGAGCAAGACGGCTGCAACAATGCCTTGGCTGTGGCCAGAGCCAGCTCGGAGTTTAGGAAGGAGCTTCTCATGGGTCAATTGAGCTGCTTCAAGGAACGCCAAGTAGTTGGCAATTTGGGTCAAAAAAATGAGGGGGTAACTGAGAGGGGCGGAAGCGAGTTCGTCTTTAGTTGGTCGTGATGTTTCGTCTTGAGTCCACATGAAAGGAAGGATGGAGATCTCAAACGGCTTGGCTTCTGCCACAAGAGCAGTCTGGGCGTCTTCGACAAATTGGCGGACAGTTGAATACTTTTCGACAAGAGTGGTCAATTCTGCGATGTATTCGTTGGCCTGACCGCCAAACTGGACGGCGAAACCAGTGGCTGGGTCTTGGAAGATAGCGGGCGAGGCGATAGCTTCAGAGATCGTAGACATAGCGGTCGCAATTTGATGGGAAGACCTGGTCGCCGTGGTGGAAATTGAAATGTGGCTCAAGCTGGAACAGCTCCTCGTGCGCGATTCAACTCTTGAATGAACTGTGTTGGTGAATGTGGGGGCATTGCAACAACGTTGAAGGGAGAAAGTTCCTTCTCCGGATACTAATGAATCTCGACATGGTCTAATTCGACCGACTATGTGACAAACGCTTTTGGGTCTTGTTTTCAACTTCAGACATTCCAATCCATGTTGAGTCAAATTGACCCCGAGGCTAAGCCACAGGGCTAATGCACATCTCATTTTGTTGACGTGCATCCGGATCGAGATCGTGTGCAGTGGTTGTGGGGTCAACTGATCTCGCCATCACGCCATGTGCGCTGTGATTGTGGATCGACTGATTCCTGCACGCCGTCGTGCAGCAGCGGCACGACCAACCTCCGACCAATGTCGCGTCCTCCACGCTCTCTCTCGGCAAAATTCAATTCCGAGGGTGAATACACATGGAGGCTGACAGATGGCCTTGTAATGCCTATGCGGTATTCCTAGACAATCGTGAGATGGTGGCATGCAATGGATGGTGTGGATCCATGGGATAGCCGTGTACGGCATTGTCGATGTCGCGGCCCGATACAAGTGAACCGTGGTCGATCTTGGAGCACATGCAACAGTGTAGTTGCTGCTAAAGGCTATTGCGCCACAATCGTCCGGTCGACAAGAAGTCCTTGAGAACCACTCGTGGAAATGCAAAGCATGTTTATGTGCGCCCCGTGGCGGTCGCCATGCTTGCCTTTCTACGACCCTGACCTCTGCACGTCCTGTACAGGCGCACGAATACTGCATTCCAACGGACACATAACGTCGCCTTGCAGACGACTGGCAATACAACAATCCACGATGCAACGACCACCAAAGGAAGACAAGCGGCTCAGGAAATTCCTGCAAGATCTTTTTGGGTCAGCTTGTTATTTGCCAGTCCAATGTCCAGTGTTTGTGCATGTCGAGTGATATGCTCTCCGCGTTTCGATCGACAATATCGCTTTGGAAACCTGATGCCAAGACCGTGATCAACGGTGGATCTCAAGTTCTTCCGAGGATTGAAATCAATGGATGCCATCGATGTACAAGTTTTCACTCTAAATCATTTGATTTCTGCTGAGTAATTGGAGCGCTTCGGTACGTGGATCTTTCTGCATGTCCTTCACGTACCATCAGTCACGCTCGAAGCCGCGTCCGCGTTGCTCGCCAGAACGAAGCGTTGTGTGCGACAGCAATAGGTCAGAAACGAAAATGTCAACGTGTAATTCATGGATTATGATTTATGCAGGTAGACACACGACGAACAACAAAGACTGGCAAAACTGAAAGACGCATCAGTGGGGAACAAACGACTGCACGCAGATTTCGCGTCGCTGCTGCAAGATTCGGTGACCAGCCGCCTCAAACCGCAAGCAACCCTATACTTGAACCTGTATTTCGACCCTTGCTATCACAGCACCAGCGCCTGCGCCACTGCGTAGTCACCAGAGTGCGAAACTGACAACTTGATGCTCGACAAATTCGACACTTGGAAAGCTTCAAGAGCCTTGCCGGTTAAAGTGGGCGAACCAGACGTGGCTTTGCCAACTTCGATGTCGATCAATGGAGCGTCTGCGCCTTGGGTGATGGACGCGGACGGGTTGGCGCTGCAAATGGCCTTAATCACGGCTTCCTTCGCAGCCCAGCGACCCGCAAACGAAGACGCAGGACTCGCTGAGGCTTCGCAGTAGGCAATTTTGCTTGCGGTGAAGTTGCGTTGGATGAACACTTGCTTTGTGGCAAAGCCAGCAAACGTGGCGACGGGTTCGACGTCAATGCCAAGGCCTTGGCCGGCGGACAAGATGAGTTGTAATCCTGATTGTTGGAGGGAAGTTTCAAGCATCTTCTTGGGCAATTCGGCAACATTGGGGGCTGCCGTAGAGAATGAGACATCACCAAACGTCCACGTCTTCTCCTTGTAGTTGTAGCTAGCACGAGCGAGAGGGTTGAGGTAGACGTTCATTTCGTTCTCAGCCGTGTATGGCGCATGATCTTTGACTTGAACAAGCGTGTGCTTGCCGGACAAGACATTTTGCATGTACTTGTTTGTGGGCTCCGCGAGCTCGCTTGGAGCGCTTCGCAACGTAGGCTCCCGTACTGGGATGTGGAGAGTGCAGCAAGCAAATACTTTGGATGAATCAATAAAATTTCAGCGCCAGCTTGACCAAAGCCAAAGCTCTTCAGTAATGCGGCCTTGATGCCATCAGTGGGTATGCTGCGGTTGGGGTACACAAGTATGCCGTTCTTGCGGAGCTCAGGTGCAGTGTTGTCGTTGTTCTCATTGCCAGGGACGACGCCAGTTTGCATGCTTTGGAGCAGCCCATTCATCATCCACGCAGCTGCACCACCCTTGGAGTGTCCAGTCAAATACTTCTGGCAGACAACCATGACAGGGTTACCCGCCGAGCGGCCCAAGTGTTCGAGCTGTCGCTGCGTGAGTTCACTTTCATTCTTGTCGTTGGCGTTGGTGCCTGTGCCATGGAAACTTGCTACGGCGATGTCGTCAACATCCAAACCCCATACATTGAGTGCCCCTCGCAATGGCGCGATTCCAGGCTCACCCAAGTAGTAGTCGTGACCCCAATAGAGCTGAGCTTGCTTAATCTTCTTGGCCACGACTTGATCAAGCATGTCGTGGTCATAAAAGGATTCGGGGTCTGTGGCAATCGCTAGCAGCTGTCTTTCTCGCCAGAGCTCAATTTCTTTAACTTCGTCTTCAAATTGAGCACGACGGAAAACGGGGTTCAAGAGAGCATTTCCCATCTTGCCGTTGCCAACAACATGCTCGCGAGCTGTCGTAGCCACGCCTTTTCCAGGAGCTGGAAATGACCGACCATTCTTATCCGTGGCAGTGTTCGAGCAACCAAGGATACCATAGATGGGTACACCCATTTCAATTGCCAACGCCGCATCCATCAAGATTTGAATGCCAGAACCTTGCGATTCCATGAAACCACCACGAGTGTCCGTGCAAGGGCGGCACATTTCACGGGGGTCGCAACCCATGCTCTCTTCCTTCTCCGAATCACTGGTAGCCTTCATTTGGGCGAATTCATAAGAGACCCCTTCGCAGAAATCATCACAGCCACCCACAGCAATGATGCGTGCTTTGCCACTCAAGATGGTTTCGATACCGATGTCTACAGATGCAGCTGAAGTAGCGCATGCATCCACAGGTGTCTTGATGGGTCCAGATGAAGATAGAAGAAGCATATTCACCCACGCAGCCATAGTGTTGATGAAAGTTTCTTGAAGTGTATCGCTTGGAACATTGATACCGTTAGCGCGATCGAGGAAGACGACGAAGAGAGCGCATACCACCAATTCCAGAACCCGATGAGTTACCCACTTCAGACACGTGGACGTACTGGTAGAACTCGTAAGGATCAGTGATACCAGCCGAAATCAAAGCTTCGGCAGTCGAAACCAGAGTGAATAAGGTGATGGGGTCAACCGCTTCGGCAATGTCGGCTGGAATACCATATCGCTTGGCGTCCCAACCAGTTGGAATTTGGCCAGCTACCCAGCGGTTGAAGTGCAAATTCTTTGGAATCGACAGAACAGCGCCTTGACGCAAGCGAATCATCCATGTACCATCTTGCTCAAAGACGTCACAGTTGTCTTCGCCGAGTTCTTTCTGGTATTCTAAACCTTCTTCACGGCTAGCAACTTCAATAGGACGCATGTTCTTGTCCACGGCCACTTGTTGCAAAATCATCTTGTTCTTGGGGTCGTAGCCTTCAAACAATTCGGGCTCAACCAAACGAATACCAGAGTGCTTGAGGATGTTTTCTTCGTACAACGACTTGACTTGCGTGTCAGCGACAGGGTCTTGCGTCTTAGCATCCACCCAACCAATGTAGTGTTCACCAGATTTGAGAGGACCGTTGTGGTACTTGATGTAGCCCAAGATCCAGGCTAACTCAATGCAACCTTCCAAAGAGAACTTGCCGCACGACTCCACTTCCCATCGAGTACGCGAGTTACCCCATGGGCCAACTTCACCGAAACCAACCACAACCACGGTCTTGTCCAGGTTGATCAAACCACGGTAGTTCTTTCCCAAACTTGCGAGATCAGAGGAAGCTGGCAATTGAGGGAATTGCGAGTAGTACTTGTACATGTTGGCGCGGTTCAACACTGGCTTTTCAGCATCGACGACGTCTGTCATGGAGTCCTTCTTGCGATCTTCGACACTCGCACGACGAATCTTGGACTCTTCCGTGATCGCAGCGCGAATATTGTCCGTCTGGACCTTCAAGTCGTGCAATTGAGCCATGCCACCACCCAAGTCGACCCACAAAGGCGACTTGGCAGCAGCTGCGACCATGCGAGGATGCAAGATCGAGGTCAAGTTGAAGGCCATTTCAACTTGGCTGAACGTGCGGACACCAAGCTTCTCGATACCAGCAGACACAATGTTGTTGCCAGCCATCAAACCAGTACCACGCGTCCAGCCGATGACAGCTCCACCGATGCTGAGGTAATGCGCCCAACCTTCGGAATGCCACTTGTTCATGAGCGCTTCAAGGCCCAACTTCGCTTCGGCGTACAAACCATCACCACCCATCGTACCGTGGTTTGGCGACAGAGGCAACATGGCCAAGCAAGGACGGGTGCGAATGTTCTTGGCACGCTTGTAGTCGATGATCTTACCCAAAATGCGGTATGTGTTGGTCAACATGATGCGATGAGCCAATTCCGACTTGGAGTCAATGTCCGACAGCGTTGGGCCAACCACTGAAATTGCACCGAACGGGATGACGAAGTCCAAATCCAAGTTCAGTTGCTCGTAGATGTGAGCCACAAGAGCACCACAGTCCTTGGACGACGCTTGGTTGAAAGGGAACAAGATCAACTTGGAGCCACGAGCGCCATGGTTTTCGTACATGCTGCGGAAGAACTTGGTGGACTTGGACGAGAAGCTGCTTGTCGTACAGATGACAGTAGCGCCGCCTTCCAGCAAAGCCTTGACGACTTCACTGGCAATCGAGTCACGACCACAACCAGTGACCAACGCGTTCTTGCCGACGAAGGACACACCACCCGTAGCAATTTCGTGCATACTCAACAGGAGTTCTTTGGTTAGCCCTTCGTCCAAGACACGGAGAGTTGGGTCCCGTTCATCGTTCTTGCGTACGTGCACATAGGGCAATGTGGTGAAGGATTCGCCAAAGGACTTAGCGCGTTTGGCCTTGCGCAAGACTGCCTTGAGGCCATACAATTTAGAGCCATTTGCTCGTGCTCCACGTCGGACAGCACGTCGACGTTGAGTAGGCTCACTGTTTACGCTGTTGGCATCTCCGCTATCTGCACCATCGTCCGTCAAGTCAGCTGATTCGATACCACGGATCAAGCTTACAGCCGAGTGACCGCTCTTTGGTGAAACCACCTTGAAGTCATCCGAGCGGTAATGGAAGCCACGGGAGAGCTCCTCGACGTAGTCGACCGAAGTGGCCCCGCGAAGAACCTCCTTGTACGAGATAGTACCGTTTGCCTCAATAGTGACATGAGGTTGATATGGCTGGAGCAATTGGACATGAACAGGGTCTCGCTCCATCCATTTTTCGACTTCGTCGTTGAGGAGTTGGATGGCTTGGGCAAAGTCAGAGTTTCCATTTGCTTGCTGACGAGCGATGAAGAATTCCGTCGCCGCCAAAAGCTCGGGAGTCGCACGGTTACACAAGAAAGGACGGTACCAAGTTTCAGGTTCACCGATTGATGCGAGGTCCGTCAAGTCAGTGTTGAGGAAAGCAGACATCTGGGAGAGGTGAGAATCGCGGTCGAAGACACCGATCTCTTCCGATTCGCCTTGGGCATTTGCGTACGTGCGGTAGTACAAGTCCAAGGCGTCTTGCATCACCCAGTTCCAGTAGCTGCAATAAATGCGAATCTTCTTGGCGTCAAACTTGGGTTGGATGCCCTTCTCGTAATGGTCGCCATGTTCAGACACCCACAAGTCAATTTGCTTTTCCAACTCACGGCGAGCAACTTCGTCCGCATTCGTCTTCTTCAGTGTAGCCAATGGATCAAACTTCATGAACGCGTGGTATGCGTTCACTTGTTCGCGCATCATCGTATGCATTTGAGTCTTCAAGGCGTCCAATGCAGCCGACGAGACACCGCCACCACCTCCCATCATTGGGACACCAGCGCTGACAGCACCACCAGCCTTCGAGGCATATGGAATCGTGACCGAGGACACCGAGCCATACTCGTCGATCACCGAGTTGATCCACGTCTTGGCATCGGCTTCGGTGGCAAATCGGGCGTCGGGAGCATTCACCAACGAATGGATCAAAGCGATTTCAATACGCTTTGGACCCAAGCAGCGCTCTTGAGCCATATATGCGCGCAATTGAGACGCCGAAAAGCCACCAGGCAACTTGGCACTCAACATCTTGGCAACTGTCGACGTGAAGTACTTGCCAGGCTTGTTGTACGCGGCAAACTTGGGAGCCAAGTCACCCAACTTGGTCTCAGCCACTCCGTCAACACCTCCGCCAAATTCGGCTTCCAACTCACCCACCACTTCGTTTTGCACAGCCGATTTGCCGGCCGCCAACTCGTGCACACTCGTGTTGTCCGTGATCTCCGAGAACTTCTTCTTGAACTTGTGGGCCAAGAACGCCTTCAAACCATACGCAGCAGTAATGTCCACATCAGGTACGTTTTCGACAGGAGCTGCGGCAGCAAACGACTGCATCATCATCGGCATGCCACCTCCAACAGCTTGACCGGCACCTCCCTTGGAAATCGACACGCCAGCAAACTTGGCGTAGTCAGCCACCACCGTGTCCAACCACGACTTGGCGACGGCTTCGTTGGCATGTCGGGAAGCAGGTGGGAACAAGAGCGAGTGCATCAAGACACTGTCCGTGCGACCAGCGCCAAGGCCAAACTCAGACGACAAATAGCTCTTGACTTGCGAAATGTTGAATGTCTCGTGCCTACCCGAGAGGAGAGGTCACACAAATCCACGACAGGCATTCGTACCGCGTATCACGAAGCAGAGACAGAATGTCGCGTGCCTTCACTCGCACTGACTCGCTCTTATCATGGAGACCTTTCGCCAGGACGTTCCTGATGCCTTCGACATAGGGGTCCAAGTCGGCTTGGGACCACGATTGTACAATAAACTCCAGTTGGCTCATGATGAGCAGCCGTACGTCATCTACATGCGTTCCCGTGAGGTGATAGAACAATGTGTTAGCAAACGTACCTCCTCGCACCGTGTCAAAGGTGTGGATCAACTTGTTGACATCGTATCGCGAAGGACTCGCCAACACAGTCACACAATCGTCGCCGGCTTGGCAGATCTTCTGGACGTGCGACCGTGCGGCGTCGATGAGCGACACCATCACATCGTCGACAAACTGGCCCAAGGCAAAGCCGCACGTGGTCGCGAGACCGCAGAGGAATCCACGCGCTCTGTGGACGACGTCGGCGCGGACCGATTCGATCCAGCAGTCATTTTGAAAGGTTCCTACACACTCGAAACAATCAAAGGACATGCGCGACAAGGATTACCGTGAGAATGATCAATGTGTCGACGACGGCGTCTAGCGAGTCCACTTGGAGGACTTGTTCGACCACCGCTTTGATGTCCGCGAGGGCTTGGAGTTGTTCACTCCAAGGTGCGTGGACGTCGAATGTAGTAATCTAAGCACGTGCTGCGTGAGACTCGGATCCATGTCGTCGTCGTACCTGCTTTAAGAGCGTCTCGATCGTGGGTTTGGATCTCGAAATTTGCGAGCAAAAGGGAAAGTGATTGGTGAATTAAAGTATATTTTAAATACGGCTTGGGATTGATATCCTTCGGCAGACGATGGATTTCAAAACCATTCCAAACGCACACACACGTCATGCAACGCTATCACACCACATTTCAAACCATTTTAAATGCTTGGCTTCACACTTCCTGAATGTCCTTTCGACAGAAACCTCAACACACTCGGCAGGACGACAGCCTGTTGCTCTCCAACCCATTCGATATCCCCAAACGCGGTCAAGACCAAACGAGTGCTGCTTCATCGAGTGTCCTCAATGCACGTCAATGGATCTATTCCCGAGGTCCTTCTCGTTCAGAGTGCCATGCTCAATAACATGTCCAAGCGATGAGGTACGGGAACACGACACATCGACGGAGTCTTGTGTCATGTTGTTCATGCGATTTTTACTCCTCCAACAAGATTGTTGGATTCATCCACATTGCAATGGCTTGTCCCATGGAGCTCTCTGTTGAGCGTCGTACTATGTTCGCAGGGTGTTGAATTGAATTCTAGGTGACGCATTGGCGTCTTTGCCGTCACTGAATGGTTAGAGAGATGCATGAACTATGAATAAAGAGGATGGAATATCAAACAAACTATACACTATGCATTTCTTGTGGCGTCAAGTGGAGACGCTCTACTTCTTTGTGGCTGTTTTGTGTATCTGTGAAACGTGACGACGATGGCTAGACGACTGGTGATTTACCTGATATGTCGGTACATGTTCTCAAATGGGCATCCATTTGAGAACAGTCCAGCAATCCAGAAGACAAAACCACACGACTCGTATGGTTTTGTCTTCTGGATTTCTGGACGCCTCTCGAGTCGTGGACGATTGGGACGGCACCAGCTAATTGTCTTGAATGGCGTGGGCCGTGCCATGGTGTCGTGTCTTGTTCCAAATAGTACTCGCTTGTCTAGAGACCACGTTGTCCCTTGTCGTCGTCGTGCAAATATATACCTGTTGACACGTCGTCGACCGTGTGATCTGGTAGGTTGCGTCGGACAGCTGGAGGTGTTGGATTAGCGTTGCTGAGTTGTGAAAAACATTTTTCACGTTAAATATGTTATTAACAAGTTAAAAAGTTGTTCAAAATGTTTTTAACTCTGTGAAAAATTCGATGCCGGATAGATTGTGTGTAACAGTCTGCCTTCACTGCACAACGTCGGGTTTGGTGACAATGCTGAGGACAAATGAGCTCCAAACGACGGCAAACGAGGTTAATCCTTGAAAACTATGTTAACTGAGTAGATTGAGCTTGAAGAACATGATTCAATAGACAAACTTTGACGTCTGCGGAGTCAAATCCTTGAGCGGCAACATTACACTGTACAATTTGGTGTCTATACTTAACTTGCAGTGTGCACAACAGAATTTGAATGTTCGGGGCGAAAGACGATGAAGCTCAGACATTTCGGGACTTCCTTTCTCACAGAAATGCAAACTCAGTCAACGCTATCTCATTCAAACACGGCATCTCGCAGTGAAATCAATCGCCAGTCCCAGCAGCCACGCTTGGGGCGCCCAGTGAGCGATGTTTGGGCTCTATTCGAAACAGTGACAGAGCGAAAGGCACACGTCAAGCAGCACCCCGATGTGCGCTGCAAGGCATGCGGCTACCTAAAAAAGAACGCTCAAGCACAACGTCTTATAAGTCATGTAACAGTCCTCACAATAAAAGCTTGAGTTCAAAGGCAACGCACACATATTGTTTGTCAATCATTTTTGAAACTGCTCCACAATGATTTTGGACTTGATACCGTCCAAACAGGAGACACTAAATATAAATAAGCCATTTATTACTTCAGTAACTTTAGCTCTGCATCTTCAGCCAATTCTCCAAAACTGATGTCCGTTGATCACAGAAAAAGAAACGTTACCTTGTTTTTTAAACCGATAAAATCATCCTTAGAGCGAAGGATTTGTTTGGAATATCGGCCTCGTATCTATTGTCAATGACAATCTTAGGTTTGTCCGAAATAAAAGCGACAGTGAAATATGTCCTTACATTTGAAAACCTTTCACGGGAATACCGAACGACATTAAAAAATGTGGCTCGCATTCTCTCCGTGTCATTCTTACGTCCACGACTTGGGGATTTAATATCAATTCTGAACAAGGTTCTTATTGAGTACGTTTCTGTCGACACAGGCGTAAGCATATCACCTTAGTGCCCTCCATCGTGAATGAAGGTCTCGATTTATGTACCAATCTCTTTATCTATCATAATGGTCATCTCGAAACATCCACATCCCAATGCACCACTACATCGTTTTGATTGTCGTTGGGTAGGGATGAAGATAAAATCTTGTCCAAACGGGCCACATCTTCTTGGCTCATCTCATCGGAGAAAACGATATCTTCTCAATTCCATGCAACCAGGGAATTAAGTACAATTTCGACACCTCTGTGTTGCCTTTATGTATATCTGCTGGATACATGATAAAATTCTCTCCTTGACGAGACACCTAAATTGGTCTACTGGCGTTCAATGAAAACAGTGGCGATATGGACGACCCAGATCGTCTTGTTTTGGCATCTTACAATGAAATCTTTGTGAGCGTAGCTATATTTCGTGGAGAGCTTAAAGCATTCTTGCTTGGGTCACGTCAGAGACATCGGCTTGATGGTCTGAGATCTCACTTTTGAATGGACAAGCCAAGACAGTCGAAAGACATGTGATTCTGCACAGTGTCCACATGACCTCGTTTGCACTGCGAAAGGCTGCCCGTTACATATGGCCGAGTCCGGATAATCCTTTTTAACATGAGTTAAAAAATAACATCACATTTTGTGAAGAATGCGTTAAAAGTTTTTAACTGTTAATTAACGTGTTATAAAGCAACGCTATGTTGGATATGACGCCTTTGTATCACTCGCTTGTCGTTCGTGTGACGTGGTCGCTCCAAGACATGGAGCATTGGTCTTCGAAAAATGGAGCACGGAGAAGTAGCAGGTATTTGATGGCTTTGAACGGCAGTGGACTGAACATCTGATGGAATTGGAGGCCGCTCGGGAGAACCCTCAGGGTATTCTACGCAGACCATGACTAGAATGAGATCGACGAGAATCAAACGTACCGCCGCTGTGTTTGTCAAAGGAGCCATTTTGCTGGCACGTCGGAGCGGTACGTTTGATTCTTGTCGATCACCTATAGTCACGACATACGAGAAAAGCGCTTTTGACAAAGACAAGCCCTAGCAAACACCAGACATGGCTCAATGGATCGAATGGTCCACAAAGCCATGCCATTGTCGTACCATGCTCACCTTCGACTGATGTGCGTAGGCTGTATCCTGTCGTGAATTTACACATCACGACGACGATGAACGTGTCGCCCAGCTCAGTTCGAATGGAAGCGACCTGGTGGCGACAGATAACATAAATGCTTGCGAGATCTTTCAGCAATATTAGCTGCTCAATCAAGCCGTCGCCACTATCCTTCGGCATGTTATCGACGACGGACACCTCGACTGGAGTCGTCGATGGTCAATTTGGTCAATACCATACAGAACAGTCGTGAGTCCTCGAAAGTATCCACATCTTTTAGAATAGAACGACTACTGTGGCATTCGAAAGAAGACTGTCGAGGCACCTTCAGCTTTCCTGCGATGTCATGGTGACCATCGTGTTGTGGACAAATGCAAAGTCAACTTCAAATCTACACTATTTGAACTTCACTGTCACAGTAATATAGAAGTCCTCGAGAAACATCCGACGGACAAAGCGTTGACCAGCGAGCGGCACAAACGAAGTCGTCTAGCTGGGACAGAGAGGATTCCAGTGTAGAAAGGACAAGGTGGCATCTTGTTGGCTGCTATGAACGTCTTGGCAAAGGCATTAAACCCATCGCCAACGCCCTTGAACGATGGAGAAGTTGCAGTCCTGATTGACCAACTGGTTCAAACGCGAAGCCGTCGACAAGAGGAGGCTGAAACGCGCCTCAACTCGGATAACCTTAGCCTAAGTGGTCTTTTGACGATCTCTCGCGTTGATGAACGTGCCTATTTGAAGCAAATTGCCCAAGTCACAGCATCGTTAAAACGGATTCGACTGGACAGTACTCAACTCGAGAGAGTGTGGCCATGCATGGCAGAGCTCCTCAGTCAGCGCCAGGCGGATGTTCGAAACCTCGGCTATGATTTTATCGACGTTTGTACCGAGCTCCACCACGATCGCTTGTCTCCTTCGATGCGAATGGATATCTTTGACAAACTGGTGTGTGTGGTTTGTGTGGGTGTCAGATTCAGAATAATTGATTAGGCAAATGGAACAGGTGACTATGCTCGGCGGCAAAAAAGTATGCGAAGTCTTTTGCAAGATGGTCGCTACACGACGCCATTTGCAGCCCACTTGGGAGAGTTCTTCCTCACATTTCTTGACATTTCAGACGCTCAAAAAGAAATGAGTTCTCTTTTGCATTGCATACTGCGGCGATCGCCACATGCACTCGGTATGATCTAAACCAGGTCGCGACTCATGGACAGTCTGTAGACCCTCCTACATTAAATGCAATTGGCAAGCTGTTAGCCGAACGCTGCGACGCAGCCATCAAGAACGCGGAAAAAGAAACCTGCAAACGCTTCCTCAAGTTCATGACGATTCTTGTCACACACAAGCTTGATGTTGCCCCTGAATGTCTGCGTACTCTTTGTCGGCTGGTCAATAATGATGGCGTGAATGCATGGACGATAATGAAGCATCTTCTCTTGGGGGCGTCGGGATATCGAATTCTGCGATGTCTTATGGAAATACTAGAAGAAGAAGATGCATCTCCATTTGTCCTGCGGTAAGTTGTAGAGCGAACGAAAATTCCACATGTGTATTGTAGGGGTGCAGTGTTTTTCATAGGCATGAGCTCATGGGGGAGCCAGCGGATTCCCAGTTTGGAAGTCGGGTGGGCATCCATTCTCTCGAGTTTGCTTCCTGTTCTCGAATGTGGCCACGATGTTGTCATTTTTGAAGTCGTGCTCAGTGTACAACGACTGATTAAGAAGTATGGCGAGCAAATACACGTTGAATGGGACTTGATCTTTGAATTCTTCAAACGCCTATTCACTTGGATGACGCATCGAGCCGTCGGATTTGATAGCGGCCGTGGTGTTGACAACAATATTGATGGGGCGAAGAACATTAATACGCCAGGCCAATTGCCGTCAGAAATCCTCGACACCCTACTTCTCATCGATGATTTATACAAACCAAAAGATCCAAATCAACATCAACATCAAAATCGTTTTCAAGGTAAACATACTCGGTTGTAATGATCGAGTCGAAGTGTCGAGATAGGAGACCCCTTCGACTTTTTTGCTGTCGTAGAACTGTACATGGATTTTTGTCCTATTGACACAATAGTTCGACTGCTTGAATTTCGAGAAGCTGCATGCTACCCCGATGTTCACTCGAATTGGCTTCGCTCGCTAAAGGACTTCATGTCAACGTTTTTCTCGTCAACGACAGTCCAAGTGACGATCCGACTGAAAGCTCTGACAATGTTGAAGGAAATTGTAAAATCTTGTCGTCACATTTACGAAGATCTCTTGTTGGAAGAAGTGTTTTTACCAACCTTCCAACACATATACACCGATGAAGATATTCAGGTGGGAATTTACTCTATTAATATTTCTAAATTGACAACGCCATAACTTAGGTGCGCAAGGAAGCTTTAGACTTCGTAGCCGCAGTGGCTGGAACTATAGAGACTGTGAAGTTTCCGGCCATAGTTGACATATTGCACAATGCTGCCGTCCACTCCATATACCACGACACGCAGCACCAAGCTGTTGCTTGGATTGGTAATTTACTGTCCTCGTGCTTTGAACATATGCCAGCGTCGCGATGTGTTCGCCTCTTCGACTTGTTGACGGGTGATTTTAAATTCCATTTTTTGGTTTCTGAATTCCAACCAGGTTATTGCGCAACCCATCGAGATGTAGACGTGAGGCGTGTAGCGATATCTTCTCTCATGCAAGTTTGTACCGCCAATGCATCGTTCCAGGTCCCTCATGGTCAGATCACGGTTTGTTCTAATTCAACGTAGATGCAATTTGATCACGGAGAAAACCGCACAAATTCCGCTTTCTTGGTTGCAGCAAGGCTATCCATGAAATCATATACCGCCACTTTGCCGATCCCCAAACTTGTTATTGCTTTGCTGACAATACTTAGTACCGAGACAAACTCGATCAATTTTGAGCTTGCTGTTGGCATGCTCTTTCGCATGGTCAGCAATAGATTTGTGCTTCATGACGTTGACCTGACTGATATGATGCTGAAACTCGTCTCTTGTGTCGAATTTCGAGCTTTCGGTCGAGCCGCAACTATCGATGCTGCAGCGCGTCTTCGACCAAAGCGAAGCCGGGCTGTAACTGATTCACCAGCTCCCGATGAGCTTGTACACTGCTTTGTAATGACAGCTAACTCATATCAATGATAGCACGGCGATGTGTGGGCCAATGTGATAGCCACTCGGTACCTCCGTATGGGTTTGGATCTTTTGCTTCTTTTGGCATCTCATCTTGGAACTCCATCGGGATCTGTTGTCTTGCGTGCTCTCCAAACCTTCGTCGCCAGCTTGGACTTTCAACCAAATCCTTTAATGAGATCGATCGATCGACATCCTTCCGATTTGTCATCTAGCAACATATTCCGGCCAGACGTTGAAGCACTCCACACTGAAGAAATTACCCTCGTCCACACGCTCGTTGGAGGTATATTTTTCGCAAAAGTTTGTACCTCTCACCTTTTCGTTTAGGATTGAACATGTTTGCGCTCTGGATACCAGAGCACGTAAATCCAATGCTATCGACCATTTTTCGCAGTACTATCCATCGATTATGCAAACCGCCTTCTGACGACCACGACTGTCAAGTTGAAATTACTTGCCTGGGGCTCATTCTGGTTTGGAATTTGTTGGTGTCTGTCCCAGATGTTCAAGAAGAAGACTTGGTTTTGATCACTGAGTTTTCTCGCCATTTTCTGTTGAGCAAAACACCGACTAAATACAGCGCTGTGCTTGCAATGCATGTACTGATGAAGTGCTTCTCCTTGAGCTCAGCTTCTCTTCGACTACAACTTGCCCACGAGACTTTGCCATACCTCCAGGCTACGCCTCAAAAATCACTCCTCGTCGAAACAGCCATCGATTTTATCCAAACTCGAGTGTATGCGCCATCCGACACGTGCCATCAGGCAAAATCTTCGTCTCCCTACGCAATGTAGGTCTAGATTACATGGTAGAAAGTCTAATTTGTCGATAGGTCGTGGCTGCATCAGAATACAATCGTCACATTGAACAGCGATAGCGTTTGTACAGAAATCACGATTCGCCGAGCAACGATAAGTTGCACGTTGAAGCTTCCAACGGCATCAGTTCCCATTGAGCCTCTCCATATCATGACTCTGCTCTACAATGTAGACCCATTGATGACAACGACGTACGGCGGATTACAGCGTCTGACAGACGGAGAGGCATTACATCGTGCGCTGAACGTCCTCGACAGAAGCCCCTCCTATGAGACTCACAAAGTAGGGGTTCTGTACGTCCCTCATGGCCGAGCTAGTGAAAGTGAACTCCTCGATGTTGTCGGTGGCTCACTACGCTATGCTCAATTCCTGAGAGATTTGGGGACTTTGATCACCCTGAAAGATTTTGATGGCTATAATGCTGGCTTGGATGTGAGCGAGAGCGAAAGCGATGGCAAACACGGCTTACTTTACAAAGATTCTGTCGTCCATGTTTGCATGACGAGGAAGGCTCTCCTGACACTGTGACTAGGTGATGTTCCATGTGGCAACCCTCATGCACCACGCTCTGGCAGATTTGACCGACGGTGGGGATTCTGACTCAACTGCAGTCGTTGATCGAAGGCGGGGAAAGAAACGCCATATTGGCAACGATTTTATCAACATTGTGTATTTGGACTACGACGGAAACCCACAAGACGCAGTGCCGACACTGACTAGCCATTTTAACGACGTCCATATCCTCGTCCAACCACTGGATGACGACGGAACATTATATCGAACTCAGGTGAAGTGCAAGTCACCGTTGCCCCCATTTGGACCTCTTCATGGGATTCAGCTTGTTCCAGGAAATGTTGTTGCAGCTGCTGCAAGGCTGACAGCTATCCACGCCAACTTGGCGTGCCGAGTGGCCCACCAAGATCGCTTCGACTTTGTGCTAAATGCTGAAGAGCGACTCAAGCAGATTAAACAGATCGGACATCGACATTGTGTTTGACGAAGACGACCTGAACATTGTAAAGTAACGAGTAAAACTCGGTTTATTAATACTGCTGAGGTGGAGGAGGTGGCATGTACTGAGGAGCCATCATCCCGACGGGTGGAGGAGGCATCATGCCTACAGGAGCCATCATCATGGGCTGTAAACCCATTGCCATCGGAGGTGGCTGTGGGACGGCTGGAGTCGAAAAGGCGAAGCGAGTGTGAGGTTTCATCTTGTTTGGATTGCTTGATGCGAGTAATCGTTCTGCTTGAGATCCGTGGCGTTCATTGTTGCTTCCCTTCTTGTAGGCGTATTGGACAACGATCTGTCGATTGCAGAGGTACTGGGCATTCATGCACTCGATCGCAAGATCGGCAGCTTCAAACGAATCATAGCTGACGAAGCCGAAACCCCTCGATACTTTGGTGTCGGGGTCACGCATGATTTTTGGTGTCTCGACAATGCCACCAAAGGCTGAAAATGTGTCGTACAATAACTTCTCGTCCACGTCCGGGTCTAAATTGCCCAAAAACAAGTTGGCTCCAATGTCGAGAGTCTTGCAATCCTGTGACGACTTCTTCACGCGAATAATCTTATTGAAGAGCTGGATCATGTTCATCACTTTCGTCGCGTATTCAGCATCTTCTTCCGTGCGGAACTCGACAAAGCCATACCCACCATGCTTGGATGTCACCTTATCGCGTGGAATATGCACATTGACCACAACCCCAGCTTGGAGCATGAGCTCCCAGAGCAGTTCTTCCGTTACTTTCTCGTCCAAGTTGCCTACATAGACCGTCGCGTCTTGGTTGCGTTGCTCGATTGCCCCGGATGCGGATGCCATGTCGTGTGTGGAAGGAATTCAAGTGTCATGTCCATTTGCCAGAAAGCTTATTCGCGTTAATTTGATTGGCTATAAATATTCGATTTTATCCAATACAGTGCTGACTGCAACTTTGAGCTTCATCAAGGAATATTCTCGAGTTTACTCGCCAAGGTATAGGGCCGTCTGCGCTACGACGTGATCCTCGACCTGTACATCGACTACACAAGATAGAAACGCTACGTCCGACATCTTATGACACGGACGGAAACGCAATGGCTCTTTGAAATATGTGTCCTTTTGAAATTTCTACATTGATTATATTAAACGTCAAGGGTACTCACTGTAAGTGGTTAACACTTGTTCATCTTAAGCTTTTTGTTCATGATCTATGGCCTCTCGTGCGAGTTTTCTTTGTAGATCTACTCTCGAAATCAATCTCTCGCCCGTGATACGTTAGGATAAGTGCCTAATTTTTGGTCGCTGCACATACGATGGCGTCTTCGAACAATGAGTGGTCTTCATACAGCACACGCTTGAGACAGTAACAAGAGAAGAAGGCTAGAAAGGGTTCACATGAAGGATCTTTCAGCATGCCAATGTTGGGTCAAGCTGGATTCTGAAGAAATATCCTACTTTAAAATCACTTGTGCATTATTCAACTGTTCTGCTCCTAATGTTCAAGATTGCATTCGCCTCTCGTCCTACGTTGGTCAACTGGGCAAGGGGTATAAGGCTACAGCATGCTGTCTTCGCTGCTTCAAACGCTGAACGAGAGCCAAGTTAGAGAACGAATTCGGTTCGTATTAGTCTTTCGTAGTAGTTTACTATGATTGGATAGAGTTCGTGTTTAAGTGAATATTTTAACCAATCAGTCGTCGAGTCTATTCTTAGGATAATAATTGGATTCGACCACGATGGCGTTCGATGCGTCCAAGCGCGAGATCTTGCACAAGCTGCAGCAAGTCATTGACAAGTCGCCGAAAGGAAGCGTGGATGCTCCAATCGTAGACATGATTGAGCGCTTGAATGCCCATCCGGACTTTGTTGGTGCCTTAATAGTACGCCAGGCAGGTTCATCAATCTTGTAGGTCACATGTAGCAGTTGCTCTGGCCGTATCGCTGTCTTCTGTGGGGTAGCACAGTCAGAAGACGAAGACTCGCATTTAATCACGAAAGGTGGGAAATGGCTTGTTAGCTCGCATGCACCAGTCTCATTTGAAGAATTCCACGACTCTGTCTTGGCTGATCCTGCCCTCCTGCAAGGCATGGTAATGTTGACCTGTCGTTGTTACTTTCGTCATGATCGTCCGCCTTAGGTTATTTTCAAGCATGAGCCATTCATTATGCATGTGCAATGCCGTGATGAAAATGCAGCCCGAGTACTTCTCCAATGTGGTCTTGCTTGTGGTTTTCGCGAGTCTGGCATCGTCCTCGGCAATAAGCGGACGATGGTGGCAATCCGCACGACTGCAAATGCAATGGAAATTCCAATTGCTCATCAGGGCAAGCTCATGGTTGACGCAGCCTACTTGAAATGGATCCTGGATATTGCAAACGAGAAATTCCATGCAAACCGTGTCAAAACGGACAAACTCTTTGCAGCCATGCTGACTACACTGTTCCAGCCCACTGCAACTAACCTCACGAGCATTGCCGCTGGTTCAATGCCTTCTCTTAGCATTTCACGTGCTGGCCATGCTAGTGTGATCCGTACGAAGATCACCGTTGAAATGAAATTTACACAAGTTCTAGGTGAAAACCGGGTATTCATCATTGGTGGCCAAGGTCCAACAGCTACAAATACGGGGCGTCTTTCAGACTTAGTGCTTTTGGACACTGTCTCCAACCAACTCTCACTGCCAATGCCGCTTACCCTGCCGGCTAGAATGTATCACTCAGCGGTGTCACATCCAATTCATCGTGACGCTGTGGTGGTCTTTGGTGGGCGTGCAAGCCCTAGTAAAGCATTTGGTGACCTTTGGCTCGTTAATAGCAATGGAGAGTCTGTGCAACTGGAAGCGGCAGGTTCAGCTCCAGAAGCCCGGTGGAGTCATACCTCTGTCTTGGGTAAATATGTATGTCTTTCTTTGCCTAAGCCTCTGCGTAGTTGGAACGAAAATGATAGTGTTTGGTGGACGCAATGCTTCTCATGTCTTTAATGATGTTTATATTCTGTCATTCGAGTCGACACCACCTACATGGCGAGCCGTTGGTTCTGTGGGTAAGTTCAATTCAGATTCTCCAGTTGATGGGAAACAACGACTAGACTTGTGCCGCTTTCGCCATGCCGCTGTAGCTGTGCAGAAACAAGTATTTGTCTTCGGTGGCTACCAAAACTTAGATTCATCGCATGAAATTGACATGAATTCATGCCAAGTCTTCGACACTGTGACCGAGACTTGGTCAACTCAAACCTTGAAAGGAGATGTACCAAGTCCTCGCGCAAGTGCTGCTGTCTGCGTGATTGAAGAACAACATGTGGCTCTCACAGGTGGTTCATCGTCTACTGCCCAATGCCACCAGGATGTCTATACCCTTGATCTTCGAAGTAAGTGCAAAATCTCAAATAGCCGTAAGTTTTGCTCCTAGCCAGGACATGGAAGGCTCGCCCAGCCTTGGATCACGACGCAATGCTCGTGAATCATACACTTGCTTACGATTCAACAAAGAAGATGATTTTTGTTCTGGGTGGTGGCTGCCAATGCTTTGGATTTGGAGCAATCTACAGCCCCACTTACACAATTACAGTCGAATCAAATGCAGTCGAGACAACGCCAACACATCACCAAGTGGCTACAAGCACTAAGAAAGCTTCAAATCAAGATCAATTAGTAGTAGTGATTCCGAAGCCTCAGGTGAAAGCCACGAAGACGTTGCTTGAATCGCTTCAATTTTATGACAAATCCCGCCGTATTCAGCCTCTTGTACACTGCAAAATGAAGCTGACTGAACTGACTGAATTCATGTTTGTAGGATGGCAAGGCGAACGGACAATATTTTACGGTGCCCGTGTTCGACAACATTAAAGCTCAAGTTCCACCGGTGCAACAATGCCTGTACTCGACTGTCTTATGATTCAACTAGGCTCTAAAGGAGTATTCAATCACTCCGGTGCAGTTGGCCACGGCTCCTCCTAGCAATGAGGATGAGGTCACATCGATTGCACAGCCAGAAGCTGCAGCACAGCCTGAAGACGGAGCTACCGACATGGAGAATTTTGAATCGCCAAAAATCGATGAACCGTTGTTTGCAGTTGTCGTTGGAAAAGATCAAGTCAAGACTATCAAGACACATCTAGAATTATTGAGCCTCTACGACAAATCCCGACGAATTCATCCTCATGTACTTTGCCTGGATTTTCAATTTTTGAAAACTGACCTTAGGACTCGGACGGACTCTTTGCTGTGCCAGTCTTGACATCGTCCTTTCCTCCTTCAGATCCTGTATGCAATTACCTCCTCGTCACTTAGTCTAAACTCACACAATAGATTATTGGAGAGCTGGAGGTGATTTTGGACGCCTCCTGCGAAGTCAAACCAGTTCTCAACCCCACTGTCGTCGTACTCGACCTCTTGAAATCTTTTGCTAAACGTCACGACTTGCCGTCAGTCCCGACTAAAATTGAATTTGTGGCTGATGTCCTCGTTTTGCCAAAGGTATACTGTAACGTCATTTGCTACTCTGCTCACGGCGTCCTTGCTAGAATACGTGCATGGAACCAGCTTGGAACAGCGAAGATGCGACACAACTTTGGCAAGATGTGTGTGAAAAGTCTCCAATTTCAGTCAAACGAATTGCTCGAAGCGCTGATGTTGACTTAAGTGAAAAACGACAAAGTCATGTCGAGCTGCTTTACGTTCACTCGTCCTTCGTGGTACCTCCTCGGTATTGTACAAACGATATCACTCCTATCTACATGTATCTAGTGGCGTTGGGTGGGTTGAAGTCCGAGAGAATGGACTAAAGTATGCCTGGGATATCCAAAAGGTCATGTTCTCGTCAGGAAATGTGACTGAGAAAGCTCGAATGGCTAAAATCGGTACCTACCATGACAAAACCATACCTTGATACAGTCGTGGAATAGGTTGTGCTGGAGAAACGATTGTAGACATGTACGCTGGGATCGGCTATTACGTGATTCCCTTCCTCGTGCATGGCAAAGCAGCTCATGTCCACGCTCTCGAGTGGAACCCCGATTCGGTTGATGCCTTGCGATATAATTTAGAGCGAAATAGAGTCTCCTCACGATGCACAGTGTACCCTGGTGACAATCGCATTTCAGGACCGACATTAGGTGCGATCGCCGACCGCGTGAACTTGGGGTAAGTTGACTCAATTTTCTCGCGCGCTCAAATTTGCCATCTATCTACCCAGGTTGTTACCCAAGAGTGAGCATGGTTGGCCAGTCGCTGTGCAAGTATTGAAGCCAAGTGGCGGATGGTTACATGTTCACGAGAATGTGCCGGTGGAAGATATTACTGCGTGGTAGGTTGATCAAGTGATTTTGAGCTCTATTGTCTCAATAGGCAAGAACATGTCGTCCGAAGTATTCAGGAGCTGGGCCGCAGTATTGGCAAACACTGGAAAGTCGAGTGTGCACACCTCGAGCGCGTCAAATCGTACGCCCCCAAGGTTTACCATCTCGTTGCCGATATCCATTGCACTCCCCTTGAAACGTAATTGACGGAGACACTTCCAATACCTAAATCAGAGCATTTTGCATTGTGGCAATAGTAATAATGCTATAATCTATCACCCTAGCATTTAGATGCTTCTTGGGATACTGATATTATGTGAAACACAAGACTTTGGTTGACTTCATCATCAATGCATGTTAATAAAGAGTAGAGTTTGCCTTCACATTAGCATCCGAGATGCGGCGGTAGACAGCAACATACTTTTTACCACCACTGCGAGCCACCTTCTTGCCTTCTTCAGTTTCTTCTGTCATGGCTTTCACACAAGGATCAGCATCCTATGAAATGTTGTCAGCAAAAAGATGTCATGAGACGAGCTGACCAGCACACGTTCGTCAGTAATGCGTTCAAAGCAAGGATGGCTGTCGCACTTTTCAACATGCCAGTTATGTAAGTCTTCGACGTCCGTAATCGTGTACAAAATACCACCTTCAGGGATCAAGTAGGCGTATTCAGTAAGCAAATGGGTGCTAGGCAACTTATGAGAATTGATAAAGGTCGCTTGGGCCAGTACTTGACAATACGCCGACGGTGGTTGCGCTGTTTGAATTGAGGATCTGGAAAGCAGAAAAACATCTTCTTGATTTGGCCCTTTTCAAAGTAGTGGGGCAGGTAACGCATAGCATTGGTTCGGAGAACCGACACGTTTTGATACTACGTCAAGTTGTTGGTCAACACGATAAATCCAATTGATCGTACTTGATTTGACGAAGCGTGTTCATTTCGAAGAGCTTCAATACGCAAACGGACGTATTCCGTCACCTTGGGTCGGATTTCCATGGCCAACGTCAAATTGTCGGGAAAGAGATTTGCCAATGCAATGGTCAAACCACCAAAGCCGCATCCGACGTCCAAAAATTCAACCTTCCTGTGCGACGAAATAATCAGTCACCTTTTCCCAACCTAGTACGTACGGGTTGTCAACCTTGGGATAGTGGGTACTCCAATCCATCTCGCGAGGGTTCAATGGACTACACCGTCATATTTTAGCTGCAATGGTAATTCAGTGACGTACTAATCAAACGAGTCATTGTGTGACAATGGATTGCAATGCGCTCGGCTACGATAAAACTTCTTCTGGGGCATGCCCACGACTTCTCCCTCCGTAGTTTTGGCCATCTCGCCGTCCGCAGTCCTCTTATGTCCAGCCATTGGGTTCAAACGTCAAAGTGCAGTTTTCCAATGATATTCACTCTGACAATATGTATCAATTTGTAAAATATCATTTTCTTGAAGATAAAATGATACAATATGAAGATGTCGTACTATGGGACTCTATTGACTTACTGTAGCTTATAATATGGCTGAGTGTAGTCAGCATGAATAGCTCTGGTAGAAATAAACCCGCGAGCTTGTTGTAAGCTGATGCCAAGTCGTTGTTTGCCGTCAAGAAAATATCATTCTTAGTCACACTGCTCATTATTTCGAGGAATTTATCAAAGGTTACTTAATAATTCATATTAAATATTGTGCTTTCTACTCAAAATTTCCTCCGGCGATTGGTTGAATCAACCGCCGGCAAATCGCCAGACCTCCGAAATATAATACAAATATCAATTTTAGAAGGTTATTTTGACCTTGAGTTGAAGTCTTGATCGGGATGGTACACGAAATCGACGAAGCTTCGTCGCTGCGCTGGCGAGGCCAGAGGCCTCTCCACTCGTTGTACGCTCAACGTGAGGAGCGCTGAATAACGTGGAGTTCTCTTTGAGGTGGGGTCGCTGTGGAAGGTTGTTCAGAGTCATTGAGATGATGTGAGATTTGCAGCTTTTCTCTCTTAAACTTAGGTCAGTTTTCAGCCAATCAATTGATAGTAAAATTATTTTTAGCCAATCATCTTGTTCGGACGATTTCCAGGCGATTGGAAATATCGCCTGAAATTGGCAAACTTGGACAATATTTGTCCTAAAAATAGACACTTGAAGGGTGTGAAGAATGAAGAAGGAGGCAGCGAACGATGTGTCGATGGCGTTCTACATTGGAGGCGGTGTGCTCCTTGTCATAGCCTTCTTTGTTCGAATCTATTGCCGTCGACAACGCAGGCGATGTAAGTTGTTCTCCATGAAATTCTATCTCTGACAGCGAAAAAGACCATTCACCATTGGAAGTTGGTCAAATCACACTGTCGGAGAACATTGCTCGACGCAAACGCGACCTCCACCGCTATATTGATACGCTCCAAAGACAGCTAGACACTCGAAAGCAGCAGCTTGAAATGCACGACCACGTCGAACAAGTCTTGACGGCGCGTAAACAAGTGGAAGATGGGACCCATGACAACGATCCAACTTGGAAAGCCATCATGGATCGAGGCAAAGAAATGTATGGAGAAGAATGGGAGCAGGGGAAAGATGGAGAACTGCCTCTGAGGTACTTGAACGACCGACGTTTGGTTTATGCACTTGGTCTTAGTGTACTGGTGACAATGCACAAAGAGGAGCTTTTAAGTCAGACGACTCAGCGTCCCCATGAGACCCAAGAGCAAGTAAGATTGTAAACTTAGCATTCCGTCATGTTGGCTAGAAAATGAAGAAGACGATCGAGCGACAGAATGCAGCAGCGCTTGTCAAACAGGAGTTTGTTCTGAAGACTGCTCGACGTGGCCAAGGCAAAACGCCGCCGCTCCTTGACTCGCAGTGGAAATCTCAGCGCAAAATGAGCTCTGCTGTGAAACCTCAAGACTCGATGCCGGTGGACTCAACGCCCCGCGATCCAACATGGAGCAAGCATCGATTTGCTGAAGTACCACATGCTCAACCGTTTCCAGTGCCACGGCTAAAGCTGAATGCGCTTCACAGCTCTTCTCCCACGGTAAGACCAGTAGTTTCAGTCAAAGATATATTGAAAGCCACCATGTGACTTGGACCCAACTCTACTCTTTGGATCGCTTGGAGGATTTCTCGCCGTCCTTGTCTTTCTTGCGCTTGCCTTTCTTTAGTGTTCGGGGAAGCGCACCGCCGGGAACACAGTCCTTAATGAATGCATCGACTTCCTTGAATGTTTTGGTGTCAATCGCATCAACGTTCAATTCCAATTCATCCGCATTTTGCTACAACATAGATATGAGTCCTTGGATTGTATTGAATTGTGGCCAACTCTGTCAAGAGCTTTTGGGCAGCGTTCTTCTAGCATTTCAATGACAGTACCAAGATCCTTGCTCGAGATTTTGTAAATGTCTTGGCTAAATACAATCCTTTCTTCCAAGGAAGGTTCCCTTTATCAGCAGCAACATTACGACAATATACAAGGGTGCATGCTTACGAAGACGATGATTTGTTCGAGGGCCCATCGTCGAGCTTGAGTTCTTTCATCCTTTCATCAAACAACTTGGACAAGTCGTGCGCGACGGCCCACAAATCCGAGCCATCCTATGCACCTCCCAATGAATCCCTGCCGTCATATGTGTGGCGTACCTGATTGTAAAGCTTGCAATTGTCCCAGATCAATCGCATGTCTTTCGCAAATTCTTCAGGCTTCTTGTACTCGCCCTTGCTGAGTTTCGTCCGCACAGTCGTCATGTCCATGGGGGTCTTGACAACTTGGAGGTAATCATACAAGCCCCATTCTTCCCAGTTCACACGTTCCCGAAAGGCCTCTTCATACATGAGCTATATCCAATCGTCCAACGTATACCTGATGATTCCATCTTGAAGAACTCATCGAGGACCTCCACACACAGCGCCTTCTGTTCGGCTTCCATTGCTTTTTATTCTTTGTCAAATAGGAATCCGGATAATTCCTGTCGCATTATCCGGAAATACTTGTGCAATGCTGGACGGTGCGAGCAACTTGCACAGGGGGCCAGTGACTGCAATCTAATCGAGCACCCGAGACCTCTATGCGCGAGGGGATCGCTCAGCTGAGAGGATGCTGTCTCTCATGCGTCTCCAGTGCCTAGAACTCTCTCTTATTCAAATTAAGCTTGACATTTGTATACTCGATTTCGAATTTCAAAAGAAATTGTAACCACGTCGTTTTCGGCACGAAAATTCCCGCCATGCAAAAATAGAACTGGGCTGTAACAATATTGTTATATTTTTGGTTGCTTGTTGTCTTATCCGAGTTGCCCTCCACGAAGAAACTTAATGCAGCCTAAGCCCACCTAAGAGTAGTCGTTGCTCATAACGGAGCCATTCCTTGGCTTGTGCTGCGCTATGGACCCACCAATAGTCGTAAAATTATGGGTGGAGGAGTGGACACGCATCCAGTACGATGAAGTAAGCGATGAAATTTGACCAACAGATCTACAACAAGCATTTAGATGATTCGGTGGTACATTTTCCTACATGAATAACTTAAGACTGGATCAACTTTAACGCGATTATTGGTCGCACGGAGCTCTCGTGCAGGATAGGGCGAAAAACAAGGTTCCCCCCTTGCCCCCTGGTTCGTTGATGTCAAAATGGAACAAGTCACTCCGTTGTCTCCAAAGACTTGACTAAGACACACTGCTACATGCCGCAATGCTGAAAAGGAGCCACCGAGGGGCTTGGGGGCGGAGGCGTGATGAAGCCACTTCCAATAGATTTTGACCAAGCAAGATTTGATATTTTTGTGATAATTGCTATATTTGTTACAATTTTGTGGCGTTAGTTACCGGATACGCCATAAACGCATTTGCTTGGCGGGGCAGGATATGCAGGAGAACGTGACGACAGCGCCCGGGACCGTCCTGGAACAGGCGTACAAGCCGATTCGAACGACGCCGCCAGAGCCGATCGACTTGGAGATGAGTGCAAAGCTGCAGGCGTACATGGACAAGAACTTTCCCACCGAAACAGAGAAGAACATTCAACGACGGACAATCATCTTGGGCGACTTGCGTCGGATTTTCCGCGCGTGGGTCAAAGATGTTTGCATCCAACGAGGAGTCCTTGAAGAAATTGCCAACGAAGCGGGAGGGATCATTCTCGTGTCAGGGTCGTACCGTCTTGGCGTGAACGAACCCGGTGCAGATATCGATACCATTTGCGTCGCGCCAAAGTTTGTCACGCGCGAAGACTTTTTCTCGTCGTTAAAAGACATTTTGTTGAAGCACTCAAAAGTGACGAATTTGGTGGCGATCGAAGGAGCTGTCGTTCCCATCTTGACTTTTGACTACGAAGAGATCAATATCGATTTGCAGATCGCAATCTTGGACCGCAGTAGCATCCCAGACGACCTAAGAATTCTCGACGACAACATCCTCGACGGTGTGGACACTGCGACGGAAAAGAGTCTTAACGGGCCTCGTGTGACGGAACTTATGATCAAGCTCACACCAAACCGAGAAAGTTTCATCGCTGTCTTGCGCATTGTGCGTCGTTGGGCAAAGAGACGAGGTCTATATTCAAATAAACTGGGATATTTGGGTGGGGTTAACTGGTGTATTCTGGTTTGTTTCATCAATCAGCTCTACCCGACGGCTGCACCTTCAACTCTGTTGCTCCGCTTTTTCATGGTTCTTTCGCAGTGGAAATGGCCATCAGCAATTCAGGTACTTGTCCTCAACGTCACCTTTTGTCTCATGCATGTTTCAGCTCTGCAAGACTTACGATGCAAAGCTTGGGCTTGAAGTCTGGAATGCTAACTTCGGGGCGAACCGATTCCAAGTCATGCCAATCCTCACGCCAGCATATCCATCCATGAATTCTTCCTACAATGTTTCCATCCATTCTCTCAACGTGATGAAGGAAGAGTTTACTCGAGGGCTGGACGTGGTTAAGTCCATCATCAACAATGGTGGTGCCGACTGGTCGCCTCTCTTTGAACCTTCCGAGTACTTTGTGGACCACCAGCACTATCTCGCTGTGGAGATCTATACCATCGACCCAAATGACCAACAAGCTTGGTGCGGTTATGCTGAATCCCGTCTGCGCAAATTCATTGAAAGTCTTGCGTACCACAACCCTCAACTCTGCCGCTTGCGCGTGTATCCCAAGAAGTTCCCTCTCTCGTTCGTGAATGAACCTGGCAAAGAAGAGAAGCATGGCGCAACTTATTTCGTCGCCTTTGACGTGGACAAGCAAAAGATTCGAGGCAAAGAAGTTCGCCTTGACAGCGCTGTGGAAGACTTCAAGATTAACAGTTTGTACCGCTGGCCGAAGCGCGTCGAAGGAATGGACGTCAAGATTACACCATTGGGCTGGAAAGCTCTGCCAGAGCATGTCTTTGACGATATGGGTGGGCTCAAGGCGGCCAAGGAAATGCGCCAAAAGTACCTCAAGCGAAAGAAAGAGGAGCAGGCCAAATTGGATGCCGAACTCGCAGCAGCCACGCCAACTCCCCCGCTTGCACCAGCTGTGCCACTCCACCATCCACAGCCTCTCAGCAGCGACGACTCGATGTCGCAAGAAGACGGCAGTAAATCCATGAGTCAACCCGAATTAAATGAATCTGCTTCCCAATCCACTCCATCGTCAACTCCAGCTCCCTCGCCAACAATGGCTCCATCACCACTTGTGGAGAAGCGGGCACGCGAAGATCCCCCACCGATGGAACTTCCACCTGCCGTCTTGGCCATGCAAAATGACTCGCCCCCAAAGCGACGCAAGATGAAAATCTCTTTTGGGGCAATGTGATGCCGCTTGCACTCGTTAGGAAATTATTAATCAGCCCAGCTAGCTCGTACTGGAGGTGGGCCTTCTAAACTTATAAAAATAAATGAAATGACCATGACGTGGCGTCATGAAACAAGGTGCGAACCATCATTCTCTCTCTTTTCGCTCACCAAGAAACTTTCCCAAAGGTCGCGGGGGTTTCAAAAGTCACCGGCGGTTCGATTGAATTCACTTTCGAAAGAGCATGTCGACCGTTCCGACCGTGCTCCGTGAAGGTTATCTCACGAAGCGGAGCCAAAGTTCAGCCTTGGTTACGAATTGGCGAAAGCGCTACTTTCGCCTCGTGCCGGGCGAGCTGCTCTACTTCGAAACGATCGCAGACCTTGAGCCCCGACGTCGCATTCCGCTCGGTCTTGACACTGTTGTGAGTCTCAACAATGATCAGGGCTATACGATGTGTTTCTCAATCAAATCGACGCCAACATCTGAAACATTCTACGTCCAGGCTGCTACAGAAGTAGGCATCTCTACACATTGGATGGTGTATAATTGGGTTGATAGGGAGAGAAGAAAGCATGGGTCGATGCGCTGTATGAAGCCTCCCGATTCACGAAAGACGTTGTCCAAAAAGGTACCTTTTGCTCTTCGATGTCGATTTGAAAGTCCGTGTAGGTCCGATTTTGGAGCCCCCGCCACCACCAGCACGCCCTCGTGACCTTCACAAGGAAGCGCAGTCTGCCAACATCATTTTAAATGTGAAAGTTGTGCAAGCCAAGGGTCTTATTGCGGCGGACACGAGGGGAACGAGTGACCCATACTGTGTGGTTACACTCCTCGACAAAAACGGATTCCCCATCAAGCACACGACACAAAAGACCAAGGTGATCGACAGAGAGCTCAGCCCAGTGTGGAACTGTGATATGCGATTTGGCGATGTACGTGATCGATTAAAGGCACATCTGACTGTGTACTTTGACAGAAAATTGATCTCTCCATTGCCAGCGCGATTCGCTTTGAAGTGATCGACCATGACCATTTTTCACGTGATGATCCGATCGGTGTTGTGACTGTCCCTCTTGGATTCTTCAAAATGAGCGTTGCCAGCGCTATCTCCTCGGAAACTGTAAGTTTACAGCCCATGGCACTCTTTATGACTACCTCACTAGATTGATCACTGGTTTCATATTGATCCGCCAGTTAGTGGAGCTCGCCCAACGACACACTTGCTGAATTTTGGGCAGAACGAAAAGCAGCTCGATGAACGTGACCATGGAGAGCTGCACTTGGTCATGAATATGAAAGGCGAGGACTTGCCGGACTTCTTTCGTAAATTGGAGACCCGAGCGTCAAGTCCAACTCGACACCAGCTATCTACCTCGTTGGACGAGACAGACAATCGCTTGGAAGTAACAGTCTTGGCGGCTCGAGACCTTGTGTATGTCGATCCAAAGGATCTCTCGCAAGAAGGACAACCAAGTTTAGCTGTGAATCCAATGTGCGAAATCACAATCTTGGATGGGAAAACCCACGCCGCGATGAAAAACGAACTCTTTCGCACAGTCGTTCAATTTCGCACGCGCAGTCCAGTGTTTCCTGATGCCAACTTCATTTGCGGCCGGGTTCGTTTTCCCACGAAAGGTCTCTATTTAAAGTCTGGCTTGCGTAGGCTTCAGACATTGATCGTGCTGGTTTTCTGAAAGTCACACTCTACCACGTCGAAAACGCTAAGCAAACCATTCCCATCGGATCCGTCGAAGTGGACTTGAACACAGTCTCAGCTTATAAAGTGACCAAGTGGTACACGCTTCTCTCGCATGGAACCCCTCCGCAAGAAGCCGGTGAAGTGCAGCTTAAACTCTCACTCGTTGGCGAAACGAGGGGAGAAAAGTTGCAGCGGGAGGAAACGAAGCGGTTCGTGTATCTTCATCATGCAGGAGCTGAGATCTATCTACTTAGGGCTATCAATGCAGCAGCAAATGCCAAATCCCTGGAGCAGAGCGAGTGAGAATTCGAAAAATGTGATCGTGATCTTATTGGAAATGTAGGCTTGAGAGCGCTCAGTTTCTCATGCTTCAGTCGATGCGAGACCTCGATGGTGCTCGCGTAGCCTGTGCCGAGAAAGGATACCAAGTCCGTCATCCAAAGTTTTACGGCGTCAATGGCTACCTCCACGCCGCGCATTCACAGCTTATTCAAGCTAACAAGCGCCATCAAACACCCGAAGATGTCTTTCAAAACCGAGGCCACATTGAAGGTTACGCGCTTTTGGATATTAAAGTTGTCGGCGTGCACAACCTTCAGCTTGGGGATCGCATGAATCGTACTTTTGAATACCTATGGCAAAGTTTAACTACCACTCGTAGAGCCAGGCATGGGCTCATACGCTCGTATTGATCTGGAGCCATCCACAGCAGTGATGCAAGCCAAGCGCATGTACAAGCCATACTTGACAGCAAAGAAAAAACCTGTGGTGAAGGCTGTACAGTCTCAACGTGTAGTGCAGCACGACAGCGAAGGTTGACATTGACGTCGATTCATGCCTAAAGTAATGTCTAGGGCGCGAGATAAATATGAATGTTGGCGCAGTCCGTCAGGCAATCTGGGGAAAGACGCCGTTAGCCGCAGAAGTTTCGCCCAGCCGACAGCGCATCTCTAGAAACGAATCCCGACAGGAGCATGCTCCTGCTATGTTTGAAGACCGACCCTACCTTCGTGTGCGAGTTGTGTCGGGCCATAGCTTGATCGCGGGTGATATGAATGGCTACAGTGATCCATACTGCACTCTCTTCTTGACCAACGCCCAAGATGCACCCTTCGAACTCGAGAAGAAGCGAACTGCTGTTGTGAGTAAAACACTCAACCCTGTCTGGAAGCACGAAGAATTTACATTCGGCCACGTAAGTGTTTCTCTTTAGCCAATGCATTTATTCCCGTCAAAGGCGATTGATTTGAACCAAGCCAAGAGCCTCCTAGTCCATGTGAAGGATCACAACAACATTGGCAAGAGCACACCGCTGGGTCGAGTTGAGATCCCAATTCAAGACTTGTGTCAAGGATCAGCAACGACTACATCCATCCATTCAGTGTCGATGACAAAGAGATACCCACTCACTCCAGAACCGTGGATGAAGAAGGTATAATTCTCAATTTTGCTCCTCCTTATTGTCATTCATCCAGCAAAATCTCCATTTGGGCGAACTTTGCCTGGAAACAGAAGTCAAAGGCAATGCAACAGTGCTTGCCAAGCTCCTTGTGCGACAAAATCAAATGTTGTCTTCAATGGCATCTGCCGTATCGCTTGCTGGTTCTGATACTGGCACCGTCCAGGACATCCAGTCGATGGAGGAGGAAGAAATGATTTACCAAGAGGGTCAAATTGTCAGGTACTGGCGACTTCAACTCAGACGAAATTAATTTAAATTCGCTAGAACAACGTCTGTGCCTGGCAACGATGCTCAATGGGTCAGCGATCGTTTTCAACTTCAGTTAAGCTATCCCGGCCTCCTCGCTGAAAACGTTGTCCAGACCAAATACCGAAGCGAGGGTTTCGAGTACGACGTGTGTGTTCAAGTTGTCTGTGGTCGAAATCTAATTTTATGCGACCGAAATGCCGAAGCCGATCCCTTCTTTACAATTACACCCGTGTACGCGTCCGGGGATGTTCTGCATGCGGCCAAACGTCAGAGCCTTACCGTCTATGAGAGTCGTAATCCCGTCTGGCCAAACCAAGAATTTATTCTTGGCTCCACTTTCGACATTACGCAGCTCTCTCATATCTCGGTGCACTTTTACGACCGCGACTGGGGTGATTTGGACACTTCGCTTCTCAAGAAGCTTGGAAATCCTCTTGAAGTGCATAATACCGTGGCGGTGCCTCGCTCTCAGTTACTGAAGATCACGCCGTGGGGTGACTTGGACCCAACCAACAATTTTGATATTTTGGAGTATGACCAAAAGGTTCTTGCCTTCCGGAAGTGTGGAGAAGGTGGTAATTACTTTCCCGCTCGTGTGCGCCACTACACACCGTTTCCCACTGACACTTATCAAGTATTGTTTGAAGACAGCTTGGATTCGATTACAAAAATCCGCAAGCTCATGAGCTACGACGCCCGAGGTGAAATTGCATACGTCCGTGGCGACGGTACGATGAAAACATGATTCGAATTCATAACAGTTGAGTAGGCACCGTCGATGTGAAATTGATTGGTGAAAAGGGCGAGTATGTCTCCCGAGTGCCTATCCGAACTCTAAAACCAGTCAAGGACTTCAACGACTACGTCGAGACGACCAAGCCGATTGTTGCAAATTCAGCGAGCTCGAAATGGGAACAAGTCACTCTTCAAGCCCTCTCTCTCACCGAGTTTCCACTTCCGACACCGACAACGCGTCCTGCTGTTGTTGTAACCCTCATAACTGCTCAAAACCACACTGACCAAGCGAATAAACTTGGCGAACTTACAACTACAGTTGCCCCAAAGTCGCCAAAGAAATCCCCCAGATCGCGATTGTCGAGGAAAAATGCAAGTACCGCTCCTCCATCTCAAACCGTTTGGACGTATGTTGTCCCGTATGGCACTGCTTCTTCTCTTAGCAATGTACCGGAACTGGTTCTTGACAAAGCTCTTCTCGATGTGTCCTCAGCTATCGTCCTGCGTATTGTCGATCAAGGAGAAGCTGATGCCCCGACGTTGGACCAACCTTGTCTCGGTCTTGCAAAGATTGAATTGGCCGCGTGCTCGGAAGGTGTTGTGAACTGGAATTTGAAGATTATCGCAGTGGATGGTCGTCCGTACAATAAATTCTATGGTACCGTGCATGCTCGAACAACGAGTACACCAAGGACTGTCGATGACGATGTCATTGACGCGGGTGAGAATCACATTGTGCCCAAGCGGAAAGCGACAAGAGGGGTCGCCGAATGGTACGTTGCGCTGATATAATCAATACTTAGGACTTGTAGGTTTGAAGAACTGGTTGAAAAAGAGAAAAGAATGGCAGCATTCAACTGGAAGTCCCTGTGGGAACCAGCGCTGGTTATGGAGTACACGTACTTGGAGAGGCGACAAGCCCTCCGAAATGCTCTAACTGCCCGTCAAAATCGTCAAGTGGACAACTTGGGACACGCATTAAATGCGATCTACCGGCATGTTCTGGGAGCCATCAACGAAATCGCTCTCTTTGATGAATACGAAGGTCTTTCTCGCGAAGACATGGTCAAATTCAGTGCCGTTCATACCGTGAGCGCCAACCCCGATAGTGAGTGGCTGAACCGGCGTATCAACGAAATGAACGTCCATGTACGTAAGAAGATTGTGGTTGACCTCGAAATGCAATTGCTCGCGATTGCTGGATGCACATCACCGCCTGAGCTCCCTCTTCCTGACGCCGACTTGGACACTTGGCTAGAACTTCGGAAGGCTCGTCAAGCAGCTCTAGCTTCCTTGGGTGATTTCTTGCCTCTTGAACGAGGTACATATTGTTACAGCTGTACATGATGGTAACACTGAGATCTTAGGCGTATTGCTGAAGTATGCAGCATGCTTTTCAGGGGAAGGGATTGTCAGTTGGATTTTGCGCCACCCGAGTGTCTTATGGCAGGACGAATGGATAAATTTCGCATGGAATGAGCTCGACGACGAAAATTCAAAATTGAATTGGCGCGATCCCGAGCTGAAACAAAATCCCGAAGCCATGCAAGCACCGGAAGGTCGCGAACACGCTGCAGTGTGGCTCAAAGCTCTGTTTGATGCTGGTTTCATCGAGAGCGTGAGCGAAAAGCGTGACTTTGCTGACAAAGGAGACCGCTACTATCGCATGCATGCTCTCGAGTTTGAGCGTCTCCACATTCGCGAACGTGATAGCATGGCACCGTTGGACGTCGTCAAAGAAGTAGATTGCGACACCAGTGAAGGCGAACTGTTTTGCAAGCGTTTATCTGACCATGCTGCTGGGTAAGTCAAAGTGCACTATCAATGGCAAAACACTATATTCCTTAGGTTCTTGGGTACACTGAATGCCATCTCGACTCTTATCGGTGCTACAACTGAGACTCTCGAAACTGTGACGCGTATCAAAGTGCCCAATGTGAGCATTTCAACAGTGTCGCAGTCGCTTGGAGTACCAGACGACAAATTATGGCAATGGCGCTATTGCATCTTCCGACCAGAAACGAAGTACATTTACTTTTATGACAGTGTGCACTCCACGAATGCTACGCTTGTCGTCGACTTGTCCGCCGCCGAGACAATCGTGACGTATTCAAACCCCAAAACGCTTGGACCCGACTGCTTTGAGATCCGTCATCCAGTTTTCTTGTCCCCCCATCCATCAACGATGAAGTTGATCCGTATGACGGAGACCGAACTTGAACAGTCGTTCCTAAGTAAGCTTGATTTCAAGACTAAAGTCGAAATCAAGGCTCAGGATGCCCAAGTGTGGATGCAGGCTATGCTTACTGCAGGCGTTAAAGTATCACTTGAGAAGAAACAAAAGGTGCTTCTTCCTCGACTGAATTCGGCAGTGCTGCAAGCCAAATGCATTGAGTATTCGCTCAATTTCACATCGAATGATCTTGAAAGTTCTTTCCAGCACTTGATGAATCGAGTGTTTGGTCACGATAGAATGGCCCCTCGTAGCTCTGAGAAGAAAACCAAAGAGCTTCGAGCACGAATTCGAGCTGAGCTCAAGAAAGCTGGAGCTGAAGGCATTCCAATCGTCGCAAAGTACGGACGTAGTAATCAATTTGATCCAGCCCCGGCGGACCCAAGGAAATATACTCCAGGTCGGGCAATACTTTTGTCAGATGTTTGAGCTCATTCTCGGTCTTTTAGGCTATGAATATGCGGCGCGCATCGTCGCTATCCGAACTCCATTCACAGAAGCGTCGTACCCAGTGAAGAAGCAATATTTGATTGAATCTGCCCCAATTCGAATGAGGGCATTGCTTCAGCGGTATAAAATTACCACGAGGAGCTCGTGGCTTGAGCAACCTGTGGCTATTCGCGATCTCTTCCTGCTCTATGATGTCGAGTACAACAACAACTCGGAGACTGTCATTGAGAAGAATATGCTTCGCGAAGACTTTCACACAATGGAAGGTGATTTAGACCCAAGCAAAGTGCGCGACAAGTGCTTGGATGCAAACCTGACTTTCCGGCCAACTGACTTGGAAGGCTGTGTAACTCATTTTACGGCGGCTACGGATGGAGAAACACCTATGGGTTGCTTCAAAATTCAATTGCAGTCGCTGTCGGAGCAACGCGAGATTGATTGGTGGTACAAACTTGCCCCAGAGCGCGGCATGCTTCAGCGGCGTGAGCTCGGTACAGTGCGTGTTCGTGTTGCGATGCGCAAGCATGACAAGAAAACCACTCTCGGTAGTACACCCTTACCTCCTCCGTTGGCACAGCAAGTCGAAAAAGCTATCATTCTTCAGTCGAAAGCCAGTAATGTCGACACAAATTGGTTCAATCGACTCAAGAAGACAATTTCGTCGCCGAGCGCTTCACCGATCAAAGTCAAAGCAAAGCCGCCAGTCTTGACGGTAGCAAGAAATGTGCATTTCGTGAAGACTGAATCATTATGTAGGTGATTCAAGTCGATATCCTCGAAGGGCGCAAACTCATTATCTCGGACATTCGGACGTCTGATCCATACGTCGTTGTGCTTTTGGTCAACTTGAACGACGATGAGAAGCCATGCGGAAAGACAGACATTGTACCAAGCACATTGAATCCCAAGTGGAAAAATCAACAGTTCACTCTCGGAAAGACAGATGAAACGAACTTGCATGACAAGAAAGCGCTTCTACTACGTGTCTTTGATCATGATACCTACAGTGCAAACGACCCCATGGGCTATCTCAAACTTGAGTTTGGCAAAGATGACCGCGGATATGTTCGCAAGGTCAAATTACATCACTCTGGGCCTCGCGGAGAAGCCGCGTCGACGATTTTGGACTTGTCCAAGGATGGAGAAGTCGAAATCTTTGAAAGACTCCTGCGTGACACGAAGGCTGGACAGTCTGCCTGGGCGAAAGCTAAAGGTGCGGGTGCTTGTGGTCGTTCCGTCTGATGTGATTTGGATAGGCAATACGGAAGAAGACGGTGTACTTGGTCGGTTGCGCTTCAAGCTCAAGCTAACTCACAACGATTACATTGGGGATAAACTTGTCAAAGCAGACCAAAGCGTCCAACAAAACGTTGCTTCGCCTGTCAATCATCTTTCTCGTTATGCTGCTGAGATTACTCTTGCCCACGCCGAAGAGAAAGACCTTGATGCATTTACATGGGCTCTCGTGCCTCGTACCAGTGAAGGTCACATCGTGTTCTACGACACCAAGGCGGAGCAGATGAGCCACGACAGTAAGAAGACACTGCGAGAGACGATGAATTTGCCTCTTCTCTGTGGTCTTACGTATGATGTCACTCGCGTTGCCACTTACGACGTTGTGCTGCACCACAACGAAAAAGCTCTAGCTTACTTGGGCAAATGGGAGTTGTATCCAAGCATGGACAGCGATGAAGTTGTGGTCGAGTGCTCATGCACAGAAAAGGGCAATTCTTCCGTGGTTCATGTCAAGCTGCTGGTGTCTTTTATCGGGCTTAACCGCGCTGAGTACATCAAGCGGTGGGCGAATTGTCCTTCTATCGCGTTAATTGTTTCGTAGGGTCTTGGCTGAAACTTATCAACAAGCTGGGCTCGAATTCGATGTCCGATCTGTTCCTGCAGGAGAAATCGCGGAGGAATTTCTGTGGCATGTTTGTAGGGTCAATGTATCCCCTGGTCACAATGTTGGCGAGTTGCTTTTGGCCCAGCTATCAAAGATGCACGCGAGCTCAAAGCTGCACTGGAAGTACACACCCAAGTTGCTCATTTTCGTATTGCACCATGTGCTCGCAAAAGATCGCCTCCACTACAACCATACCGTACCATTAGATGACCTGCTCAAACGGTGGTCCAAGCTGGTGAGCTTTGTTGCAGAAGCCAAGGCTCAAATCACTGGTCGTCTCCATGGCGAACTAACACCAAGGCTAATTTGCACCCTGGCTTCCCTGTGTGACTGGACAGGTAACGTCGTTACTGTATGAGTCCATATCTGACATTGGTTGGTTTTAGATGAGCCTGAAGTCACTGTCGCGTCTCGAGCTCCTCTGACAGAACTGCATGTTGGTGACCACGTCCAAGCGATGGTGCCAACTACCAAGACAATTCATGTCGGGTGCCTCGTTGATGTCTGTGTGACAAGACCCGACGGAAGTAACCATTTCTACCCTGGCCTCGTTCTTAAAGAGCAGCTTGAGCTTGGCACTATTGATGTCTTGTTTGCAACAAGGTTGGTTGCGTCACAAACTCCAATTGCTGAAAACTATTTACCACCCTTGCAAGCTGGAGATGTCGTTTATGCCGGGGACTCCACAACTTTCTACGAGCTGCGTGAAGGAACAATCCTTGAACACAGCATTGATCGAGCCCCAGAGTGTTATCAAGTCACCTTCAATGCTGGAAGGGACGAAGTCGCCAGTTCTTCGACGAGCTCGTGGTATCGACGTGAGCAATTGGCCTCAGTGATGCGCGGAGTTCCAATTTCAAACGTCCTGCCACAATTCCTTCCAGAGGAATTTGTGAGGGTAAATTATGCCTGAGCTATGTGAGATGAATCGTTGTTGCTCTAGGTGAGACTAGATGACGGCAAAGTGTTCAAGACGGCCAAGATAATGAGTGCACACGGGGATAGCACTTACTCTGTCCAATTTTTGGAAGGTGGTGATGTGCTGAAGGAATCGCACATTCCTCGTGAGCGTCTTACTCCTGCTGCTACAACTACTCTAGTACCTGGGGTAATCAGTGGTGTGCATCAACACATAGGGGATAACCCAAGCTATGACATCATCATGGACAATTTGTGGACGGTAGCAAGTGGAATTCCGCGTGAATGTATCCGCCCAGCATTTGAAGCTTGGAGCACAGATTTGTACAAACTTTGCTCGGTGTACGTGGTGGGATTACCTTTGGGTTCTCCCGGAGATATTGCCACCTCGCTAACGCTTTTGTGGAATGATACAAATGTGATACAAACTATCTTGGAAGTACCGTCCGATATAGCGACCGTTGGATTCCGCAGTGGCCCCCGAGACCACATTGTACCCCTACTTGAATGGGCTGACACATCTGCTCCACCAAATATTCACGGCAAGTACCATGGATTTACACATGGCACAAAGTTTGTCGACGTCGACAAACGCAAGGTGATGCATCTGAAGAATACCCCGCAGGATCAAGTTCCATGGACGCGCATCGTTGCAGTCACCGTCGCTCCTGAGCCATACGTGTCGATCCGCGGCGCAATCAATGTTACAGGGGCCAACTCCAAGGCTTTTAAAGCTCTGTTGGATCAGTGGAAATCTCAGTTGCTTGCTCCTTTTCTCGTGCACGTGGTCAACGATATTGTGCAGACCAATTTACCATGGACCCGAGCAATGCAATCCATTCGTATCGCCTCAATTTCCCCATCGATCAATGGAAAAGCCGTCAAAGATGTCACAATGACTCTTCTTGGATCCATCGATGCGGCCTATGTCAGCACTAGCAAGGCTATTAAAGGAGTGAAAGCCCACCACTTGACTTTGCATGCCAACTTTGAAGTTATTGTGCCTCTTGCATCCGGTCACACTGCGGTGGAAGCTGCACGTATGGCACTGGATCAAGCCAACACAATGGTGAATAACTTGACAGCACCGAGACGCTTGATATACACGAACACAAAAGACCGTGTGTCCTGGTCTACTGATAGCTACACATTGGGTGATCCACTACCCGAGAGTGCTTTGGAGATGAAAATCCTTAGCCAAGAACTACGTGGTGCACCAACAGTGCAATTGGCACTCAAGCCTTTAAAGGATATTAAGCTCTCTATAGCCACGAACGATGGAGCCACTTACGACTTGACACTGCTCGAGAAAGACTTGCGTGAAGAATGCCAACTCCGTCACGTACACATCGCAGTGCTTCGTATCACTCATCGTTGTACTTATAGGACCTACTGCCTCTCTGCCCTGCCATTGTGTTAAATAAACCCGACAACGAGCGGTGTAATGTTCAATTCGTCGACGACAAGGACGCTGTGCCTCACTCGGTCGCTTTGAACGATATCCGCCTTGATAATCTTACGGTTGAAGTCCTGAGCGCAAGAGATCTGTACACGACGCTCGGTCGCGATGGAAAACGTCTGGAAGAAGATATTGTCGTCAAAGTGTATCTTATGACGAACGAAGTACCGCCTAATGGTGGACGAAACAAGCTGGGCTACGTAGTCAACTCGGATGGCGCGGTATGCCCAAAGATATTGAATCTGACTGAGATGCCATGCTAGGTCATGCGTGATCTAAGTGATATAGAATACCCGAAGTCGACGACTACTAGTACAGTCAAGAGTAAACAACCCGACTGGACCAAATCGCAGAAAGCGACCAAGTTTTTCTTCGGCCACGTATGCACTACTCAGTACATTTGAATCTCACCTCTTTTCTAGCCAACTGTGAACTTGGCCCACATGTCGATGTTGGCCCTTGAAGTCGTGAGCGTGACCACAGGCCGAACTATCGGCATCCACACGTCTCCCATCTCGACGCTTGTAGCTCAAGAGGTACTCGTTCCCTCTCGTCGAATAATGGGGCTTACATTTTGATGTAGACGATGCGAACTGAGGTCTTGTTTGTGAAGGGAGATCCCTTGAATAAGGAGCCACAAGGCAATATTACGTTCCGTGTTTGTCGTGAGACTCAAGTCAAGGAAGGATCGAAAGTCCTTGCTCGCCTTGGTTCAGCTCGGGATAAATGGATCTTGAGTCCTATGGAACTGCTGACTTACTCGATGAAATTCAAGACACGGGTAAGAAAGACTAGCCATCATGCTTTTGACCATTGTGTTAGCATGCTGAACGAGGTCTGACGGACAAGTTGGTCAATGTTCTGATTCCCAACAACGCCATCGAGCAAGAAAAAGAAATCCAAAAGCTCTTGCGGCTCGTTCGCCTATTGAGCACCCAAGCGGCGTTGAAACCAGCGTACCAGACTAAACCACAGTCAGAGGGACATCGACGGTCGCTCGTCATTCAACAAAATATGCCAGTGCCTGCTTCTCTGTCACAAGTCGAAGCTAAACACGTTTTGGCTGCCGGACTAGCGACAGCCGAGACTGTCATGGAATTGGTATGTCGGAATTTTTTCAACTCTGAATGATTAAACATGCCCAAGGTTCAATCCCGTGGTTCGTCAAATCGCACACGTCGTCGAAAATGGTCTGCTGACTACACCGACGACGAACCAACGGACTTAGCTGACGCCGACGTGGAACAGCGGACGCCATTTGAAGTGGCTACCGATCGATTGCGCAGCACCTTGTTCAAGCTCTACGGTGTGTGTACTCGCAAGTTACTGCCCAAGCTCGACGAGATGGCAGACATGAGCGTTGCTTCAGTTGTACCTATCGAGAAAGCACAGGCATTGCTCACGTTCTTTGAGGAAGAAGTCGAGGATTTGGATCACGTACGAGGTCAACATGGATGTATCTCACGCTCATAATAGGAGGACTTTGAGACGTTTGATCGCCTTCAAAAGCGCACTCGCGTTATTCAGTTGACGCAATTACTCGGTGATTTCATGCGCGCATTTATCAAGATCTCCATCTTGTTGGATCAAGACGGCAAGAGCTCTCCCGGTCGGGGCAACGAGCTCATCGGCGTGGCGAACATTCCTTTGGTTGACTTGATCGACCGCAAGGAGCACAATCACCAGTACATGCTGCATATTGACCAAATCGTGCGAGACTCGAGAAATATCAACCTCACTGGGTTTGAAAGAGTTTTGCGCCGAGGCACGGTGCATGTGCGCACGAAATTGACTTTTTCCGAAGTGTCGTTGCTGGAAACAGCCATTACTCTTCTCAAGGAATACAAAGCCAAGTACATTTACCAGTATGAAGTCGCGCGTCGACGAGTAAATGCTGCAGTCGTGCCAGCTCAACGTCGGCGTTGGCAGACTTTGCTCGGATATTTGGACGCGTTGAAGGCTCAAGCGGCTGGAAAACTGCACTGGGAGACGACACCAACGCTTCTGGAGCACGTTTGGGATATCTTTTTGAGCCACAAGCGGCAAATCCCAACCTATTTGATCAATTTCGGTCCACAAATTCACATGTACCGTGAAGTGGTTGTCAAGGTGCATACTCGCTGGGTTAACTTGCAACCGAAGCTGAACGAGTTGCTTGAAATTCAATCGCAGCCACAGATTCACGCCACTCGAACACCGCAGTTGCTTGCTGAAGTCGAGGTAAGACAGTTCGTTCCATAGCTCATTCTCATAACAATGTCAGGCGGAAATCGAAGGATTGGATGTGCTGCGCAATACAGCTTGGCTTCAAGTCCAAGGCAAATGGCTGGCACTCGAAGCTGCTCTTGAGGAGCTGGTGCAAATGAAAGAGCGCAACAGACTACACATGGGCCGTGCTCCGCTCTTGCTGAATTTTGTAGCCCAAAACTGCTCGAAAGGGCTCAACGAGCGACATGCTGACACCGTGTCGACAGTTCAATTCCGCTGGGTTGCTCTCACGAAGCATGACGGTCCGATCAACGAGCTTCGCCTTATGGACACGCATGGCTTGCACTGGCGTCGAACGTATGATCTCTTGCGTCTTCTCGACGAGCAATGCGAAGGCTTTAGTGAAGTGGACGAGCTCGCCTACACGGCGGTCAAAGCACGATGGACACAGGTTGAAACTTGGCTCAACGACTTCTTTGAAATGCAAATGGCTCACAAAATCCACTGCCAGGAGGCCCCACTTGCGCTTCGCAAGTTTAATTTGATCAAAGACAACCACCAGGTGGCAGGAGTGGACAAAACGGCAGTCGCTACAAAGGTCCATGATGAATGCGCAGTCGAAGGGCTCTTGGAATGGTATGCTCAAGAAGAAGCTCGTCGTGAACTAATCCGACTGCCGTACCACCGCATTACGACTGATGTCGAGCGCAGCAACTGGCTAAAGTACTCGGAGAATGGCCGCGACTCTCGCTTGCTCATCACCAAGCAGGAGATGCAATTCACGCCTGAAAATGTCCGCGCTGCATTGATCGACCGCGGTGTGATTCCAAAGTATGCTTGTTACTCGTGAACACGATGCTGAGAGTTGTTTAGGTCGATTCTGGTGAGTCAAGCTCAAAAGATCCATGCGACGACTGGCGTTTGGCCACGCGCCGTCGTCGAGGAAATCGAGGAGATCGAACGTTTGGTCGAGCAAAACATGCCGCTGCCAAATCCAGATCGCGTTGTGGAACTCCACGCAGTTCTCGAAGATCTTGGCAAGGGCGATATTGTATGGAAGGTGAAACATTGCGTGAACCAAAACGTCGAGCTTGTCGTCCCGGAAGTCTTTACGGACTTGTTGTACGAGCTAAAGAAGCGTTTCTTGGCCACAACAGAGCTCGAAGATTTGGTCAAAGGCCTCATGAATGCAATGCAAAAGGAACATCTCACGCGTTTGAATATCCCCGTGCCAGCAAATGCCAGCTACGCCAAAGTCTGCTCCATCATGGTCGCCAACCAAGTCAAGGAAATCCCATTGCCAACTAAAACGAGCGAAATTCAAGATTTGTTGGTCGCACGCAACATGGACAAGAAGGGCGACCCAGTCTTCTCGAGGGGCGTTCGCGTCAATACGCACGTCTTGGGTATGCTAGATCAACCGCATGTATGCAGCAACTCACTCATTCTTTTAGGCATGACCAAGGAGAACGGTCAGCTTGGTATTGTCGATAGTCATGTCGAAGCTTTACGCAAGCAACTCCTCATGGAAGCCATTCGAAAGCGAAACTCACTCATTAAGACGTTCCCCGTGCCTTCTCCAGCGCTCGAGATGGAGATGGCTGATGTTGTCGAACTGGACATGAGTGGAGACTACATGGTGCTTGTCAATCGTTTCCAAGACTGGCTTGTACATGAAGCATACTGCATCAAATTGGCTGGTCGATCATTTCTTTCGACACTTCTTCTCACACTGCACGTCTGTAGGTTATGTAGCATTCGATCGTTGTGCCCGTGCACTCGTCCAAGCCAAACGAGACCAAGTCGTGACCAAGGAGGACATGGCGGTCGCGCTGGTACCGCTAAAGATGCGACTTCCTCTAGAAGCGTTCACAAGAGAAGAACTCTTGGCCGCCTCGAGGAGCAATCCTGGCAAAATCAAACCTCCATCGGACAAAATTGCAAAGGCATGCCCAGTTGCTGAAAATGCCAAAGCCATGGCGTACTATGCTGCGCTAAGGACTGCGGCTCTGGCATATCAAAAGCATTCTTCCTTTGGTGTGCGATTTGATCCAGCGAGCCAAAAAGCGGTTGACGCACTCGACATTGACCTCAAGTTTGACAATGTGACGTCGACGGCATTGCCGCAAGATCGATCCAAGTTGACGCTGGGGTAAGCCGTGGACTTTGGTGTTTGCAATATCATGATGTTGTAACTTAGGAACATGATGGCCGACTGGTTGCTTGGCTGCGACGACACTCCATTGAAATTGCGCAACGTCCAAAGCCCATACTACATGCAGCGACTGCGATGGGCGTCTGCAGCATTTGCAATTCGCCATCGTTGGTGGCAGATCGGAGTCGGTTGGTGTGATTCATCCCAAGCTGGCGTTGGCGTCAAAGTGCTCTTGGATGAACTCTTGGTCATGTCGGGCGAAAACAAGATGCACATGCTCAACGCTGAGCACTTGCTCAAGGAGATCAACTCCAAGTGTTATCAGCTTCGTCTGCGTGAGAACGACGCGCTGCAGAGCATTCTCTGGCGCTACAACGACAACATGGCGTTGCTAGAAGAACTCGTGCAACATGCAGAACGCTGCATTAACAATCGTAAGCTTCATTCGGAACGCACACCAGAATTACTCCATTTGATTCAGCAGCATTGCGTTGTTCCGAAAGGTAGTTTACTGTGTTTTTTCATGCGTTCTAACACTGAAATGTAGGCTTGAGCACGCGCCACAGCGAAGCTTACAGCGTCGTGACCAAGCACTGGCTGCCCCACAGCCGACAACTGGAAGAGCTTGTGCAGATGCACAAGGAGGGAACGTTTAGCATCCACAGGACGCCAGAACTTCTCGAAGCGATGGCATCGCACACAGAAGGCTTGGCTGGCACAACCGAGGCTGCCAAACCTGTCGACGATTCCAACAACGAACCACTTGATGAAGAGAGCGAAAACAAATTGGCAGAGTGGCGCAAAGGTTCACGGAAGAGCATCATGAACGAAGTAGAGCCGGGAGTGCACTTGGACAGTAGCACGTTGGAGCTCAATATACCTGAAGATGAGGACTGGAAGTCGCTAACCGTTGACCCAAAGCCCAAGCCAGAGGTGTCGCCGTTCAAACGCAGTGTCACGTGGTCGTTTGCCGAGGCCCAAGGGGGAAAGGATCAAGTTCGAGACCCGACGCTTGTCCTCGATCCTTCCAACCCAGTGGACACACCAATCAATCAACTGAGCTCCAAGCATCCACAGGTCAAGCGGTCAATGAGTGAGGAAATCTCCACTCTGCTCAAGGAGCCGACCAAGTGGCTCATGTGCGGCGCGCCTCCTCCAGCTCCAGTCGCCCAGGAACGCATTCCTCCCAACAAGTTTTTCCCCGTGCAAGTCGTCCAAGAAGACGATTAGGATTCATATTTGCACAGACGTTGGTGTTAATTGTTATATACATGTCAGTGGAATTGCTCTTGTTTAGAGCGCGCCCGCGTCGCGCAACAATGGCACAAGCTTGCCAGCTTTGTGGAGCGCCTTGGTTTCACTTCCACCACCGATCGAATTGCCAGCGACAAACACATTGGGCACCGTGCGTTGGCCTGTGAGCTGGAAGCACGCGTTCTGGACATCGTCGCCAGTCGGTGCGTCTCCCATTTGGTTGAGTTCGACAACGTGGAACTTGGCGCCCGTGGACGTGAGCACTTCCTTGGCCATGACACAGTAAGGGCACCACGTCTTGCTAAAGACGACGACCGCGTGTTGGGCGATGGCATTCTTGACGAACTTGATGCCAGAGACCATGGCCAAGCTTTGATGGAGGAGGATGCTCTTTGACCATATGGCTCACCGAAAAAGCAAACTGAAGTTCGACGGAATTTACAGTTACAAATTCATTTTACAATATTTACTCATTAAAAAACATTTAAGCTGAGCCGTAGACTAGACCGACGCGCTCATTGTCGGATGGAAGGCGGATCACGACTTTAGGTCGTTGACGGCGTCGCCAGACAACCCACAAGGCAACCAGCATGACTGGCCCAGCAGCTAGAACTATCCAATGCCATTTGGGGGAACCATCGCGGTGGCCTTCGCTCTGTAATGCAGTCGTGCTTGTCGAATCGACTAGTGAGGGGCTGTACGTTGCAACGAGGGAGTAGGCTTGCGGGCCGTGCACGAGCACTGACGAGCCACGGACTCGCACAATTAGCTGCAGGCTGGCGTCAGAGTTGAGCACATCACGGGAAACACGGTGTTTGAGCGTATTGTACGAGACTTGGACCATCTCGACGTTGTTACGGCTGTCTCTCTTCTCGCCATCGATGGTCAAGGGATTCACAACGATCCAAGGGGCACCTCGAACAGTGATGGACAAATCCAAATCGTTTTGAAGCATGCGTGTGGCCAAGAGATCACCAGGAGGATCAGTCCACACCTAGCCAGGTTTAAGTTGTGTTTCATTGAGCTAGCACGCACCAGCGTCGCGCGGAATTTGTTATTAGGCTCCAGCGTGAAGTAGTAGAAATCTGCATCGCCATGGCCAACTTCAGGTGATTTTGGGTGGGTTGCATTCGGCCAAAACGACACTAGAGGCTGCGAGTCCGAGCCGAAGAACGCAAGATTCGACATGCTCGGTAGTCCAAAGCCTAGTCATGGTCAGTTCTTCCGTCTGGAGAGTCTGGCCTTTCACCTTGTGCGATATCTGGGTAGTGGAGTAATCTACTACGACGGTTCTGGCATAGTTCATCGGCTGAATTGCTGTCAAGTCGCTGGTAAAGCCCCCTGGCACTGTGGATCAATAGTGCTTTTAGTAATGCCGATGGGATATAAGGCATGCCGGCATCTAAATCTCGAGTGCCAGCTTTCCACCATCCATCTCGGAGCCATTCGTGTAGCAGGACAGCCATACCCGACACCACTGGCGTAGCCTGAAGCAGAGCTTACTGGCTGTAATTTGAATGCAATCGTACCTGTGATGTCCCCTGGAGTGGACACAAGTCACTTGTCTTCACTCTAGACGTCGACGCTTGGCTCTGCGCCGACCAGAGGATCTCGCCAGGCGCAACCACATCTGGCTTCAAGCGGCCATCACTCGTTGGTCCTTGCGATGAGTACGCAGTCACGCTCTGGGGATTAAACATTCTCGGGCAATCAAACTTCGACTCCAAGCTTGCACTTGTGCTCATAGACGCTCCAACCCTACCAAGCTATTCAGTGACGAGCAAAGAGTATGCGTAGTGCGTACGTAATGACATTCTTGGCTCCCGCAGGCGAACTGATCGTTCGAAGACCATCCATCCCAGCATTTCCAGCGGCGATGACGACTAAAATATCACGGTGGTCATAAAGAAACTGGTCGAGATTTTGAGCTTGCTAGGAAAAGTAGGTCAGCCAAAATTGAATGAAACGAACGTACGCTGCTGTAGTCATCTTTTTGCAATCCCCACGAGTACGAGAAGATCTTGGCCCCTGCTTGCATTTGAACCCCCATGTGGTCTATCGCATCGGGGGGCGTGGAAAGTTTCACGGGGCATTTGACATTTGGATCGTCGGCGCATGATGGATCCTAACGTTGGGAAACTATTAAAGTGGATGGAGGATTCTCCATACTTGTTTGCCAATGTCGGTGAAGGCAATCTTTGCTTTGGGGGCCACACCGACATTAGCATAGTTCTGGCTGAATGAACTACCAGCCAAGATTCCAGACACATGAGTGCCGTGGCCACAAGTCACCGAGCTCGATTGATCAACTTTGTCGGCGAGGGCTTGGTACAACACAACCTGGCAACAATCATCACGAATGGCGTGGAAGAAGGGGTGGCTCAACCTTGCGGGCATCGAGATTGATCTCGTCGTATTCTCGTGGATTGTTCTGATCGAATTGGTCGTGGTCGAGATACAAGCCCGAGTCGGTGATGCCAACAACGATGCCGTTTCCATGACTAGCTCACGTAAGCTCGAGGAAATCCACGTCGAGTCTTACATTCCATGAGCATACACTTCATCGGTTCCAATAATCGACTCGATGTCGTCGTCCAAGCGCCGCGACTTTATCGATAGCGCAAAGGATTCAAGCGTTGCGGAGCGAGTGATATGGTGAACAAAGGATTGACGACAGAGGAATGAAACAATCGTCGCCCAAGTCTGAAAATTGGCGAGTGGAGGCACGACTCTGCGCAACAATAGTCAGTTAGATGATGGGAAGGATCGACGTACAGCGTTCCATCGTCGCGGAGGGAAACAACGTCATAAATTCCAGTCGCGACGAACAATCCGTGGTTGAGAGAAGTAAAGGCTGCCGTCGCGGGCACGTTCTTCGCTAGTGCAATCTCCAATGGAGGTGATTGAGCGTTGTAGGTAGCAACCACGGAGCGCGCCAAGGGACTGAGTTTGAAAAGCGGCGCGAGGGCCACGACCTTTGAAACGCACGGAAGCAATTCGATATCACGCGCTAGACTCTGCGAAGAGTGGACGAGTACAATCGTAGCTCCTGTATCAACCTCATGAGTGACAGCGTCGAGAGGGAGGCAGTTACCTTGATTGACGCCGTTGCTTCGACTCATGAGTGATACGCGAGATCCTTCATCAAGTTTGGAGCGTACTAATTCCACGCACACATGCTCTTGCGGGTGTCGCTGCAGCTGAACAAGCCATGAACGCTCCTGAACATTGTGCTGCTGTTGCCCAGAGTAAACTACCTCAGCTGGAGTAGTCTCGTTGGTTGGAGAGTCTAGGGGCGCTAGCCTGCAAGCTCCTAGAAGTAGCTCGTCTCCGTCGACGAGATGGTCAATTGCAGCTTGGAACTGAGTCCAAAACGAGTGGAAACTCGCGCCTTCGGACGTCATATTGAGATGCAAGTTCAGTGGGCAATCCGCCAACAAGTCGAGCGACGGCTGTGCATCTTCGAGACGACGTTGTGGATTCAATGGACATTTCGCAGCACAAGCCGGTGGGGACTTCAATACGAATGGGCTGCAGAAGTACTGGCACCATGCGTTGGCCGAGTCGAACTTGAGAGCTTCGGCTGCGAGTGCCACGAGTCCAAGTACTCCGAGGAGATTGAGACGCATCAGAGACGACGACGACGACGGAGAGATGGCGAGGGACAGACGAACACAAACTACGATCCAACGGCCGGATCACTCTGCCGAATTGATTGGCATGACAACCGGAAAGAAATCATCCTCTCCCATGAAAAGTCGCCAGGAAGATCGCGATGCGAGGCGAGACAGGAGGATCCAGACGCTTGAAGAAGAGCAGCAACAGATGAAACACAGAGGAGGACAGACATAGGAGAGGCGCTTGATTTATTCCAACTTAACCACGCTTCGCAGCCTTCTTTTGCATGTAGGCATCGCCGCGGAGACCCGTCAAGACTTCGACAACCTTTTCAATGCCTTCAGCGCCTGCAGTCAACGCGTCGTTCAGAGCAGTGACTTGGTCCATTTCGAGCGACTCGCAGAGGAATTCGGTTTCTTCAATGTCGACGCGAGGATCGTTGACAGCTTCGGTGAGTTCGCGGAATTGCTTCTTCACCTTGCGGAAAGCCTTCTTCATCTTTTCCTTGGCGGCCTTGGCATCAGCCTTGGCAGCCTTTTCAGCTTCTTCGGCGGCTTGCTTGGCACGGAGAGCGTCATCTTCAGCCTTCTTTTGAGCATCAATGATGGCTTGAGCAGCAGCTTCCTTGGCCTTGCGTTCGTTTTCCTTTTTGTCCTTGGCAGCTTGCTTGACACGGCGCAAGCGAGGGTCGTTGGCTTGGGCACGGTCAACCAAAGTGGCAAGACGAGCATATTCCTTCTTCTTTTGCTTCTTGGCAGCAGCTTCATTCTTCTTCATCAAGAAACGCTTTTCATCACGGTGTTCCGCGCTGTCGACATCGTGTTCAGCGTTGTGTGTGAAGTCGCGCCACGAGTCAAACTTGTACCAGAAGTTGTAGAATTCTTGGACCTCTTCCAAGGGCGTTTCGTCGTCGCCAAGAAGAGGCACGGGCTTGATTTCCGAGAAACGGGCGTTGCGTTCGAAGACAGGGCCGTACAAAGCATAGAAGTCGTACGTCTTTTCCTTCGGGTCGACCTTGGTCAAGTTTTGGCGAATCTTTTCCGTGCCGAGAGGGATCCATTCGTCGAATTCGCACTGCGAGTCATAAGCGCGCTTCTTTTGTGGATCCATGAGGGTGTTGAAAGCCTTTTGGACGGCCAAGTAGTTGGGATCGTTTTCGTCCTTCAACGTCTTGTCTGGATGGTGTTCAATCAACACACGATGGTACGCCTTCTTGATTTGTTCGGGCGTGGCGTCAAACATAACATCGGTCAAGCCCAATTGCTGGTACATTGTCAATTGCAAGAATTGCTTGCCCTTGATCGACTTGCGGTACTTTTCCAAGATCGCTTCTTCTTCGCGCTTGGCAATCGCCTTGGGATCGTCTTCGCCGTTGCTTTCCATGGACAACGAACGACCGCGAGCAGCATTGCGGACACGTTTGTGCAACGAGCGGCCAGCGATTTCGACGCGCTTCAAGTAAGGATAGCCACCAAGGCCAAGCAAAACCTTGGAGTCGTCGGCGCCTTTAGCTGGAGGAGGTGCGAGCGCGAGCATGATGAAAAATTGTCGTCAGCGATAAGTGGTGTCAAGAGCCACATGTCATTTCAGAGGTTTTTTATGTACTCCCGTACAAACATTACGTACATACCACAATATCATACAAACGTTAAGATTATATTATAGTACAAGTACATCATATTTCAAACAGTACACAAAATGCCTCTAATAATTAATAGCTAAATTTAGCTTCACTTCAACTCATACAGTCGACCTGCGGCCCTCGTCACCACTCTTCTTCACCGCCGGGTTCCGACTTTTCAGCTTGTCGTGGGCATCCTTGGCTCGATAGCAGCGTTCCACGCATGCCTTATGGCTTTCAGTTTGAATGCCGAAAGTGTGAGGGATCTCCGGTATGACTGTGTGAATCTATCAGGTTGTCAATGAATCTCAGACTTCCATGGCTGTTTGAACGATCGGTTGTTAACACCAGAGATTACAATGAGCTTGGAAGGTGTAAGAAGCGATATGAGCTTTTCATGTGGCATGGACCATCGTCGAATGGCAATTATGGTTGATTTCCATTGAATTGGTCGCGGGGATTGCTCAACACGTTGATTGTTTTGCAGCCTACGACGACAGAAGGAGCGAGTAGACTTGATGAGAGCAGAGGTCGGAGATAGTGCTAAGGACTTTACGAGAGCTGGTCCCTCCTTGTGAAATTGCCACGGCACGTCGCGATTTGAACAACTGTCGTCGGGTTGTACCAATCAGACGACAAAGTTAGTTGGCGATGATCAAACTGGACCAAATTGTTCCAGGACGCGACGCGCAGTCGCATTTGGAATCTCCAGCGGCCAATGTCAAATCCACAATCGATTCGAGCAACGAATTGCCGAATTCTTCTGGTCGAACTTGTCAGAACACGTTGCTAATCAAGATCCGAGGATGCAATCGCTCCAGTGCTGAATTTCAGTCACACGATGCCACATCTTGGGATCGTTTGTTGCAGCGGCAAAGAGTATGCACTACATACTGATGGACGGGGCGAGATTGTCTTTGTCGAATTCCTGCAGCGCGAGCTGGGGCATCAGATTGCTCTGGAGCAGCTCAATGCAGCATTGAGCACGCAGAGTATGCTCGATGACTACTTGGGCCAGAGCCTTTTAGCATGTCCTTTAAGTTCTGCTCTTTGTCAATTTCACATGGTATGTCTTACCTGACATGGTTCAAGTTGATATTTCGTTTGCGTTGGACACGACCAGAACTGCATGGCCAATTGCGCTGGGAAAAGATTTCACAACTGAGGCCGTGGCGGCCATTGACAGACGGTTCTCTAACAAAGTTCTAAAGAAGCTCCAAGAGCTTGTCCTCCTTTTCTGTGCATGTCCTTAGCGCCATGACGATTCTCTCTTGGACTCCTGTAGCTCTCGGCGGCACAAGTCGTCTCGATAGCCATGAATGGCAAAATTGTTTGATTGATATATACAACCTACAGCACGTGTTGGGTGATGGTGTAGCTCTGTCTCTCTTGGCAACGCGGATCGTCTTATCTCGAGCTCCATGTTGTCGTGTTGTTGGTCTTGGCTGGCGCGATGCACGTATTGCACTGCATGCAGAAGACATGAGTTCGTGTCGTTTGTGGAGCGACCATATTGCGGCACTTGGCGCACCACGACTTGGGCTGTTGGTTCATGACTGCGGATGGCATTGGCAACGTCGAGCTTGGCATGCTTGCGCTGGTTGTTGATAGGAGGAGGACGTGGAAAATCTAAAAATGACTTTGACGCCCACGATCTTCTTTTGAAACTGTCGTTTCGACGTATCAGTTAGGTTTGTATCCGTCTCAGGACGCGACAACTGCACCAAGCACCCCTCGGTTGGACCTCAGCGGTAGTATTTCGAAGCTTGACGACGTTTGGAAGTTGATCTTTCGAATGAAACGAGCACACTTGCTGTTGCTAAACGCATTTATACTCGCCAGAGTCGTCGGAATGGACTAGCCACAATGGCCAGCAAGATTCGATCGAGATACTTGGTCGTCTGTCGCCAAGGCATCAGGTTGCGCGTATTCTTCCGTGCGTTTTTCATCTAATTTCGCGACTCCGATGACAACTTCGGCCTAGCAAGCTTTGTCCAGCTCAAGCATAGACTGCCAAGACTTGAGCTAGCTGTCTAGTTGATAAAAATGTATTACAGTGGAGGAGACTAACAACTCAGGGTTTAATGTGCCGCACTTTGAAATCCTTGTCGAGGTAATAGCCGCCCTTGTGAAGATGCGTGGCGGGGAGTTCGATCATAAGGTCATACTCGAGCACCTACGAGATGAATAAGCATCGTGGAAAGAGTCAAAGAGCGATGTACTTTGCTACAGAAGAGTTCGTAGTCGTCGTCTGTCATCGGGCCGTACAATAAACTCCACTTGCCATCGACGAGGATAAAGTAATATCGTTCGCACTCGCCATGTTCATACCACCCTTCTTCGCCCTGCACGGTGCCAGGACAAGCATTGAGGATGCCGTTGCTTTGCGTCTTGGACCGAGTCGTCTTCTTTGTCGTTGTGCCTTCCTTTTTGCCCAAGATAGATTGCATCTTGTCTTTCATCTTGCCGATCGTGCTCTTGGGGGCAGCAGACGACGATTGAGTACTGCCTTTCGTGTGGCTTTCTTCACGCACTTCGTTGTCTTTTCGCCGACTCGTGTCTTGCTTTTGTTGCTGCTGCTGGTGAAGCTGCTGGTATAACGACGACCGTTGGCTCTCGCTCTCAATGTGTTCGTCCACTTCAGACTCTTTCTTGAGCTTCTCGCTTTGTATTTGGGCTGAAGCTGCTGTGGTCTCTGCTGCTTTTTCAGGTGTCGCCGTCCGCTCTTCTGACTTCGGTGGCTTTTCCTTGTACGACCGATCGGAACGTTTCTTGGGGCTATTGCTTGCTTCCTCGTCCCCACTTTGGGACTGCTTCTTTCCTCGTCGACGGTGGTGGCGTCTCGGCGTTTCTCCGTCGTCTGAATCATCCTCAGAGCTTCGACTGTCCGAGTCCTCTTCATCCTCATCGTCGTCATTGCGCCGTCGCCGAGATCGGTGCCTGCGGGATGATCCATGACGGCGTCGGTCTTCGTCGCTGCTCGAGTCACTGCTGTGACGTTTCTTGCTACGTCTTGACTTACGCTTGGAGTGTTTCTTCCTTGTTTTTCTCTCGTCGCCGTCGTCCCCTGCTTCGTCTTCGTCATCATCACCTTTCTTGGGCTTGTCCTTCTTCTTGCGGCTTGTTTCCTTGGGCTCTTCCTCGTCTGGCTCCTCCTCATGCTCCTCCTCCGACGAGCTATGACGGTGCTTCTTTTTCTTCTTCTTGGACTTCTTCTTCGACTTCTTCCGAGGTGACGGCGGGTCGCCTTCCTTGTCAAGAAACTCCACGTACGATGCTGGAACATACCCGACCTTTCCGCTGCAATCACATTTCAGGTAGCCCGTTTTCTTGGTTGAGTAGACTTTCAGGATGTCACCAGCTCGAAGAGTTAATTCCTCCTCCGACTTTGGCTTGCGATCACGTAGAGCTCTTGCCATGACAAACACGTCATGTTTGTCTCCATCATCGTAGTGTTCATTCTCTTCCTTTGCCTTTTTGCCTTCGGTCAAGTCGGTATACGCGGTGGTCGTCGTGTTTGTGCCTTGTGGTGTGTTGGCATACGAATCGATGCTGTCGTTCGTGAGACCCTTGATCTGTTTAATAGGTTGCTTCGGTTTAGTTGTCAATGCTGGAAGCATCGCAGGGACGGCGGTGGGCGAAGCAGCCGCCGAATATGGTGCCCAGAAAGACGGTGAAAGTGAAAACTGCCGACCTAAGGACTATTTCTGTTTCGTTCGTTTCAAAACCACAGGTGGCCAATCTGAGCTTTGATTGTATCTTATGAACGCGTGCCTCGACGTGGTGCAACCTGCAACTTGCTCTCTGTGGCTGATTTTGTTGTTTCTTCACAACAAAGTCTCTTCGGGAAATGCAGGCAATCAAGATTTGGTTGGGTGGACATTTGAATAATCCCGTGGGATCTGCCCGATAGGCGGCGACAGTAGAGGTACACTTAACCAAGCGAACAAACTCAGGGTTGCGAGCTGGAGAGTTGCTTGCCCTAGCATCAATTATTGGGATGAATCATCTTCCGTCCACATCCAATGGGTCCTCTCGCTAAGTTTTGAGTCAAGCAAGAATTCAAATGCTCTGGTGTTGTTACCTGATACTGGCGTGTTCGTCAGGAAATAGTTCAGCTTGGTAGATGCTAGGCATGGCGGCGTGACAGAATAGATGACTTGATTGCTATGGCACAGAAGGAAGGGACAACCACGAGCGCATGGACCTCATTCTTTATATTTTTAGCATTGGACTTGAAAGTGCGCATCGACTGGAACTTGTTGCCTGGCATCAAGGCACGCTTGTACCCATTTGGCAGTGGTTACGACGGGCTCCTTTCCTGACCTTCGCAGGTGCTGAATCGCTGGTCGGATCAGTGCTAATCGCTCCGAGACGTTGTCATCGGGCAGTACAATGTGCGATACAATGGGTTTGATTGAATGAACGACGACGCCTCCATACAGTCGAATGCACTGCGCAACGTGGTGCATCGGATTCAGTGGATCTTCTTTCGTATCGCTTCCATCAATGGTTGGGAACTCGTCCACATAGATCACACATCGCCAGAAAAAATTCACGGGTGTCTCAATTGCTTCCTGGACTTCGTCTTCCATTGCCTTGAGCTGGCTCTGCCACGATTTCGTCGTGTTGAGTGTAAAATGGGCCGATTTCAAAATGGTTTGAAGCTCTGACAGATTCAGAGAAGTGGTGTAGTGGTCTCCATAACAATCATAGAGTGATTTCAGCTTTGCTGCTGTTTCAGGAGTTGTGAAGATGTAGTCTGTTGCCTTCCATGCTTCTTTCGACTACGAGATTATAAGCCTGGCATGTCATACATTCAAACCTGTAGCTCGACGCATCGCAAAAACCAATCGACTTTCAAAATGTCGTACGTTCCTTGCTTAATATAATTTTGGACTTTGACTCCGTCAGAGGATGCAGCTACAATAAATGTGGTCGCAGGTGCGTGGAGCTTGGGATGCGGATTTTGGACAACAGTGGCCCCGTGAGCAAAGAGGAGTTGTTCAACTGTTTGTTTTGTGAAGGATTGGCCTTGAGTCATAAATTTGCCAGGCAATACAGAGCAGGTGAGACCTAAAAGTCAACATCATTCAGATATCATGTAGCCACATACCCGAGAATAATTCGGACTCTTGTGCTACATGCTCAATATTTGCCTGCGAGTACTCTAACGACACACCGACATGTCCTCGATCGAGAGTACTCCGCCGTTGTGTCGTTTTGAGTTTCTTTTGCTTTTGCTCTCCAAATTGGACATCAATCGCACGTTTTTGACCAAGCTGTTGCCCTTTCAGTGCATTCAATTGTGCCAATGTCAGGCACTCGTGCCAATCCTTATCGTATCTACGAAATTTTTCATAAAATGCTTGCGAAGAAGTAGCCATACCGAATGGCTTTCAATCGAGGAAACCGAAGAGTCAAACCTGTTTGAAATTGCGTCGAATACGTCAACTCAAACCCATAAATTTCCATGCAAACGGAATTTTGTGGTTCCAGCCATACATCAGGTCGCACATCGCTTTTAGGAGACCAGTCTCGAAAATGTACAGGACGCTACGAAATATCTAATCAAGTTTGATCATAGTAAATGCACTACCTTGTCATTATTTGGCTCCCACGGCCGCCAGTGAGGCGCCAAATGAGTTCGCAATGCATCCAGCTCTTCCAATGAATATCCAGTACCGACTTTACAAAATGAGATGACAGGAATATTGTCCGGTAGACTGGTCGGTGAGATTGAATGCTGCAGCACGCCTAACGGAAATTAAGAAATGAGGTTGTTGGTGTGGTCAACCCAAAAGAAAATGAGACACTGCACCACCGCGGCGTTTGCCTTCACCATAGTATCCACCAAGCACAATGACGTCCAAGTGTTGAGTCATGCCTTCGTAATCGGGCTTCAGCTTGATCCATTTTTGACTCTTTCGGCTGACTTCACCACACATGTAGTGGGAAGTTGCGTCCTTCAGAATGAGTCCTATCAACAGAGTAAACATACTATCGGGGTCGAACCAGAATATACCTTCATAGCCGGCACTCAATCTTGCATCGACATTTGTCATCACCAATTCGTGTCGCTCTTGATCACTTAAGTTTGCTGGGACCAACGTTTGCTCAATTTTCATGACACGGTTGGGTGACGATGTAAAGATACGATCGAGTAGACTCAGTCGAGACGACAGAGGCAGCCCTGCTCCAAGTTAAACACTAACTTCGTAAGATTATTTGCTCACCCATAATATTCGATGTCGACACGCCAGGACACGTATCTGAAATAAGCTTGGAAGCTGCAGGGCCTCCAAGGTAGACAACATCCCAAACCACGTAACACAGCCATTGGTGTGGGTTAATGCTACGAGTGGAATTCGGAAATCATATAGTTGAATGGTCCATACCCTTGGGGCTGCTCACTTGCTACAGTCTTCAGCGACCCAAATGGATAATAGCGGAACTCAATGCTATCCCATACGAGCATCTCACCATCCAAAATACAATCGACGTCCGATCGAACCTAAGCTAAGTTATCAACAAAGTCCAAGTAATCCGTTCACACCTGAGCATCTACGTAGGAAGAAATACAAGGGCCATACTTTTCAGTGTAGTTGATCCCGTTTCGAGAAAAGAGTTGAATTTCTCTAGTTGATCCATCCTCTTTTCGTTGGACATGACATGTGATACGTTCACCATCCAGCTTTGGCTCCATGTAGAAAGGGTTTCCATTCATCGACTTGGTGCAATCGCCAAAAGTCACACGCTTTGCCAGCATCGGTGTAAAAACTTGAAATGGCGAGATCTGTGGCACATACCGCACCATCGAATTTGTCAGCTCGTTGCAGACCTTTTGGAGGTCATTTGTGTGGTTAAACATTTCCATTGCATCTGGGTGCATAAATTGAAGAACTCGTTCGTGGCGAAGACCGATCTTCATATCCTTGACGATAATGCGCATGAGCCATTTTTGTTCTTCAGCAGTGCAATGTGTGATTAATTGCAGGAAGACTTTCTTCTGGGCGTCCTTTTCTTGACTGGCCAGAGTGTCCAATATGTTGTTCACGTCTTGTAGCGTGTATGTATTTCCGTGCGATGTGGTAGATAAAGCCTTGGAGCGGACTTCCATGACTTCTTGAAGCACCGATGCAAAGTCGCCAACAGCTCGGGACGTGACAATCGTGGGGTCTGTCCAATGGAGGAGTTTCTTCCCATCGGTAGATGTCGGGCTCAAACCGAGGATCTCGACATATAGCATGGCAATCTTCTTCTCTTTCAGTTTGTATGTCCTTTCGCGATCCAAGTGAGGACACAGCAATCGAAGCAACGGATAAAGTGACGACGATCCACACGTCTTGCGGAACGATGGGCTGAAAATAAGCTTGAGCTTTGCGTCGGGTTTACTTGTCTTCACGACAGTCTCCAGGAGAGAGCAAAAGCTTCGGAACGAGAGACCTTCGGCCATCGAAGATGTCGTTGCTCAATTGTCCTGCTTTGCAAAAATGGTGTGAATCAACTTTACGACAAACTGTCAGTTTACGGTAAAGTCATCATCATTCACATATCTGACCATCATTCAACCTCACCGTTTTCAACTTGCCCATTTGAATAGATTCACGACAAGCAATATGCCTCATCAACGCTACATTAATCAATTTGAGAGCTTCACTCCCAGAGCTTTCAGCGTCAGCTCCTAGAGGTAAACGTTTAATCTACGCTGTCAACGTTGTCACTTGCAAGGATAGAAAAGTCTCGCCAACTGCCACCAGAAGTATGTCATAAGTAATTTGAAACAGGCAGCTTACCACAATCAAGTCGACAATTTGTTGTCTGAAAGGTCACATCGAGCATTGGATGTGAAAATGAGCACTTCCTTCAATACTTGAGCGCATAAAGACATAATCTATCAACCGAGACTCCCAAGTGTTGAAGGTCCATAGAGCTGCGATTCCAATTTGTAACTCACTTCACAGGCACATCGAATGTTAAGACTTGAACGAAGAGTCGACACTTTGAAATGGTGGCTTGACGAACAGTTCTCCACATCTTGATTTGTACAAAGGCTGGAGTTGTCAGCTCAAACTATCAAACTATCCGTTGGGGATCAATGCATTTGTTGTCGTCTTTGCTTGCTAATTTTCAAATCACCTTTATCAGACACTTCTATCATACTCCGGAGTATTGCGAAATTTCGAAAACATTCCATGGAATTTGTGACTTTCTCAACGGTGCAACCTGGACACATGTCATCGCAGAACATGCGGGCTGCTTTGGCAGATTGAATTGCCTCATTGAGTTGGCTCTGGTTTTGTTGAACTCGTCAGTCAATATTAATGTATCATCGCCCCCTCTTGTACTTTGTACTGCCGGCCAAAATCTCTCTACAGTCAAGTCATGAAGTGTGGTGAGGTGGAATATCACCCTGAAACTCGTCCAAAAGATTCATTGCCGGCCATGGCATCGGTCTGCGGTATGAGGAGGTTTACTCGACGCTGATGTGTTTATCGCTTCTGGCTTTCTGGATGTGTCAATAGCCTTGGGGGGAGTGCAACCGATTCGACCATACCAGCCGGAATTGATGGAGAGTCGAGACTTGAGGAAGATGGATGAGCGGCTCTTCTCCTCGCCATTCATCGACACAAAATGACAAGTTATCGAATTCGAACTCACAGGTGGTCGACGTGTCAACAAACCTTGACAGCCTCAGCCCGTTCTTTCCACTTGTAATGCGTGGAATCCATCACAGCTACGATCTTCGCACTCACTTCCGCCCGAGGGATGGGGTTTCTCGACGCTCTCCCTTGATTAGTTCCAGGGGTGCGATCGTTAAGCGGGTGATTTCCTTCGATGCCACGTCAGTCATGGTGCGTTCGAGTGCCTTCACTATCATAATCGTCGACTGGTGTTTTGTCCCTTGATCTTTCTCAATCTGACTCTCTCTTCTTGGGTTCACACACAGCGGTATAAAGTCCATACGAGACGAGAAAAACGAGGCACGGATGACTACAACAAGAGTGTCTGAGGTGAGATATATAAGTCACATTCGTCTGGCGAAAGAAAACCTCCACATCAGAGTCAACGAAAATGCAACAAGCGGGTCTCAATTCTTGCCATGCGTTGGCTACTATCGCCTCACATGAAACCACGTCTTCCCATCAAACTCATTCGCATCCTGCTCCATCCAAGAATGCCCTAAGCTCGAAAAGAGCTGTTTGGAAACGTGCAGCCTTTTTGGTACAAGGCTCTCCGTGAAACGTCACCCTGCATAAAGACCGCGAGGGTTGACGTTCAACGTTTCGTGGATGGAGTCCACTCGAATTTAAAAATCGAAGTTGAGGTTGTCAGAGACGTCCAATGTGATTGGATGGACGACTTTAGACGAGGTTCTCTCGTAGATTCAACGCCGACACACGGATGCAGATCCGAACCGTGCCATGCTTTGCATATCGAATGATGCGCAAAATCGAAGATGTCGGCGAGAAAGGCAGCATGGTCGAGATACACACCTCTTGCATCTCGGCCAAGGACATGGAAAAATATGGAGTATTGGAGAGATTATCCGGATCCGGATACTGAAACTTCGTCGAAGTTGCAACTTTCCTTTGCGACACACACGAGACACTTGCTCATGCCATCGTCGTCGGCCGTCTCGAAGAAGAGCGATTCCGGCCAATATGCCGCGTATGCAGAGCGCCGAGCGAATGCGTCGTTGCAAATGCTAGCAGAGCTCTCCACGAGCATGTCCATGTGGATTGATGTAGGCACGAAAGAGGATATTTCGCTCTCCAAGACCGCCTCGGACTGGAAAGTGTTTTGTGCCAACCGCGCGTCAACCACGATTGATACGACGCTCCATGCCGTGGTCCAAAGCTTGTTTCAAGCCACGGAAACGTCCAAGTACCAAGACTTTATGCGAGCCATGTGGGGTGACTTGTGCATGGACGCCCGTGTGATTGAAGTCATCGGAGCCGACCCCGAGTCGTCGGCTGCAACGACGGCGCTCCAACTGCAGCGCAATAACCCGTCGATCTTCCACAAGACTCACAAACGCACGTCGATTAAGTGGTTTGCCACGACAGGCAAATCAAAACTCTCGAAAGCACAAGAGTTTCATCTCGTCGAAGTATGAATCTTGACTCATACGTGGCGTCTTCTCACAGCTTGTGTCTAGTTTGTCGGGCTTGTCTACGAGCAAGGCCGCGTGCATTCCGCCTATGTGTATCAGGAATCAATGGCTAAAACGGCGGATGTCCCGTTGCCCCATCAAACCCACACATCAACCAACTACGACCGCGTCCGTATTGATGGTCTTATTCTCAAGTTTGAAGCCCTCGAGCTCCCAAATGGGAACGAATATGTACTGCTCTCCATGGCGATCCAGCGGCTCCCATCGTTGTTTGACTTTGGTTTCCGAAACCCAGCGGAAGAATTGGTCTTTCGCTTCGCAAGGGGTTTCCGAGAAGCCCTTCGTCGATCCAACCGCGCTGCTCCTGGTGTTGCAGGGCTCCAATTCGTTCAAACTTCCTCCTGGGTAAGAAACCAGGACCGCCAAGTGTGTCCTCTCTGTGGTCGCGCCTTCCACACCATTGTACGGCGGCGTCACCACTGTCGTGCTTGCGGCGAAGTCGTTTGCTTTCAATGTTCGAACGTGTTTACCGCTGCTTCCTTGTCGGCAGACCCAAACACGATGGTCCAAGGCGATACCCGTCTCTGCAACCGGTGTGTTGCTCAGCATCAAGCAGACGCGAATCAACAAGTGGGTGTGCTGAGCGCTGATGCCCTTGAAATGTGGCTTGATGAAGAGCTCGCGGAAAACAACCCCGATCTATTCGACGAACCACCCCAGCCACCACCACGCCGTGCAGTACTACCCAGTGGAGGCGCTTTTACTGGCACGCTAGAAGTCAACGCATTTGCGTCGTCCCCACCTTCCGCAGAGAGTATGAAGCATCGAGCAAAGAGTGGATCAACCAGTGACGCACCTGTCACACTCGGGTCTGCTCAAGATTCATCATCGCCCCGTGCATCGTCCCATTCAATGTTTGCTGAAGATTCATCGTTGACCTCCACGGGCATTTTACTCGGCGCCGAACGCCGCAATTTTGAAGCCGAGCCTGTTGTAGTCGATGCCCCCACGTTTGGCTCATCAGTTGCCTTTGGAGAATCCCAAAGCAGCAGCACAACGTCTTCGGTACATGTGGATTTCAACTCGTTCTTCCTAATCTTGTAGCAACGGACAGAGCCTCAGACTGAAAACTACGTAATTACCCTCACGACGGCAGCGTATCGTGCGAATCGAGCCGCTCAACCATCTCAAACTTCAGTCGCATCCAAGTCTCAAAGACAGCCAAGGGAACCACGGCATGTATCTAATCAAGAGTTGCCAATGCCTGCTACTTTGGCTTCACCGCGCACATCACTCTCAAGCAATTCTCACCTCAATATTGATCCCAAATATCTTCCTCGACAAGCGTCAATTCCTCGAATTTCCATCACGCTTGGACAAGTCAGGTCTGCGTCTGCTTGGGCATACGTGACAACATCCACGAGCGGTGCGATTCTCAAACCACGTATATTTCTATTTTGATGATCAATAGCGGCAGTCGCTGCAGCCATGCGGGACCTTTATGCCAAGATCATCGATGTCCATTTCCTCGTCGTGTCATTTTCAGAGGCCTGCGATGCCATTGATGTCATGGCAGCTCTCGAATACGAAGCACCGGGAGTGCCATACATCGGTGGTCTCTCAGCTCGAGGTTCGTCGTCTCTTTTGTTCTGAAATGCTAAGTGTTCTTAGGAATCTGCGATGAATCTGCGTGGATTTCCATGAAACGCAATGGTCTAATTGCTGTGTGGGGCATCCATGACCCGAATGGAGTGTACTCCGTTGGGACAGTCAGCTACGACGAGAACAATGCAAAGGACGAAGCATACGAAGCCATTTGTGCAGCTCAGCGATCAATGTCCCATCATCTTCCAGTACGAATCTCATCATCTGACCTCACTAAATATCCTGGCAGGCATTTTGTTTAGTCTATGCATGCCCTCTCGTTGTAGACGAAGCCCTTGCCGGTGTGCGGCAGGGTATCGACTGTCCTGTTCTCGGTGGTTGCTCTGTTCTCTCAACACAATATCAGAGCTATTGTAAGCCAGAAGAATTGATCTATTGAGCTAATACTGATGACGTAGTCCAAATCAGCAGTAGTGGTGGGGCTTCCATTGGCATGTCGTTCGCACTTGCTTCTCCAAGTGTTGAATGCTCTGTTGGATGGTTCAGCGGCTACGAAGCCGTCAGTACCGCTTTACAAGATCCAACAGTCTGTTGCGGTGTCGTGACAGCTGCCGATGCTCAAGCCAAAACCGTGTTTGAAATCAATGATCGCCCGGCGGCCGAGGTATATCGAGAGTGGCTTGGCCAGGTGCATGGTGAGTCTGAGCCGACAGTGGGCTTCCCCCGCCTCGGCTACATGTATCCCTTGGGTCAAGTTGTCCAGAAGGCTCCCGTGCTTCAGGTGAACGCCACGCCAGTCGTGACTGCTGTCGATGATGGCACGGGTGCTGTATTTACCACGACTCCCATTCGCAAAGGCTCACAAGTTGCACTCATGCACACGTCTCCCGACATACTCAAGGACAACGTCAAACAAATGGCCCAGGCTCTCCAAAGAGATCAAAAGTTTGCGCTCTCTGAAGTTGAAGGTTGCCTCATGTTTTTATCGGCTGGCGTGCAAGTCGTCTTGGGCTCGTCGCAAAGTATGTCTGGCCTCGTTGGTGCATACAACTTGTGGTCGGGTGGAGCCAGCTTTCTTGGCTTGACTTCATTTGGCGAAATTGGTCATTTGGCGCATGACAACACACCACAGTGCGATGCGCTCATGTTCTCTTACCTTGTCTTCTCGAATCGACGCCGCCAATCCAGTCCACCAAAGGGCTACGCCGAAATTTAATGCGTCTGTCGTGGACTTTGTCGTGGGCATCATGACATGCTAAACGGTGCTGTTTTGGTCGATTAATTTAAGTATGAGACTTTATTGAATAATTTGTAAACTGATTTGAGATTTCATAAAATATAACCTATTCTCTTGTGCGATTGGTCGTTCAGTTTGTGGGGCTTTGATACTTGGATTTTTTCAGTTGTAAATTTGCGCCATGGGGGAAAGAGACCATCGGGATCGGTCCAAGGAGTCGTCGCGAAAGAAGCGGCATAGTCGAAGTCGAAGTCGAGAGATTGACCGCCACAAGCGAAAACGTAGTCGAAGTGCCAGAAGGAGCCATGATCGAAAGCGTAGCCGCAGTACGGATCGGAAAAAAGACAAAGATCGGGACAGGCGCCGAAGTCGAGAGCGAAAGAGTGATCGAAGTCGAGAAAAGGAAGACAGAAGCAGAGACAAAGACGATCGAAGAGACAATTATGAGCGCAGAGAGAAAGATGACCGACGAGATCGAAGAAGTCGAGAAAAGGATAAGAAATCACATCGTTCCAAGTCGCCAGAAGCCAAACGACGAAAGGACGACAAGAAATCTCGAAACGAAGACAAAGCAGAAAACGAACGAACGTCTGTCATGGTGGGGGATGAGACTTCGGGAGAAGAATCAAACACTTTTAGTGTCTCGTCCACGCCTATTGACGTGCGACCAACATCCGTGAAGAAGTCGTCCTTTGGCGGACTTGCGTTGAAGGACAAGAAGAAAAAAGACAAGAAAGATAAAGCGAAAGTCGAAAAGCCAGCTCCAGCGATTGACTCGAAAGAAGCGATTGAGCGCCGGCAAGAAAGACTACGTCTTTGGCGCGAACAGCAAAAGCAAAAGGAAGCAACATCTTCAGCACAACCAGAAGCTGTTGACAATGGTACCCCTGCTAAGGAATCTGCTGCCGGTTTTCTGGTTGAAGATGACGAGGTAAAGAAAGTTCACATTTGGCCGATGGACGAAAAAGAAGAAAAAGAGGAGCCTGAGCAACCTGTTGCTCCTGAAATTGATCCACTTGACGCTTTCATGGCTGATCTGAACAACAATGGAGAAAGCGCCATTGAACAGAAAAACATTGAGATACCCAAGGCTAAAGTTATATCGTTTGAAGAAATCATGTCGAAGAACAAAGAAGTCGATTTCTATGGCACATTCTTGCCACCAGACAAAAAACTTTTGCCGCCCTCAATATACCCGCCAAAAATTGAAGAAACTGAAGAAGAGCGAGAAGCTCGCGAGAAGGCTGAACTCGAAGAGTTTATGAGCGCCATTAAAGCGAAGAGAGAACGGGAAGAGAAGCTGAACAAAGAAGGCTTGATGGGTCTTCAAGAGGAAGACGAAGATGCCGCACCAGTCATTGAAAAGAAAGCGGAAACCGGTCGTATTTATCAAGGTGTGGAAGAGGATGCTATTGGAGAAGAGATGGCAAATAACGTGGAGACTCGGACGGCGTTAGAAATTTTGCAAGAAGCACAAAAGAAGAAAGACATCAAGCAAGTCGATCACTCAACTATTGACTACATTCAGTTTCGAAAAAAGTTCTACATTGAACCAGCTGATATTTCCAATCTCACTGAAGAAGAAGTGGCCGAAATGTTGAAGGAAATGGAAATCAAAATCCGTGGAAAAGGCTGCCCCCGTCCGATTCAAAAGTGGACCCAAACTGGTCTGAGCCAACGTCTTCAGAAGCTCATTTCCCGGCAAAACTATACTGCACCTTTTGCCATTCAATGCCAAGCGTTACCGGCAATTATGTCAGGTCGTGACGTGATCGGCATCGCGAAAACTGGTTCTGGCAAAACTTTGGCCTTTCTGCTGCCGATGTTTAGGCATATCTTAGATCAGCCGCCTCTAGCCGACGGCGAGGGCCCAATTGGGTTGATCATGGCCCCGGCTAGAGAACTTGTCCAGCAAATTTACATCGAGTCGAAGAAGTTCACAAAAGATTTGGGCCTTCGATCAACTGCAGTATATGGTGGTTCAGCTGTCTCAGAGCAAATTGCTAACCTGAAACGTGGATCAGATATCGTCATCTGCACACCTGGGCGCATGATTGATATTTTGACCATGAGTGCGGGCAAGATGGTTTCGCTACAACGGGTGACCTACGTTGTCTTGGATGAAGCTGATCGCATGTTTGATATGGGCTTTGAGCCTCAAATCACAAAGATTATGATGAATGTTCGGGTTGACCGTCAGACTTTATTGTTCTCTGCAACTTTTCCCCGATCTGTCGAAAGTTTGGCACGAAGAGTTTTGAAGCGACCGATTGAAATCACTGTCGGTGCCCGCAGTACGGCATCTGGTGATATTACTCAATACGCTGAAGTGCGTGATGAATCGGACAAGTTTATGCGGCTACTTCAGTTACTTGGTATATGGTACGAGAAGGGCAACATCCTGGTATTCGTGAATACTCAGCAAGCATGCGATCAAATTTTCCAAGAGCTCATGAAAGCGGGATACATGGCGTTGAGTTTACACGGTGGCAAAGACCAAGTCGATCGTGATTTCACTATCGATGATTTCAAACGAAAAGTGCGGACACTCATGGTGGCGACCTCAGTTGCCGGGCGAGGATTAGATGTGAAGGATTTAGTTCTCGTCATCAACTACCACTGTCCAAACCATTTGGAAGACTATGTCCACCGAGTCGGACGGACAGGTCGTGCTGGACGAAAGGGAACAGCCTACACATTTATTTCTCCCCAAGAGGAGGAATATGCACCAGACTTGGTTAAAGCACTGGAAAATGCAAAGCAAGAAGTCCCTCCAGAACTCCGAGCGCTATCTGACAGCTTCAAAGAGAAGGTTCGGTCTGGTTTGGCGCGATACCACGGCAGCGGCTTCAAGGGCAAGGGCTTCACATTTGATGAAACTGAAAAATCTGAAGCTCAACGCGCTGCAGACGTCCAAAAACGCCAATACGAAATCGATGAAGGTCTGATTGAATATGGTGACGAAGACGAAGAGGACGCACCCAAGCCAGCTTCAACTACAGACAGTGAAAAGCCAGCAGAGACAATGAGCATGGCCGACAAGATGCTCAGCTTCAAGGAGCGCGCACGTTTGGTCGCAGACAGTTTACTTGGCGATGCAGCTGGAACTGAAGGATACCACTTTCGAGACGAGCTTGAAATCAACGACTATCCTCAACAAGCACGATGGAAGGTTGTGCAAAAGGAATCTTCGGATCTGGTGGCCGACCTCACAGGCGCTGCTGTTATTTGCAGAGGGACGTACGTTCCCCCCGGGCGAAAGCCAAATCTTGGCGAGCGAAAGTTATACCTGGCGATCGAAGGCTCTTCAAGGCAGTCTGTCCAGGATGCAAAGCGAGAACTGCAACGTATTTTGGATGAAAAGACGATGGAAGTTGGCATTGGCGACGATCGCAAGTATGGCAAATATAGTATCTAGAAGGCAATATTATAGAGTTTCTCTCATTGGGCAAATCGATCATGCGGGTCGATTGGATGCTGGTCGTGGGCCTCATGACCCTCGTGACGAATGTCGGGTACTTCATCCGTATCGTCTACCTCATGGAGCTCACGCAAGAACTCAACTCGTATGACCATCTCTACTCGGAGTTCGTCGCAGCAGACGTTGTTGACGCCTTTGGGTACGTTGACCATCTCCATCCTCCCGTTCAAACATACCATGCAGGCGAATCGACAGCTTCCATGATTCGCTTACGCATGAAAACGAATCGCCCTCACGCGCCTATGCAGCTCTTCTCAACGACAAGGCAGCCGTGCGGCCATTCGAAGCCGCTCGAATGCGTCTCGTGCTTTGGTACAATCAACGGTCATGACAGCTTTGGATCTTGAACCGTGTCTGCAGGTTTGAGCGAGTCATGTACTACCACAAGCATCGTTTGCTAGAGGAACACGCTTTTGATGAATTCCCAGGAGCATGTATTGTGCCTCTCTCTCCGTCATCATTGATATACTACTCTTGTAGTCCGCACATCTCGATTCATTGATCAAGTGGAACCGTTGACTCTCGTTGCCTGCCAACACAGCAAGGTAATGTTTCACCGAAACTCATAGTACTGAGCACTTGCGTGTCCCGTAGATCCCCAACTGCCATATTCTCTTTGACTACTTGCGCTCCATGTACAATTTGCCAAATCGCACAACCGACAAATGCGTTGCCGCCGTCTCCGAGGACAACGCGGCCAAGGACGAGCTCTAAAAAATCAAGGCAACACGTTGTTAACATGAACTACACTTTGGACAGTTTGACGAGCGTCGAGAGGAGCTTGGCTTGGTCTGCTGTGCGATGAATATATACAATCTTGTCGCCACTGAAGGAATAGTTGGACACGCCATCGATCGTCAAGGTTTTTCCTTGGACTTTGCTGAAGAGATCTTGGAATTCCTGATTCATGCACGTCCCCGTGGTCTTGATCGTGCCTGTGAAAAGCCAGTAGACGCGAAAATGCTGGCTCCGCGGTCCTCCGCAGTCGATTTTGGTGTGATTCAGTTGAAAATTCTCGAACAAAGTGTCGGTGCATATGAAATCGAGCACGATGGCATCTTTACCACGCAGATGGACTGAGTTTTGAGGCCCCGAGACGATCGAATCTTCCCGAAAGTATTTGGTCGATTCCTCAATGTTGCGCGCATTGTACATGGCATGGACGTCTTCAATCACACGCATGCGATTTCTCTGTAAAGCTTCGTATTCAGCATCGGACAAGACTTTCTTGGCAGATCCCAAACTTCCTTCCATGCGGCTTTCGAGCATGCGGATTTCATTCACCAAGCGGTTGCGATGACCCTCGAGTCGGCCCTTTTCATTCTCGAGGTGTTGAATCTTGTCCAACTTGCGTTGGCGGGACTTGCGTGCGGCAATTCGATTGCGTTCTCGACGCAACACCGTCTCTTGACCGCCATGTTCGTCCGAGTTGTCTGATCCACTATGGACCGACGTCGGGGTGCCGCATTGGCTGTTGTTGCTGTTTCGCGTCGGGCTTCGATTCGACATGATGCGCAGAGGGTTCGAGTCGACAAACGCGTGGACTTTATGCTCTCGAGGTTGAACGCGGGGGAGATGCACAGCAAATGCCTCGACGGGGTTTCCACACGACGACACTGAACACTGAATGTCTTCCGACTGGTGGCTCATCCACTTCTTGACCTTGCTCAACCACGGCAGATAACTCAAAACTGGTTATCCGGATCCAACAACTTCCAATATTGTAACTGTGACTTCTCCATACCCCGCCAACGATGACATTGGATGTATAATTATACACCCAATCCACCTCTTTCTTCTCTCGCCTAGACTTCCTCCTCGTGACGGAAGCGGCTTTCATCACGGCGATGGAGATGAATAGACATCACAATGAGTTATTTTGAAAGATATGGTGAGGAATTTTCAAGAATTTTTCATATGTTGACTTTTTTTCAATATTTTGGACGATTTTTTTTTTTTGACTGAATTTCAGGGTGATTTTCGAAAGAAGACGCAGGTTGCATGGCTTTGTGCTAGAGACGGTCGGACACGTTGTCATGGAACCGAAAAGTCATGGCAGAATATCCAGGCGATGAAAATTGACGCTGTTCGTTTTTTGTAATCAAGGGGACGGCGATGTGTGGGGGGAGGCCAAAACAAGCTGGAGCGGCGGCGGGGGATATTCAGCCCCATCGTCCTCTGAATTTCACATCGACCTCGTCGGAAGCCGGACGAGAATTTGTGAAAATCTGCTGCTATCAATGTCAGTGACAATTACGTCTCTGCGCGCGGTCCTTGTCAGCAGTGCAGATTTTTCACGGGAATAGCCATTCGACGACATCAATTATGACAAATGCTGGCGATCTACAGGACTTGACGAAGCGTCCAACTTGCGTCATAATGCCCGGCAGAATGAAACCAGTGGGGGATTTGAACGCTTGTGCAATCGGTTGCGTTTATTCACATCGAGCGATATACCACGGCGAGTCCGCTGTATGACGTCCCTACTCTCATCGGGTGCGATTCTATATTCTCACAACTCTCAAATGTCCTCAATTCATAGTGTCCATAAGCAATCAACTTCGCGGTATGCTTTAGCGCTGATGGGCTTCTCTGTTCAACGGGTGTACGCAACACACACAGTGCTATCATCGTGCACAAACAGGATGCAAGTTCCAGTCCGCTTTGAAAAAGTTGAGGTTGTAATCAGAGCCTCTTGACAAGTTTGTCGCGCCATATTGTTCCCCCCTTGAGTCATTCGCGTTGAGAAAACTCGTGGTTTGATCAACCTTGGACAGTCCACATGGTATAAGATAGCTGCGTCTAAACCTCTCTTTGAATCCACTCGGAGCAGTAGTCGATCTTCTTGAAGGTTTCATCGCCCATGAACAACGGCCAAGATTGCCCCCCTCTTGGGAGGTTTTCGTCCGTGGGAGCTCCACTCGACAACTTTAGGACGAAAATTACAATCTTACAAATGGCTTATCAAGGAGGGACCCCTTCCTCATGGGGGAATAAAATAAGGAGCTAGGGACCCCTTCCTCATGGGGGAATAAAATAAGGAGCTAGAAACTACGTCGAGATCGACCCCGCCGACGTGTTTAGTCGGTCGGGTTGAGCAGGAACGCCATGGACAGTCGGGGCGACGACACGGTGGCTTTCTCCATACGTCGCGAGAGCTCATCGCCGTGATCTTCTTCGTAGTCTAGACCAGGTTCTGTCTTGATCTCCGGTTTGACATGGCCATCGGCGGCCGCCGCGGCGGCAGCTGCAGCTTTGGCCTTGGCGGCTTCTTTCAAGCGGCGACGGCGTTCGCGTTGGTATGCGTTGCGTTTGTCTCGATTCTTGAGGTCGTACGCTTTGGCATATGCGAGGATCTTGTCGCGGTTGCGGGCGTACCATAGTTTCTTGCGCTCCAAGTCGCGGCCGATGTTTTTCTGGCGGTACGTTTTGAATCGATGGAGTTCCGTCTCGCGGTTGCGTTTGTAGTACTCCTTTCCATACGCGCTGAGCTTTTCCTTGTGCGCTTCGTAGTAGATTTTCATCCGCGCGATCTCCTTGTCCTTGTTCTTGGCGTAGTACGCTTTGCGGTAGTCCAAGTGCGACGTCGCAGACGATTCAGACGACGCATGCGATGCTGTGGGAGACGATGCCATCGATCACACTCGAGAAGAATTCAAAAATGGCACAAGCTCGCGATCAACTGACCCATGACAGCCAATATCTCCCCATGGTCATTGGCTCCTTTTCGAACGAATGCGCAAGATGTGGAACCAATCTTTGATCCAACATTGAGAGTGAGACTTGGACGTCCGTCGCCCAGTCGGCAGTCGGCCGGGAACGAACGCATTGCGCAAATCCAGTCGTCAGTGCAATGCAACATTTCTATGTTGACGGTCCAGATCGCGCGCGACGGGAACAACGACAACGAGGGGAAGAAGAACGAGGTCTTCCATCGAGGTTCGGACGCAGTTCGAACAGCAGAGAGAGAGAGGTCGACATGGTGTTGACGATGCACCATCTGTGTCGCCTGAGGGGGTGTGACACCGAGTGGGATCTCGATCAGGTGGCCTTTTGACGAGTTTAAACCCCTCGAGGAATATCATTTGGAGCGAGAAGAGGATGACGAGAGGACATCCATCGATTCAACAAAATCGCCCTCGCATACCGCCACTTTGTTTTCTCAGCCCATGTTCTTCTCCACAAAGTTGGACCTCCCCCTCGTCCAAGACACGCATGACGGTCGGACTCCTTCGATATTTCATCGGCTGTCTTGCTTCTCTCGACGAACACCAGTCAATGGCGACGAGAGGAGCGCGTCGGCAACGGAGCGAGAGGAGCATGAACGTTCGATAAAGCAGTCGGGACTGAGGATTGATTTGTTGAAGCACATCTCGTATAGGAATTCGCCCTGAGAAGTGGACGCGACCACAAGAAAACTCTGGCGCTGTCCGATTTGTCCAACCAAGCTTCTCTCGTGGGTGTTTCGTCCGATGGAACATGACGTCAAGATCCACACGTTGGAACTCTTTGACTCCACAACATGTTTAACGTCCGCGGCGTTTAATTCGACCGTGTGGTGGAATCATGTCATGACAAGCCTGAGTGGAGCGTGAGCAACGACGAGAAATTGACGTTCAAGCTTTCTCGCGTCGCGGCGCAAATTCTTGTGGCGTCCATCGCGTCCAAGAGGAAGAAGATCGAGGCGAATCTCAGAACGACGACAGACTACAGTGGCAGCGTGATGCTTTCAGAAATCTCATCCAAGAGGACATGAACCTCTCCTCTCTTTTCTCTCTATCACGAGCATCTTCGCGGACGACAGCAGCATGGAGAAAGAGTTGTCGGATTACGGATTGATTCACTCTAAAGTATACAAGGAGAGAGTGGACTCCCTCCACGCGGGTCTTGAGAAGCATCAAGGTAAACCCAAGATGCCACGTCATGCCATGCACGCCGCGGCCGCGCGCTCACTCGATCGACGACTACAATCCCATGCAATGGAGAACATGAAAGACAAAGGGAGAAAAGCTCACGGACGTCGATGGCGGAAGCGTTGCACCTCCTCTACGAATGCTGCGCTGTTTGAGCAGTCGGTCGCTGATGTGGCTGTCTGTCGAATGCGCAACCTAGACAAAGAATTGACGCATCAGCCAGCCCACTCGGTCGACAGAGGAAGAGAGAGAACCTAAGTACGACAAGTACCCGTCGGGATGGGCGTCCTTGACTGGACCGTTGTCCCAAATCAAATCAAAGCCCCCGACCTACGGTGCGGCATCAGGAGAGTGAGTAGTCAGTCGAAAGTGTACATGGCGCTCGAGTCCCGTGCGGGTATGCGTCATGTCGACAATCGCCATCGCATGGGCAATCAAATTCCACTTGAGCCCATAGTCTTCGTCAGTATCTACGCTCTCGTCACAATGGGCTTCAAACTGCAACGAGTGCACCCCCCGTGAGCGACGGCGATGCATTCACTTCGATCAACCACGGCTTCAAGTCGCTGTCGATGAGCACGTCGTAGCCATACAGCTCAAAGCAGTGCTTGTCTTGGATCAAGATGGGCTGCACTGCCAAGAGCGACCGCGTGATCACCGACTGTATTGAGACATCATCATCAGTCCTGGAAGCTCGAGACAGCGCACCTGAATGTCATAGAAGAGCATGTCGACAGCGCGGACACCATGTTTCGAGATGAGGAACTGCTTGATCTTTGAGAGCGGCCACTTGCAGCCCATACTCTTGTCGTAGTCTTGAGCGGTCTTCTGCACGGACGCATTCGTCAAGTGCATATCTACGAAGAAGAGCGCCGTCATGTCAAGGGGAGCGGTTCACTGACAGAGATTGCCCATGTCGGCTTTGGCATGAGAGTACCTTGCATTCGAGAAGCGTCCAAAGCCTAAGGAAGTCAGCGATTCATGACGTTGGCGAGGAATCATAGCTACCGGCGCGGTAGATCCAAAACACGAGGGGGGAAAACGACGTGACGAGCACGTAGAGTCGCAGATCAAACTTCTTCCCTGGTATGAATGACGCATCCGTGGGCATTTGTGTGACATACCTCCAATTGTATAGGGGTTCTCGATGTACCTCTGAACGATATACGTGTCGGAGGTCTTGGCCTAGTCGGAGGATTGGAATGTGCCGCGGAGATGCGATGATACTTGGATTCCTCCCTCGATCTTGTACGTGTGGTCCTTCTTCCACTCGCTGATTTGGCTCAGTTTCTCGAACAAGAAGATGCCTTTTCCTTGGGCTTTCCCGATGGGCTTCATGATCCACATCGCGCCTGGAAACCGCTTGAATTCTTCGAGAAACATGCCGTATTCCATCGGGAGCACAAATGTGAGGCTCCAGAAGTCAGCGAACTGACCATCCGCGTCGCTAAGACACACATGAATCCGCTCAACTCTTGCAAGGGTGAACTTACGACTTGGCTTGCTGTTTCTTCATGCGCTTGAGGTTCTTGACGAGTAAATCCTTGCGCGTGAGTTCGTAGTGATTCTTGAAATGGTTGATGCGTTGATGGTCTTGTAGCTTCGGCTGGACCATGTCGAAGCATTCTCGAATCCAGCCGACGTCTGCCCAGTGGAGGTCCCAATCTAATTCGCTGTCGGTCTCTTCCCAGCCGTCCAAACTGGCCATCACGTCACACACTGTATTATGCAATGACGTCCGAAACATAACTTTCACATTGGGATCTCTTGGTGATGCAGATCTATTCCACTCATCTCCCAGCGAACCCATGGAGATCTTTATACCTCTTTTCTCGACTCTCAGGCGGCGACTGCCGCACCTTCCGCAAGTCCATCCAAGATCTTCTCCAATATCCGTACAGACATATACAGTTGTGCTCGACTTTTTGCACTCTACTCAATCTAGATACCTCCATAAATTTATAATACAAGTTCTAGAGGTTTTTGGATGTTTCTATGTCACTCAGCAATTTACCTCGTCGTGTAGTCAACAGGATTCTTCACTCTCGAATCGTACGGAAAGCGAACCACACGAAGATCACGCTCAGGAACAAGCCACATGGAGCGTTTCCTGCACGTCCACTCAGTGCTCCATCCACAGCCATATTCAGCCAATGACGACACTTCGTGAGTTGGCTATGATTTGAAAATTCAAATGCGTGTGCAATTTTGTTTTCAACGCAAACCTCGAGAATTCCCAATGCCAGGAAGCAAAAAGAGACTGACCTTATCGGAAAAACATCAAATTAGAGAGCATTACAAAGATGTGGAGCGACCTATCATGACTGATATTCGCAAGTGGGTCACGAAAACCTTTGGAATGGAGCTCAATATCACAACAATCCGACGAATTGTTCAAGACACGCGACCATGCATGGCTGCCAACATAGACGCTGATGCCACAAACAAAAGATGCAACTTGTACAAGCCACGACATCCCGAGCTCGACCGAAAACTCGCTGAATGGGTTGTCGCTGCAAATGAAAGGCAAGCCTGTATAACAGGAGCTGTCATCATGGAAAAGGCTCAAAAACTTGCAAAAGAAATGAATCTTACCAGTATCGGCAATGTGTCAAGAGGCTGGCTTTATGGCTTCCAAATACGACACAATCTCAAAATGTATCGGCTTCACGGTGAATCCACTTCAGTCCCACCAGACGTCATTGAAAAAGGACGTGAAATGCTGCAAATGGAAACCCAAATGTACCCCAAATCCGACATCTACAACATGGATGAGACTGGTCTTTTTTTTAATTTCCAACCTTCGACGACGATCTCCAATAGACCTCGGCAAGGTCAAAAAAAGGACAAACGGCGCATTTCTATCGTCCTTGCCGTGAATTCAGATGGATCCGACAAATTACCTCTATCGTTCATTGGGAGATCTGCGAAGCCTCGATGCTTTGGTGGGATGTCAGCAGAAGATTTGGGTTTACTCTACACCAGCAACCGCAAAGCTTGGATGACGATATCGACCTTTTGCGAATGGATGACAAACTTGAACGACAAAATGAAGGCGGCAGATCGAAAAATTCTTCTACTCATTGACAACGCATCATCCCACAAAACTGTTGACATCGATCTTACCAATGTTCGAGTTCTTTTGCTCCCGCCCAACACAACGTGTTGCTTACAACCTCTTGATGCAGGGATCATTGCTTCTTTCAAGAGGCTCTACAAAAAACGTCAAATTGATCATGCGATCCAAATAATCGACAGCGAACCTGAGCGCCAAGATTTTCAATCCCAAAAGCTGTTTGCAGTTGATATCCTCACAGCTATGAAATGGGCCACTGACGCATGGTCTGAAGTTTCTGCAACTACAATCAGCAATTGTTGGAATCACACCCGTATAGTACCTGAAGTGTCGCTCATGGATCACCTCCAGTCGCTTGGCTTCGAGCATGAATGTCCATCGGAGGATGTGTAGTGAATTTAAGCAAATGACTTGAAAACTTTATAAATACTTTTAAACTTTATAACCTTATATAAATTATGAACAGTGAGTAGTGCAAAAAGTCGAGCACAACTGTATTATCCGGGCATACTTGGTTATCCGGATTAAAACCGGATGATCGTGAATATACCCACTACTACACCTTTTTTTTCTCGTCGGGAGAGTGACGGACTCCCGGAGGACGTCGACCATGTCGACGCACCTCACGCGAAAGGTTTCTACCTGCCGCAAGTCCCAGGTGAACGAGTTTCACGCCTTTCCGGCTGCTGCGCCTCCTGATCACGCTCCCACGCTCGATCCGTTTCGGCTCATCCGCCACCAAGACGACAAACACGTTCCACGGATGCGAACTCGTCCTAGGCTTTTTTGTGGAGGACTCTCCTGCCCTGCCGGATAGAGCTACGCGTAACCGTAAATTCATTCATTCATTCACTACACCTTTTTGCATTTAAGTTAGTCGATTGATATAATCTCATCAAAAGAATTCAAAGCCAATGACATTTCAATAAACACAACAGCATTTCAATTAACAGTGTAAGTCTCACTTTCATCAACTGCATTTTAAATGAGTTCGAAAAAGTCCACTCTGCCACTGGAAAAGACAACATCACTTAAAAAAAGTTAACAGCACTTTCGAGAAGTCCCAACTCAATTTGCACAACTTGAGCGACTTCGAAGTAGGAATATTCAGGATGCATATTCTAACGGGTGAATTTTGCTCGTAAAGGAAAGTAAAACCAAGTTGGCATGGTCGCCTTGTCAACCGACTGAATTGATTCTATGACATTATGCTAATTCACACTGAACATGAATGGAATTTGAGGCGTATTCAACAACCTACTCTATAGGCATGGATTGAGATTTCTTCTCGAAAGGTGTATTTTTCAAAATGGTCCATTTTAGTATGCACTGTTTGTGTTTGGTTTGACAAAATCGATTCAGGGAAACTATCAGTTCATCGACTTATCCATGGTGTGAGTCGGATGTTGCGACTTCTCGAAAGTGCTGTTAACTTTTTTTAAAGTGATGTTGTCTTTTCCAGTGGCGGAGTGGACTTTTTAGAAATGCCATTTGCCTCATTTAAAATGCAGTTGATGAAAGTGAGACTTAATTGAAATGAAGCTGTGTTCATTGAAATGCCATTGACCTTGAATTCATTTGAGCAGATTATTGTCATTTTCAACCAAATTTGTGGTTTTGACCAAAAAGCGAATTCGTTTTCAAATCGATTTCATAATACTGAAGTGGTGTGTGTCAGTGTGTGTTTTGTGTGAGTTAGGTGGCTGATCGATTCTGATTGGCTGACTAATTTTAATTTTAATTCTAGCCAATCAGAGAAGCCCGTTCGATTCGGAATCGATTCGAAACCTCGGTCGATTCAAACCGTTCCTCACAATTTTGTATCAAAAGCACAATATATCAACTGAAAATCGACCTAACTTAAACGCAAAAAGGTGTAGTACACCTTTTCCAATTCATCTGCAGAAAATTCAAGATCCTTTTGCTGTCCGGATATTTTATCCGGTTGTGCATGCTCACTGAAAGTAATGAGCAAAATAAAATGGAGCGCATCGAAACTAGACGATGGAAGATGGAACGCTTTCACGTTTCTACTTCATAAGGATAATACGAGTTGTTTCGTGTCCAGAGGCTTAGAAGCACGATGACTTAAGACTCACCTATTGGCTCATTCTGTTGATGAGCAATGCAAGTTCATCCAATCAAATGATATACGACCAGAGAATCCACACATTTTAGAATTCTTCTGATCGTCCGGTCGTATATTGATTTTCGTGTCACATTTTAGAAACCCTCTCACCCGCTCATGTCGGACAGATTTATACTTGAAGTTTGTATGAGTGACACCCCTCACGGTGTCGAGGACTGTCAGTTTGCAGACTCGGGCCATCATATGGATCCGACAACAAGACGCGTTTGAAAGACAAAGTTTGCGATGTCCTCAAGATGAAAAAGTCTATGAGAAAAGATCGTTCTCGAAACCATGAAAGGTTGAAACAACGTGGACATCGATATCGAGGAAGTGCTAACGTTAATGTAAGTTTGCCCAGCTCGCTTGTAGATGCGCTGCAAGAGCTATCCTGCCATGAGTGCTTGAACAGCCGAGAGGTTGTTGTTTGCCTGAGTTGGCATCGCAGTGGCCGTCACCACTCGAATGTTAGGATATCCGCGAGAAGAGGATAGAGGGAGCGAGAGATCTGTGCATCGTCCGCTGAGCGCTAAACCCCCAAACCACAACAACGAACTCAAAGTCCAACGTTTGATGAAATGCTGAACGAGCCAAGTTGCAAGCGTTCCGCGAGTCCATCAGTGGTACAATCAACAAAATGATGAATGAAATGAATATGAAATTGAACCAACAACTCGACAATGCAAGGGATACAATGGCAGACATCAATGAACGGCTGTCTATGCATGAAATCACCAAGGCAATATGCAAAATGAATTCAAACTCATGCTGGAAGATTTGGCAAAGAATCATCAGGGTCAGCTAGAAGCAATGTTCCAAGCGCAAAATGTTAGTATTACAGCATTAGCTACAGCCATTGACGAGAGCACAAATGTTGTGAAGACAAATCAAACAAGATTTGAATCCGAACTCAATGAAATAAAAAAGAAACAAGCTGAGCAACAGTCAGTAGCAAATGGCTGGCAATCAGGCATAGAGATGAGACTCACATCCGTGTTGAAGCAGATCTCTACAACATCAAGCCAAATACCTCATAGTAGAATCAGTAGCTCGTAAACTCTACCGATAATGCATGCAATCTTTGAAACCTTGTTTTTTGTCACGCGTGTTTGGCACACATACTGTGTCGTCATCAACTACACCCACCGTCTGCATCCCAATCGACAACTCATATGCACTGGGGGGGATAAAGGCACCACCCCTGGAGGTTAGGGGCACCACCCTTGTACTTAAATAAGAAACATATATTGCTTTCGTGGCCTAGAAGTCAAAATCATAGTGAATTCCCCAGTCGAGCAGGGTAGTCGTACATGCTGCTCTGCCGTGGCGCAGGACGTGCCAGGCTCACGAGCTGCTTGGCGGCGCAGCTTCAGCAGACACAGGCAAACTCTGGGAGTTTTACCCTAAAAATTTCCTTGTTTAAGTACAGGGGTGGTGCGGCTATCCTCCTGGGGTGGTGCCTTTAACAGTCCCCAGATTGGTATACTCACTCGTACACTTGGTATTGTCTGATTGATTCAAAATTTCCGAACTTTGAATCAATCACCAAATCGAACCAGCCAATCAGCGTCCAGAGTTTGTTTAAAACACACACAAAACACACTAACACGCACACACACTTTCCGATTATACTTGAATTCACTATTGCCAGATTGATCACAGAAATTTCGACGATTTTGATCAAAACTGCAAATTTGGACGAAAAAGACAATACTGGCGTCAAGAATGATAAACAGTCAACCAAGCCAACAAGCAAACACGGGGGTCTGCACATGTAGCGGCACAAGGAAAGATGACGATGAGCAAAAGCAAGGCCGAATCAAATGACCAAAATAAATCCAAAAAGAGTATGACTAAGCCCCCAGCCATGCCATCCAAACCTTGCAGCATATGTAAAATCGGAAATCTTCATTTGCATAGTGACTGCCCCATTGTCAAAGCCGGTCAAGAATTGTTGAGCAAAAAGAAGAACGAATCAGGTGCATCCAATGTCGCAGTCGGTCTATCAGTATCAGAATTGCCTACGACGTATGATGATGACGATGACTTTGACCATACTGGAAATGCCTACCAGGCGAATATTTAAATTGTAGTGACGACGACGAAACTCATGAACGTCTCTCAAATACCTCTGGCAAGACAGAAGATTGGATCAATGATTCGGGATGTACACATCATTTGACAAATGATTTCAATATCCTTTAAAGTCCACGCCAGTCAAACTTGATCATCAACACTGCTGGCAAATTCCTTCTCAAAGCTAGAGCTAAGGGTGCAGCAACATTGACCCTGAATGATGAAGTACATTACGTACCGAGTTTACACTCAAATTTGTTGTCTGTGACGATGCTCAACGCAAAATGTATTGATGTACATTTTGGTGAAAGTATCAAATGTATTGAACGCTCAAATGGAAGAGTATTCGCCATCGGACGCAAGAAAAATCGGCTACCAGTTTTGGAGGTCAAGTCAAGGTCGATTCAAAAGGGCAACGGCTGCGACACTGCAACAATAGCTGTTGCAAACACATTTCATGTGTCCAAGGTTTCTGGAACACTACAGGAGTGGCGTGAACGTCTTGGACATGCGTCCAAACAAAGAATTGTAAAACTAGCTGAGAAATTGGGCCACGACAAGATGAAAATCACAAGGTTGCAAGGTGATTTAACGACAGATTGTCTTGACTGTAAACGTGGCAATCAGCGACGAAATGCTCAGCCCAGAGAGGACACTGGCGACTCGGCACCTGACCAGCCAGGTGCAGTTATCTGTGCGGATTTACTAGGCCCAATTACCCCTGTGGATCGATACAAGTATGTGGCAGTATATGTGGACCACGCAACAAAGATGAAACACGCCGTTCCCATCCGACACAAGTCAGACCAATTGCACTTAAGCAGCTTGTGGAAAATCAGTACGACTGCCGTATTAAAGTTCTACGCAGTGATGGTGGTGGTGAGTTTCTATCCAAAAAGATGGACGATTACCTTCGAGTTAATGGTATACGACGCCAATCAACGGAGAGGAATACTTCAGCTAGCAATGGTCTCGCTGAAAATGCGATAAGAACAAACTTTTCTGATGATCGAACATACCTATTGAGTTGCGATTTGCCATTGTCATTTTGGGGATATGCTGTGCACCATTCTGTTTATGTGCGAAATCGCCTTCCGTGTAAGGGTAATCCAGACTGGAAATCTCCACTTGAAAAGATGACTGGCAAGCAACTATCACACATCCTTCCATTTGGCTCAAATTGCACCGTGTATCAACATCCTGAAAAGAAAACAATTGCACGTCGCGCAGATCTAGGAATCATACTTGGTGTGAACGATGAGGTGAAAGGATATAACGTTTGGTTACCACAACAGCGCAAGTTCATTGTGACTCGGGAAGTCCAAGCCGTATCACCACGAACACCACGACACGACATCGTCGAATTTCTCACTGATTCCGAAAAGTCAACTGAGTTATCCGAAAAACATAACCCCCATATAAAACTAATCAATCAACCGATCATTCGTACCAGAGCCGAGCGTCGAGCTGATGCATTGATGATTGCGACTAATCCTTCAGTCAGCCTCCTCGAGTCAAGCCGCTTACAAGAAATGAACGAAGCTTATGTGTTCCTTATCATCCCAGAGCCACGTAAGGTGAAAGAAGAAGTTGGTGGACCAAACGCAAAAGAATGGCAAGACACCATGAAAAGGGACCTCGATGGTCTTGTTGCGAATGGCACATGGGAAGTGGTCGAACGACCACCTGGAGGAAATATCGTATTTAGAATATCGGGTCTTCAAGGTTAAATATGACTATACTGGTCAAGTGGACAAATTCAAGGCACGACTTGTGGCTCGTGGGTTTACTCAGCGATATGGCGTTGATTTTTCAAAGACATATACTCCTGTGATCATGTCCGAATCATTTTTACACTAGCCGCACAGTCTATGTGCAGTGTGAAGCATCTTGATTTCCCCCAAGCCTATCTCAAGGCAGAAACTGATTTCCGAATTCTGTTAGAATTATCCCCATCTACCGGCATTGAAACTCAAAATCACGTCGGTAAACTCCATAAGGGACTATATGGACTCAAACAAAGTGGAATGTTATGGCACGAGCACATCGACACTACCTTACTTGGATTAAATCTCACACGCTCGCAACTTGACTCATGCATATATTTGAAGCGGTCACCCACAGGGCTTAGAATGATGGGGTTATACGTGGATGACATATTGGTATTTTCCCAAGACGCATTCTTGAAAAATATTATTGATCAACTCAATGCAAAGCACCAGGTAAAGGACATGGGACAAGCAAAACGTGTACTCGGAATAAATGTTGCTCACGAAAACGGCGGGTTCTTTCTCAATCAAGAACATATGATACAAGATCTGCTAGTAAAACATGGTCTTTCTGCTGCCAAATCCCAGAAAACACCTATGGCGATAGACCATGGATATTTTGATGATGGCCCAGCACCTACAATGAGTAAATCAGAGTTACGTGAAATAGTTGAGTCATTACTCTGGATTGCTGGAACAACTCGACCTGATATTCCCCACGCTACGAGCATGTTGGCTCGATTTGTTGCATATTATGCAACATTGTAACGGAGCCAAACGCATACTACGGTATCTCAAGGGTACAATGAAATACGACCTCAAAATTCAACCTCACTGTACGAACGGCTGCAACTCAGCAGCTTTAGACATTTATGCTGACGCCGATTGGGCTGGAGATCACTTGAATCATCGATCCACAAGGGGGTGCATCATGAATCTTAGTGGGTGTCCTGTGCAGTGGTCTTCAAAACAACAGACAGTCGTAGCTCTGTCCACCATGGAGGCTGAATATATTGCCTCATCAATGGCAACACAAGAATGTATTTGGGCCAGTCGACTCTTGGATGAAATGCAAGTCAAAATTGATGGCCCACCTCACCTTTGGTGCGACAACCAGTCCGCCATCAATTCTATGGAGAATGATATGTCGAAGACTAGAGCCAAACATATCGATATTCGATGTCACTTTGTTCGAGAAGCAGTGCGCGGAGGAAAAATCCAAGTTGGTTACTGTGAAACAAGCAAGATGCCTGCTGATATCTTCACCAAGCAATTGTCTGCAGAAATCTATGGACGTCTCAGACCATTGATCGGAGCTTACCCGAAAGCTTTTAATGATACAAGCAAGGAAACAGAAATCGCTACGATTGAGGGGGCGTGATAGAATAACAATCGGAGTAATGGTCGTTTCATGCATTATATAGCTTACATATCATAACTACAGAAAAAAACACTCTTTGTTTTGCAGCCTCTTTGTTATCACGCGTGGGGACGCCTGCGCGCAGTATCAAGACAAGCGCATTCGGTGAAGTCCCTTATGCTATTACGATCGCCGCGGCCAAGCTCTTACGCCGATTATCTATCGGCGTCTTCTTTATTTTGTCGTCGTCTCCACAGTCGTTGCAACGCTTCATCGTAGTTGTGGTTATCTCTCGCACTAATTGTCCACCTTTATCGACATTCTTCTTTTGATAAGTCGGTCTACTTACAGACTTTCCAGTTCATGTCATTGCTCAATCATGCCTAGACGCACCTCTGCTTGCAACCACAGAGACTGCAGCATAATGTCATAGAATCAACTCAGTCGGTTGACAAGGCGACCATGCCAACTTGGTTTGACTTTTTTACGAGCAAATTTCACCCGTTAGAATATGCATCCTGAATATTCCTATTTCGGTAGGGACCCTCAAGTTGTGCAATTTGAGTTGGGACTTCTCGAAAGTGCTGTTAACTTTTTTTAAAGTAATGTTGTCTTTTCCAGTGGCGGAGTGGACTTTTTCGAAATGCCATTGCCTCATTTAAAATGCAGTTGATGAAAGTGAGACTTAATTGAAATGCAGTTGTGTTAGTTGAAATGTCATTGACGTTGAATTGTTTTGAACCGATTATATCAATCGAAAATCGACCTAACTTAAACGCAAAAAGGTGTAATGAACATAACTGTGTTGTGAGTACAAAAAGTAATAATAAATATCTACTGTAGACGATTTGTAAAATGGGTCGATTTGTGACAAGCGAAATGTCCGAAACCTCTTTAATATTATATTCCGAATCTGACACTAATATTCAAATATAAAGTACATAGATTTAAATAGCATCGAGAATTTTGAGCTAGAATGAGTCACTAATTTCGGGTATACAATGACAAAGGTAATTAAGAATGGGACCAAATGTCGTTGCTTAAAATTTTCTACATCAATCAAGTCAACAAGGAGAGTGATTGATTGAGCTTTTTGGACCCAAACACATCGTAGTCATTGACTTCATGGAATATCAAAAGTGAAGGCTCATTCTACAATTTGCCATCTCAAACACTTTCCCATCCAATGGATGACGTGTCAAAAGGACCGCGAACTCAGTAGTCATGGACCCGCTTCGGCCTAGTCTATGATATTGCTGGGCCGGATACCGGCGCGTGCATTCAGGACAGAGCGTTTGTTTTTTCTATGTGCTTAGCTCAAAAGTGCTTTTTGAGTAAATGCATAATGAATTGTGATTTTCTGTTTATTTTTTGACTTTCAGTTGCCCTTTCGAGCAAATCGTCAAGTTTGATCATTGCTCGATGCGTCCTCGTTGTTCGAATTTCTGTCAATCACTTGACATTTCAAAAAACCGTTGATGATCACTTTCTTGGACAAGCCCTCCCATGCTTTGTTGACGCAATCGACCACGTCAAAGCGATCAGGACGTCGCAGTTGGAATGGGCCGCTTTTGTGAAGTCCAATCTCATCTCGAAGATGCTGGACCCATCGTTTGCGAAGCGCGATCTTCAAGGGCTTCATCCAGGCTACGTCAGCGGGTTGGCAGATCCATGTGAACGTTGGCGGGATTTTTTCAAGAATGATGTCAAGTTCCTCGGCAACAGCCATAACGTCAGGGATGAAGTGAGCTCCAAAGTCGTCCCACATCAAAAGAATTTTCTTCAAGTTCTGGTTGCGTCGATGGCCAAAATGATATTGCAAGAACTTGATGGATATTCGACTATTCCACCAGCCTGACGGATTGCCAAATATGCGCGATGGGTGGCGCTCATGAATCTCTTCGATTTCTTTCCAGAGTCGAGATCCAAAGCCGTTCCGCTGAGTCAAGTTGTCAATCACTGTTGTCTTCACGACGGACTCAGGGGTCTTGAACACCAAGAACAAGGGATACTTCGTGCCAACTGCATCTGCCAGAAGCATCGCTGTCATGCGATCTTTGTCATGGCCTGAAGACTTTATCCAAACATTTTCAGTGCCTTTTGTATCCAGAGTTTTGTCGGGTACGTACTCAAAGTTGACTGTCTGATCAGCATAGTAGATATCTTCGATATCGTTTAATCGAATTGTCTCTTTGACTTTCTTTGAGAAAGCTTCAAGCGCAGCTTCGCCTTGTTCATTGTTGGATTGGCCAGAGCGGCATTTTGTTCGTAGGGCGAGAGACCAGCGACGTTTGAAGCCTTCAATCCAGGTACTACTCGCCTTAAATTGATCTTCATTATAATCCCGTTTTTTAGCGGTCTCCAGAGCTTTGCAAGCGAGGAGCAAATTGCCCACAGGAATGCCTTCTTTTCGCAATGCAAGCACCCAAGCCACTATTTCTTCTTCGTCTTCTTTTTCAAGGACAGTAGCCCATCCTGATTGTCGGTTAGATTTCTTTGAACGCGTGGCCGGATCGTCTGCAAGTGCTTGAATCTTCGATCGACCTCGCTCCCAGCGGTCGATTCGCTTGAGCAGCGTTACAAGTGGTTTCCCCGTAACGCCAGGGAAAAAAGGTCGGCCGCGGCTCGTTTCGACGATTTTTTCGCAAAGTTCATGATAAGAAGCTTCTTTTCATTCGTGAAGAATATTCTTTGATGTTGGGCTTCCTTCCTTTTTACTTGCTTGATAGAAGGGCGCCCGGTAGCTCGTCTGTGCGGCGGCATGAAGGTGTTGCCAATGTGTTTCCCGCGCATTGTGCAGTTTTGAAATTACCCTCTTTAATATAATAATATAATTTCAGAGAGATATCGTGAATTGCAGTATACTTTGCAATTTTATATTCATATTTGGAGGTTTGCAGTCGACCCATTTTACAAATCATCTACAGTATATTACTAGTACATGGTCACCAAACAGGCCCTGTTTGGTGTACTGTGATATTCATAAAATGATACTTCGACGGAAATAGAAGTAGAAAATAGCATTACAACTGACCTGTATATTTTTTCATGAAAAAGTGAGCCCAAATGACAAAACTTTCTTTGATCCAAACGCACCCACATTTTCGAAAAAATGACAAAACCCTGGCAAATTTCATGAAATATTCGGTGAAACCAAACAGGCCCTAAGGGCCAAACAGGCCCTTAGGGCCTATATAATAAATATCTGTAAATAAAAGTCCAGGTGCCCAAATGGAAGGCACAAAGCTACTCGTACTGTAGTTATATGATGTATTTAACCTCTATTCCCCAGACACATTGTCCTATATACAGGACAGTCAATGGCATATATATAGGACACAAGATTTAGATGCAATTATCTATGTTTCATCGAGATTAATCCTCAAATCGACGCAATGTGCATGCTTATACATGCTCTCTCAGTACCAATTCCACATAACGTGACAATGCTACCGTTTGAAGGATCTGAGCACGACACACAGCAGAACGAGGCCTTCGCGCGACATATTTTGCATCTTCGTTGCGGTGCTGACTTGGTCAACTGGCTGGTCTTTGGCTTGTAGACATTCAAAGACGATAATGGAGCTATTCTGTGACCACTTAACACTTCATCATCGTTGTCAAGAGGCGAATCTTCCTGCTTGCGCTTCTGTCTGTCTCATAATGCACATTGAATATCAGCTGATGAGCCAAACTTGCAACGAACTCATCAAAGGTTTCAACATCAGTACGTCCATCTTGAATTGCTTCAAATTTGAAGGCAAGATAAGCGTCAGTCACAATCATACCCACAAGCGATGCAAACATACGATGCCACCAAGTCTTTGTCTTCCATTCAACCTCCATTCTCAAACTGCCTTGTCGGTAATGATCGTGGACATCTATTGTAGAAAACTTGGAATAAAACAGCTCTATCATGTGTGGACGAGGGATCCTCAATTCACGCAGTTGTGTATCCACAACAACACCATTCACCTTCACAACTTTGTGCCTCTTCCTTACACTGTCGCTTCCAGCAAGCGTGGTTCCCCTGTTGGAGATAATTGTCTTCGGTTTCTTATCTGCCCAACACAAAGCATACATATTGTTTCCTCGAGGGGTAGTACTAGTCATGACTTTGAAGCTTCCACGACTTTGTCCATTTCTATACCATGCCTTCAACGCTTGGATGGGGTACTCACAAGTTGAGTTGCTGTTTTGACCATTCCCATAAAGAACAGACCACATAATGACTCCAATTGTACCAACGTCTACACAGATGCAAATGCACTATCAGCCACAACGGTCTGAGCAGAGCCTCGATAATGCTCCGCCAAACGAAGGACACAGGCTGTTCCCTCGCCAAATTCCGGTCTGTACTTTTTTTGAAGTTGTCTGGCTTTTCCTTCCACAATGTCAAGGCCAAGCAATATTCCAGTCGATCCATCAGCGATGGATTTTATCTCAGCACCTTGGCTCACGGGTTTTCTTGGAATTTTTGTTGCATGGGGGATTCCTCGATGTGAATAATGCATTTCAAAACCATTCCAACCGATCATGCACTCATTAACGACTAATACTTCTCCAGGAGTAATCACAGATTTTCGTCTTGAAATGGAGGCTGGGTCCATCTTGACGCACAGGAATCTCGTCGACCGAGACTAACTTGCCGCGAGGGTCAACATTGACCAGTGCTCCCGCTGCAAAGTCTCTCGGGCTCCACGCGCATCTACCAATGCTGAAAGATTTCCTCGCGTGCTTGGATGTCGCCACGCTACATCTCTTCACAGGCGGACTGCTCAAAAGTTTGTGTATGCATGTTCGCGTATCTTTACATGAAACTGAAGATTGTACTGACAAAAGCCAAGGATATGCGCCTGGTTCAGTGATCCGCGACTGCTCTTCAACCTAGGGGTGATTGCACGTCGTGCACGTCACTTTGACCCGAACTTTCTTTGGTTCGCCAATAGACGAGGCCTCGCTCAAAGGACGTTTTCCTTTGTCGTTGTCGGACGAGGCTACGCTTAAACGACTTATTCCTGGGTTGGTGTTGAGGCTCGAGGAATGTAATCTCAACTTCCACATTCTAGAAAGCTCTCTAAACTATGAAATGACTTGCGTGCTGCATATTCCAGAAGACAAACAAACGACAAAGAAGACCACTGAATTCACACTAGGCCTAGCTTTCATTCTAACTGCATAATTCACTTCCCATTTTTCTCCCTAGAGGTTACGAGCCTTCTACCACCGCCGCTGCCGCCGCCGCTGTTGACCAAGCCTCCGACGCCCGATCAACACCCGGCCAAGCCGTTACACCCGCGCCCCGCCGAGCCCCGAGACGCCGCGCCCCGCGTTTTTCCTGCCGCCGCCGCCTGCCGTCGCCGCCGAGCCCCAAGCCGAGCCAAAAGTCGCCGTAGCGTGCGCAGAAGACCTTCAACACTAGCAGCACTACAGATCCCTGCCTGGACTCCTATTGCGAGAACTCAGGTTAGTACACTGCGGAAAGGGCTGTAAGCTAGCTGTTGATTGGCTGAACTCCTTAGTAGAGTTTGCCGTGTTATGAAGAACCCCGTCGAAGCCCTTGTCTCCAAGACCGATATCATCCGGATCCGGAAGAAGCGCCAAGTCAAGTCGAAGACCTCAGCGACTCTCCGCATGCATTTTAGCCGCCTGAACCCGAAGATCACCGTCGACAAGATCCACAAAGACTTGATCGACGCCATCGAACGTGTGCAACGAATTTCGAAGTTTCTAGAAACTCGAATCGCCGAAGAATTTCCGGGGAACAAGAACCGACCCCTAGTGACCAACACTCGCGTCCCACTCAACCAAGTCAAGTACCACATTTCCAAGGCTCACGAGCTACTAAACAAGGAATTTTTGGAGGAAGCCGACTTCATTTACAAGGAACGTCAGCTGCCAATTATTAAGTCTCGAGGTTACTTGGAAACAACTAATCAAGTTCTTAACCTCATTTTGGCCAATCAAGTTCAAGAATGTTTACTCTTACTTAAACTATGGAATTTAAACATTTCGTCCATACGTTTAAAGGCGACAATTTTAACCAATGGGAAACCCGCCTCATGGCCTATCTCGAGTACAAGGAGGTCGTTATTAATGGACAACTCCCTTCAACTGCTGACGACTACTCCTCCAAGAATCGATTAGCGCGAGCTATCATTCTCGCTGCTCTCGATGACTTGCATGTGCGCATGGTTGCTAACTGCTCCAATGCTGCCGATATAATGAAAGTACTCCGTGATCGTTATGGCAACAAAGTCTTCAATGGCCGTGGTCAACTGATCAATGCAGTAACTCATATACGCATACACCATAATGAGTCTGCACGAGCGTATTGCGACCGCTTCAAGATGGCCGTTGATGATGTCCTCAATGCGAACATTAAGATGGATGAGGAACTCATCGTCCACTTCTTCTTGGATGGTTTGGACTCTCGCTTGGAGACTTTTGTGCAATTGCAGTCCCAGTTATTGCAAAACGCAGTCATTAACCACATGACCCTGCCAAACCTATTTACCGCATTGATCCAAGCTGGCACTCGAATGAAGTCCATTTCCAACGGTTCATCCTCTCTTCCTGTCAAAGAGACTGCTTTATCGGTGCGCCACAATCAACGTCGCAAGCCACGACAAAACGCATCTGAGCCATCATCCTCGAGTACTGGAACAGTGTGTGGTTATTGCAACATTCCCAACCACACTGAAGCCACTTGTCGTCGAAAACAACGTGATCAGCGACAACAGACTGCTTCTCAGTCGAATCCACGTCGCGTGCAATTTGATGCCCTTCTTCGACTGCGCAAGCTTCCGAGACCACTACGAACACACGTCGTAATGCTCGTTCGTCCGTGAGCATGCTGACATTCGGAGCTCACTACACTCTCCATGCCTTTGAGTCCCATGTTTCGTCATCTGCATGGATTCTAGACTCTGGAGCATCGGATCACCTTTGCAACGATGCTTCATGGTATGAGTATCTCCGTCCTTTTGAGGGTTCAGTTAGAGCCGCCAATGGAAGCGACATGCCGGTTGCAGGCATCGGTTCAATCTTGCTAGAGATGAACACATCTACTGGTTCTGTTCCAGTCACTCTACAAGATGTTTTGTTCGTTCCGAAACTTCAATGCAACCTTTTCTCCTTGTCGAGAGTAACTGATCGAGGCTTCAACTCTCAGTTCCAGCGCAACGAGTGCTACATCACTCTTGATGATGTTGTATACGCTCAAGGCCACAAGCGCGATAACTTATACTATCTCGACATTGCAAATCCCTTGCCAACTCAATCGCCTTCTACTCCACACGTTGGTTTGTCTATGACAACTTCCACTACTCCCAATCCTGCTGATTTTTGGCATGCTCGCCTTGGTCACATTAGTGTGAAGAATACCTCTAAGACGTGTAAATACACTGATGGCATTGAGCTTGATGACTGCAAACATGAGTTTTGCGAAAGCTGCCTTGCTGGGAAACAGTCTCGTTTACCCTTCCCCAAGCGCTCTCTATCCACAACTGAGGAACCGTTTGCTTTGGTGCACTCGGACATTTGTCGACCAATGCGTCATCCAGCACTTCGTGATCGATCTTGGTATTTCATCACATTTACCGATGATTTTTCGCGTTATGGCTTTGTGTTCTTTCTCAAGAACAAGTCGGATGCTCTCCAAGCGTTCAAGGAGTTCACTGCCTACTGCCGCACTCAGTTCGATCGACCGGTGCGATGCCTACGTTCCGACAATGGCGGTGAATACTTCTCAACTTTATTCTCCGAGTTCTTACTCGAGAATGGCATCCAACACGATGCGACCGTTCCGCATACCCCGCAGCAAAATGGTGTCAGTGAACGCATGAATCGCACTCTTGTCGAATGTGCAAGATCAATGCTTCACTACTGCAAAGCACCTTTGCGATTTTGGGCCGAAGCCGTGTCTCATGCCATGTACCTACGGAATCGGACATACTCAGCGTCCATTCCGGGTACGACACCCTTCGAGAAACTCTGGAAGTCGAAGCCTGATCTTGGTAACTTGCGTATTTTCGGCTGTGAAGCTTATGCGCATGTGGAACCGCATCAACGCACCAAGTTTGCTTCCAAGACGATGCGTGCAATGTACCTTGGACACGAACCTCACGTCAAAGGTTATCGTCTTTACACCTCAAGCCCAGAACGCATCATCGTCAGCCGTAATGTTGTCTTTAATGAAACCAAGAGTTTCTTTAATGAAGAACCTTCGACTGATGAGTCTCCCGTCTCTCAGTTCATTGATGAGATCGACGATGACGACGAGCCGTCTCTAAGTGATGAGACGATAGCACCAGCTCCAGCTCAACCGGCTTCAATCGCTGAGATTCCCACTACAACTGACGCACCTGCGATCGTTCCAAGACGTTCGACTCGTGTACGTCGCGGAAATCCTCGATACAATGTGCCTCCTGTACAAGTACCTCAGTCGACATCGGACGCACCTCCAAACGCATCGATATCTACAGTCGAGAGCACAACAATCTCGGCTGAAGCTGAGACTCCTGCAACTTGCGTCGAGACTCCTCCGCAACCTCCCGACGACTCCACGACTTCTCGTGTTGAGCCTGTTCAACAGCAACCACCTGCCGAATCTCCTGCGGGCATTCAACTACCGTCATCACCTCAATCAACTCCAATGTCTCGCATGGACACTCCTGCTGTCACTCCCGAACTTGTCCCCGTCATGACTCCTACTGTTTCGACGGCCTCTGCTTCATTCGACGAAGATGCACTTTGCAAACAGTTTGAGTCTTTGGCACTCAATGCTTTCAGCATCTTTCGACTCGATGAGGCAAACTCTGATGTTGATGAATATCAACTGAGCAAGCAACATCGACTTCTCGTTGTTTTCGCCTTGCAATCAACCGGGCTGCCTTCGACAATTCGTCAAGCTCATGCTTCACCAGAGCGAAACGAATGGATTAAGGCTACTGATGCCGAATATAATTCGTTGATTGAACATAACACTTGGACTCTGTGTGAACTGCCACCTGGCCGTAAACCCATCGGTTGTCGATGGTTCTTTACGAAGAAGTACGCCGCTGAAGGTACTTTGTCACGCTATAAAGCACGCCTTGTTGCTCAAGGTTTTACTCAAGTTGCTGGCGTCGACTACACTGAAGTGTTTGCTCCCGTCATTCGCACTTCGAGCATTCGTTTTCTCCTTGCTCTTGCTGCGATGAAATCCATGCACATGTGTCACATGGATGTACAAACTGCCTTTCTGAATGGAACGCTTCAAGAAACACTCTACATGAAGCAACCTCGGGGATATGTTCAACCTGGCCCTGAGCACCTTGTTTGCCGCTTGAACAAGAGTATTTACGGACTCAAGCAATCATCCCGTGAATGGAACTCTGCATTGGACTCATACTTCAAGTCACTGCGATAACGCAACTGAAGACTGATCCATGCATCTACTTCCGTCGTACACCCCAAGGTTTAGTTTTGGTGGGCGTATATGTCGACGACTTCATCCTTTTGTCCACAAACACCAACTTAATGGACTCCACCAAGCGTGCATTATCATCTCGTTTTACCATGAAGGATTTGGGAACCTCAACTTACTGCCTCGACATCGAAGTTGAACGCCTAGAGGATGGTTCCATACTTCTACACCAAAGTCGATACATCTCCGACATTCTTGCCAAGCATGGTCTTTCCGACTGCAATCCCGTCTCGACACCTCAGGACAGCCACACAGCTCCTTTGTCCTCGTCAAGCTCTTCACCCTCGTTGCCATTTCGCAATGTGGTGGGCGAACTGCTCTATCTCACGACGACGACACGTCCTGATATCGCTTTTACAGTTACATTGCTTTCACGGCACCTCAACAAGCCTGAAGACGAGCACCAGTATATCGCCAAGCGTGTTCTCCGCTACCTTCAAGGAGCGAAAGACTATGGCATTTGCTATAACAAGCATGACTGCGCAGACTTCAACATTGAGCTATATGTCGATGCCGACTATGCCAATGACGTCTCCACTCGCAGATCCACCTCGGGATACCTTTTGTAACTCAATGGCTGTTTGATCTCGTGGAAATCCAAGCTGCAAAACATAGTTGCTTTGTCCACATCCGAAGCTGAATACATCTCCATGTCTTATGGACTCCAAGAAGCTCTATGGCTGAAGTCGCTGCTTGAAGAACTTGAACTCCCAGTGAAGCTACCCATCATCGTTTATGAAGACAACCAAAGCACTATCAAGATGGCGGAGAATTCAGCTCTTCAACAACGAACCAAATACATTCATGTTCGACATCATTTCATTCGAGACTTAGTCCGCGAACGCATCATCCAAATCCAATATTGCCCAACTAACACGATGCTTGCCGACATGCTTACCAAGGCTCTATCGCGATCAAAGTTTCAAGAACACCTATCGAACGTCATGACCCCTCTCTCGCTCTACTATAATGAAGAAAGTTTCAATTAGGGGGGAGTGTTGAGGCTTGAGGAATGTAATCTCAACTTCCACATTCTAGAAAGCTCTCTAAACTATGAAATGACTTGCGTGCTGCATATTCCAGAAGACAAACAAACGACAAAGAAGACCACTGAATTCACACTAGGCCTAGCTTTCATTCTAACTGCATGATTCACTTCCCATTTTTCTCCCTAGAGTTGGAACCTTTGAATGCTCGACTGATTCGATATTTCACTTGATCTGTACCCAAACCGAGACTTTTGTGGGTCTCTGGACTAAAATTGTAGTATAAGTACGCTATCTTGCCAGCGTCGTATCACGAGAAATTGACCTCTGTGGAGGTTTCCGTGCGGCTTGGAGGAGAATTCGACTTGTGGCAACTTGATTACTTCTTTGGTCTCGAGAGAACGATGCAAGCCGGTGCGTCTGAATAGAAAGTGCGAGCCGGCGGCCAGCGCACTCAGAGTAAAAACGACAGCTAGGAATAGCCGCATGGCAAGGCAATTTTCACAATGCACGCGATGTTGCATCTGTTTTTCCACATCAAGACTTGCAAGGGGAACATTTCGCGAAAAGGTCGGGAATGGCTTGTTGTTCATAATGTTCGAACCACGCAAGCTAAAGCTCCGCGCAGCGACAGAATCGCAATATGCTGATGGCGCTGTCCCCGCCGTGGACGTCATGACGCCACTCTGCTAAGCAGATAGTCCACGCTGTAACTTCACTGTATACCACGCGATCCCGTCGACTGTTTCGGGGAATCATGTCTCCGTCGAGTGTGGCCGAAAGGCACTTCACGCTCCTGGGCTCATGTTACAGTTTGTTACATGATCTGGCGGGACTTTTCTGGGAGTTCCTAACAAGCTCATGACCTACGATGTCGGTCGTCAACCAAGAGTACGTAAAAACCACGTCATAGACTTGAATTTCAATCCTCCCAAACACAATGTCACACCCCAGCACCGTCTTCTGGCCAGGAAACAGTGGGCAGGAACACAAATGTGAATAGAAACCATCAAACGCTTGCACCTCACGTAGAGTGCTCTTATAGTGCACACAAACAAAACTGGACATGGTCAACTCTGACCGTTGAGTCAAGGTCCTCGATACTTAAGACCAAAGCACTGCTGCAGTCGTAATTCTTACAATTAAGGAAGATTTACGCTTCATTATTCATCAAGTCGCTCCAAGACCCCAAACCAGGTCATCCCCTCAGAGTTGGGGCACCGAGATCATGATTTCGACCAATCGAAATTGTCAAATACGTTGGGTCATGATCAATAACCCTGTTACCTACCCGACCAGGCCCTTTTGGAATGTTCTAGGACGGATTCAGGCTTCTGATTGGTCAATTCCAATAATTTCCGGATAATGGGGTCGTTCATGCTTTTCGGATAAACTCAGGCAGGAACGCCTTTTTCCAGGCAGAGATGATCCATCTCTGCCTCAACAAGTCCGTTCCTGCTTCAGACACATTTTCAAGAAAATCGAAAAAATACTTTTTGATATTGTCATTTTCTTCCAAATTTGTGGTTTTGACCAAAAAGCGAATTCGTTTTCAAATCGATTTCATCATACATACTGAAGTGGTGTGTCAGTGTGTGTTTTGCGTGAGTTAGGTGGCTGACTATTTTTAAATTTTTATTCTAGCCAATAAGAGAATCCCGTTCGATTCGGAATCGATTCGAAACCTTGGTCGATTCAAACCGTTCCTCACAATTTAGTATCAAAAGCACAATATTTTTCAAAAAATCTTCCGGATAACGTTCCTACCTGGCAGGGATGGATTTCTTCCCCGACCAGGCCCTAGTCGACATTTTCTTCGTCGATGTTATCAGAAATAGATGGGTTTATCGACTTTTTCCCCAATTATGGTGCACATCAGCTGTAGACTGCATTCTGGCCAATTTGATCTCACATGGTTTTATTATATAACGTAGACTGTAATAAGTTAGACCTACGGATTTTTGCGTTTAACCTATTTATTATTAAACGTTATTTAGGTCTCAAGTGGTTAAACTCACCAATATGTCCGGATATCATAAGTATACAAACATCAAGATAGACCGAATGGCCAATTTATGCAAGACTCCATACATCATCACAGTTCAAAGCACTGACGTTACCTTAAATGTCTATAACTTTTCTAGTTTTCATCGGATTGAAAAACCAAGCGATAACTTCTCTTCGTCTTGTCCAGCGCTAACGATTTTGTGGTCTTACATACCTAAATATGCGCTTTCAAAGGACTTATAGCGATAGGCGCTAGGCTATATAGTATGGGCACGGTTCCGAGCTAGGCACAGTTTCGAGCCACAACTTGATTGGCTAAATTAAAATGTTTACGCCAATAAAAACAAAGTAAAGAGGAATTATCCGATGTCGTTGAGTTGTGAATATCTTTATCCGTATACGGATAAGGTGGATAAGGTGGCTCGAATTTGTTTCAGCAAATCATTTGAAATAATGAATTCTTTCTGTTTCCTCAAAAAATATATCGAATTCAAGCAAGACCATTGGCTAACGGATCTACATTTTTGATGACGTTTTTGAAAATGTATAAATAGTTGCCTGTTGCCGGACTCTTCGCCAAGATATTGATGTGTCAAAAAGTGGCTCGGAACTGTGCCCATACGTATAAATTTCGCTGTCTTCCGCTGATGTTCCTGGACCTACTTTTTAAAAAGTAAACGAAAACATGTAAAGTTTGTATAGAGGGATTTGTAAAAAAGTCGATAGCTTTTTTGAGAAAAGTCGAGTGCAATTTCACTGGTTAAAATGGATGAAAACACAGTGCTGGCGATGAAGCCATGCATCGTTGGCGCTGTTACTGCAATAGGGAGCGATATGTGGCAACATCCAGGCCTTCTACGAATCGTGCAAACTGTTCGAAACAACGAAATGCCCTTGCGTTGGTTCTATATTGACGATTTGTCCGACTTTTGTAAAGTTGACGACGCCGACCACTCGTCGACTTGTCTTAAACGACTAAAGTCGAACTCGAAAAAGTCGTTGTTGCAAACTTCGACCAGGCCCTAAGGGCCTGGTCGGAATGCCCCTTAGCTTGTGAGGGTAGAGCCTTATTACAACAACCAACAGATTGATATTTCGACGAAGTTTCCTGGTCGAATGGGCTCGCACTTGACGCAATTTCTTCAGTGAGCTATGGTTCCCGCTCCCATTCATTGTGAAATTCGCCTCTTCATGCGTCTATTCCTCGCTCTTGCTTTTGCTCTGAGTGCGTTGGCCGCTGGTTCGCGTTCTTCATTGCAGACGCGCCGGCTTGCGTCGTTCTCCCGTGGCGGTGAAGAAAGCAGTCAAGTTGCCACAAGTCGAATTCTCCTCCAAGCCGCTCCTAAACGTAACGCTCCACCGGCGCAAAATCCTCAAATTCCTCGTGAAACGAATCGTGGAAAGAAACTGTATGTGCACTTAATTTTCAGTTCAGCGACGCACAAAAGTCTTGGAGTGTTCCAACCGAAAAAGAAAATGAAATATCGCGACAGTCGAGCATATAAAGTTGTCAGCCCAGGAAAGAGCCGCTTGGGCTCTCAAACCAGTGAGCGTCGTCTGTAAGAAGTGCCAAGAACGCCGCTTGATTGAACGAGCAGTCGCAACTCAACTGAGCTAGATCAACCCGACGCATATCGATGGCTTTGTCAGGTTCGCCTCGTTTCATATCATTGTAATGAGCTTGAACATTCATGTTGAAACTTTTGGGCAATCCGCCCTTTCGAGATGTACATGGCGACGCCAAAACTTGTGAGGAAATGTTTCTGCTGCGCCGCGCATACCCCGACAGACATTGCAACAGGCAGGAGAGATCGACGGTTCATGGTGACTGGGGTCCATGATAAGGCAATTCGCTGCAACATGATGACAAGAGTGAGTTTACTCTTATCGAGCGACTAACTCCATACACTGAAGATTTCAACTGTACGAACGAAAACCCCTTGCATGGCCAAGTTGGATTGCCCCTCGAAGATTTAGTAAGACCATGCTGGATTATTCGGTCGGCAGGTCGACGAAATTGTTGATCGATGAGTCACAAAGTCCGCTTCAACAACTTACAGTTACTCGCCGAACAGATGTCAGCGCAGCCTCATATCATTTAATTTGGGTCATACTGAGATGAAAGTGGTTGATGAACTTCATCGACGCGATGGAGACAAAGCTGTATTCGCGTTTCAAGCTCAGTGAAATGCACAGCTCTCATGAAATCTGACGGAACAACAGAGCAAATCTTTCAAGACAGTGCAAGTCCACACTGAGACGTCGAGGTTCTGCGAAGTGCTGATGCGCCTAGCTCGTTTTCAAATGTCGTGCGAAGCCATAGAGAGGTCTAAGGAGATATGTTGGGCATGAACAAGAGTAGAAACACGTTAATGAGGAGGACAAATGAAAACTCTGCTCAACGTGGTCTTCATAGATTGCAAGATGGTGTAAGATGACGCCTTGTTCTTTGGAGGAATACTCAAGAACCAGTTTGTACTTGATTGATGTTATCAAAGCCATGGCCTTCATTGTGGATAGAGAGGACTTATGAGTACGATGAAAAGTCAAAGGAATGTTCACAGAGTGGACCAAGATAACACATGAAGACTATCGCAATCGGATGACTACGTCGTGTGATTAACTGGAGTTTGCGATTGACCACAACGATGCACAACTTCCATGTGATATGAAGAAGAAAGCGAAACATGATGCGATCTCAGCAACATCACTCCACTTCCATGGCGTCTTGTTTTGAGTCCGACAAGGAAAGCGAGATACCAATGGCTTGCAGTACTACGATAAGAAGGAGTCCCAGAGAATCGACCTTTCGAAGTCTTGCTAGCATTGTCTAAGGGGAATTTCATATAGTTGGTCTTGTTTGTGAGCTCCATTTATGATCAAGCAACGCTCTTGGCCTCTCTTACACGCGGCATTTTCTTCACATCTTCACACCATCATGTCCATCACACCCATCCTACGTTATAAGCATAGGTAGACACAGGCACTTGTCTTCGACATGTCTTTGAATAGAGCGCCACGGCCATGCTCGAAGACAAAAGACACATTGGAAGCAAGTGGTTATATTGCTTCCGCATATCGTAATGGCACTTCGTGAACGATATCAATACCTCGCGTTCGTTCCTCGTTGAAGTAAAATTCATTGTGATCGCAACAGGGGAACCCTAGTGATTCGGTAGCTCTATTCACTTCGGAGTCGAATCTCTCATGTGCTTGCATCATTCATTGTTCAGAGGACGTTGAGTCAAAAGATGCTTTATTAAGCAGGACAAGGAGAAATTTTTTCTGCAGCTAGTATTTCGCACTGGAACTTCGACTCAAGCGACTTTTTCCTGGGTTGGAACCTTGGAAAGCTCGACTATCCCGATATTTGACTTCTTTTGCAGTCATCCCAAGACTTTTGTGGGTCGCTGGACCGAAATTGTAGTATATATATGCTGCCCTTCCACGCGACGTCGATCGATCAATTGGCCCTCGTGAGCTTGGCGTGTTTTACCACTTGATTCGTCAGTGGCTTGGAGGAGGATTCGACTTGGGTCAACGTGGCTGCTTTCTTTATCGTGGGAGAACCATCCGAGCCGGCGCGTTTGAAAAGAAGTCCGCGAACCAGTGGCCTAGAACAGCAACAAGGACTACCATTGGTAGCGCATGACAAGTCAAATTTCACAATGCATGCGATGTAGAGGAGTTACACCATCTGTTGCTCTACGTCAAGACTCTCTGGGAGAACATCACATCCATGTTTCAAACTATTAATAGCTGAAGCTACTGTGTCAACCCAAGTGCACCGTCATTTGAAGGCCAAGAACCTTCGTGCAAAAGTCAGGAGTGGTTTGTTGTACAAGATGAGCCTCAAACAGTTGAGCATTTGCGATAGAGTCGCCAGGTGCTTGTAGGGTCATCTGCCTAAGTGTCTTGACGTCTCTCTCTCTCGCTATGGCCAGTTGTCTCCTGTATGAATTCAAACAGCTAATCCCTTGAGTTGGGACCAATATGTGATCCCGTCATTTATGCTGAGGAATGACCGTTGGTTCTGTCTTGTCGAGCGGTGGCTGGTGACAGCATGAAGCACCCATTTCAAGACGGTGGTACAACAGAATCTCCCCCGACTCATGTTCATGTCGTCTCTTTGGCTGATTGCCACCACGAAACTTGCAAATGAGCTCGGATTTGCTCTCAAAAAATGAAAAGATCGACAAGGCAAACCCTACCGCGCTTGACTTCCAAGTGATTAGTGAAAACACACAGCTATGACGAGAAGATCCGATGCTTGTTCACAGAGTGCACCCAGATTACATTTGGTGCACTTCGTTGTATTAATCACTAACGGGATAATTTCAGTGAATTGTTGGACGAGTTATCGATAGGCAATCTAATCGCTAGGGGCAACAACGAGTCCATCAGCTCGTCTGCTGTCCTCTTGATTCAGGAGCGTCCTTCAACTTTACCAGCCATTTGCAACCGAAGTTGTAAATCTCAAAATTCTAGAATTCTGATTGGCTATATCTCTATTTTTGCACTGTACCATCCACAAAAGTCATTGGTACATTTGCAGCAGATCTATGTTTGCATTGCAACAAAGGTTGCAGTGAGAGTTGCATCATTCGAAGCGTTTTGCAACCCTGAAGTATACTAAAATTAAGTCATTATGCATGGGTTGCAAATCGGCAACGGTATTTGACAGCATATCTTAGCTTATCAATATATAGCTTATCAATAAATATCATATATTGAATCAAGTTTTCATCTTATCAATATATAGCTTATCAATATATGATATATATTGATATAAGATATATATTGATATATGATATATATTGATAAGCTATATATTGATAAGATGAAAACTTGATTGCTTATGTGCTGTGTTTGATTGCAACCTTGGAAAACTAACATATTATGTTATTGTGCTTTTTGGGGAAATTTCCCAATTAGGCGCGGTGTGCTCAATAGTTCCAAATTTGTTTTAAGCCATTTGATTGGCTAATAATCAAAAAATTCGACTAATTTGACAAAATATGGTACTTTTTTTCGAATCAGCCAATGAAATCTATGGGATCGGTTTGCGGATCGATTTGCCGGCGCGATTCGATTGAGCACCAACCCAAAATTTGTATCAAATCGATAATAGTACAACTAACATACTAGTATTATGTTAGTTTTCCATCAAACACAGCACATAAGCAATCAAGATTTCATTTCACATCCATGTGAAGGATGCGGACAGAATGCAAGAAAAATTTAACACCGTCTGAACAGGCGTTCAGACGGTTAAGCAAAAACGCCGATTTACAATATCCACAGCTTAGTATATCCCAGTTTAGTGCATCCTGATCTTAAGTGTACGGTAGCCATATAGTCGCCAACAGCATGATCAATCATATAAACCCGTGAGTCGTCGTGCTTCGCACGACACAACGAGACATGAGCTTTTGTAAATGTTGATTGCAGTAAATTAGTAAAGCTTAAAGAATAGTCTCGTGAATAGTAAGTCTGACTATAGCCTAGCACTATGACTAGAAAACACGCTGGATTGTCGTCGCAGAAAGACATGACCAAACTTCTTTGCCACTGCGCCCTATGCAAAGGATAGTAATCTGTGTAGAGAACGATGTCAATGTAACGAGTCTTGTATGGTTGATTTGTTTATACATCTTACACTAGACCCGATACAATCGCATTTGGGGTTTGATGATATGGACAATGGCCACGGTCGACCTTGGGCATTGAGCTTTAGGAATCACACACTCAAATCTCCAAGTCAATAAAGTATATTTTAAGCCAATCAAAATAGGGTTGTACACAGGGTAGCACAAATGACGGTATGGTACGCACCAAACTTGTTGCCAGTGTGAGATGTGGATGAATGGTGGCCAGAACGACTTTTAAGTTGACTTCATGTGAAGACAGCGCCTCGGTTTCTTCGCCCATTGGGCTCATAACCTAATAGCACGAGGGACTTTACCGAATGCGCTTGTCTTGATACTGTTGAGGTGAAGTGGAAAGTGAGATTATCAAGTTAGACTAAAATGTAAGACTACACTACAGTATATGCATAACTAAGTGAAAATGAAAGCTTGTTCTTGAAGTAGACAGTATAGTCGTGCCGGCAATGCGCGTGGCCGTCGCTAATGAGACGATGGAGAACGCTAGATTAAGTGACGTGTGTGTAAACCAAACATTTGATTGGGGGAATCAAATATTTGGCGCACACTGGCGACACGTTCCTCAACACTCCCCTCTAATCGAGACGTTTCTTCATTGTTGCTTGGGGGAATGGAGGTCACAAGCTTCGGCAGGTGCTCTTCAAACTTGGGTTTGGGTAGAGCCTTCGTGAGGATGTAAGCGAGCATTGAATTGGTTTGACAGTAGTTGATCTTGATGATGCGCTGCTTGACTAGATCACGGATGAAATGGTGGCGGACATCGATATGCTCAGTCCGTTGTTGAAGTGTTGGATCCTCGGCCATCTTGATAGTGCTTTGATTGTATTCATAAACGTTGATGGTAACTTGATAACCAATTGGAGTTCTTCGAGTAGAGACTTGAGCCAGAGTGCCATAAGACATTGAAATGTACTCGGCTTCACAAGTCGAAAGAGCAACGATGTTTTGTAGCTTTGATTTCCATGAAATCAGGCATCCGTTGAGAAGAGAAGGAATCCAGAAGTCGATCGTCGAGTGGAAATGTCGTTCGCATAGTCGGCGTCAACGTAGAGATCGATCGTGAAATCTTCTTTGTCAGACTTTTGGTACAGTAGACCATAGTCTTGTGTTCCTTTGAGGTAGCGTAATATGCGTTTTGCTATCAGTTGATGTTCTTCAGCAGGTTCATTGAGGTGTCTTGACAGCAAAGTAACTGTATAGGCTATGTCGGGACGAGTTGTCGTAGTCAGAGACAGAAGTTCGCCCACAACTTGGCGGAAAGGCAGCGGTGATGAAGCCGTAGAAGGACTTGTAGCTGAACTTGCATGAGGAGTCGAGATTGGATTGCAGTTTGAAAACCCGTGTGTAGCGAGTAAATCCAAAATGTACTTGCGCTGATGGAGGAAAATCGATCCATCTTGTAGTCGTTCGACTTCTATACCAAGGCAAAAAGTCAAGTTGCCAAGGTCTTTCATGTGAAATCGAGAACTTAAGCTGCGTTTGGTGGACTCGAGCAAAGCAGTGCGTTTAGAGAGTAGAATGAAGTCGTCAACGTAGACGCCCACCAAAACTAAACCTTGTCTTGTACGTTGAAAATAGATGCAGGGGTCAGTCTTGAGCTGAACAAAGCCTTTTGACTTGAAATAGGAATCGAGAGCAGAATTCCATTCTCGCGAGGATTGCTTCAGACCATATATACTCTTGTTTAGACGGCAAACAAGATGGTCTTGTCCAGGTTGGACATATCCAGGCGGCTGACGCATGTAGAGCGTTTCTTGCAAAGTTCCATTGAGGAAGGCAGTTTGTACGTCCATGTGGCATATTTGCATCGATTGCAAAGCAGCAAGAGCAAGTAGAAAGCGTATAATTGACGTACGAATCACAGGAGCAAAAATGTCCGTATAGTCGATACCAGTCGAGGGGCAGCGTGGGGAAGTCAATACGAGGACCATGACCATCGATGTGGTAGCTGTATCCGAAGGGGCACTCGTCCTTGTAATGATAGCACGATGGCGTGTTAGGCAAATCTCCTGAAGTAATCCCCAAGCATGGTGCGCCCATGTGCCCCTTCATGTCATCATTGGCATCGCGATGGTCCAGGGGATATCGTTTCAAGTGCTGTGCCAGCAACTCATTCAATCACATGACACCCTGGGCGAGCTCGGTATGGCTCTCCTGCAATCGGCGGATCTCCCGGTCCTTTTGCATGATTTGGCGCCGCAGCTGACGAAAGATTTCAGCGTGCTCAGCGAGCGTGTGGCTGAAAGTATCTTGTTGGTGATGGGCTTCCCGAATGCGCGCCTGCACATCGGTTTTGTGGTCGTCCAGGTGGGTGTGAAAGGTTCGAAGCGCCTGCCCCAGCTGCTGGTTGGCCGCTGCGATCACTTGGAGCATCCGATCGGTGTTGTCTTGGTTGCTGAGAGCCATGGCCAGAAGAAGATGAGCGACAACGATGGTGAAAAGGAAAATGAAGAAAAAGAAGATGTCGTGTTGCTCAAAGAATTGACTATGATGGCTATACTGTTGGCTCGTCTGGTGAAGATTCGGTCTGTGAGGATGATGAACTGTCAGTTGGCTGGGCCGGATGCATCCCGGAGCGAATTGTCAACGGATGCCTTTTGTCGAATGAGTCGGCTGTTGAGCTGCTCCGTGGCAGTGGTTTGTGTAGCCACACGCTCATTCATCTCAATGATGGCCGCGTCCTGTTTGTCAATCCGGGCCAGAATGTGATTACAGGGAACGACGCTGAATAGTGGACAAATCTTATTATCATATTATAAGCCAATTAAATTTCTTGAAATTTTTTGGTTGCAAATCCGTTGGCCAAAATATTTGAAAATCAGATTAATTAAATTTTTGCCGCCGATAACTCTCTAACCTGATCTCGTGCCATGTCTGATGTGCATCCCAATGTTTCCAAGCCACGTCCAAGACCAAACATCGCGCAAAAGCTCCAGGTCGTAGAGCTTGCCAAACAGCATGGCTTGAGCTCTGCTGTAGCCATCTGTGGTTACTCTCGAAGTGCGGTGCATTCGTGGCTATCGCAAGAGTCGAAGCTCATGGACTTCCTTGGGTCGAAGACGCGACGACGAAACACGGGCAATGCTGGTGCCAAACCAATCATCCCCGATCCTCATGAGCTTGCCATCTTTGTACGCGACCTTCGTCGCGAGGAGTTGCCTGTCACGAGTGGCCACATGATCAAATTCCTACGAATGAACCATAAGGAATGGCTTGAAGAGTACATGTCATCACGGAAGTCAGGATACCAATCACTCTTGCGCTTGCTCCAGCGATTTGCCGACCGCTACGACTTTTCTCGTCAGCGTGTGTGTAAGCAGAAACATACCCAAGCCGACTTGACCGAGACTCGCGTTGTATTTGGACGAAAATTCCATGATCAATACGGCCACATGGATCTCGACTGCATCTACAATGCCGATGAGACCGGCATATACTACGACATGTGCCCTACCACAATATGGGCTGTACGAGGTGGAGGCAGTTATGTTGCCAAAGGCGAGCGCCACCCGTACCGAATGACGGCAGTACTGACCATCCGAGCGGATGGTCTCAAACTTCCAATCTTGTTTATCATCCGTGGTGCGAACGGTGGGGTCATCGAAACCTCGGAGTTTGAGACATATCCTTGTGACCACGTCTACGCCATGCAAGGGAGTGCGTGGATGGATGCGAACGTCTGGCGGCGATATCTCCGCGAAGTGCTATACTACAAGATCGAGAATCCGTCAGTGTTGCTTGTCGACAATTTTGACTCTGATGTCAGTGTTGAGAGCGAGAAGATAATTGGCGACGAGTTGGGCTCTGAGCTGTGTGCGTTGCCACCAAACAGTACCTCTTACTGCCAGCCACTGGACTTGTCCATCATGGGGCCTTTCAAACAGCATATGCGCGATTTGTGGGTTCTATCAGATGACAATGCGACAACTGCAAAAGAAAAACGAATGGTAATGATCCAGCGCGCTATTCAAGCTTGGGAAATGATATCCGAGGACGAAGTTCGTGCTAGCTTTGTGAAAGCACTGCCAAAGTAGTTTTGATATTCATTTTTCATAATTCTTTCAATACATTTATACTTGAAATTTGTATGTAAATTTTGCGCATTCATGGACTTGAAGTGGTGACCTGTTGAAAATGACTGGTAGGCTATTTTGGCACTTGAATTTGATCTACGGGCAGTCGGAATACCGTCAGGGGGCAACCCCTAGTAGTAGGGTGAGCATTCGTGCGGCCCCGGGCCATATGTTCTTAGGATTGGGGGGGGGGGTCCAGTAGGAGAGCCTATGGTGCGCGCGCTCACACTTCAGCCGCACCATATTCCAACCGTAACTTTTTTAATTTCAATGGAAATGTAATATTAAATACATATAATTTTATTTTTATACAACATTTCAATGGAAATGTAATATTAAATACATAAAATTTTATTTATATACAACTGTATGGTAACGATCATTACCACCTCAGGTCGTATTTAAATATGCTTCCATCTATTCTTTTAAATGCAATACCCTGTTAAATTTGTTTCTTAATCCATGATGTCAAAGAAGAAAAAATACTGTTCAAACAAATAACCTGTAGGAAATCATATTTTACCCAATATCACCCTAATGCATTATTTTTCAACAATCAGCGGCACATGTTTCAATTGGACAAACCGGAGGTATGGAATGGCCAATCAATCCAAAAGAATTGTCCACTATTCAGCGTCGTTCCCTGTAATGTGGTTGACCTGGTTTTTGAGCTCCTCGATGGGGTCGCTGCTGAACGGCCCAGGAGTGCTTGCATCAAACGGAGCCTCATCATCGGATTCGTTGTCCTGTGGCAGTGGAGAACGCTCCGGCGAGTTGACGGCATTGTCTCCCAGTTTGCCCGACACCAAGAAAATCCCGGGAAGCGGCGACACCGACGAAACATTCTTGCGGTGAGCCTGGCCCTTGTAGCGACGACTCGACCGGTGGTGGCGATGGCAGCGACTGACTCTTTTGTCTTGTCCTTGCGGCGCACGACTTGTGGCTTACGACTGGCGGTGAACGATCGCTTTGGCTCGAGATCCGAAGAGTCGCTTGACAGATACGAGTGTGGGCGATGACTGTTAAAGCTGACCTCCATGTCAAATGCGCTTATGGACCAAGGAAGTGAAGCCCAGCGAGTGTCGCTCGTCGATTGGCAGCCGTTTGTGCCCGTGGCGTCACGAGCTGTCAGGGGTGGTTTGTGGCAAAGCGAGCCGCCACTCGCGTAACCGATCCAACGCACGTCCGACACACAGAGAAGAGATCTTACTGGCAGACGAGTGCCAATCACAGTGGACGGCGAATGAATTTCGGTGCATGATCGTGTGCGAATTATGGCTAAGGAGCGAGCGGCATGAATGGAACAGCAGAGCACAGCGAGCCAGCGCAACGACTGCCAATAGAGAGAGCCGACCAAGCAGTCAGTCAGTGTTGGTAGCAGACTGTGGGCGTGCGGCCGAAGTTTATGACCAATGGAGATGGCGAGCAAGACCCGAGAACTTAGTGGTTCATTCAACGCCAGCCAAAAAGAGCTCTGTCTAACTACTGCCTCTGTTTCCTAAGCTACTCCTAACTTCGCACGCACGCGTGTGAATCTGCTCGCTCTCGCTCCTTGATTGGTGGCGTCCCGTCGAGAGAGTTTAAGCGCCAAGAAGTTTGCAGGAGTTCCATGGGTCTGTCGAAAACCCGCACCGTTAATCGCCCTCACCAACGCCAGTCAACGCGAGGCGTAGCTCGTGGGCAACCGAGCAACCAACTCCCTTTCCGGTCCTCCCCACCGTCCTTTTCCCCGGCAGCGGTCAACTACTGTGGACTTTCAACCCACAACCCACAGTCGTGCCTCTCCATTTCCTTCGATCGCGTCTGGTTCACCTAAAAGCCCCAAGCCACCTCTAACCTTCCACTCCCTTTTCTTGCGGCGAGAAGCTCGTACTTCACTGATCCGACCATCCCACACATGTAATGTGCATGAAAGTATGAAAGGTCGTCTGTTTCGCATTGAACAGCCGTAGGAACGGAACACTCCCCCATGCGAGGCTTACGGACTTAGTTAGCAACAATGGCTCGCGCGATGCGCTTAGCCTTAGTCTTGTTGGAGAGGGCGTCCGTGAAATCAGAGATGGCTTTTTGAATGTCCTTGAGCATGATGGACAATGGTTCCCACGTGCTGCCTGATGTTTCAAGTCCAAGCTACTTGATGAGGACCTTCCATTCTTTTGTCTTGGGGTCCTGAGCAATATCCACGATGCGATCTAAAACATGTCCACCCTCGGCGTGAGCGATGGACTCCACCAAATCACTTAATACATTTAGTGATGCATCTCTGTAGTGCTTGAGTCGGGTGGCATGATACTGATTGCGGGAGCCGTCGCGAAGGTCCCGGATCTCATAAATCCAGTCAGAAACAGTCGAAAATACACGAGCCGGACCTTCCCACTGACACTGGGTTTACTCAAACCATGGGTTTGGCGTTTAGCAATCAGGACCTAGTCACCAATATCAAAGTTGGCTCGTTTAACTTGAGGTCGCATATTGAGCTGTTTGCGACGGGCATCTCGTGGCGTTGTGCCACTTGGTCCAAGCTGAGATGCAGATGATCAAATTCACGGAAGACTTCGGCTAAGAGAGTTTTTTTGTTTTCCAAGATGGTAGACAAGTTGACACAAGCCTTTGTTATGGGATGGGGGACAACCGAGATAGCCTTAACGGCCTCCAAAAAGAGAAATGCCTTAGCCGGTGTGACTCCATCTAATTTAGCCGATGGGGTGTGATTGATTGCCGATTGGACCAAAGGGAGGACTCAGCGCCACGCCTTGATTGACACCTTCAGTTCAGAGAGTAAACTACGAAAAAGCTTCAAAATCAGGCGATTGGCAACCTCAATGGTGCCTTTGGACCAAGCACAATATGCCAGTGTAAAATGATGTTTCAAAGTGTAGTCTTCCAGAACGCGGTTGCGAAAGTGGTTACGACGGTCACTGACCAGAACACGCGGTGACCAAACTCAGCGAACCATCCAATGAGACCAGCCACAGCGGAAGCAGAATTAAGTGAGTCGCAAGCAAGTAGTCTGGAATATCCTGTCGAGTCTTCTTTGAGAACAAGGAGGTATCCACCGTCCAAGGAAAGAAAGTCAAAATGCAGTACTTCGTTGCATTCCGTTGAATGCAAGGCTTCTCCAAGGGGCGTGGAACTGAACTGCCATCAGCACGAAGACAGTGCAAACAACCCTCCACAAAGCGTGAAATGTCGTGCGACATATTTGACCAGGAAAATTCAGCAGAGATATGCTTGAGTGTTGCAGCTCGCTGGATGAAGTCCTTGCGACGAATCCCCAATAAAGATGATGGTACCACAAGTGCTCTCGTTAATGGTGTGGTTGAATTGCCGGATGCGTTGTGGGACACGGGAGCTGATACGGCTGTCGCTAGCAGTGGTTTGCTCCAAAAGCTTAAGGAAGCCTGCAACAGAATCTGTTCTTGGCATGCCAGTCACTTTTCGTCAATTCAACGATACACGTATTGCATGCTCACAGACGGTTGTCCTTGATGAAATTTGCTTCTGCACATCCGAAGGACCGATTGTGGCGCGCAACGGAGTGTTCCATGTTCACGAGTCGCCGGCAATTGGCCTCACTCTCTTTCTCACTCGATCGCGTGCTATCAGCACTGAATGGGACTTGGGGGGCTCTGCAATCTCATTGCTACAGCCAGCGTGTTTTGACTCTCGTTGATGGCGACGATGACATGGAGACGGACGATGAGAGTGGCCCTATTCCGAACTTCATGACCACTGAGGACAAAAGGGCAGGGTCAAGTCCATAGTACTTGCCAAAATTGATGCAAGTGACCTTTGGGATACGCCTGACAAAGATGCCTTGCGTGATCTTGTCCTCTCTTATACCGATGTGTTTCGACTGCAGCTCCGAGCCACAGATCCGCACGTGAAAGTGGAGCCACTTACAGTTGAATTACGGTCGAATGCATCTCATTTCCATTGCCCCTTGCGCCGATATCCAGCTACCCATGTGGACTATTTGCGTACAGATCTCAAGCAACTCATTCACGCGAATCGGGTTGTACGTGTTGGGGCCTCTCGTTATGCTTCTCCAGCATACTGCGTTCCTAAGGTTCATCTTTGCGTATGATCATTGATTGTCGTCGACAGAACCAACAAACAGTACCGAAAATGTTTCCAATGCCTGACCTCGAGGGTATCCTTCTCCGCCTTCAGGGGGGCGAAGGTCTACGCCAAACTTGATGCTTTTAAGTTTTTCTGGCAACTGGCGTTATCCAAGGAGTCTCAAGGAATATTTTACTTTCATGCATGACACCTGAAGGGCTCTTTCAACCTACGAGTGTTCCTATGTGGTGTGTCGATGATGTTGCGTATGCACAGAGCACTATGCATCGTGTGTTTGGCGAGGACCACATGTCGACCAATATCTTGGCGTGGGTTGGATGTCATTCTCTATGCGAAATCGATATCCGAAATGCTTTTGCTACTTCGTACTGTCTTCTCAAACTCCATCCAGAGAAATGTGATTTCATCACATCTAGGCGCGGTCGGGTTTTGTCCCCCGAAGGTATTACGCATGACCCTGCTCGTATCCAAGGGCTGATTGATATGCCTGCTCCCGTGAGTGCTGCCGAACTCCAACAATTTCTTGGTGCTGTAGGATGGATGCGCTCTAGCATTCCACAATACTCCACATTGGTGGCTCCGCTAGTTTCATGTTTGGAGGCTGCCTGCGCTCGAGCTGGCGCTCGCACAAAGCTCAAGCTTCGTACTATTGCCCTTTCGGAATGTGGATGGTGTTCATTACATGACGACACCTTGACCGAAGTAAAACGAGTTCTCATGCATATGGTACATTTGTCAACCCCGGACCCAGACAAGCTTGTTCTTGTCTGCACGGATGCCTCCAATACACACTGGTCGGTCGTCGTCACTCAAATTCCACATGAAGACTCTGGCCTTCCTATTGCAGAACAGCGACATCAATTGTTGGCATGTATTAGCGGTGGTTTCAAAGGAGCGAGCATGAACTCACAAGTGTCGAATCAATGCGACTCAATAGCCTTTTTCAGGTTCCAGACCCCTTGTCTGCAACTGGCCTTCCGCTCTAGAAATCAAATCATTGCAAGATGAATACCGTGTAAACTACCCCGATCTGACTTTGCAATTGGATGTGGAACGTGACCTCTTTACGACTGATGGGCATCGCATTTGGATTCCAAAAGAGGCAAGTTACCTTCAACTACGGGTCCTTGTTATTGGCTACATGGGCCTGAGGGGTCATCGAGGCCGAGCTGCAACACTCAAGCATATCTCTGCTGAATTTTCCTGGTCAAATATGTCGCACGACATTTCACGCTTTGTGGAGGGTTGTTTGCACTGTCTTCGTGCTGATGGCAGTTCAGTTCCACGCCCCTTGGAGAAGCCTTGCATTCAACGGAATGCAACGAAGTACTGCATTTTGACTTTCTTTCCTTGGACGGTGGATACCTCCTTGTTCTCAAAGAAGACTCGACAGGATATTCCAGACTACTTGCTTGCGACTCACTTAATTCTGCTTCCGCTGTGGCTGGTCTCATTGGATGGTTCGCTGAGTTTGGTCACCGCGTGTTCTGGTCAGTGACCGTCGTAACCACTTTCGCAACCGCGTTCTGGAAGACTACACTTTGAAACATCATTTTACACTGGCATATTGTGCTTGGTCCAAAGGCACCATTGAGGTTGCCAATCGCCTGATTTTGAAGCTTTTTCGTAGTTTACTCTCTGAACTGAAGGTGTCAATCAAGGCGTGGCGCTCAGTCCTCCCTTTGGTCCAATCGGCAATCAATCACACCCCATCGGCTAAATTAGATGGAGTCACACCGGCTAAGGCATTTCTCTTTTTGGAGGCCGTTAAGGCTATCTCGGTTGTCCCCCATCCCATAACAAAGGCTTGTGTCAACTTGTCTACCATCTTGGAAAACAAAAAAACTCTCTTAGCCGAAGTCTTCCGTGAATTTGATCATCTGCATCTCAGCTTGGACCAAGTGGCACAACGCCACGAGATGCCCGTCGCAAACAGCTCAATATGCGACCTCAAGTTAAACGAGCCAACTTTGATATTGATGACTACGAACTGTTTTCTTGTCCGTTCTTGTAATGGACGTCTGGTGCTGGGAAGAGGGAACCTCAGGAGTTGGTAAGTTGTCGACTTCCGGCGTGGCGGCTGCTGGCTGTACTTGAGTGTCAACTGTGAGTTGTTTCATTGTGGCGTCCTGTGCTGTTCGACAAGCTTGAGATATTTGCCATAGGTAGTTTTTGGACAGTGATAGGTCATAAGCGGACCCTCACATTTTGGATTGTAGCACTTGTACGGGGAGCCTTTAGCATTTACTTTGGAGCCCTTCCCATCGCCTTTTGAGTTCGGTGACCGTGCAGGAAATGTTTTCGCCTGTGCTTTCAACGAATGCTGTTGGGAAGAATCCTTTACAGGTCAGGTCCGGGTCACGTCACGGGTGCAGGTCACAGGTTTTTTTACTGGTTTTATGCTGGTTTTATTCAAAATTCTGATCAGATTTTAGGTTTTTCTCATTCAAACTGCTATGGCAAAGCCTTAAACTGCGCGGACGACGTCAGACATCCGCCCAGAAAATTGCGCTCACCGCAGCGAAGCGGAGGTCGAGTGAAAATTTTTCTGCAGGCGGATGACTCGGAGGAGGGAGCCCCCAACGTGCACCAAGAAGGGGTTTCTTTATATTTACTCACATCGGGCAAGGCGGCAGGTAGGCCGTAAGGCCGTGCCGCCACCCTGATGAGGCCTGCTAGGGAATGACAAAGTATGGCGCTTGAACTCTCCCTGGTGATGGAGATATCCTCATTTCCAAAAAGTGTGACCTAATGTGACCTGACCCGGATATGACTTGTTTCGGACACAACCCGCTGTTGCGGCGCTGAGGAACCAGCAGAAGAGGCTACAGTTGTGCGGTGTGCAGGTTTGTTGATTTCGTCTTGCAAAAACTCAAGCTGCATTGTCAGTCGCTTCTAAAAAACACATGAATGTTATCCTTGTGGTGGTCATTCATATCGGCCCGAACTCGTTCGCGCACATCAATCGGGCGGATAGTCTCGATTAATGCCTTGATGGCCTCCTTCCCATGAGTGTCATTGTACGTATGGAATTGATACTGTTGAAGCAGTTTGAAATACGAAGCGCGCCATTGACAAGCAATATCGGCCGCATCAGTTGAGCCTTCAAGCATGATAACATTGTTTTGTATCAGTTGTTTCATGTCCAAAAATGGTCGTGGTCGGTGGTCACGCGCACTTTGAAAGAAATGGGTCACCATTTGACTGGTGATTCATCGACACTGGTTGCGCATTCATAGGCAGCGATAAGAGTGTACACATGAGGTCGCACGGTCAAACCAATATCTTCGGGGACAATTTGACGAAACAGCGTTGAAGAACAACGACAACGCTGCACGTACAAGAGATATTCATCCCAGTGGTTTGCCCGGCTTTCGCGATCGACTTTACATTTCCAAATAGGCAACTTTGGTATCTCAGCATTGTGTTGAACAAAGTTGTTGCCTCCTAGGAAATTGTTGTTGTTTTGTTGGTGGATTTGGCGCAATTTGAGTAGTTCATCACACTCAAGATTATTCAATGTTGGTGACGGCGCTGCCTTTGGGTTGAAAACCGGAGTCCTGCCTCGATGAGCTGAGACAAAAGCTGAAGTACGACCATGCAATGACGTTGCCAACTAATCGATTGTCATCCCGTTGGGAAACTTAATCTTCTCGAGTTGACTACTGTCGGACTTCAGACTTTCCAAAGGAGGCTGAGTAGCTTCCCTTGTTGCAAGAGCGTGTTGAACGGCATCGTCTTGTCTCTTTTCAATCCACTCCTGCAGGAGCTCGGGACGTGCCAAAAGGGAAAGAAATTCGGGGTGTGCCGTCGCTGGAGGACCGGGGATGTCGCCCGTAGCTTCTCACCTTCCGGATGTCGCCCGTAGCTTCTCACCTTCCATCTTCTCGGAATTGAGAATTGAATTCAATGTTCTCTCCTACAGATGAACCTTGTGTGCCCATGAGGCCAAAGTGGTGTCAAGGCATGAGGAAATAGATCTATCCGCATTGTCCATCAATGGGTTGGACTGTCGAGTGGGAGCTTGACAACTCCGCTACAATGAAGCCATGTGGTCTATTGCGTCGGTCGCTAGCTTCAAATTACTCTTATTTCTTCATCTTCCCACAGCAGATCCGCTTGGCGCGGCTGAATCTCCCTTACACCAGCAGTTCACACCGCAACACCCTCTCGTCCACCCACCGCTGATAGCCCCCACAATGAATTTTACTTGAACGAGGAACGAACGCGAGGTGTTGATATCGTTCACGAAGTACCATTACGATATGCGGTAGCAATCAATATAACCACTTGCTTCCAATGCTTTCGTCGTCGAGCATGGCCGTGGCCTCTCTCCAAAAACATGTCGAAGACAAGTACCTGTGTCTTCCTATGCTTATAACGAAGGATGAGTGGGATGGACATGGTGGTGTGAAGGTGTGAAGAAAATGCCGAGTGAAAGAGAGGCCAAGAGCGTTGCTTGGTCATAAACGGAGCTCACAAATAAGACCAACTGCATGTACGCTAAACATCGCACCACTTTTTCTATTTGTCAGAACCTTTGACTTGAATAAAGTATGCACATACAAATCGTTGTATAGCCATAAAGCTAGTATGGCTAGTTGTTGTACTACTAATAGCTTCTACGTGTTTGCTTCGCGTCTGTATTGAGCTGTGAACTAGCGTGCTCCCGTTGGGCATACTTGAATTCCCCTTAGACAATGCTGGCGACACTTGGAAAGGGCCTAGCAGGTTTGCAGATACGTCGCAAGAGCTGGCATGCCACGAGTGCTCGAGTTGCCGAATCGTTGTTTCTTGTCATTGCGTGGGGGGTCGCAGAGATCGCTACTACAGGGTAAATAATGCGAGCAAGAGTCGCCAACTCTGTCAAGTTGGTCTTCCTGCAATTCTTTTGGATTAAGAGGATACCCCCAAACCCCAAACCAAGCCAGTAGTAGAAGAGTCGATGGAATCGTCTCCACATGGTTGTTCCACTGGCAATCTATGAAGACCAAGTTGAGCAGAGTTTTCATTTGGCCTCCTTTTCAACGAGTTTGTACTCTTGTTCATGCAGATTAGCCCAACCATCTCTCTTAGACCTCTCCATGGCTTCGCACGACATTTGAAAACGAGCTAGGCGCATCAGCACTTCGCAGAACCTCGGCCTCTCAGTGTGGACTTGCACTTCTCTGTGGTCTGGGGAATTGTCTTGAAAGATTTGCTCTGTTGTTCTGTCAGATTTCATGAGAGCTGTGTATTTCACTGAGCTTGAAACGCGATTACAGCTTTGTCTCCATCGCGTCCATGAAGTTCTGCTGACATCAACTACTTTCATATCAGTACTGACCCAAATTACACGATATGAGGCTGCGCTGACTTCTGTTCGTCGAGTACAGTGTAGTTGAAGCGGACTTTGTGACTCATCGATCAACAATTTCGTCGAACTGCCGACCTAATAATCCAGCATGGTCTTACTAAATCTTCGAAGGGCAATCCTACTTAGGCATGCCAGGGCTTTCCATTCGTACAGTTGAAATCTTCAGTGTATGGATTTAGTTAGTCCCTCCATAAGAGTAGACTCACCCTTGTCATCATGGTGCAACGAATTGCCTTATCATGGACCCCAGTCACCATGAACCGTCGATCTCTCCTGCCTGTTGCAAAGTCTGTCGGGGTCCGCGCGGCGCAACATTTCCTCACAAGTTTTGGCGTCAGCATGTTACATCTCGAAAGGGTGGATTGCCCAAAAGTTTCAACATGAATGTTGATGCTCATTACGAGGATATGAAACGAGGCGGGCCTGACAAAGCCATCGATATGCGTCAGGTTGATCCAGCTCAGTTGAGTTGCGACTGCTCGTTCAATCAAGCGGCGTTCTTGGCACTTCTTACAGACGACGAACACTGGTTTGACGGGCAAAGCGGCTCTTTCCAGTGTTGACACCTTTAAACACTCGACTGTCGCGATATTTCACTTTCTCTTTCGGTTGGAACATACCAAGACTTTTGTGCGTCCCTGGGCTGAAATTGTAATACACATACGCTTTCTTTCCACGTTTCGTGTCACGACGAACTTGAGAAATTTGCGCCGGTGGAGTTTTGCGTTTCTTTCCGGGAGCGGCTTGGAGGAGAATTCGACTTGTGGCAACTTGACTGCTTTCTTCGCCGCCACGAGAGAACGACGCACCCCGGCGCGTCGGCAAAGCAGAACGCGAACCAGTGGCCAGCGCACTCAGAGCAAAAACAAGAGCGAGGAATAGACGCATGACGAGGCGGTAATCACAATGAATGGGAACAGGAGGAAACAAACCAAAGTTCACTGAAGAAATTGTGTCAAGCGCGAATCCATTCTACCAGGAAACTTCGTGGAAATATCAATCTGTTGGTTATTGTAATTAGAGGAGAACGAGGAATTCCCCAGAAACAGGGGTCCTATAATATAAGCTTTCAAGAAGCGGCATGGACTAGCCATGCGATCACGCACTCGTGTCGGTCAAGAGACTGCAGAGGACGGTACAGAGGCGCTCGAACGGTTCTCACGACGTGTCATGAATATAATGCTTCAACACGACATCGACAAAGTGTTCAATGCGGACCAGACAGGGGTCAACTATGAGTACTTGCCAACAAAAACTATCCATTCCAAGGCCGACAAGACTGTATGGATCAAGTGTGCAGGTAAGACGAAGGATCGAGCAACCGTTATACTCTTGGCGGATTCCACTGGCCAAAAGTACCCACTCCTTGTTGTGTTCAAAACAACAAAGTCACGACAGAAGGATATGGTCCAAGCCAACCTATCTGAAAGAAATGGTTTTGGTCGACAAGTTTGGAAGGAAGTGAGCCAGCTCAAGGAAAAGTATGGTTGCGAGTTCTATGGCAACCCGACTGCATGGTGGAATGAGGCCATTTCCAAGGATTTTCTACGTTTCCACTTTGCGAATCGTCCAGACCGAGCAACCAAGAAAGTCTTGTTGTTGTGGGATGACTTTTCAGCTCATTTCACTGACGAAGTGACCAAACTTGCTGATGAATTGAATGTTATCCTAGAAAAAGTGCCCCCAAGGTACAGTTGCATATGCCAACCTGCTGATGTTGCGTGGATCAAACCACTCAAAAGTGTGTTACGGCAAAAGTGGCTTGACGAAATTAAGAGGCAAGTGAAGCTTCACAGATCAAGTGGATCTCCTTTTAAGCTTATCGGTCCAAATCGCAGCACTATGACAAATTGGATCTGCAACGCTTGGTCCTCCTTACCCCCATTAACAATTGTGAATGGTTTCTCCAAGTGTAAACTCATTGATCGACCCAGTGATGAAGAAAGCGTTTCCGATACCTTTGTTGATGACGATACCTTGACAACTTTGATGCAAAATTGTGTAGTCGACGAAACCATTGACCCTTCAAATGATATTGAAGAATTGGAGTAAAAATATATACAAAATTGTATTGCGTTGTCACCTGTGAAATTTTATAAATCTCTTCAATGTAGTATCCTTTTACATTTTATATTTCCTGATACGACATTCAGTAAATATATATTTGATATTTGTATGTCCGAAACGAAATAGCAGTCGCATATGGCAGACTGTTGTTGTATTGTTGAATATCATCTGTCCGAAACGATAAAAGGAATACGGTACTGCTTCTTCTGAATGTACTGGACGTATTGCTCGTTCTGCATGTACTATATCAACTAGATGTACCAGATCATTCTTCATATCCTCTATAGAGAAAAATGTTTGTCATGGCGAGCAATGCCATCACTCCTGTACACCAAAAATTGCTCAACACACTAATGACAAAATCAAGAAAGATTGTAGTAAAATTCATATCTCGAGTCATCTAAGAATTGTAGATTGATGTATGCGAGCCTGAAAAGACTTTCTTGGCCATGTACTTTGATATCCATTTATGGAGACTTGTGGGCATCGAAAATAGGACATGCCATGCCGAATGTGGTTCGATACACAGAAACCGTGTATTCATGCAGTGCGCTGTTACAACGAAATGAAGCTGAACCCCTTGGATTACTGTGGGGATATGTACTCGATCGAGCAGTTCAAGAAAATCTATGACTCATTACTTATCCCAGTTCCTCCGCAAAGTTGTCTCGTGATGAAATGGCAGCAGCTCCAAGGCCTAGCGATCCTGTTGTGGACATATCGAAGCCTGGACCCAAGCCAAAACGAAGGAAGAAGTCCAAGGGAATGAGAAATTAAGAATGTTGAAGAAATCATATAGAACTTATCTAGATGAAGTAGAACTTTGTAGATAATTGACATGTTTAATACGAACTAGAAGATTCTAGTAATTCGATACCTTACAACTTCTATAGAGTTCTAGAATCCTCATCGGTATCTAGAAGAAGTAGAAAGTCCAAGATGTTTAATAGTTTGAAGATCTAGAACATTCTAGTCGCTCGATAACTTAAAAAGTCTATTAAATTCTATGACCTTAAATTTCTATGTCTTTCAGAAGTTCATTCTATGACCTTAAATGTCTATATCTTCCAGAAGTTGTTATAAATATTACAACTTTTAGTAGTTTCTGATAGGTTGAGCATAAATAACAAACCATCAAATGAAATGGACTGTATTCAAAATGTTGTTAGCCTAATTTCTTAGCTAAGGCGGCTAGTCGTTTAACTACAAGCTGCTGATCGTCCTCGTTGGATGAACGCTTGACACGCTTTTCTTCAGGTGAAGGAATTACTTCAATCGAGCTTAAATCTTCGCTTGCAAGAAGTGGAGCCAAAATAGTTCTGGGGTTACCTCCATTCACACATGTTTGTTGAACTAACAAACGCAAAATTGCTTCGTCCGCGACCTTCTTTTGAAGGATCTCATGCAACAGGTCGTCGTCGCCTAGCTCGTTGACTGTGGCAGTCGTTTGAGGATGCTCGCCCTCGTGCAACTTGTATGCTGGCTTCACAGCGAAGGGGCTAGAATCAACTTTGAGAGGCGCGAGTTCGCCGTTAAGCAGAACTTGACACCCCCACATGCGCCGAATGTTCCTGTGTGGTTCGATGTTCTTGTGGAGTGCATGCATGTGATTTGGGAAGTTGGAGTACCATGTTATGGTATCACAACCTTCCACCATGCATTTGAGACGCGTGTTCGATGTCATTGCAAATTGTAGACTGCTGTAGAAAGTCCTAGTAGTGTCTAGATGTTCTGAATTGGTGGTGGTGGCGAAGCTTGCACCTCTGCAAATTATTTAGATTATCCGTACAATTATCCGGATTTTTCATTTTCCCCGGAAACAGGGCGTTTTGACGCCTCCAACAGGGGTTGGACCCCTGTTTCTGGGGAATTCCTCGAGGAGAACTACCGTATTTCCTGTAAGGTTGTCACAACAATTTTTTCCCATTGAGTTGTCACCACTGATAAAATTATTTAAATGATTCATACAAATTTATGGTATAGATTTATAATACATTCTGATGAAATTTTTCGGAGTTCCCCTTGAGTTGTCACAGTCAGATCTTATTGGAAGAAATGCAATGGTTCAATCAGACACTAGGGCCATAAATTTGTCGTGTTCGTGCGTTGCAGTCGGCAAAACTGTACCCAAATGAGCGTTGAAGGTTTTCATTCTCCCAAACTGGAGTCAGCCACTCGTAAAGTCGACATATGACTGCGAGGTGTTCATAATAATGATATGATTGGTAGATAATTATAATTTTTACCCCATCAAATGTACCACATTTTGATTTCTGATTTCCTTTGGACTTGTCACCATTTTCGAAAATCATTCGTGGTGACAACCTTACGGGATACTAAATACGGTATGCAAAACTGCGAAAAAAGTCTCACGATTGGCACTCCAAAGTGTAAAAGAACGCGAAATGTATCTCAGGGCAAGTGTTGCCGATTCACTTTTCACAGCACACTCGGGCCAGTACACTAGTGGTGTTCAATTATGCTTGATGAAAACACTTGACTGATGGCAAAACTAAATAAATCAATTCTATTGGTCGAAACTAGGTATTTTTTGTTCAATCAATCAAACGTTGGGCCGTCAACAAAATCGTTGACAGCTCTAGAGTGATTGATGAGAGAGATTGATAATCGGCTCCCATCGATAACCAAGCTCATCGGAGTCAGGTCTTAATGGAAAAGCTGTGACAGGAGATTGTGAACAAGCTTCAAGTCCATGGACAAAGCAGACTATCGCTGCTTGTCGGTATTCTGCAGCATCTAAACATCACCATGCTAGCAATCAAGTTGGTCTTCATATCAACAATTCGATGAAAAGAGACTATTGGACGAAAATGAAATTATGGACTCTTTCTTCAATCAAACAATCAAGGGAAAATGTCAAAATGTGTATATTGTGTCTCTAGAAAAAAACTGGAATCTTGCAAAGAAAATATCGACGCAGCCATTTTGACGCAAAAATGACGTAATACAAACTTCAAGTGTAATGAAATTGAATGCTTCGAACATGTTTTCAAACATTGTAAAACGTTTGAAATTACACTATTTAACGTTCATGATCGAGAAAATGCTTGCGTAAACATTAAATAGTGTATGCGTCAATTAATTGAAACATTTTCGAAACATCTGAAAACACCAGTTTTGGACCCAAACGACAATAATATTTGGAATTTTTTTATTTTTGTGTAAATAGAGGTTAGGGCAACATTGAACTTCAAGAAATTACTGACAACAATTCATTATACACTATTTGGCAGCCATTTACATATTTTGACATTTGCTTTCAAGACAACAATGAACTTTGAGAAAATTTCCGACAACGGAATCAAAGATCAAGCTATGGAGAATCACATGCAGGTGAGCATAATTCTGTTCTGGAAGAATTGCGACTGAGGGACGTCTTCAAAGAATATAGTATCACGACTGTCCCAACATATGAGCAGAAGGAGCGGCTGTCGAAGAAGCAACGTGTGGGGGAGGCTGGTTACACCAAGCCAAAGTCAAGAAAGAAATGCTACAAGGGAAAACGAGTGCCCGTGAGAGATTCAAAGCGCGTCTACAATGGTGGTGTGATGAAATGCTTGTACTTCTCTGATATGAAGGGTGCCCCCAAGCCTCGACATGACACCAACGCAACAGAATTGCGACGATCCAACATCGTAGTTGATTCTCTTACTGATCTGGTTGTCTTGCACGGAGATCATGAAATCAGTTTGCAAGACGAAATTGGAGAAAGCGACGTCAACGATGAAACAAGCCAAAATTTGATGTCTTTGATGGATGAGTCTAGCCAGACCGATGAATCTCAAGCCAGTCAGTTGAAGGCTGTCGTCGCAACCGCATTAACCCCAGCGAAATGGCCCGCTAATGTTTTGAGAATCAAACATACGTTGAACCCAAATGGCATCCCAATTCGAGATATCCAGAAGTTGTCGTGGTGTGAGTGTTCATCAAGATGCTTGATCGATGTTCGCCCCAATGCTTGCGAAAACATGTTTTGTGCAAACAATAACTGCGTCCTACAAAATTGTGGAACCGTTTGCAGGATGTGAATGGTCTGGAACTGATGATTGGGCCACTTGATTACACAGTCATGACAAGAAATTTTATTGTACAGGGAACCGTTTTTGGGGAGTATTCCGGTATTTTGACCACCCATGATTTTACTCTTGATGAAGGACAAGAAAACTCGTATGTTGTGGCATTGAAAGCGAAGTCGAAGAATGGGAGAAAATTGTTCATCGATGCAAAAGACTGCGGCAGTATCACCCGGTTCATAAATCACTCTTGTGATGCCAATTGTGGATTCTTTGAAGTCCAAAATCGTCGACATATTACAGTCGTTGTTGTAGCCATGAAGAACATCCCTCCGAACACGGAGCTTTCGGTCAACTCTTATTGTGACCACACTTGTTGCATTTAGAGCATCGATACGACGAAATTTCACCAACTTCGCCATTACTTCGTATGCGTTTTGTTTTGGGTCGTCCCGGTTGACGACTTACAGCCGGAGGAAGGCAGGGACTGTCTTTGTCTCTCTTGGCCTCAAACTCCACTTCTGATTCTAAAGGTAGAAGAATAGCCTTGTTTTGGAAAGCTGCCGCATATGTTGCCACGAGGTAGCACTTTGAAAAAGCGTCATGGATCACGCAAACTCATCTGACGCATGCTGAACAGCGAATTGCCCAATGGAGGAGCTCTAGCGATCATACATTTTTCGAGCTGACGGCGTGACAATGAGTGTCAGGTCTACCCAGAGAGATGCTGCTTGGGATCGTTGGTAGGCTGAGTCAACCATGTTACTGCAAATAGCTTTAAAAAATTGGATAGGTGCCAGGGCGCGCAATCCTTGAACCAACTGACTTCCAAACAGACTTTCAACAAAATTACTTGTACGCCAGCCATACAAAGACTGCACTCCAATGTTAGCATGCAGGCACCAATGAATTGGAGCTATACCCTTCACATATTGATGAACTTCGGAGCCAACCTCAATTTCCAATGCTGTCATTGCAACATTGTACTCCTCCACGCATTCAGCTGACTGTATTTGCCAGATCAGATTTGAATGTCGAGGAGTAAAACGAGTAAATTTGGTGCGGATATTTCGGATGATATGCTGGGTACAATATCGCAACTCTAGCCCCAAAGTGGCAGCGACAGACAGCAGAGCCGGGTGACGATCACAAAAAATTGGTACGCCAGAAAGGGCAAAACCAGTGGTTACCAGATTGGAGAAGAACCACATGTAGCTCTCAATATCTTCTGCAGGAGCTAGGGCAAACACAACAACTATGTTTCGGCAGTCACCATCTCTTCCAACCAATGCAATTTGTACGCCATTGTAATGAGGGCATTTACAGTGTGAGCTGTCAACCCCGAGAATTCGTTGACAACCAATTGTGGCATCAAGAACAATCTTGGGAGCGAAGATAGCTCGCAAAAATCTTCCAGCGTCGTCTCTGTCCATGGCGACCACACTATTCGGATTCATAGCCGAAGAAATGCGGTAGCTTTTTGTACGATGCCAGGGCTGCTGCTTCATTTTTGCTTGCAATTTCGTCTTTGGCACGGTATACAGTTCTTTTGAATTGTGCTAACGCAATTCCGTCGCGTTTTTGAACTTGATCAATCAAAGCGGCAGCTGACACTGTGGAGCTGGACTGGACAGCAGCCCGAAACATTGGCATCGCAGATATTTGTCGACGGTTTGGCTTAGCTGTTGCGGTGCAGTTTTTGTGCTCGAGACACATCGACGATATGTACCATGACCTTGTCTTTTCGTAATTGACTTACCTTATGTATAAGCGCACAAACATACTGCAACCTTCAGTTGTGCATTTAAGCACTCTATGCACGCCGCTCCTCTTGGCAACCACCACTGACTTGCTCGTCATCAAAGCGTAATCCTGAACAGCTTGCACACCTTCGCTTGTTGACAGAAAGGTCATACCAACATTCAAACCATTGTGGTGGTCATTCTCAGCACTCTCACCTTCCATCTTTTGGCGGTGTCCCTCAGTCGCAAATTTGGTTTTTGTCGACTCACACCGCCACCAGTGGATGGAAGTGTAACTGTTCTCTAACGTGCGTATTCGGATTTTTCTCTTCCGCACTAGTCTCAGTTAAATCCGAAATTATACACTATTTGTCACCAATATGATATTACACTATTAGTGAAAAGAATGTTGGTCAATTTGACATTATTTTGATACATTATACACACTTTGACAGTTTCCCAACAATCAATCTCAATTGAACACCACTACTGAACATTTGATGGTGTGAGGGTTGACGTCGTCGTCAATAGTGTTAGCCTGGATATACTTGCAAATTTGATTCATGCTGAAAATTCATTTTAGAGGGTTTTTGGTGTTAGAAATGGGTCTCCTATTCTAAACCCTTCTCGTTCAGAGGAACCCCTGATAGATGATTTTTCTATTGACATTTTCTTATTGAGTTTTCTTTTGCATTTTAAATGAGCCTCCAGTTTTAAACCCTTCCCGTCAAGTCCGAACCCTTTAATTACTGAATGCTGTTTCACAGGTTTTTTGCTGAATTTTGAATGAAATTGCTATTTAAAACCCCATATTAAGTACGTTTTGAAACTATCGGTTGTTTCTATTAGGGGGTTTCAAAGTTGAATCTGAAATCAGGACAGAGCGTTCTACAGGAAAAGTTTTTACCCAATTGAAATTGCTTCTGATAAATTTTCTGATCTGATCGTGAATGCCCCCAAAGTGAAAGTCTCAATTAAGATCAGAGTCTCATGTGAGAGTGTAGTCAGTTCGCAACTTATCTGCTTCCTGTCGAGTCATCATGGTGCGCTTCTCTCAGCGCCAAGCTCTTATTCAAGACATGCAAAAGCTTATAGCGTTGGCGTCAGTCCAATTTACTACTTACTCTTTGCCATGTTTTCCTCGCATATCCCGATTACCGCTCATTTTTGTGCAAAAGATACATTGTCTAGGATCGCGTGGAAATCCCTTGGTTGCCATCGCTAAGATAAGCTCTCAACTTGGAATGACGTTTAACTTGCTTTTTATACCTTTACTGTGAAATTCTATCGCATCGATATTTACAACAACGTTTGCCGGTTCCAAAGCGCGATCCTCCATTTGATTATCTAATGAGTCTCGATGATTGTCGCTTTCGACAAGTAGCTCGAACGAGCAAATCAAGTTTTCATCAAATTGTTGAAATGATTCAGTCACATGCAGTATTTTCAAACCAAGCACACGTATGTCAATGTCCAGTACCCCATCAACTTCTTGTTTTTCTTGCCAAATTGGGGCGATTTGGAAATGGTAGCTCCGTTGGCTTGTCATTTTGGAATCAGTGAGGGGGCTGTGACTCTTTATTGCAAGCGCTGCCTTATTGCTATAATAAGTTTGAAACGTTATACTGTTTATTGGCCATCTAAACGAGGCCGATAATCAATAGCGCGCAGAATTGAGTTGAATCATGGCATTGAAGGCTGTGTTGGATTTGTAGATGGTACTTTGTTCCCTGTGTATGCCCGTCCATCTCAAAATGGTGAAGATTTTTATAGTCGAAAAGGTTACTATGGTATGGCAGGCATAGTTGTTTGCGATGACAGAAAAAGAGTCCGATTTATTGATTTGGGTTGGCCTGGTGCTGTACATGATATGCGAGTGTGGTCTAATAGTAAGCTGGCGAGAAATCCTTGTCAATATTTTGACCATCTACAATTTCTGCTTGCTGACTCAGGCTACATGCTTTGTGATCATATTCTACAACCTACAAGCGATCACGAGGTCGTCGCTTGTCTCAAGAGCAAATGTACTTCAACACCTGTGTTGCCCAATGTAGAAGTGTGAATGAACATTGCATTGGAATCTTAAAGGGGCGATTTCAATCTCTTCGGGGAATGCGAATGGATATATCAAAGCCGTCTGCAGCAAAAATTATGGTGTTGTACATTCGATGTGCTACAGTCTTGCACAATTTACTTGTTGATATGTTCGATAGGGATGATGATTGGGGCGATGAAATACATGAATACGATACAAGTAACGAGCCCAATGACATGGAGATATACCACGTTCTGTGCTGTGTTCGCAACCGTGAAATGAGTCCTGCTCTGGGCTCTTAGCCAAAATTGGTTCAGAGGACAGAGCAGAATCAGATCAGAGTTGTTAAATTTTAGCCAGTCACAAACATGGAAAGCATGAAACACATTTCCGATCTGATTTCAGATTCAACTTTGAAACCCCCTATTCTTTTAAAATGGGTGGGTTATTGTAAAACATAGTCCTCAAGTTCGAATACAATATTCAAGGTTTTGAAAGGATCTCCTATTTTAAACTTTACCCTAAAGTGCGACTAATCGGAAGAAAGTTATTTAACATTGTGAACATTCAACGATGCGAACGCGTTTACAAACGTCTTTTGAATAAAGAACGCGGGGAATTAATCTACTTTTTGTCTTTGCGCCCTTGTTATTTCGAATTCTCAAATACACGACACTATTCCCAACGTTTCGGTTTAGAACAAAAATGCTGTCATATGACAATTGTCATTTAAACTACATGTAACAGTCCTTTTATATGAGAGTGAATATGCCTCGATGTTAAGACAGTAGATTAAGAACCCGGATATTGCAGGTTCAAATCTAACAGAGGAAATTTTTAATATCATCAACAAAAGAAAGCCACTTTTGCCATGGGTAGATCGATGCAGACGACGTCCTGAATGTTTTGCGGCCTATCTATCGAGTTTAATCTAATGAAGTCGTAAGACTAGAGCGTTGATACATCCAATGGAGTGTTTTCACACTACGACGTTGTGAACAATCACCTCAAAGTCCAGATAAATGTAGAAGACCGTTTCAACACAAATCTAAGCGCTGGAATTCAACTCACGCGCAGGAAATAGGTGATATGGCTACTTAAGAGGAAGAAGTCATGAGTAGAACCTGACTATTCTACTATAAGCAAGCCTTAGAAAGCGCGTTTGCAGTAGCCATAAAGCTTTTCATCCTAATGTACATCGTGCTCATGCAGTACAAGGAGCGAACTGTCAGTGGTCATGGCGGGCACTTGATGAACCAGCCATGACCACAAACTAGAAGGCTTCTCGTACTGCATTCGTGCAAGAGGCATGTCCCTGTGCACGCGCGGATGAATAGCTTTATGGCGATTGCTTCTCAAATGACGGAGGTCGCGCTGGACTGCTATACAAGCCGCTTCCATTCGCTTCGTTTGTTGAATGCAGTCAACTGAAACTCCATGATCATCTCCGACTGCATTCTACCAGCACAACACTTCTTAAATGGAAGCTACTTAAGCCGCGGTTTCAGTGGCTTCCATGTAGGAGACATTGTGCTCGTAGGATGTCTACTGTGCTCATGGAGTTTCAGTTGACTACGTTCAACACGCATGACATGTATACATGGAAGCGACTTGAACACAGAGTTTGCGAGAGGTGGTCAACTGAGTCTATACATCCCCAGTTGACTACCTGTGCGAACGGTTTTCACATGAAAACAGCTCAAATCACTGCGGTGTAGTATAGTTCACTGTCATGACATGACATTATTGTGGTTGACATTTAGGTTACCATTGTTATCTGTGCAAAACGATGGATCTTATGAATTTTCAACATTCATGCTACTGCAGGGACAATGCACCGCCAACTCTGCTTCGACTTCGCCCGCCAAACCGCGTGCTGGACGGTCGTCGACTTGTGTTTGCTCGGTCGAAGGTACCCTGAGGCAAAGGATTCCCGTACATATCCTTTTCTTGTAAGTTCAGGGCGAACACAAGGTGGCAGCAGTGGGCGTGTTTGTAGAAGTAGTTGCATTCACAGCGGAGATTGCCTGGTGAAGTGCACACACGCCAGCCATACCATGGCTGCTGGTTGCCGCTGCATACAACTTCATGGTGGGCATTGTTTGTTGTCGAGTTGTAGTAGTAAGCATTGGCGATTGCCGCATCTTGATCGCTCACAGTAGAGCTAGGAACGGCTTCGGCTTGGATTGCAGCATTCGCTTCCTCTCCGGAAGCTTCCATGAAGCGATACTCAAAAGCGTATGCTAACCTGAGGGCATTGGTAGGGACGATGCTTCTAACCAATATTTCTCCAGCGGGTAGTTCAAACAGCTCATCGGTCGAAACTTCCTCTAGCAAGCCAAACTTTCTGAGGCGGTGGCTGCGACGCATCAAGTTGTAACCAGGGCTTGCTCGTATTGCGAAAGAGGGAGACTTGAATGTTGAGTAGTCTTCTGCAACACCACCGACAATATTCAATGTGGCACACAGTCCATGGACTTGACGATTCGTGTAGACATCTTTGAAGTGCTTGTTGAGAGTTTCGCACGGATTGTTCGTCGTTGAAAAACCACTTGGCGAGTGAAACACTTGCCACACGGAGAATTCGCTGTGGACCCATTGTGCCGAGAAGTAAGGCACAAACCCTTTCTGCACCAAGACGGCATCTCTGGACCATGCATCTTGGGCCGAAGCCCAATGGTGTCGCATTTCTACCTCGCTGCGAGAGTAATGCATGTTGTACAAGTGGCGATAAACGAGCCCTTTCGTCATGATTGACACCCCTCCAAGTTTTTTCTTGACATTTGCCACGCAATGGTAAAAACACATTAGGATCTTTTCCACACCGAGCTCATCTGCAAAGGCTTGGATACTGATCAAAGGAGCTTGTGCTGCATCAGCCATGGTGTATTTGATCTTTAATGGCAACCCAACGACTGCCTCGTAGATCATTTGTAGCTCATTCATGGCCCAAGTATACTCATTGTGGCTTTTCTTGCTCAACAGGAAGAAAACAACAGGATGGAATTGACGGGCAACGTCGGATATGCCACAGATAAGAACAGGAAACGCCTTTGAGTTGATCTTGTATGTTGCATCCCAGTGGAAAATAAACGTACTTGGGTCTCGATTCATTTGGTGAAGAAGCGCTTTTGTGGTGACTCCAACCATAACTGGGCCTGAGTCACCCCCATAGCCAACATCGGGGTATCCGTTTGCGACGTCGTATCCAAACGAGAAATATTTTGTTTCTTCCACGTCGCAAGTGAAGCATTTTTCCATGGGCAACGTCGCCATCTTGGTGGGGCAATTGTTTTCAAGCATCTTGTGGTGCCTGAAGTATCTATACCGATTTTGAAAATGTTTCAGAGTAGGAAGCTGGGCCACAGACACACTTGATTTCATCTTTGAGCGCGCTTGGCTAGGAGTGAAGCCGTCTTTAAACATGACGTCAGCTTCAGCTCGTAGGACTTTTGTCATGAGTTTTTGTGTCGGCAAGACGCAATCAGCGTACTCCCCCGTGACTGCAACAACGCAATGGCGATTTGAAAGGCATTCTTGAAGGCGAAATTTCTTGGTGCATGCTTGCTGGCATTTGCAACGTAGATATCGTGCCACCATCGAGTGTTGACGAGGATATTCGCAGATAGTACATGTACATTGGGTCGTCGAGTAAATAACCGCAAGGGCCACTGGGTCGCATGCGAGGTTGTAGTTTGAAAATGCCCCAATCACTCGCCAGTCATGACGCATAGCGCTACCACCACCGTTTCGACGGAGAGACACAAGCAGTTCTCCAGCGAGTCAGTGTTTCCTTCATCAATGGGTAGATTTGCGTTGCTTGTTGGTAAAAGAGAAGCTACATCGGGCTGGTCATGCATCATAGTATTCTCGTCCAACTTGAGGTAAAAGGGCTCATACTAAAAACAAGTATAACAAATCTTTCTGTCCAAAATACTACTCTCCTCTTTTAAATGCTTCTCGCCAATTCTAAATGCTTTTCGCCTTGTCGAAATACTACCATCCGATTATTTTTCTCACTCGGCAATCTGCCATTTCCAAATGAGTAGAAAGGCACCTATCCATCGTCCTTACAGCTTCAAGAAAGAGGTCCTGGATGCCTGGAAGGACGCACAGAAAGAAGAAGGCATGACTAAGGTCAAATTTAGCCGCATGCACCGCGTGACAATCTCGACGTTCGACAATTGGTTAGCCAAGGCAGACGGAATTGCCAAAGTCGAGAATGGTAGCTCGAAGCACGTGCGTGGTCGATCAAAGCGAGGAGCGTACTCCAAAGAAAGGCCAAGCGATGAAAAGAAAGGACAGCTGTATGACTGGCTAAAGGCAGCTCCAAAACCAGTCAATCAAGCTGACTTGCGCAAGGAAGCACGCGCATCTGGCCAGAATGGTGTGATATGGACCATGATGATTGGAAACACCGGGCAACATTCGGAAGTTCTGTTCACGTTTTGCAGAGAGATATTTCCCCACAGCGACTGACCAACAAGCTCAACAACACGTCGACCAACTCACTGCCCAACAAGATGAACAACAAGTACATCAACTCACTGACCAACAAATTGAACAACGCGTCAACCAGCTCAATGACCAACAAGCGGGCCAAGAAACTGACCATCAAGACGAACAACACGGCGATCAGCTCACTGACCAACAAGCTGACATACGAGCTCACCAACATGTCGACCAGCTCACTGACCAACAAGCTGGACAACAAATTGCCGCCCTCACTTCCCTCGGATCCTAACGCAATGTGGAATATTCCAAGCAGGACAAGTATATTGTCCAATTGAAAACAATTTCAAATATTGTTGATTTGATACGAATTTCCAGACCCCGTTCAAAAACCGTAATTCATATCTTTGTATTGGGTAAAATTAGGTCATCATATCTTTTTCGAGATACAAATTCCATTTTCCCAAAAATTATATTTAGGCATTCGATTTTAATTATATTGATTTTTGTACGTCGTAATTTTATTTTTCGATTTTCACAAAATACATGGCAAATCGTATTTCGGTCAAGATACGATGAACAGACCCAATCAAAGCATGAAGAAATAGTGAATATGAGTGAGCTGACAAGATTGACTCCAAAGAGGGCATAAAGCTCATTGCAGAGTCAATCTACTACTTAGAGAGTAACTACAACGAGAACCATTTATATCTAAATTCTTGGGAGGAAGCACGTGTCGAAAAGTGCTCCAATTTTTTATATAATCACTCAACGTTCATGAATTATTGACCCAGGCGTGAAACTTGTAGAGCAACGATGATTTATTAAGTGATTCTAGGAGCCACAGTAGTCCCGAAATTCACAACACTACGATGATAAAAAGCATGTGAGGGAAATGCGAATATGATCCATCGAGAAAGACGAAACAATGTATCTAGATATATAAGTCTTAGGATAAGATAATTAACTTTTTAACATGGAATTGAGCTCGTGGTATGAAAATATGCTTCAAGACTATACATATGGGGAACGAAAATTGACGAAGTGGTGATTTTGTCACATGGCATGGAACGTGTGAACCACGTGACAGCATAGTAATTTGACAAAGAGTCACTGTGTTTGAGTCGCTGAAAACACAAAATGATATCCTTTCATTAAATATAAACGTCTTGGTGGATGTAGCCTCTATTGTGTTGACCTTAGTTCTATTGGCTCACGATATTCACTTCAAATGGTCTTCGTTCGACGAAAGCACCAGCGCGGTCACAATTATCCAATTGACACAAGGTAAAGTAGATAGAACTAAATCATTGGTTAAAAAGATGGAATATCTCCACCGAGATACGATTTCCGATGACAAGTCAATCGAATCGGATCGATTCACCAATCGACGCCATTGGCTAATAAATAGATTGGGCGATTGTGACTGGCTGAATAAAATTTGAGAGAAGTACTGTAATCATAAGAGAAAGTACTGTTCAAATTTTCATTCATCCAATCTATTGGCGCGATTGGAGATTGATACAAAAATTCACAGTCCACGAGAGCATCCACGACGCTTTTTCAAATTATTTTTCAGTTACTGAGAAGCTGACTATGAAATTATATATCCTGGAAGAACTTTTTCTAAGGGCTGGTCTGCATGCCCATCAATTTTTTCCCATAAAACTGAAATGACATTTTGCAAAAAATTCCCAAAGTTCCAAATTCACAATTTAAAATGGAATAGTTGGAGAATTTGTTATTTGTCTGGATACCACAACTAGTGGCCAGAAATACCGGTACAGACGATTGTTGTCATACTGCTGAGTCAGTCACTCCCTACCGGAAACTTTGAAATGAGCCAGAAATGAGCAAAGCTCGATCACTGTCGCTTCTCAGAGTGTTAGAACATGCAATAGTGATAATATATAGTGTGTGCGTGTATTTTTGTAGAGATGACAAGCTGAATCTCAAGCTTGACTCGATCAGTGCGTTCATGACGAAAATATGTCATAAATAAAATAGACCAATTTGGTCCATTTCTTTTATGGCATAATTTGGCCAAAACTCCAGAAAATTGTGATAAAAAATTCTTTGAGAAGGTGGCATCCAGACAGTCAAAATTGAAAATTATGGCGCATTCGAATTATGGCATTTTTTGGCATTTTATGCCATTTTTGGTGGCATCCAGACCCGCCCCAGGGAATCCAAATATCACATTTATTCTCATTTATCTGGAATACTTTGTGAGAATTTCAATTTGAGAATTTAAAATTGTGATAGAGTTCTCCCCCGATATAACGAACCCACTATAAATTAATAACCTTCAATAACTTATAGAACATAACAGTAGCCGACATATCAAAATAGAAAGGAAACTTCAAATTTTGAATGATTCATTTCGCGGCATTCACAGCACACAATGCCACCGCAATCATCGAGACTCAGGATCACCATTGAGCAAAAGCGTGCTCTCATTAAGCACCAAGAATCGAATCCATCAGCAAATGGACGTGAACAACGCGCTTGGGCTCGCTTATTGTTTGGCCTTTCGAAGGAACCATCGAAATCAACGATGTCAGGATGGCTAAACAGCCATAATGATCATCATGATGTCAACCCCTCGCACAAAGCAGCACGTCTTCCCCACCATCCGGAGCTTGAGAAACAACTTATGTCGTGGATAAGGAAGTGCGAAGAGTGGAATGTTCCCATCGTCAGCGGTCCCACCATCCGAGCCAAAGCAGTCAGTATCCGTGATCGTTTGCTCAAAGAAAATGAGAGCGGTGTGTCATGCCTACAATCGGCGACATTTTCGAATGGATGGCTACACCGTTTTCAAATGCGACACAACTTAAAGTCACGACGAGTCTTTGGTGAAGCTGCCTCCGTCAGTAAGGAGGCCGTTGAGGTCGGGCGCAACGAGCTCCTTCAGGCAACGAGAGACTATGAACTATGGAACATCTTCAACCTCGACGAAACAGCGTATTTTTACTGCACGAGTCAATCCAGAGTCATCTGCACGACGAGTATGCCTGGGCGTAAGAAGGTCAAGAAACGTATCACGGTGGCAATAACGAGCAACGCGGATGGCTCCTGCAAGTGGCCATTGCTCTTTATAGGGTGGTCCAAGCATCCTCGTTGCTTTGGTTCGCAAACTGCTGAGCAGCTTGACATCGAGTATCGGGCGACAAAGAAGGCTTGGATGACTGGGAGCTTCTTTTGCGAAGTGGATTGAGCTGTTCAACGAGAGAATGCATCGAGAGGGACGTCGTGTTTGTTGCTGCTCGATAATGCCTCACCTCATCGTTATCAGGGAGATCTGTCAAACGTGACTATCAAGATGCTCCCACCCAATAATACTGCGTTCCTCCAACCACAGGATGCCGGCGTGATCCAAGCCTTCAAGAGTAAAATCACCGCACTAAGAGCCCAACATCTCGTCGACAAATTTGACGCATTGCTTGAGACTGCCGACGAATCCAACAAAGAAAACTTTGCCTCGCTTGTGAACAAGCTGCATGAAGTCAGCTTATTGCAAGCGTTAGGATGGGCTAAGGAGGCATGGCACTGTGTCTCCAGAGACACAATCATCAACTGCTGGCGCCATACAGGTATAATTGATGAAGAGATATATGAATTGATAGATAGTATGCGTAACATGTAATCAAACGAGTGCGTGTTGGTTGTCGGTGGTGCTGGCTTTGTCTTTCGGAGGTTGCCAGGGTATCAACCCCCTCCTGAATTCCTGAATTCGAATATGGCACTCATTTATTTATCCGAGCACTTTTTCTTAAAATCATATGTTATTTTGGCCAATCAGAACCAAGACATTACCCATTAAAAACCTTTTAAAATTAATTTCTCTGTTGTACATATACCTGTATAAACGAATATTTTATGTGGGTTCGTTATATCGGTATTTTGACCTTTTAAAATCAATACCCTCAAGAAGAATAAACATGTATAATATTAAGTATAGAAATTTGTATCTTGAATTCCTACAATTTCTAGTACTACTAACTATCAAAGAGAATACATTTTTATAATAAATTAAAAAGCGTCCTGGATGCTCTCCACCACTGTCAATCCAAATTGGGAAATTTCTAGCGAATCCACAATATGATTGGTTGTATTTTAACGAAAGAAAGCATTTTGGTTTGGAGATGAGGAGGCCGTTCAAGACAACAACCTGCGTTGGATTGCCTCCTCTCGTTGAGTATGGTATAGCCAAATCCTCGTGAATTCCTTGCACTTGTCAAGGCCAGGCTCAACACAAGTGCAATACATTCATTTTCAAACCTGATGGTTTCTGTTAATAGAGAGACACATTAAACTGATGAGTACATCTTGAATGACTTACAATGGTGGGCAGCATCGAGGGGGCTAATCAGATTTGACATTAAATTTCAAAGTCAGAGTTGGACTGGACAGATATTCAAAAACCTGTCATATCACATCACGTATGTGCAATGCATTACTGAAGATGTATTAATTTCGAAAGGTCAATTTAGAGAAAGTGAACCTCGATCTCATCAAAGCTGTTGTCACTTCCACTCGAGGTGAGCAGACAACCATCATCAAACTCATCACTGCACTCTGATATAGAGCCAATTGAGCCAATTGGATCATCGTCCAATTTGTCGTCAAGCTCCAAGAAAGCATGTAGCTCGGACAAGCGAGTCTTGGATGTTCGAATACAACCACATATCGTCTCAGAGGTGAGCATCTTGAAAGCCTCTTTCAGTCGTAACAAAACGTCTTGAAATGTTGTAGAAGTGGTGTACTGTCTGCCCACTGTGCCTTTTACACTCGCCCACACAAGCTCGATTGGCTGCAGGTCCGAATGATGGGGTGGCGTGAACACAACATCATGGCCACGCAAATTTGCCATACTGACAACGGTTGGTTGTATGTTCTCTGCAATGTATTTCGTCAGTTTGAGCCACAATTCACTTTTTACGTCTGATGCATTGCAGATCAAACCAAAGCTTTCACAAGCGTAGCGAAGCCGTTCCTTAGACCATTTGTATTTGGGGGTGTCAGGTGGCAATGATTTATGGTACTTGGCGTTGTCCATAATGATAATAGCTTTAGATTTCCCAAGTTCATCAATTTCGTCCAAAAGTTTGCCAAACCAATCAACAAAGTAATCGTTGTCAAACATGCCATGATAGTCCTTCGTTTCACGTTTGCACTTTTTACCACCTTGAAAGATATCTAGAGCCAGCAATTTCGAGTTTTTGGGACCATCATCCAATATCCCAGCAATAAAGCAATATCGCCGTCCTTTGTGTTTAGTCTTCTGGACAACAGCGTCATCATTTGGGTCAATAATTGTATCTTTGTGTCGAGAATAGTGATGATGTATAAATGACTCATCCAGGTAGACCACAGGGCGAGGATCGTCCAAAATTGACATAGGTGTCTCTGGCAACCGCGTTTTGCTCGGAGAGATGATACGTCATACTTCCATTGATTTCACCACGAACATAACCCAAACGACCAATTTGACGACGAACATTTCGCAGAGCATTGTTGTACGAACGGCGGTGAGAAACATCGACCTCAAGATGACCATGCTCCTGTAATAATGCTAGAATATCCCTTGCCACCGTTCGCGTTCTAGTGATACGTCTCTGTCTTACGAAATCCTGGATTAAGCTCACAACATCGGGTGTTAGAGAGAAGCGAGTCTTGTGTGTTGACCTATTCGCTGGTGGCTCGACAGCTTGGACGTTCTTCTCCAGAACGAAAGTACTCCAGACGTCTTGAACAACTTTCTTGCTTCTACCGAGAAGCTTGCATATCTGACCCACGACATCCTGGGCGCCATTGTATCGCAAAACACATGCAACCTCAGGATATAAAGTCGTTCTTCGATAGTGAGGCTCCGTGGCCTCTGCTTTCTCACGTACACTGTGATTTCTTCAAACATCGCTCTGCTTAATGCCGTCGGTGGTCCCATTGTCAATTGACTGCAATCGTCTGTCAGGGGTTTTGTGTGAAACGACGACAAGAGGACAACCTTCTAAAATTTATATTGTTAAAACGATATTATTTATTTATAATGAAGGGTTATTGGATTAAATGGTAAAAAATGACAATCATTTTGTTAAATTTTGCACAATTTCTCAAAGACTATTGACTTTCAAAGTGATGTAACGTTATAGGAAGATTCAGCGTAAAGAATTACATATAAATACTCAGAAAAGGATAAAAAGTGCATATTTTTTGTGAAGATAGCAGCAAAAGCCCCCTCGATGCCACCCACCATTGTTAGTTATTTACAATAATTCATACCCGAATAGAATTCTTTGAGCTCCTCACCATAATCATTCAGCAAGATCATTTGCATATCCTTGTAGGGATTTTTATCGCACTTCTGTAGTAGTTTTGTACACAATGGATGACTAGATGGTATTCTAGCGATAAGGTACCAGGTTGAAAATTATACTTATTTCTAACTGTCCAAACAATCAATTCGAGGAAGGCACTGTAAACAAAGGTGTCAAAATCTATCAAGCACACAGTGGACGAGCTTAAATCCTGAGTGGGCGACCTACAAGGGGTGCCCATTTCACAATATGATTGATTCCAGACGTATATCCAGCACGTGCGTCCGAGCTTATCCTATTTTGTTGTGCGTCTTCCACACACTGCTGCTTGACATTGCGAGCAAGAAGAACAAATTTTGCCATCCTTTCTTTTCAGCTATTGGGCAACCTTTTTCTATATTCCTGTATTTTGATTGAAATAGAACTTCCACAAGGCAGCTTGCCTTGCAAATATGTTCATGAGATTGAACTTTGAACAATTATTTTTATTGCATTGAAACATAAAGATAAAATATTGTCATTTTGGGCAAAAACTCGAATTTTATACCAATTTCTTCAATTTTGGAAGCAATAAACATCCGGTTACTGGGCAAATTAACCGGAAAACAGGAATTATCCGGGCATAATTATACCAAAATCCGGATAATAGGTGTTGTTCACACATCGGAATGCAAGGTAATAGCTACTAAAGAGCATTTAGTAGTGCAAAAATACACGACAAACACACGCCAAAACACACACAAATCGTTTGTAAAATCAATTCTATAAAGCGGCGATTCGAATTTTGAATCGAAAAGACAATAGGGGGTTTCAGTCTTGAAGAAGAAGTAAAGAAAGACGAACTTTTGCGGCGAATTATGATGGGAGTTTTACCCAATCGAATCGGATGCTGACATTTGAAGTTTGAGTGCCCCCCGTTCAGATGCAAGAGGAAAACCTCGGAGATTCGATAGAACTGGACATCGGGCGAGCAAACTGACTTTGCTTTGGAGCTCGAATGGTCCGGCATTCCGAGCGCCAGACCTTGATCAAGCAGCTTGAATGGCTAATTGCTGTAGCCTTGGCATCAAACGTCATCGACGTCAATCAAACACAACTGACTGATCTGGGGTATGCCATTAACGCGCGGATTTTGGGACACGCACACTCCGAAATAGACCCTATCTATGGAAGTATGGTTCTTGATCCTCAGCAGCTTATTCGTATTTACCACTTCCTTATTACCAACCGCTATGTGCATCCTCGAGTGCCTGTTCCAAAGAATACTCCACCTTTTGTCTATTTAAGTAGCTTGGACGATAAGAGGTTTCGCCAAGAAGCGAGAATGGACAAGTCTAGCTTCATTCAACTGGTCGAACTTATCCAACGAAACAGTATTTTTGCAAGTCGGTCAAATGCCCCCCAAGCTCCTGTTCAAGAGCAGCTTATGGTGTTTTTGACAAAGCTTGGTCGATTTGGAAATGGAGCCTCTGTAGGGAGTCTGTCTCGATATTTTGGAATTTCTGAGGGAACCGCTGTCGCTTGGTGTAAGCGTTGTGTTGTGGCTATCATGGAACTCGAGAAAAATGTTGTTTTCTGGCCACCGTCTAACGCAAGACGATTAATATCTCGTAGCATTGAAATGGATCATGGTTTTGAAGGGTGCGTCGGTTTTGTGGATGGCACATTGTTTCTAGTGTAAGCAAAGCCCTCGGTAAATGGAGAAGACTACTTCAGTGCAAAGGATATTATGGAATGGCTGGTATGATAATTTGTGACGACAGAGCACGAATACTCTATCTTGACCTTGGCTCGCCAGGAGCAGTCCATGACATGCGTGTTTGGCCAAATAGTACGATTGGCATGTCTCCTGAATTATACTTTTCAAAGTTTGAGTATTTGCTTGCTGACTCTGGATATGCCCTCTCTGGTCACGTTCTACCCTCTTATAAGCGAATCCGTGGGCAAATTTTGTCAGCAGACCGGGTATTTTTCAATAGACGAGTTGCACAGTGTCGAAGTATAAATGAACATTGCATCGGCTTGCTAAAGGGGCGGTTTCAGTCTTTACGAGGAATGCTTATGGATCTCTCAAAATTGAAAAATGCCAAAATGATGATATACTACATTCGATGTGCTGCTGTCCAGCATAATTTGTTGATTGATATTGATGACGATGACGAATGGGACACTGATCAGTATGAATTCGACGAGACAGATAAGGATGACGACGTCGAAAGTGTGCTCGATGTAGTCGGCTTCACATCATTGCAAGACTGTAGAGATTATCACTGTTATAAGTTCTCGAGAGAAATTTAACGATGTAAGAAAGGCACCTACATTCATTGCAGTTTACTCTTTTCTAGCTTCATGTACTCCAGCACGTCGTCTCGAGGAACTCCAATTTCAACCATCATGCGTGCCTCTTGCATGATTTCGTCATGTCTTTGCTGCCGCTGCACGACGGCAATTTCGTCCTTTTTAGCCGCTGATTCCCATTGCTTTGACAGTATATAGTCATGCGCAATCTCTCGTTGCATTTTGACGGTCTCTGATAGAGCTGTCGCAATACTCTCGCCAAAGGATTTTTGTTTTTTGTCTCCAACCAGCCGTATCTTTCTTTTTCGACTTGCACCATTTGATTCATCATTTAATTTTGACTCAATACGTGGAGGTGATCCCGGGGGCAAAGAGCTCTCTTCGATACCGGATTCGCCATTTATGGATGATTCAAACACGTCGCGAGTTATATCCGTCGATATATCTCCAGAACTTGAATGAAATACAGGAGTAGAGAGTGGCCGATCGCCAAACACGTCAAACAATTTATCATAGTACTCACAAATCTTCAGTATGGCGTCTTTGATTGTTTTCTAACTATTCACTATGTTAGAGAGCTACTACCAGTAATATAATACCTCACTTTGTGCCATGATCTCAATTGCTTCATCCTCATTGACATGGTTGGTTTGTTCTTGAGCATTTTCAAGCAATCCTTCCCCAGTTTGTCTCTCCCAGTCTCTGGCTTTTATGAATGAAGCATGTATGCGTTCTACTTTGTCTAGAACTGGCACTATTAATAGTAAAATGATGCCCCAAAGTAAATAAATGAATTATTTAATAACACAAACTTTAAGTTGGTCTGTCTTATACTCAGCCACAACTTTTACATTGACTAAGACAAACCGTGTTCACAATACTGTAGGGACAGAACCACACTAAATAAAATTAATCTTTCCAAGTTAGCGAGAAAATTAGGAACAAAACACCAAGAAATATACATTATTTAGCCTTCTTCTGTATCTACTTTCATGAAATGCATAATCAAGATTTTGTAAATCATACGGTATAGAGGAAATTATACTCTCGAGTAAATCAAATGATTTACAATTTCGATAAGTTATGCATTGAATAGTGAAGAGGTAAAAGTGGATAGTTTTGACCAGCATGGCAACCTCCTTCGGCCGAGCTCTGAGGCTAAAGATGGGACAACACTAAACTTATCGACTGGTGAATGTTGTGCCATCTTTAACTTCAGAGCTTGACCATTTTCTTTCAGTTCCAGAGATGCGGCGCACATGTGGAGACATATTTTTAGTTTGTGCTGCTTCTTCTAATTACATTACATGTTGGGATACGCCACACATCTCCAAACAGGAGTTGAGTCGCCAGTGTGCGCTTCCATTCTACTCGCAATCAATACATTGTTCCTTTAGCGGAATCAAAAGCCGCTTACCTTACATGCGTGCTTCTCTGGATCGTTCCATCATACAGATCCAGAGAAGCACTGCGCAGCAAGCTGCGTGCAGAAAGTTTGGCTAGACTTCATGTAGTGATCGGGCTGGTGCCTTTCCAAATTAACTATTTCTGCCCAAATCATTGCACTCTAACTGGATGATAATCTTCTGTAAATCCAGTGATTTATATTTTCTGACAACAAGTCATTTGGATCCCGATGACCAAGCCTTTCAAAATCATTTCGCCGATTGGTCGGCGATGGAAAAACCATGACCGCCATAGAAATTCATCGATGTACGCAGGCAAATGTTCATCTCGGATGCCGCGCATCGTCTTCATGTGGTGCTTGATTCGCACGTCCCAGACATCCTCGATCGTCTGGGTGTGCGCTCCTGTCGTCGGGTCGACGAAATTCTCCGAGTGGTTGACCCATTGGTGGGTGTAACCCTTGTCGCGGAGGAAACGGTTGTTTTCCAGCGTATGCCTCTCGTCTGCAGTCACATACGAAGCAAACTTGTCGGACATTATCGTCGTCCCAAGCTCGATGTGATCGGCGATAAGGCGCGACAAGTTTGGCTTCGTACGATCATCATAGACGAGGCGACCGAACCATTTGCCCGTGGTTCGATCAACGCCACCGAAAAGCCAATAGTCCTCGTGTTGGCTTCCACGGTTGTACTTGGACTTCTTTTTCAGGGACGTCTCGTCTATTTCGACGACAGCTCCAACCCCTCCAACCTAAGCAACATGAGGACATGACAAGCACCCGTCATACCGTTAATTCTTCGTCACACACTTCTTTCGAGCAAACGTCGCGACACCAGCCATAAAAGTCAATAGCGTAAGCTTTTGATACCTTATTTTGATAAGCTGCTACGCCGACGGGCTTCCTGTGCGCCTAGTCGTTCAGCAGCTGCGCCGCTTGGCACATGCTCGCCTTGGAATTGGCGAAGAAGGACTTGAAACGGACGCCAACTTCCTTGCCCTTGCATGCTGATGTGGCGCATCGCCACCGGCTGGCTCGCTTCAACTTGCCCGGGTAGTAACGCATAGGGCACTCGCAACCTGGACAAGCGGCAGTGTCATGGAGGAGCCCCACACGCATGCACCAAGCGATGCAAGTTTCTTCATCGCATGTCATAGCTACTACAACCTCATACTCGAAATCTTCGAGAGACGAGAGGTCGTAGCGGCTGACGCCGTGTGGGACAGGAGGGCCTTGATCCATTGTGAATTGACTTGTGACGATGACTTTCATTTCCCCCAATTTCCGGATAAAGTTTTGTTATCCGGAGATATATTGTTATCCGTATATTTAATAATTCATTTATTCATTTATGGGGCATCATTTTACTAGTGCTCTAGAACAGCCCCAACGTCACGGACAAACCCATGGTTCCCCAGCATCACGGATATCTCCTTTCCAACGGTCTTCTTCGTCACACCAGTCATGGTCTTCACGGCTCCCTTGAAACGCATCCAATTTGTGTATTCTCATTTGTGGTTACAATGAGTAATCAACGCAAGGAGAACAGCAACAGAGCTGCGTCCACCCACGGCACATTCCCAGCACTCCGAGCACAGGCAGCTATTGCAAAAATACCTGTCACAAGTGATACACCCTGCACCGACTCCCTTCTGTTCCTCTGTCTGAACTTCTTGGCCAAGAATTGGCTCAGAAGTTTTGACAGATGGCAGAAGAAAGGACGCAAATATCATCCAATCAAAAGTCCAAAGTGAAAATCTGATACCATCTTTCTTGAAATATTTGGAATATTGTCTTTCTGAGGCATACTATTATACCCTTATTATTCATTCGATTCCAAATTGGACTGGGCTGTCGAATCGAATCGACTTACCAGAATCGACTAACAATCGACTAGCTAATGATATATGGTGTTTTACGAAATTTTGATCATCATTCCTATTTTTGGCTGTACTTTGTCAAGATATGTTACAAACATTCTTATATTTACGAAACGTTCACGAAATTTTTACCATCACTCTCGACAGTGAGATTATATGTTCGTGGTCCTCCGGGGGGAGGTTGCGGTTCTCCGCAACCCCATGGTGCGGACTTGCGAACAAAACCTTTTTTCTGTATACATTTTTCAAGTCAGAGTAAAACGTGTTTAAACGTGTTTTTTTACTGAATGATGGTCAAAAATTTCGGGTTACACGACTATCTAATCATATATCAGTATTTTCAATGTTTTGACCAATCAAATAACCTTAATTTTATGACTTGGGGAAGGGCCGTGGGGAAAGGCCATGATGGACGCTGACTACGCGCGGCGTCTTGACACTTCATAACGAGGTTGTAGTGGGCGTAGAAATCATGCATGACGGTATTCCGGGATGCAGGTGTTAGTGAACTTAGCTCAGTACCATTGCCTTGAAGAAATTGTACTTAACTTTGTATACTACTAGTATACGATATGTCATATTAAATTAAGTATAGTCAATTAATATGCGATTTGGCCAATGATCTGCCAACTCCACATTTCACTGAAAAGGAAAATACTAATTCTGGAAAATGTCCATTCACAAGAAATTGTCGGATGATATCCAGCCCAATATGGGTGTCAGAAAATCTGTCACTGTTTTCCCAAAATTATTTGTGATGATATAATAACGAGAATAACGCACATGAATTGTCGGAAAAGAAGTCTGTTCAGAATGATTGGCCGTAATTGGCAGTAGGTTCCTTCTTGACAAGAATTCACATATTGCGTTCTGCAGTCAACATGGATGAAGGCAGCTCTCGTGGCCTTATGTCCATTCAGGAGCTGCGCGAAAGTCGTCTGTCCGCCGAAACCAAGAAAATCTACAGGAGCGGTTTAAAGCAGATCAAAATTGGCCAAGTGCAACAGGCAAATCGTCCGCACTGGCCCAAGATGGCTCAATCGACTTGCAAGTCTTTACTTATGACTTGTTTACACAGTTCATCCTCTACAAATATCAATCAGGAAAGGCCAAACCTGGCATCATTTTACTAGAGCCGTATTGAGAGTGTGTGTGCTCGGCAACTTGAGCTCGAAGCACCTTGTCGCCAGGTTCTTCAGCGGCAGCGGTGCCTGACTTTCATTTTTCAGCCATGAAAATTGCAAATGAACAACCAATAAAGGCAAAATTTTCCGGATAAGAACTACCAATAAAGGAAACCTTTTCCGGATAAGACTTTTCACAAAAATTTCGCGATCCTGATATATCACCCAGATAGCTTTTCTTCATACAAACCTCAATACAATAAACCAAATAGTCCAAACAAGAGTTGAATGCGACGAAGCAAGAACGAATTATTTTCGCTATGCAATGGTCAAAGTTTTCGCAATATACAACTATTTTATTTCAGAAATAAACGCGAGCTTTGATTATCCCTATTAACTACTACTACCGTAGCTCACAAAAGAATGAAATTTTCGTCACGAGAAAGTGTTTTCAAACCATTATGAAGTGGTGTATTTCTTCAATTTGAGTGTTATAATTGTTAGTTGTTCTAGTGATCTAAAACACCCAATGCTAATATTTGATTGGTCAAAGTTACTGCATGTTACAATTTGTTCTGTTACAGCACACCTGTCATGAGAGACTAGTGCTAATCATGGCACTACAGTTCAATTGTAGACCGCTTACGCTTTAGGCGCAGTCTCCTTGCGGCATAAGAATCATTAATAACTTCAAATATGAATAATTGCATGAATAACTTAATCATCAATTTCTGGAAAACATAAACCATGGGGCTTTCACATGATTTTACTCATTTTATCGAACTGCACCAAATTCCTTCAAGATTCTTGGCATATTGACCTTCACAATACCATCAACAAGCTCCTGTATTTGCGAGTTGTGAGATGAGTACTACTGTAGGTAGTATGCTTCAGAGAAGGGACGAAAATTTATATGGATAATTTAAATTAAGTAATTATCCAATGATAATTATTTACTTTAATACATCCAGCAAGAAATCGATACAAATGAATACAATCAGAACAATTCCGAGCGCACTACTAATATCTAATTCGATGCAAGTATTTGGATTCCTGCTTTTCGGAATGCACCATAGTGTTGTCGGCAAAAACGGAATATATATCAGTGGAATGAAGAGGAAAACACAAATCTGTGTAAATTGACGAATTACAAACGAAAATCAATGAAAACGGACGAAATTTTTTGTTTGCAATTTGGTTCAGTTAGCTGACAACATCACATTAGTCCTGTTAGCTTTGAATAAAAATTGTGCTCTCAATTATATATTATATGTGCTGAGGAGAAGAAAATGAACATCACAAACGACTATTTCACTAATTTGTCAAAATACGCAATATTTTTATAAAAGAATATTATAAAATTCACGCTTCTGACTCACACAACATATGCTACAAAGAAATTACGAATTAAAATTAGTCGTATTTTTATATATACAAAGATCACGTCAAATCGGGACAGACAAGGAATTTCAATATAGTTTGTGGTTTTTCAAATTAAATATTAGTTCTCTCAAAAATTCAAAATATTTTGACAGTTTTATTGTCGTAATTTCGTTCATTTTAATAAACAGAAGCAATCTTTGTAAACGAAGTATGTGTAATAGAGTAAGATAAAATAAATACGATTGGCATTTTTATCTATTTTGTCACAAGATATGCCGCATATGAACGAGATTACAAGAGACATACTGAAACCCATCCAAAATATTCATCCTAACGCAGTGGAGACTGCGAACACGAATATGAACCCACAATTCCCAAATTGCAATACAATAAACAGTCTTCGTCTTAAACTCCCTTTTGGGGGGCTACAAAGGCACTATTACATCCGTTACAACGGTAGTTCGTCTGCGGACCGGTCGTATTGATGGCCCTTTCAAAGGACCCTCGGTATTCTCGTTGGCGGATTACAATGCTTGTCTTTTGAGTGGGTAGACTAGGCTAAAAGAAATGTATTAACAGAGACATTTAGCAATTTTGCAATTTGTCAAATTGCGGATTCTGCCTTCGTTCGATTTGGAACTGCAAATTGCAAAGTGAAATCTGGGATTCGACGTTTAGCAGCTCGCAAATGTCATTTTCCGAGTGTGCATGCATTACTACTACCCAACTCTGCTTTGATTGGGTTCTCAGGACTGACGACTTCTGCCGTGCAGTCGCATTCAACCTTTTGCCGATGAAGCGAAAGGATAGACTCATTGCGCTACGTCTGGCTCGTCTTGTGCGTGGACGGCCGTTGCTTTTCTACCGATTACGAGCAATCCTTTGTCGTCGAACCACGCAACGACTCACAATCCCGTCAGTAAACTTCTCGCTCTCCAACTACAACGACGCTGACTGCCTGGACAAGTTTCGATTTACAAAAAGGGACATTCAACGTCTCGCTGATGGACTTGGGCTTCCTGATGTCATTGTGACAAGAGAGAGAACAACGTGCAACAAAATCGAAGGAATTTGTATTGTCCTTAGACGATTTACTGCTCCCGACAGGTGGTCTGACTTGATCGAGATGTTTGGTCGATCAAGAAGTGGCATGTCAAACATCTTTCTCCATATCATTGACTACTTACACGAGCGATTTAAAGACAAGTTATACCTCGACAGCACCCGAATATCACTCAAATTGCGTGAGTTTGCTGCGGCTATCATGCGCAAGGGTGGGAAAATGTCAAGTGTTTGGGGATTTATAGGCGGAACCGTTCGTCCTTGTTGTCGTCCGAGTGGAGGAACTGAACAAAGAGCAATGTACAATCGCCACAAACGTCTCTATGCCCTCATATTCCAAACAATTGTTACTCCTGATGGCATGATATCCCATGTATATGGACCAGTCGAAGGTCGCAGACATGACCTGACTCTGTTGAGAAAGTCTCTTTTGGAGACTTTCATTGTTTCAAACAACCGATTTAATGGTTTCGTCGGTTACGGCGATCCTGCTTACGGTCGATCGAATCAAATTGCTTCACCATTTGGTGGTGCTCGAATTACTAGAGAGCAGCAAATTGTTAACTCCAGCATGAGTCGTGTCCGAACAAGTGTGGAGTGGTCTTTTGGACAAGTCTTCAGTACTGGCCACTTGTTGATTTCAAAAAGAAGATGAAATTGGGCTGTGGACCTGCGTCAAAGATGTACAAGATCGCAGTCCTCCTCACTAACTGTGTGACGTGTGTGCGCCAAGCCAATACAAATAGCACATACTTTGGCCTTACTCCCCTCCCCCCACACTAGAAGCTTACTTGGACATTAATGTTAATGAAGTGTATGTTGTGTAAATCTTAGTTAGTGTTTTGTTGTCTACTTACTATTTGAGCCAGCAGGTTTACAATGTTTTCCATTTGAGTCGTTTGTGATCGGCGCAGTTGTTGCTCTTCTTTCTCCAATTTCAGGCGTTCCATGCGATATTCATGCTCGTCCTCGTGGCGCTTTCTCTCGAATTCAAGCAATTCAGTCAATGCAGTTTCACTGCTTATCTCATGAGCAGTTTCAGTTAATAATCGTGATCGTTTGGCCACACGTATCTCCGCTTCTTGGTAGAGCTTTTCGCCAGTTGTCTCAAGCAAGTCTTTTGCAGCATTTTCACTCAACTGCTTTCTTTTTTTTGACTTGTACACTTCGTCAATTCTCATGACGATGTCTTGCATTAATTGTACCTTTTCAGTGACATACTCTTCGGTTCCACTTGAGCTACGTTGTGCTTCGTCTGTAGTTTTGAAGTTTTTCATCAGAGTTTCGAAGTGCTCGCGTGCAGAACGGAAGGTCATCTTTGGTTCCTCTTCGACTAATGCATTCGAGACGAGCTTCCAGCGAGGAAGGAGCTCGGCGTGGTCAGCTGCAAATGGCTCGACCCCAGTAACTTCACGTAGCAGGACGACGTCTAGATCTTCAGTCCAAGTGATATGAGCTGCAAGGGCGGCTGCGGTTTGAACAATGTGTAACACAGAACAAGTACTGACTTTACTCCTTAAAATTGATTGGTCTAGCACTTGCGGGGGTTCACAAGTACAGTACCACTGGACGATTCGACGGTTCTCAAACGTGAATTTCAAGCAAATTCCGATCGGAATTTGAGCTAGGCGAATTTCGAAGTAGCTGTCTGCTCGAAGTTTTCATTCCGAAAATTGAAATTTCGGAATTGCTAAGGGTGCGTCTGGCAAAAATTCAAAATCAATATGTCATTTTCAGCTAGATTGGGATCAACGATTTATGGCATGTTCAAAATAGAGGTAAAACCTCAATCTCGTAAAATGGCATTTTGAGTGCCTCCAGTGAGTATATCCCAACCAAAAATATTGGATTTGGTGCAAAACTCTTGGAGATAAACAAGTTCATATTTTGACCTAAATATTGAATTTGGCCTCAAAATGGCATTTTGGACCTATTTATTGTAATATTTTCGGTTGCCAGACGGGCCCTAAAAGTCTCTATTAGAGACTTTTAAACTGCTTTATTAGCAAGAGTGAATGAAGACCCTTCCAAAGTGATATTTTCGTCAGGGTATTGAAGTAACTCCAATAATGAACCGCAGCCAATTAGAATCCTCCTCGGTTCATAGCCAATTAGAATCCTCCTCGGTTCATGAAATTTTCGCTTTTGAATAATAGGTCATTCTGGTTTATTATCTGTACCATATGGAAGCATCCGGTTGCTTCTGGTGTATATAGTAGTACCAAACGAGGCCAAACCAAAAATTTGCTCTAGGCCCGGTCGGGAGAAAACTCGAGAGTTTAATATCCGGATCTTCTTGGATATTTTATCCGGTTGTCCATGCTGACTGACAGAAATGAGCAAAATAAAATCGAGGAACTTTGTCGTTTCTCCTTCAGGTTGAAAATAACCTGAACGGATGAAAGCAATCGCGCCTGCGACCGTCAACGTTTTATGTTCTAGTGCGCTTTAGCCAGCTCCGCGCTGAGCCAAATGCATTGCAGAAGCAGCTTCCACTGAGTTTGTCGACAATCTTGCTCGAAGCTTGCCCCCTGGAGGACATTCCTGACGGAGTTATCCAAGCGTGGTCCAATATCCAAACGCTGACTCTCGTCAACGTTAGCTTGAACGAAGTGCCGCGTGGTCTATCCAACTTGACGAGCCTCGAGCATCTCAACTTGCGGATGAACAACATCACAGTCCTACCGTCGTGGCTCTCCCGTCCTTCCACTCATCTTCATCTCATCTTTGTCCGATTGGCGTGGAATCACATCACTGAGATTCGATGGGACTTGGCTCGTCGTGGGGCCGAGGTCGACATGAGCGGCAATCGGTTGCAGTCGACAGCTGGATTGAAGATCCCACAGCCACAAATTTGATCCGGTCCAAAGTTGTTCATCTCGACGACACACCATACTGCTCGACTCCCAATGCCGTCTGTAGCTCCCTCCCTCTGTGCTCCCATGTGTCTCGACGCTTGGATTGGTGACCACTATTGCGATGTGACCTGTTTGAACCGAGCATGCGGTTTCGACGGTGGGGATTGCGATCTGTTTGGGTTTGATCCATCCTCATCCATCTCCTCTGGACACACGTGATCGAAATCAGTGCGTCGAGTGCATACAAAGCTCTTCCAACGTCTTCGACGTGTACGAGAAACCGCTTTGATCCAGACGTTGTCGATATCACAACGCGGTGGATCGATCTCCACCCCGTCGCGATCCACGTGCACATTTCCATCAACAGTTGACCCTTCAACTCTTCCACGTCATTGAAAAGTTCCTCCCGCTATGCTGAAGCGACTGTGCGCTGCGTTTTTCAGCCAAGATATGCTTGCATGTTGCCATTGCTTCTCTCTTTGTTGGCGTATTCACCGAAGTGTGTCAAGTGGAAACGGTGGGTGGCTCGAGGACGACAAGCTGGTGTGCTACTTCAACTGATCGGCAATCTTAATCTCAACTAGTTTTCAAAGACAAGGCATGGCGCCAGCGCAGTGAGGAAGAAGAGAATCTCGTCCGAGCGGCGGCGGAAACTCGGCTAGATGAGACACCCACGAGACGGAAGCTCGTTGACGATGTGTAATTCGGACAAGACGATGGATATCTCGGAACCTTGGACGGACGGCGCCTTCTATGTCGATAGCCTACTTGATTTCTTTCCGTGGTTTGATGTGGCGCCTCTTTGCGCATCGTTCTCGTCCTACTCCGAGAGCCACGCCCAGATCAGGGACATGAAGTTGCAACTCTGCTCTTGCTCAAAGTCGAATGTTTGGAATTCGAAGCTTTATTGGCATGCTATCTTTGGAGTTGTTCCTCGCGGAAATTCAACTTCATTTCCAAAGTTTCCATGAACGAAGCGTGGTCGTCACTCGTGGCCGTCGAGAGCCGCAATCTCTTCTTCGGCCCATCGGTAAAGCATCACGCGTGGACGTTGAAAGGCGACGTCTTGACCATGTCGACAAGTCGCCAAGGTATTCAGCGAACGGTCCACGTCAAACAAGGATTCGCGTGGCCGGACAAGGAGTTTGGCTTTCAAGTTGAGACCGACATGGGGCAGTGGATTCGCGCCGTCGCAATCTCCAAGCGCGACTGGGCTATGTGGATCCACGCGCTCCATGCCATGCATCACAACCCCAAGGAAGAGTCGCCCTTGTCGAAAAAAGTCAACTTCCACGGCAAGGTGCGCATTCGATCGATCCCCACGCTCTCGCAAGATGAAATCTCCAAGTTGTACTACTCAGACAAAGAAATCGACAAGATGGCGCGGGAAGTCTCATGCAAGGATGGACAGGTGGTTGGCAAGCGCCGCTTGGCTGCATTTGCAGTCTAAGCCTGCAACCTCCACAAAGCACACTCTGACCAAAGGGCTAGCCCATCATGCGTCCAAGCAGTGACTTCCATTCGGGTCTCCAAGGAGCAAAGTCGCAGCCAAGATATTGAAACAGCCTCTATGGCTCGTAGCGTTGACACCGTAACTTTAAATTTACTTATGAAGAACTCTCACTTGAGACTTGGCACGTCGACGGCTGGAGTCTGATGGCCTGGAAAAGCCCTGGCCGATGCTGCAAGAAGAGCTTGTGTCCTGTCGCGTCATGTCCACACGATTGGCACGCTTTGTCTCGTATTGGCCAGCATTTGTCTCGTATTGGCCACGTGACATTGAGACAATCTCAACCCGCAGCCTGTGGATGGCATAATGCATGTTGTGAAAAATAATTGTCTCGATGAACGATCTTGTCCATGACCATGGGATAAAATGAGGACTTCTTGGCTGGATAGCGTCGGGTCGTCAATGCGCACAATGAGCTCATTCATGCTAGAACACACAGGACGAGTTCCTCTGACTGGGAAAGCCTCTAGAGCTAGTCTCATCTTGTTCAGACGTGTGCAGCCGTGACGCTGAGATCTGCAAAGGACAACGAGCTGGTAAGATTGGCGACGAGCTTCTTTATGGTCACAAGCTGGGCATTGTTGCTCGTCAGACAAAGGATCAAGACGAATTGAGGTGTGGTAGAGAGTTGGAGTTCATAAATTAGATAGACAACTAAGCAAATACATAAATATCATCCTCGTCAGACGAGGTCGCGGTCAAGCTTTCATTGTCGTCGTCTTCTTCAAAGGTGGGGATTCGATGGACTTTGACGTGATCGCAGAATCGAACTTTGACTGGAGATGTTGACACGTCTTCTGGAGCTGAGAGATCTTGAAAGGCTTGGAGCCACATCGCCCACTGGGCCTTGGTTGGAGTCATAGCTCGCAGCCACTTGCCATCGGTGGTCTCGACTTGGATGCCAAAGCGAACGCCTGGCCACGCACACCCTTGCTTGATCGACACAAAGGTAAATTTGAAACGGTCGTCTGTTGTCATGGTCAGCGTGCGCTGCTGCAGCGTCCAGATGCGTTCTTTAAAGGTCTTGCCGATGATCCATTTGGATTCTTGCACGGATAGCAACGAGCTGATCTTCTTGTCGGTCTTGCTCATGGTCGAGCAAATTGTGAAATGAACACGGCGAACATTCTTCTGCTTACGGTGGCTTCAATTTGAGAAAACATCGGAATGACAATGTCACAGTCATCTTATTTAGGGCATTTTAACGGACTTCCATGAAAGCCATGCCAAGCGACATGGAAAACTGACTCCTTGTGTTTGTAGTCAAAGTGAAGGATCTTTAGAGGTTAATCCATTGCTGGGTACGTCGTTAAGGTGGTTCTTGCTTGAACTGTACAGCCACTCTGTCATTAATGACGCCAGCACAGGAAAACGGGGTTATTGTCTGGGATCGTGTTGACTTTAACGTTGTATTATTTATAGAGAATATCTAATCTAACAGTTAATTTTGCCTCAAAATTGAAAATATCTTTCAACATATTTGACAATATATTAAATTAAAGAGTGTTTAAATGATATGTCTTTCGGTATTTCAGCCAGATTCACAATACCTGGAAGACTTGAGGATCTTGACATGTTCATGAGATCTCTGCGACTTTACAAGTGACGAGTGAAGATAAACCTGTGCATATAGTCTTTATTTGCGTGCAATTTCTGGTGGTGCATGGAAATGCTGGTCGCATAGCGCAATATAGTGAGAATGGTATTCAAGCGAATTGATGAGGAATCTTCGGCTGCTTTCAATAAGGACTTTCATATTTAGGGATATGATGATGCTGCTTGGTCGAGCGAGTTGTTGACCTGTTGCCAGTTGTGTGAGCGTCAATGGCAAGACTGGACGACTAGTCGGTCAGTGAAGCTTTCGCCATGGCATCGAATGCCCTCAAAGCATTGCTCCCCAAGAATGACCAGGGCCCACTAACCTCAAAGCAGATTCTAGCGTAGCCTCGGGCGAGCCTCCTACCGTGCTTTCTAATGTTAGTGAAGGTGGCTGGGGATGAATCGAGAGCAAACACGAACGGGAATGAATCTATCTATATAGGCAACACTCAAGCTCGACCACAGCGATCATTGTCGCTTGTGGGAAACCCGAGCAACAAACTTGGTCGACCTGTGGCCTGAAGAGAAGATCTTGTCGCTTTCATGGCATTTAAAACTTGGATTTCTTATTTACGGATTAAATACATAAATTATTGATCAAAACAGCACGGTGGTGGACATTTAATCATCGTCTTCGTCGGATGAGGCGGTAGTCCAGTTGTCGTCTTCGTCGTCTGAAGCAGGGATCGTTCGGACACGAACCTGGTCGTTGAACCTGACTTTGACCGGTGTGGGTGGTGTGTCTTTGACGGGTGTAAGATCTTGGAAGGCCTGCATCCACATCGCCCACTGTGCTTTGGACACTGTGACTGCTCGTAGAACTTTGCCTTCGTCTGTTTCAATTTCAATGCCAAGGGAGACACCCGTCCATGCTCGGCCTTCTTTGACTGTGACGTTTGTGAATTTAAAGCGTTCGTTGGTCGATGTCGTAAGCGTGCGATGCTTGAGCGTCCAGATGCGGTCTTTGAACGTCTTGCCGATGACAAATCGGGTTTCCTGGACGGAGAGGAACGAGCTTACTTTCTTGGACGTACGCATGGCGAGGCAAATTGAAGAATGGCAATTCCAACGAGAGAAGCTCAAGTTGACCATCACTCCTGTCCTGGCCATTTGATTGCGCTGGGAACTTAATCATCCAATCAAGCACGACACCTGTCAGACGTTGGAATAACATTTATTTAAGGATTTTGAACCCCCTCGTGCAAAACGCCATATATTAGTTAGGGTAATTTGATGGTTACAGTTATAAATCCTTAAGTAATAATGGTAAACAGATTGGTCTTTGCAATTTGGAGAGTAATCGAGTCAATTGTGTGGATTACGATGACAGATGAATTCTCGAAGGGTTTTCAATCAACCTTCCGTGCTGCAGAGTATATATTTTGGAAGCATCGTGATCTCGACCACGGCTGACGCCATTGAGAACGTGGACAGATGGCCCATCGATTCTTTTCGCTCTCTCGAGCGTGAGACTTGAACATGTCGCCTTCAATGATCATGCATTGTTTTTGTTGATGAGGGATGCGCTCGGGACTTGCCGCCCACCCAGCTCACTCCTGTTGGCTTTCCGAAAGACTTGGAAAGGCGGCCTGACTCCAACAGAAACTGCAATCTTGGAAACATCGCACCATCTCACGAATATTGCGTAAATAAGATTGACTCGGTATAATTTTCATGGTATTGGTTGAAATTTAAGCTCCTCAAGCTTTGACTAGGCTATTTTGAGCTGTCGGATGACCAGGTTTGCCGACCACACCAATCATATCTCACCTTGAAAAGTACACTTGGACTGCGATGCGCGAGCCAGCATGACGCCAACCCACCGCCTTGGCATTGCATTGGCAGCATGACTGCCAACAAATATTGGTGTTCAGTTTTAATTTGGGTGGTGACGTACCCATGCGGCATGTCCGGCTTCGGTTGGTGAGTACAGAACCAAAAAAAGGTATATTTTGTACGGTGATATTTCCATATGTAAATATCCAGTACAAAAGTTCAAGTTGGGCTCTTACATGAAGGAGTGAATGGAAAGCCATGAAAGCTCTGGATTGATAATTAACTGCAAACAAACTTCGGTTGGCATTTTCCTCGTTGATCCGCTCTCATTGTGCCAACGTGAATCGACTAAAGGAAGAGCTTACTAGTACTTGGATACAAGAGCACTCAAATACACCAGTTCGAGACATGTGACCAGCTCTCGACCAATCAAACTCAAGTATGTGACCACCTGGATTCCTTGATGCGTGTCAAGTCATGTCAAGAATTCCTCAACGGATTCTTAGATCACTGGCGGCAGGGGCCCTAACTTGCAAAACTGCTAGAGCTTGCTGGGATGTCATTCTGGCTTGGATGTGAGGGCGCGAGCTGCATTGGGTGCTGGGGCCTTGTTCACCTGACTCGAGTCATAGCCTGTCTCGGTATCATGGTTTGCAATATGTATACAACGTAAAATATTTCATGGCAAGTCAAGTCTCACTGTACCAAACGCTTGCAGGAGATGGCCATGTCCACTCACTCCTTATGAGCTCCTCTTTGATGACCAAAATTTTAGCCGTCGACAACTGGCACCACGTCACCGTTATGAGCTCCTTTCGCTTCGAGAACGAACTTTGTGCCCTTGCTACAACGAACTTTGTGCCCTTTGCTGTACCAATCGTTCATGTACCGGTACTGGACAGAGCACAACTTTTAGGTACCGCAAAAATTTGGGTGGCCAAAGTGGTAATGGCGAAAGTGCTTGTTGTTGGCATTGGTTGGTACTCCGGAGAGCTCTCCGGAGTAAGATGCTCATGGCGTGGGGCGAAGCGACTTGGGTGTGCTTCTATTGCGATTTCGATTGGATGTCGAGCACACGCCACCTTCACTGTCTCCTGTCACATGCATGTCCACTTAGCTTTGAGTGGCTACACAGGATGAATAGTCTTCGGCTGTTCGACCCTAAATCTGTGGCGTCATATTCGAGGCCAATCGGTAGCAGGACGCGCCTACGTACAGCCATTTCATTCGTGAGTTGGAACTCTGGCGTGGCAGTGGCAGAACCCACCTGGTTATATACACTTGGAGGGTATTCACCAGCTAGGGAGGCTCATGGAGTATGCCAAGATTCATCCTGAATCTTCGAGCGAGATAAACCTTGAAGATTGTACAAACCCTGCGATGTGGATGTGACACAGCCGCCGCCAATATTTAGGCTTGTGCCGCATGGAAGGTGCGCGATGTAACAATTCTCGTGGTTGTTTGCCTGCAAATTCCTGCGACGCGGTGGTTGCGACACGACCTTGTGACTTTCCGACTTGAATTTATTTAGGGTATTTTGTAAAAACCCTAAATAAGTCATACTATTTCATTCAACATGATACAAATACCCTAAATAAATCTTGGTGATCAATATGTTCCGACGTCCATCCAGTTATCGATTGGCCATACCGATCAGACTGCGAGTGGACTGCCACATCTCATTTTTTCATTTGCCTCATCATGCTCACTGCGGGTCCCATCAAAATCAAATCGGTCGTGGCTGTCCAAGAAGACGGTCGTCTCTTTGGCAAAACGTTCCGCGACCGAGTGTGGAGCCTCGAGAAAGACCAACTCACGATGACGATCAACAAAGCCAACAAGACTGTCACAATCAAACAAGGCTGTGTGTGGCACAACGTTAAGTATGGATTCCAAGTACTCACTCAAGACGGCGAGTGGATCCACGCAACGGTGCACAACAAAGCCCAATGGGCCACGTGGCTCCAAGCGGTGCAAAACCTTGCCCCTGCGCAGCCCCACTCGCCAACCAAAGTACACTTCAGCGACGATGTCCATGTCCGCTTCATCCCCTCGGACGATGAATCTGACATGACACCAATGTCATCGGACGATGAAGACTAAACAAATGCGAGGGATCTAGTCCACATCGATTCTCCCTTCCAGTCTTTCCAAGACAATCACCCCCGAGAGCCTTCAACAAGGCGATCATTTACACCTCACACCGACATACCAAGACTCTTTGGGAGCATGGTCCAAGCCGTGCATCACATTGCACACGGCCGGCACACCCACATTAACAAAATAATTTCAAACATTATACGCATATCATTTGAGTTTGTGCTTTGCTCTCAATAGACTATACGAGGATAGAGGAAAAGCATTGCGTTTTCCAACTTCAAGACGAGGTGCAAGCCTTTTGATGCAGGGGAAAATGCAAGTTGAAGTCACCCCCACGTTCTGGATTAAAAATATCATTAGAACAAGGCATGACTCGCATAATGAGGTACTAAGAGGCTACCAAGTACCGATACCACCGTTTCCTGAGTTCGGTATGTGCATCAGAGGGTCACTGAGTAGGCTCAGACCTCTTCTTTCATCTTGAAGCTAGGCATGTTTTGCATGAGCATTTGCGTTTATTTCATCGCGCGTCATCGCCGACAATTCGAGCCGCATCGCAATTTTGCAGATGTGACACGTAAGTTGCGTCATGCACTTTTATGAAGCAAATCACTGACACAGCATTTCCAAGACTACAATCCGTCCCCCAAGTACAGAGTGCAGCGTATACCTGACCCCAGTGTGCATAGCACTCTTGGCTAGACCTAAAGGGTGTGAGCTAACTTCAAACTTGACATACTTACAGTGGGGGGCGCGGTAATTCTTACCTCCAAGAGCATAAATATGCAAGCACTGCCATATCACTTCCATGTGACATCTCAACTAATTGCTCAAAATATACCTGGTTCAAATAAACTTCAGCTTTCTTTTGAATATTTTGAGCGATCTATTGTCGGACTCGAGGGTTTCATCTGCTTTCCCAGTTTCTCGTCTGAGCTCCGCACAGATATCAAGAGCTTTTCCACATCTATTCAGAGGAAACGAGCTGATTTCGCAGCGTTGAAAGTTCATCTTGGCTGATTTATGCTGCGGCGAGACCAGGTTCTGTATGCAGTTCTCTTCTGACCTGCCATCTGGCCAGAGTGTGCTATTGGATATTCAGTGATAGATTTTTGTAAATTTATGGCCAATGCGCTATTTTGTCACTTCAACCTTCATGTTGAGTGTAGTTTTTCTAGACTAGGCGGCAGATGCCAAGAAAAGCTTCGACTCGACGACGAGCACCGAGTGGACGAACGGAAGACACGCGCGCTTGGCTTTGTGAAAGCATTCGATCAGAAGAGTTGCGTTGGGTGCAGAGGCCGTCCAGTGGATTCTCAATTTTAAATTGTTCGAAACACAAGTCGCAAAGTATCACATACTTAAAGTTCGATTGAGCGTTGTTCTCTCTTCCAAATGCATCTTTTCGGCATTTTCAAAATCAACTCGTCCTGTGAACATGTTGACCGCCCGCGTCGTGACTGAGCAATCGCATTGGCTCTTCGGCCGCTTCTTCACATGCCAAAGCTGGAGCTTGCAAGGGTCAGTCCTGACAATCCAAACAGAAGCCCAAGAGGTTTTCAAGTACAGAGTCTCACGTGGTCGAGCGTGGCCTGCCATTCAATTTGGTATTCAAGTGCAAACCGAAGATGGCCGATGCTTGAATGCATCCTTGGGCTCGAAAGTCAAGTGGGCAACATGGCTCGATGCCTTTCAAAACTTGACTCCACTGCCAAAATCGCATTCACCGATCAAAGTCAAGTTCAGCGATGACATTGGCATTCATGAGATTCCAATGCTGACTGACGAAGAGAAGGCGCTGTTATTTTTCCCAGAGCCCGAGCTGGCTCGCCCAACTATGTGTGCATGATGTAAAGTGTCTAATATTTAACAAGTCCCATTTAACATTGCATGTTTTTCTCGGCGTCGGGGATGGCATTGACATGGATGTGAAATTCATGACGAGCTGATGGACTTGTGCATTTCCCTTGCGCCATCTCTGGTAGCCATCTTGTTTTGCGACAGACGACATGGATGTGAAAAAGTTCTGGCAGATTAAAAAGTACAACTTCCCAGAGAACTTCAACTTGCACTTGACGTGATTTCTGGTCTCAAGGCCAGACTTCCGGGCTTCTCGAGGAGTTTCCAGGATCGAGCCCTATTGTTCTGCAGTCGTACCTGTGGCATGTTTTTACGAGGACATGATCGCTCGAATTGCAAATTTGACACATATCATTTGGAACTTTACATGTCTGTGACACGATTTGCATTTCTTCACCATCATTTGATCAACTGCCAAACAAGATGATAATTTGTCATGAAAATGAAAAGGCATGGTCTGACTGATCCATCAATCCATCGCGAAAACTCCAGCAGTATATCCAAAACTGTGATGACACGAGGATTGACGTGTCGAGAAGAGTAATAAGCCCCCGGGATGTCCAAGGTTTAGTTGTAGTTTGCAGTCATCGATGGTTCAAGCTGTATTATATAGCAGACATGATGTTTGGCTATCTTGTCAAAGTGGCCTTTGTCGATCTCTGCTAGACGTTGTAAATGGTAAAGCAGGCGTTTGTGTACAGTACACTGAAATCACTTTGACTGATACGCTCGCTGTCCATGGGGATGGAGAAATGAGAGTCAACTCATAATTTGGACGCATGGGGGGCTCTTCTGTGACTCCTGACGCCCTTGTGCGATCACTCCAAGTGCATAAGGTCTGGAGCTCCAATAAATCGCAGGTACGCACAATATTCGAGACTATCCGTGGATGGGTTGTTCAATTGCGCAAAATGATAAAGCAGGGAATTGCTGTAACCGAGTATAAAGTCTTCGTTGACCAGCTGAGCCACCCCCAATTCGCCCACGTGCTCTTCGTATTGAAATACATGAGCCTCCAGTTCCATGTGCAGGTACATGAGTTGGAGATTGGACACCATGAATGTGTTGGAGAAGTTTCTGGATAAAATAGCTTCCTCGGCATGTTTCGAGTTTAAATAAACTTGCAGAAAGTTTGGTTTGTGCTGAACCAGGCACTCTTGCCACACACGCTTACAAAAAGCACTCCAACGCTTTTGAGTCTTGCCTTTCACAAACCAGTTGTAAAATTGTTGTAGCATCGTGAGTTGTGGGCTTTCCAGGTCGCCTTGCTTTCGTTTCACATAAATAATTCGCGAGGACTTGAGCCTATCGATACGTGCGCGATTCGACAAAGTTGCTTCATCTTTTAGATCAATCGTAATTGGAAAATGGCGACTTGACTCGACGGTCAGCTTATGGAATGCTGGCAGTAAACAAGGTGTGTGCAGTTTCTGCAGGCCGTTATCAGTCCATGCAATCAAATTTGTGGGGCTAAGATCACCAGTATCTACGTCAATTGTTTCGATAGAGCAAGTCGAGTCAATGGCAAGAACGTATAAATGCCGAAGGGCCTGAAGATGGTACTTTTGGTCTGAAGTTGTGCTCGGATACATGGGATACAACGCGATCACGAGAGCGGCGACGGCAAATGGGGTCGTTTTGAGAGTGCAACGCCCTCCACCCAAAAACAAAAGACCGAGGGCACTGCTGACGGCCATGTGATTTCCATATGTGACTTCAGCTGTGGCATCTTGCTTTTGGCGAATCAGGATCGCTCGAATCGTTTGAAAAGTTTCAAGATCACCAGTTCCCGCCATTACCAAGGCGACAGATTGAGCAAGAACACCAAGGCACCGCTCCCAGGTTCCACGATTTAATTCTGTTGGCTTTGGCTTTGACCGATAATCCGAGAGAAAATGATGTAAAATGTCCTTGGCCTGGGAATTTTGAGTACCTAGCATGTGGTCAATCGAATATTTATAATTTGAGGAGCTTTTACCAGCATATTTGAGCCCAATACTAAAGCAAGCACCGGCTAAAATATTGATTCGGGCTTCATGAATTGTCGAAGGATCTACAGCTGGATTGTTCAAGCAAGCAGGCATTTGTGTCTGTAGAACCCATTCTTGGGATGGTACGACAGAATCCCATCCGACAAGGTTTGTAGCGACGACTCGTACAAACAATAAATCTGGCCGAATAGACTCCATCTGAACCATGGCGGACGGAATTTTGAGTTGCTGAATGATTCGCTCGTTATTGCTCTGTAAATACATAAATGCCAAGGTCAATGCGGCCCCTGCTGCAGTAACGTTGACGTTAATGTATTCCACAGCTGGTGATCTCTTTTTCGTGCGAAGGACACAGTTCATGGGATCTTGTCTGACTTTGTGCGTTCCTCCTGCTACATATTTGACCAGTTTTTGCTCCAACTGTAAATCTGCCAGGCCCATATCATTTTTTCTCCCCAACACAATTAAACCTACAGCAATCCCAGCAGCAAGTGCGTATCTACAAGATTGTATGAGTTCTAGATAAATGTTCACTAACCCTTCTTTCTGGTTTAAATCCACTGTCGATTGAGCAGATGTCGGGGACATCACTATTGGCGATGCCGTCATCTCAGCAAGCAAAATTTCTGTCATGTTACGATTGCCAGAGCCGTGATAAAGTAATCCTAAATTAGAAGAAATAATGAATAATGATGACTCCATAGGATTGCATCATGCATACCTAAACCAATAACCGCAGCAGTTTGAGCAGATGGAGTGATGTTAACATGAGAGAAAGCTGGGGGGAGCAACGACGGAATATGAAGCGAAAGAATTCTTGACACCGTCCGCTCCAATGTCTGGTCTTTGTTGCAAACAGTTGACGCAGCCAGACCCAATAATATTCCGACAGATGTCAACTCATTGTCCATCGACAAGTACTGGTAAATGGAGCTTTGGGATAAAGAATGTAGATGACCCAATAGGCCAAGGCCCATCATGAACCCAGCATGTGCTGCTATTTGATCGTCGTTATCATCGTGTTGAGGTTTGTGTGATAAAATCCAGTGAGCTGTGATTTGTTTTGTATCCGATGTGGGTAGTCTTAGAGCTGTTGCGACGCCATTATGAAACTGGGGCCACAGGGTTAATTCTTTATAACCGCTAGTATCAAGGTATGTCTACGATAAGGTTTGGCTGAGGTTTACTAAGGTCCATCCATACCTTTGCATTCGTTTCGGCAATTCTTGCAGCCAGTGGAATTGGTGGAATCAAGAGAGGTGATGTCAGTAGGCTTGATGAGTGGGGTGCCATGCTACCCAATGTTACCATACCTCTTGCGACAGGCATTGACATTGATCGTCTGCACAGTAACAACAACCGAGTTTGCTGGAGGTTGGCCACATCGACCTCAGTGAGTGATGGATCTCTAGGGGTTTTCAGGTACATAACCTTGTTGGATCTTAAAAATCGACCAACTTCTTTTAAACGGTGATCTTTCGGGAAAATTGGAGCGTTCCACTGAATAACGTCGTCAAATCCGTCATCAAGAGGGTCTTGGGCACGGTAGATTTTTCGATCAGCGAGCTCGTGACCCTCTCCAACCCAGTCGAGACGTTGAATAACCTCGCAAGCCTTTGATTCCCACTCGTCACTGGGCTCATGTTTACATAATGTCAGGGCATATCTCAACGGCAAAGCAACGCCATCGGGAATATCTTCAATGAGAATCTCAAAGTTTGGGATTGTGATCAAACGACGGACGACTTGTTGAGCCCGCAAATGCAGTTTGGTCAAATTGGTGGAAGGATACAGAATATTGTAGAGCTCAACAACATGATAAGTTCGAGGAAAGAGAAAAGAAGTTGAAAATGATGACGAGGTGCGTGTCTCGGCTTGGAGACGATTGTACTGGTAAATTGCCATCCGTTGTTGAATCCATGCAAAGAAATCGAGTGGGGGGCTCGAGACTAGATTTTGTGACATGCATCCACGAGCTGGTTCTTGAGTTTGAAATAATTCAATCCGTTCAGGTCCCAAGTCAGATACATAATGTTGGAAATATGCTTTCAGACCCAAGTGTCGAGCCAATTTGCCCAGCATCAAACCAAGCGGACGAAGCCACCGAAAAGAGGTCTTTGACAGCTTTAAATCTTCGTAAAACAAATGCAACGTGGAGAAAATAAGCTCCATGTGGCGGTGAATTTGCTGAAGTAACTGAGGATCACATTCCACTTCATTTGGCACTTTGGATTGAGGGAGAGTTGGTCTGCCATATACTTTAGGCTGGGAATGCTGTTGTTTTTGGTACAATTCTGAAACAATTAACTCGTCGTATGCTGAGGCATATGTGGGCTGTCGAGATTCTGCGACCCCCACAGCTCCGATGAGACTTGTTATAAAACCATTCAATCCAGCTGGAATGATTGCAACTCGCCAAGCCAAGGTAACTTCAGTGGGCAATACATGATCCAATATATCGAAAGTGCGGCGAAGAAGGGGTGACTTGATGTCGAGAGAAACTACAATGCGCTGGACCTCTAAATTTGAAAAATGGACTTCAGCAGTCTCAGGAAGAGTGGTGCTTTGCAACCTTTGAATGAGGCGGGATGAGGAAATTGCTGACGGAACGATCAATCCACAGATAATGTGCGTGCCTCGACGCAAAATCCATTGGTGCTGAAGCGTAATAACCAATAAATCAAACACTGGATTGGACGATGTTGAGTCGATACGCTTTATTGGACAACTCAATCGGCATGGGATATGGTGAAGAGGAGACGAACGGTCGACAAGCACACTGGAGTCTGGAGTTTCCACAAGGGATTGCATATGAAGAGTGAATCTTGTCGGGTCCATAATGCACAGCATTGGGGAATTACTTAAATCATGCGTGACAAAGAGGGAGCATGCTCGTGAAAATGGACCACTCGGGCTTTCCCAGACCTACAGGCATTGTGTGTCACTCCGATGAATCAATGTATTCACACCTGATGTAGAACAAATTCGGGAACGATTGAGGATGATTGGGGACTTTCGGGATGTGTAGCTATAGCTTTTAAACTGAAATTATTGCGGTCTGGATGGAAAAAGGCAACGAAAGACGGCTCTGTACTGACAAGCATGATTTCTTCGTGAGGATCCGATACGAATGCACACTCTTCCAAGCGCTGATGTGGGTCAATTTGTACAACGATAGGTTTGATTTCTTCAAAGGGATTCGAAAGACTGAACAAGACTGGCATTTTCATGGAGGTAAGAGTCTTGGATCGTTCAATCAAGAGTCCTTTCTTCATTGCAAAAATTGATGATGCTTGGAACGGCAATGGTACATCAACTGTAGAACCAGTGGGAGTGATTATACTCATCCGATCAGGCCGTGCAAGAATGCAAACGCTGTGGCCAGGATGATCGACAAATTGAACAAGGGCAACATCAATGACCGGCTGAGAAAACGTGAATGTCCGATCGATTGCATATCCATTCGAGAGACTCCACTCGACCACATTACGACGAACTCGAAGACGTCCACGATCTAATCCATCGCCACTGGAAGGTACAAAGATTTCCTTGGACACTCCATCTAGCGCGCGCACTTTCCCACTGTGGTCCACATGCAACATTTAAAAATTGCAAATCCAATAAAATATCATAAAATAAATTATTTCAGTTTTGATGTCACGAATAAATTATTTATTGTTTGATCTTTTTGACCACGTTGCATTCCTCAGGTCTTGTCGGCGGCTCCTTCTCTCAGTTTGACGTGATTCTGTCATAGCCGACGCTAGGGAGCGCCACCAGCTAAGCAAAAGTTAAAGCGTCTTATTATATTGAGGTGGACATGGTAAGTCGGCTTCGAATGACTATGCCCTGACGCTGACGCGAAGCAAGTATATGGGGATCCTTTCCTTGCTCCCTTGCAGCCTGCCTCTCTCGTGGACTCGGTTTCTATCCACTGAATGATTGTTCATCATCCTAGCAAGTGCTTAAAGCCCAAGGAAGAGCTTGACGGCGAGGTTCCATGTCGTCCTCTCAGCGTGTTGGCCTCAACGTGTAACTTCACCACTGAAAGCCCCAGCAAATGCAGTGAGCAGACCTACCTTTGATATCCATGACGTCCTGAAGTTATCGCACGATCAATCCTCAGCAAAAGTTGATCTTCCCTATGAACAATGAGCCTGCTGGCCTTTGATTCACCTACATTTCTCCCCCAGAAGTTGCGACGGCTCAGGAACAATCCCGCTGGGTACTCTCAGACTGCCAATGCATCGCCAGGAAGAGGGACTGATGTACTCCAGAGCGTGGCGACGGCCAATGACGCAACAGATTTGAATTGGATTGGCTCCTGGTTGCGTGCTACGTGCTGGCTATCTCTGGAAATGGAGAGCAATCTCCTCCGAGCTAACGCAGGCTGTCTAAGGAGCGTTGCTTGGTGCGTCGCTCCGTACAAACAACGACAGAGAAGCGGTAGCACAAAGGACGGTTGGACTTCCTCGTCCGCTTCTACATGGTGAACTAATACGAAGTTTATTTTGACTGTAGTGTCAGCGGATCGACGGACGACTTTCTCATTTCGAGATTGGGATCCATCATGTACGCGACCGCAGAGAGCAGGACGTGGACGTTCCTCAAGATGGTGGCCGTCAAGGAAAACGTGACGACACTCAATTTCGTTGCGTATATTCTCGCGTCGGGACTCTCCATTTGCATGTTTGTCTTCCTCAGTTCGACACAAGGATTTGTCCTCAACCAGATCCTCCACATCAACCTCGACACGATTGGCAACATCTCGGGCAACTTGACGCTCTTTGATGAATGCATTTCCCTCATCCTCGTCTACCTGTGGGGCATTTTGAGTGACCGTTGGGGCCGACACTACATTTACGGCGCAGGTTTCCTCGTGATGGGTGTCGGACTTGTTCTATATCCGTTTGCATCCAAGTTGACGCCAGATTTGATCCTCTACCGAGCCGTTTTTGCCATCGGTGCTGCGGCTACGTCGTCCATGCTCACGGCAGTCCTCGCTGACTACTCGTCCGAGAAGGATCGTAGTAAGATCAGTGGCCTTGTGGGTTTGATGTCTGGCGTCGGCGCTCTCCTCGCTGTCTTTGTCTTTCTGCCCATGCCGACCAAGTACAGCGATCAAGTGAAAGGTCTCAAGTCTACGTATGGCATTGTCGCGAGTGTGTCGGCGTTGTTTGGTCTCTTTTTGCTCTTCGCGCTTCGTCCAAAGCGTCACGTCGACGAGAACTCTGCCGTCTTGATCACATCTGACGAGTGTACGCATCCTCCGTCCAAGAAAATCTCCATTTTCGATGGGCTCAAGGCTGGATTTGCCGCCGCGCGGGATGGCAAAGTCTTTCTGGTATGGCATCTTTCCTCGGAGTGAAGCGACTAACGAATGGCTTAGGGATACCTCGGCGCCTTCTTAGCCCGCGGCAATTCCATCATCATTACGATTTACTTTCCGCTATGGGTGTACAAGTATTACGTCGACCAGAAGATTTGTGAAAAGGCCGACGGATCGTCGCCGACCATCAAGACAGACTGCCATGAAGCGTACATCAAGGCGTCCATCCTGAGCGGAATTGCACAGACAGCCGCGCTAGTCGTCGCGCCGCTATTTGGCTGGCTCGGGGATCGACTCTACCGTCCTATTGTAGTCTTCCTCGCCACAGTGCTTGGCTTTGTCTCGTACGGGTGGATGTTCTTCTGCACGAATCCGACCGACAAGATATTGTTCGTTGTCGTGATTCTAGTCGGCATTGGTGAAATGGCCATTGTTGTCTCATCTCTCTCCGTTGTGACGTCGAAAGCGATTCCAAGCCATTTGCGAGGATCGATCAGCGGCGCTTATTCATTTGCAGGCACGATTGGCATCATGGTGGCGTCCAAATTGGGTGGGTATCTCTTTGACGTGTGGACGCCCACTGCGCCGTTCTTTATCATGGCAGCTGGCAATCTCATTGCCATGTTTGTCGCTGCGGGTGTTGTCTGGACCGACCTCCGAGACGTCGAGACGAGCTATGGCAAGTCGAAGCATCAAGCATTGATGCGCATGCAGCGTGAACAAGAAGAACTTCAGCTTGGACTCTAAGCGATCTAATTCTACTCGTCATGTATGTGACCAAGGCGCTCAGGATGGCCACAGGGGACGAGGGGGCATTCAGTGGCGGGGGGAGGCTCGAGGTAATTGATTTGAAGTTTAATGTTGGCTAAATGAGGTACGCAAGACAAGCTAGACGGCAGTAGACGATGTGACAACGGGGGAAGGACGGGACCAGTCAAACGTGCCAAAGGGGCTGACAGTGTCGACTAATTTGTCCACCGGCGGGGGTTCTGATGTGAATTGGTTGTCAAAATGATGAGTGTCGTCCACGCTGTCCAGCGATGGCACGTATGGCACTGGCACTTGCTGGATGGCGAGTTGGTACCAGTCAACGGAATCGAGGAAAGGATGGTCGAGGAGATCGTCAAAAGTTCCACGCTTGGTTGGATCGAGCTGGAGACACCTTGCGATAAAGCCGCATGCGTCTGATGGAAGATTGTCGGGGTAATCGACGTGGCCCCGGCAAATGCGGTCGAAGAGGACACGGCGCCCTTGAGTTGTGTAGAACGGTGGAAGACCAGTGAGCATTTCGTAGACGACGCAGCCAAGACTCCACACGTCGGCGGCTTGGCCGTAGCCACAGCCCAAGATGACTTCAGGGGCCATGTAGTCGACAGAACCGCAGAAACTGAACGTTGTGGTGTCAGCATTCATGTCTTGCCTTGCGAGACCGAAGTCAGTGAGACGAACAAATCCCTTGGCGTCGAGGAGGATGTTTTCGGGCTTGAGATCTCGGTAGCAAATTCCACAAACTTGATGCATGTACAAGAGCGCGCTCACGATCGATGCAGTGTAAAAGAGGACGAGCGGCACTTCTAGATGATGCCGCTCTTCAAGGAGGCCGTAGAGGTCACCACCGGGGCAGTACTCGAGCACGAAATGATAATGCGTCGGTGATTCAAAGGCGCATTCGAGATGGATCACAAAAGGATGGTCGGTGCGACTGAGGATCTCGCGTTCGGTCATAAGACGCGCTGCTTCTTCAGGACACACTTTGGACTTGTCGATACTTTTGATTGCGACCAAGTCATTTGTAGACGCCTTGCGACTCAGGACAACCACGCCAAACGCTCCTTTGCCGAGAACTTGAAGCGGTTCGTAGACTTCCCGGACTGCATCAGGCTTTGTTGTACTCTCCTGCAGCTCCTCCTTTGAAGAAGGCGCCGTGAGGTTCTTCATCTGCCACGAGTGAAGCGCAAATCGAAGCCACAACTTCACGTGTTTCCACCTCCGAAACGCGTCGGGACATGTCTTCGCCGATGGAAGATCGACCTTCTTCGCATCGTCTTGAATCCACCGAACACATAAATCCATGATATTCGACGGAGGCATGGCAACCAATCTGTCGTTCTAGCGTCGTGTTGGACGTTGTCGCGAGGTGGTCGCCCTCGTTACGTCGAGGTTGAACCTCTCAAAATGAATAAATTATGCGCACGACAGTTTCCTGAGAAACCACCGAAGATTCTCGTGATGTGCCCAAACGAACTGCGGGAATCTCATCAACAATCACTTCACATGCGCAATCCTCTCACCTTTAGACCCGCAGACGTCATGAAAGCATCTACTGAGATCCAACGTATCAAGACAACCGCATTACCGGCAGCTGAACAAGGGTAGAAACTGGTTTGTACGGATAAAACGCGTTTATCCGGATACTGGCTGAATATCCAGGTGGCAAGGCTTCAACAAAGCAGCCCTTGGACTGAAGTTCTCAGGATAGACATGATCATGAACGGCCCTCCATATCCTTCGCTCTGGAGAAGTCGTCGAGCATACAGTCGACTCGTCGGAAAATATTCACTTAGAGAGGTACTCATTTCCAAGTTAGATACTGATATCTGTATGCTTTGGAGCAGGGTAGAATATATCATATTTTAAAGGTATAAATTATCATGTTACAACCTCCTACACAAACCATAGTGAACTTGAAAACTTATACAAAAATAATATCATATTTCAAGATATCATGTTGTGGTCGTCACCTAACTGGAGGGATATCGTAAAACGATGTCAAAAGCGAAGCAAGGCAATGACGATCATGAAATTGACTATCGAATTGTTGGAGAGTTTCGGGACCTTGTCCAAGTGACTCTTCGCTTCATTTATCCATGAGATATCAACAGGTCTGTCAGGAAAACTCGCAATGATGTCGTTGGTTGCACACTGCGTAGTCGCGTAATCTCTTCCTTCTACAGGAGAGTCAATTAACTTTCCGAAGACATAATTGACTTGAAGAAAATCTCAATATGTCACGATTATTTGGATTCTCAAGGTAGTAGACAGTCTACTACCAGTTGTAGTAGTATTAATAGTAGACAGTAACTGGTACTACTCTGTTCCGCTTGCAGGTTGTTTCAACTCGCAATACTGATGATTGACGCATTCAATTCATGATATGTCAACCCCCAAACCCCGAAACCCCGAAACTCCCGTGACTCTTCAGCGAGTCATGGACACAGTTATCAAAGTCCAAGGCGATAACCGATGCTAACCTCACAAAGGAAGAAGTCTCAAGATCTAGAGCGATTTAACTTTCTACTAGGAGAAGAAGTAAAGTCTGTACAGTCTGTCCGGCAACTATAGACGCACGAACATTTTCCAATGCTGGAATACTTACAAAGCGATTCAACTTGATCGCTCTCAGTGCAAGATAAGACAACTCGAGTGGAAACAAGTGCGCTACACAGTTCATTTTCTGCTCTATTCGTGTACATGAAAAGATGAAACATTAGAAAATACTAAGTCCAGAAACAATAGACGCATTGGAATTAACTAAGTTATCTGTCAATTCCTGAGCCTGCCCGAATGACTACCTCGGCCATTTGCGTTGGCATATCATTGATGAGTGTCTATAAGTAAGAGACACTCACTTGCTCCCACGATTTCAGGATTTGGGCTTCCAATTCTTCTTTCGAAGAAAATTGGCGGCCATTTCGGTAAACTGAGCGTGCCAAGACCCCCCAAACGTTCTCAATAACGTTCAAATCGGGGCTCTTGGCCGGCCAAACCAACGGCATGATATTCGCTCCTTCCAAAAAGCTCGCAGTGGCTCTTGACGAGTGAATACTTGCATTGTCGTGTTGGAAAATTGGCTCAGGGATGGCATGGCTTTCTTGGAGCTCGGTCAAAAAAGGCAGCAGATATTTTGACAGGGTTTCACAATAGTTGCTGGAATCTTGCTTCCCTCGAAGAATGGCTAGACTAGACTTTCCCTTGGCACACACAGCCGCCCAGACCATAACAGATCCGCCACCGACGACACGCTTGGAGTACGTTTCAGGCTCACGACGTAAGTCGTGCCAGTAGTATTGACAGCCACCAGGGCCGTCTAAGTTGAACTTCTTTTCGTCCGAAAAGACGACACGCTGCCAGAAGCCTGGTTTATTGATGTATTGCTTGGCAAAGCGCATACGAGCAATCTTATGATGCTTCTTGAGATGTGGGCGAGGTTTTCGCTTTATGTATTTCGCGAATTTCGATGCACGCAGTACACTATGAACACATGACTTATTAACGATAAAACCAAGATCCTTTGCGATCTCTCTACAAGAGAGACGCTTCACACAAGCTAGTCTAAAGATTCGCCTGACATGACATTTCTTCAGAACCAACTTTCTACCCACCTTTTTCTTCGTTCTCACCTCGTTGGTATTGAGGAGAACAGTTCGTATGGCCTTTTCGCTTCGACCAATCTTCTTAGCAATGCCTCGATTGCTTATTCCGGCTTCGTGGAGGCCGAGAACTCTGCCAACCTCTAGGTCGGTCAGTTTTCGTCCTCGTGGCATCGTGCAAATGCAAAAATGACTTGTCGAATGCGTTAGAAGCCACACAACACGTATAGATACGTGATTGGATGAATTTCAGTCTAGTTCCGTTAGTTTAATCCAATCATTTCTTGGTAGATTTAGTGTGCGTCTATAAATTGTGGACTTTCATGTCATGTAAACTTCAGCAGTACTAGACATAATCACCAAATTATCAACGAACTTCATTGATTAGCATTGTGTGATGGTCGAAAATCAGCCTTTTTATGTTGTAGTGAATTCTTATAGTCTAAGGTCGAGTATATGGTAGCTCAACTCAAAATAAAGCGTCTGCGTCTATAATTTCCGGACAGACTGTAACCTCCTCGGTAGTGTTGCCATCGATTTTGCATGGCTTTTTAAATACGGATTCTTTATACAGTTCTCCCTCAACGTTTGCTTCCTGCTATATCCGATATTCCTTTTAAAAATTATAAACATGGTGTATAAATTGTTAAAGGGGTGTTTCAAGTGGTTCCAGCATGAATTTGAAATTTCAAATTGTGTGGTCAATGAAGGATAGTACAGTCTGTGTCACATGCAAATTTGAATGCCATCCAGCAAGCAAAGCGTTCGTCTGACAATTCATGAGAAGGGCTTGATCAGAGCCTACTACAAGACTCTGCAGCCATCACGCCGCCGCATGTCGAAGTTAGTTGCGTGGACTGTGGATACACTTGGACGTTCACCCCATGTCACGTCACTACGAAGGATCGTGAAGGACGAAAGGAGCTATGAGAATTTCAACATGACTGATGCATCCACCAAAACGCGCTACAACTTCCAAGGTGCCAAATTCCCTGAACTCGACAAACTCATGTATACTTGGGTTATCAACTCAAACGAAAAGCATGCAAGTATCACTGGCGGTCTAATCAAACGACGAGCCGTTCAAGCGGCGAGAGAAAGAGGATTGGACATTGCCTGCTCCAATGGCTGGCTCTTCCGGTTGCAGCAACGACGAAATCTAAAGATGTATCGTCTTCATGGAGCAGCGGCATCCGCGAGCCAAGCAGTGGTTCAAGACGGCAGAGACATGCTCCTGGCAGCAACCACAGCATTCGATCGGTGCGATATCTACAACATGGATGAGACTGGTGTCATGTACAATCACCAACCAACTACGACAATTTCAAACAAGCCACGTAGTGGCACCAAAAAAGACAAGAGCCGCATATCTGTTGCGGTCTGCGCCAATGTCGATGGCTCACATAAGCTGCCTCTATGGTTCATTGGTAAGTCGAAGAATTCAAGGTGCTTCAAGGGCTTACCGGCCGAGGAGCTGCAGCTACTTTACAGCTCAAACCGCAAAGCTTGGATGACGCTCTCAATCTTCTCTGAATGGTTTGAATCTTTGAATTCAAAGATGGCCAAAGACAACCGAAGTATCGTTCTCATCCTGGACAACGCGTCATCTCACAAGGCATTGAATGTCCAGCTCACCAATGTTCAGTTGTTGATGCTGCCACCAAACACTACTGCCTTCCTGCAACCAATGGACGCGGGGATCATCGCGTCGTTCAAGAGTCACTACAAGAAGCGTCAGTTGGACTATGTGATACATCGATTGGATGAAGAAAGTACCAGTCTCATCGATCAAAGGAAATTGTACTCTGTTGACGTCCTGACGGCGATGCAATGGATGATGGAGGCATGGAGTGACGTGACTCCATTGACCGTTCGAAACTGCTGGAGTCACACTGGTATTGTTGGTCATGACAGGGAAGAGCAACGAGTTCAAACGCCACCATCCTTTTCGCTTCGTTTCTTGCTCAATTGAACGATTCATTGGTCATGAAAATGTGTTACTCTTATAAGCAACATATTGTTTATTTTCAATAACCTTCGAAAATTTATCAAAATCAAAGAGAGCAAATGTTGGGGGAGAACTGTACTAGAATAATCTAAAGACTGAATGTTCACTTGCAATCATTCGAAAACAGAGGTAGCAAGTGACTTGAAGAAAATCTCAATATGTATGTCACGATTATTTGGATTCTCAAGGTAGTAGACTGTCTACTACCAGTCTACTACAACTCTGTTCCACAATTATTGTTAATTGTTCCGTAACTTTTGATTCAAGAATCCGATTGGATAAAAGAAGTCGGATTCTGAAAGCTTACAACGAATCAAATATAAGGGAATTTTTTGTTCAATTTAATGAGCTGATTCATAAAAGTTTTGGCTGAAACAAAGTGTCAGTATACAAATCTCAAGATATATTCCACGACGAGATTGCTTTCATAACTAAGGAAGGATGTTCAGGCCAAAGTCCTCAAATGTGTTGTTGTGCACGTGACGGAGTGTCTCTGAGTGATTTAAGCACATCTAAGCTTACTTAAGTTTACAAACGGAGGCTAGACGTCTCAACCGAGAAGTGATCGACATGTCGGTCGAGCAATGAACGTTTCGCATTGAAAAACTTTCATGGCGATTGAAGGTTATTGACAATAGATATATCTCCACCATTGAACAAGAAATGATTCTTCAATGGTGGAGATGATGAATATCTTCTCTCTCAATGTAAAGATCTTAGCTCCATCGCAAGGGTTGATCGTAGCAATCGACTATGCTGAATTTAATATGAAATATTGTATAGTATACAAAGTTAAGTACAATTTCTTCCTAGAAATGGAACCTGCATCCCAGAATACCACCACGCATGATTTCTACGCCAACTACTACCTCGCTATGAAACGCTCAGACGCCGCGCGTATCTTCCGCGAGTCAGCGTCCACCATGGCCTTTCACCATGGCCTTTCAACAAGTCGCAAAATTAAGATGATTTGATTGGTCAAAATATATAAAATACTGATAAATGATTGGCTAGTCGATTGTTTCGATTCTGGCAAGTCGATTCGATTCGACAGCTCAGTCCAATTTGGAATCGAATGAATAATACTACCTCTGTTTTCGAATGATTCAAGTGGACCTAATTAGTCAACTTAGATTTTGGTGATTGGTTTGAAAATTGGTGGCAGAGTCCTAATTAGTGCATTAAGTCCATGCCATTTTTTTTGTATTGTGCTTGGAAATCGTAGGAACGGATTGCCTACACTTAGATTTTGACGAATCAAATTAACTTTTCATTATAATTGGCTGATTTTGAGTTGATTAGAGATCTTTCGATTGCATCGAGGTGAAACTTCATGCGCCACGACCAAGTCAACATGGTCCCGATTCCAGGGGCGTGCTTCCAGCTTGTATGGCTCACATTGAAAAGGGTAATGTTTTAATTCAGTATTCGTTTTTTAAATGTATTTACTACATTTACTGCGATTTTACCCGAGATTTTGCGTGTGATTACACGTTTTAAGGCAAAGATTCCGACACGCTTGATTGCATCAAGCACCTCGTACAAGTTGTGGAGTCCAATGTTGTGTTCATCTCATATAGACACACAGTGCAGGCTGACGACGCAGCCTGTTTGAAGCATTCTTCGTGAGGAGAATGTCGACGAAGTGAATTACTGGTAAAACTTTACACATGCAACAAAGGAGAGTTAGAAATATCCTACGTAAAGTGTATATATTTAGTTTTTGAGTCCTTTTGATGGTTGAACGTGAGATACGACAGGAGTCATCTTCTCAAATTTTCACTAGTCTATTCAAATATTTCTCCTTTTAACGGGCATGAGCTACCACCTGAAGCTTCTGACGTTGAATCCTAACATGAGAAGAAAGTGTGCAAGGATTTCAGTGCTACTTTGACGGGCTCATGAATCTGGCACACGTTCATCCGCTCCAAACACTCAGATAGATGACATTCTACAGTATAATTGGTCAATATAAAGAGATTTTATTGTTGTATGATTGGTCGATTTCCCATAAATTTCGGTCAAAACTAATTCTATACTTTAATCAAGTTCATGTGTGAGAATTTTGATTCGAAAAATGGAAAATATAGGAATATTTTTCCTACGATGTATCAAAATATCAAATAGTGTTCCTACGTTTTTCGACTTATGCGGAATTATATTTTCCGTTTTCCCCGACAAAGGCGAAGTTTCGATGCCACATACAAAAATCAAGATAAACTTCACCGAGGAGATGATTCAATCGATGCCTTCCTAGGACAACAAACGAAAGCTGTTTCTTGTTAAAATAGACGTTAAATACTCACACTATGATGTAGAAGAACAATTATGGTTAATAAATATTCGCAGGTTTTTTAATATATGAAGTTAAGTATGATGGGGACAGTGAGTGAATCTAAAAATATAATAAATTACGACGGGTCACTAGATGTCCTGACGGTAAGCTTGAGTGTCATATCATGGAAGTCAGTGATAAAGTTATCTACCAGAGTTAACAATAATTATGTTGAATATATTGTTCACCTTCGTGGGAATTTTCACTTGATCCAAAGAATCACGGATGATTTTCAACCATCTCAAACACGACGTTGATAACACTTGTGTTGTCTCGTGGTTCATATGTGTGGTGCCTGGCCAATGACCTGCCAAGTCCACATTTCACTGAAAAGGACAATACTACGTAAATTTAGTATGTCTTCGGAAAGTTAATTGACTCTCCTGTTGAAGGAAGAGATTACTCACATATTCGATACTTGTAAATTTATTCATTACTAAAGGTATCAATTTTCACCGACTCGACTGTTCGATGAGATTTTTTAGATGCTTGCAACCTATTTGCTTGGTGCACTCAATTAATAAGAAAACATATACGGATTACTATCTTTTTATCCGGATATTATTTCACTAAATCCACTCGACGGACATGGATCTGATAGTGAAGCTCGGGTATGATCGCTCTAGGGAACAACTGTTGCAACTGGCAGTGAGACCTCCGCCAGTGAGGGGTGAGGTCGACGAAGCTTGGGCAGCGGTAAAGAAGGCTCGAACGAGACTTGATGATTGGATTGAGGCTAATCCAGACAAATTTGGCCATGAATATGAAAGTTTGAAAGGTCTTTTGGATGAAGCAAGACAAGATTTCGACAAAGTTACTCGTATCTACGCTTCTCCACAAGTTGTCTCGAATGCTCCGGTTCAAGCGGCAGTACCGAAGGAAAAAATAATTGAATTGACACCGGCTGGCATCTTAGATTTTCTTCGCCTTCAAATGAAGGACCCCAAAAATTTCAAGCATTTCCGTCCCCTTCTTCCTGAGTCGAACCGTGCTTTCAAATTGAGTGGCCGGGAAAAGGCATTAAGTCAAGCCGCCCATTGCATGAGAAGAATCTCTATACCCATCAGGGGGACGACAAAAGCGGATCGCAAAATTCCTGTGTGCGCTGGATTATCGGGTCTTGGCAAATCGCGTATGCTTGAAGAATGGAACAAATTTTTGATTTGGCCGGCGTTTCTGGGCCACGCCTTGCAGCTATCGTTCGTTATTATTATCACGACCACATGCATCAAGCAATTGAACAATCCATGCCAATTGAAGCTTCCTTTTCATGGAGACTGTTGCATCGATTGTTTTTCCAAGACAATGGAGTTAACTTGTCAAAGTGGTTTCGTGAATACCTACCACAGAATGCCGCTGATCTTCGATTGAAAACGGCTTTAAGGGTTATTCGTGACAAATGCTTTGAGATGGAAATATCATCGCCTCAAGAAACTCTGCAATTTTTCATTGGGGTGGACGATTACCAGTCAATTCAAAACGTGAATAGAGATGAAGCAAATAAAGATTTGGTGCAAGATTTGGTCAACATTCTTGGTGTTGCGATGGAAGAACCAGTTGATGGGATTCGCATTTATCCAATGCTCGCTGGTACCGATTTATCAGCAATTTCCATTGTAAACTCGTCGAAAACTGAAATCTTGCGATTATCGATGCTCCTGCTTGCTCCATCTGAGATTGAAACTGCTGTTTCTTCTGTTGTCAATGGCCCTTCTCTGCTGACGGAATCTCCGGTGCGAAGACATTTGTTTTATATAGGCGGCGTTCCCCGTTGGTGTTTTGAGTATATCTCATTGCTCTTGCAGAAAATTGATGCCACTGGAAATAAAAAGTTATCAACGGGTGATATTGAAGGCGCGTTTGATACCATCAATCAGTCGTACATTGAAGAATGGGGAAAAGACTTGGAGGACATCGATTTTATCAAGTTAGCCGCTTACTCTGTTTCTGGGGTTCAAGTCGACAAAGCGTCGAAAGTTGTTGGTGGCATGAAGTGGTCTCGAATGCAAGATTGTGGTCTTTGTCTGCTAACGGAGGATTTGAAAGTGATGATTCCTTATGCGATTTTTCATCGGATTGGAAGACTCGTACCAAGCCAATATTCCGAGGCGGAAGGATGTTTCGTCGCATGTGTGCGAGGGCTCATACAGAAAGTCGATCGCCTCATTTATGATAAACAAATTTGGGCATTATGGGAAGTTTTTGGCGCACATTTTCATGCCCTTCGAATCAATGCCTTCATTATCATTGGACAACCAGTTATCAATCTATCTGACCTGTTTCATGGTGCGTTGATCGTTGGTTGCGACGATGAAGTTGAGCTATTACCAACGAAAGTGATGCAATACGACGACAAATATGGAAAACATATTCAACCAGAGATTGGTTGTCATATGCACTCATCGGAGAGACACAACTGGTTAACGGAAGGCTTTGTGGTGATCAACGGTGACAACGGAAAAGGAGTTGATATCTTTTTTGCACTCAAGAAAAACAATCGCGATGGTTATGTCGTTTGCTTGGACCAACGGAAACGGGTGGGTGGCCCAAATCTTGGTCGGGTGGGAATATCAAAACTACTGCGGGCCGCAACAATAGAGCCAGAAGATTTGGGAGTCGAGTATGGGCCTATTACCGTGGTGCCAATGTTATTCAGCAGTCTACGCTCGACAAATATACAAGAACTGACAGGAGACAACGCAGTGGTTGTGACGCATGCTCAAATGAAGGCATATCACCAAGGACTGTGGGTTCACCCCGCAGCTTCGCCTTGTGTGAATGTCAACAGAGATCCCGTGACATTTATCAAAATGGTGCTAGTTGGAGATCCCAATGATGTTCAGACTGTTGCTGAACAATTAGTGAGGGAAAAACGCAAGTTCGAGTCAATTGAAGATGTTAGAACTGTTGTGAAACGAATTTGTTCCAGCGTGGAGATGTCAGACGAAGACCGGATTGTGTTTTGGTAGATGTTTGTAGTGTGAGAGCCTTTGACTGATCATTCAAAAGTGAATGAAAGCCTTAGTTTTGTGTGGTCTTCTGGTTTCTACGATAGCCGCAGCTCAACTCGATGCTACATTCATACCTGTGCTCAATGTTGCTGCAGCATACAAAATTAGGTGTCATTTCTTCAAAGGAAGGTAAAAATTTTCATGGAGGTAAGGGTTCAATTAAGAGTCCTCTCTTTGTTGCAAAAATTGACGATACTTGGAACGGCAATGGTACATCAACTCCAGAACCCGAGGGAGTTGCTATATTTATTCCCCGTGTGAGTTGCTAACTTCATTCGATCAGGTCGTGCAAGGATGCAAACGCTGCGGTCAGGATGATCCAAAAATTGAACAAGGGCAACATCAATGACCCGCTGAGAAAAACGTGAATGTCCGAATACATTCGAGAGACTCCACTCGACCCATGATCTAATTCATCATCGCTGGATGGTGCAAAGACTTTCTTGGGGGTGTTTTGGAAGGACTTCCAAGTCGCGAGGCTCGAGGACATCGGTCTGACAGTGAAGCTCGGGAATGATCGCTCAAGGGAACGACTGTTGCAACTGTGGATTGTGCGTGAATTTTCGGTATATTTACATCTATTCACTGGAAAGTACGGCGGAGAGCATTCTCTTTTTGGCTGTTGATGTGGCAGCAATCCATATTCCTTGATTTTTCCAAATGTACCTCGAGATGGCAAGGACCAGTCCATGGAATAACTTTGCATTATGCATCACAAAATAAGCGTGCTTGTGCGTAGGGGATCATGTTTGAGAGTGGGTTGCTGGGGGGCAAGACCGTGGACGGATTTTGAAAAAGGCGCCAACTTTTCAAAGCGTTTCGAATACAAATTCCAGTTACTTGAAAATTTCAAAGGACAAGGGTCGGTTACAAGACCGATGAGGCCGTCAACGGCAATCACGGACCCTGTTGATGGCAGATCACAGTCTCGAAGGGACAGAGCAGTGGTGACACTGGAGCCCACGAGCAAAGTCGAGGTTGTCCTAGTAAAAGATGGATCTAAAAGAGGCATGCTCGGTGAAAGAAAGCGAGCTTCGTCAAGGCGGCTAAACGTTTTGCGCAACTCGCTCGCCAACATCATGACACTCCGCGGCGCCATTTTAGTGTATGTCAAGCATGAGATCTTTCGACGCTCCAAGCAAGACGATGAGGTACGTTATGCCAGCCACGTCGTGTGTCCTCATGAAAGGCTTAGTTCCAAACAATATCGCTGGGATGCCTACGTAAGTCCAATTTGCTCCGTCGCTTTTGCATTCGCTTCGTGTCGTCGATCTGGTTTGACCGATTTATCACCCTATGCGTCCTGCTGAATACGATTCTGCTCGGCTTTGTCGACTACAGTGATCCATGGGTGGAAGGTCCAAACCCAACCAAGCTTGCAAACAGGATTATTGACACTGCGAACACAATCAGCCTCTTGATCTTTATCTCAGAGGGTGTACTCAAAGTCATAGCCCAGGGCTTTCTTTGGGGCAAAGACAGTTATTTATCAGAGGGCTGGAACCGCTTGGACTTTTTAATCATTCTATCTGGGTACGTCCTTTGCCTCGTTTCATCCCATTTTGTGAATCTTGCGTAGGATGCTCTCGTGGGTGAAAGGGACAAGTAAAATTGGCTCCATTCGGGTGCTTCGGGTGCTTCGACCGTTGAGGACCCTTCACTCGCTCCCAGGTAAGCTGGAGCCCCAGTACAAACGTAATTGCTATACGCGAACCATTAGGTCTTAAAGTGCTCACTACAGCGCTTTTGGCAAGTCTTCCAGCCCTTGGAAATGTTGCCATACTCTTGGCATTTATTTATTTGGTATTTGCCATCCTAGGCATGGAGCTCTGGCGTGGCTCATTTGGCTATCGATGTCGTGTGACTCCATTTCCAGTCGCTCTCAACTTTGATGCATCGAACACATCATCACTCGGCGCTTATCCTCCGGATCCGAACTACCTCGCAGCAGTTATAGCTAATCCCTGGCTGTACCCATGCCTCGACGAAAATCTGAATCAAATCCCAGTGAATACGACGTGGTCAAGACCACTCAACTGCTTTTGGCCCGTTGATACACATGAAGTTAACCCTGCTTTGTGCAGCCCAACACCCTCTGCAGGTCGCCAATGCGGAGGAAATCTGACCTGTGGATCCAACTACGATCTCTTTGGAAACCCTCGATTTCTCAACGTTATCGTCAATGGCACAATTGCAATGTCAATCTCCCAATACGACACATTCAATAGTAAATTAAATTACGGCTTCACGAGCTTTGACAACGTGTGGAGTGCGTTTGTGGTCATTCTACAAACTGTCACTGCTTCAGGCTGGATGGCTCTGACTCAAATGGTGAGTGGTGTCGATTCGACTCTTCTAACTGGAGTTTAGACTCAGCAAATGGGTGGACACATTGGCGCCGCGCTCTATTTCAACGGGTTGCTCTTCATTGGCATGTGTTTCTTGCTACAACTCAACATGGCTGTCTTGTACTCGGAGTTTGTCAAAGCCAAAGAAGAGCAACACAAATTAGCCCAAGGGTATGTTGCAATCTTTATGCTTTTCATTTTTCTTTAGAAAACGTCGAAGCTCTGCCATAGTTCGCTATATCCATGTTGCGACTGTGAAACACATACAACTCACGATGTCATCGTACTCGTCTTCCTTTCACCCTGAGACGAAGAAGCGCCTGAAGCTGGTTCAACAATTCGTGCGCCGCATTGTTCGGACCCCATTTTTTCACCATCTTGGGCTCTTGGTTACTGTGTTTAACATTGCGGCCCTGGCTTCCGATCATCACCCATTCGACCCAGACTTCTCCTACTACACTCAGATGCTCAATTTTGTCTTTTTGATATACTTTGCACTGGAGCTTGTTCTCAAAGTGATAGGCCATGGTCTTAGCGGCTTTTGGGCGTACGTTCACCTTGGACCTTTCTATAAAGCTAAGAATGGCTGTAGTGATGGTTTCAACAGATTTGACCTCGTCACTGTCGTACTTGGATTCTTAGAGATCGCTGTAAGTCCTCCAGCCATCTTGAATGGAACCAAGCAAACTTCAACGACTGGTATATTTACGGCACTCCGCGCTGCTAGAGCAATCAAGCTCGCGCGGGCATGGAAGTCATTGCATAAATTACTCATTGCAATTGGGGCAGCCATGGGTGAAATTCTCAACTTTCTATTTTTCCTCGTACTCTTCCTCTTTGTGACGAGCCTTTTGGGCATGGAGGTAAGTTGTGTGCTCTGACGCAATAATTCTTACTGTGCTCTCTCTAGCTTTTTGCAACCAAGTTTCAATTCGACATCAACAACTATCCCGTCCGATTTAATATCTTTGTGACCAGCCTTCTGGGCATAGAAGTAAGTACTTTGCTCTGATCCAATGATATTTACTCTAGCTTTTTGCTACTAAGTTGCAATTTGACACAAACTATTATCCCGTCCCATTTAACAACACCAACCCAACTGCACGTCTCCATCGGTCCAACTTCGACTCGATCGAGTGGGCACTTTTCACTGTTTTTCAAGTTCTTACGTATGACAACTTCCCTGTTCTCGACGATGGCTGGCTTGTCGCAGGCTGGTTTGCACCACTCTATATTTCGGCCATACAATCCTTAACATCTAAAGCACAACGCTTCTGTCATTTTGGCATTTGTGGCGCCTCCGGCAACGGATCCAAGACGAGTGATATGGATACAACAATTGATCGAGTTAAAATAATTGCTTTCACCAAGTACGCAATATATTTTAGGCGAGTGGTTTGTAGTTGACATTTCACCCTTTCGCCTTTTGATCTACACGAAATCAAAGCGGAATTTTTGTAGCTCATTGTGCGATATTCATCGCACTAAGGCCTGTCGGTGAGTTGGAATGAGGGTATGTGAAACTTTGCATTCATTTTTATAGAAATGTCATTCCTAGGGCTATGAATTGCTTGGTCATATTCTGACTTCCACTGAGCAATTAGAATCTTGAACCACCGTTTTGGGACACGACAGTTCGGCTTCCTAAGGCTTGGAGCACACATGGGGCCATGGTTGGGCTGCATTCTGCTGAGAAGACGCAGAGTGTGCAGTGAGCGACTACTCTGTCTGGACAACGCGGAGTTGCCATGCCTAAATTGACGATTTCAATCTGAAATGAAAGTAAAATGCCTACACACATCATAACGTTAATTATTGCTAGTATTGCAGTGTTGACCCACTTGAAGAAAACTGATGATAATATATTAGTGACATTTATCCAATCAGTTTTACGTATAAAATGTTGTGTGCACGTTGAGAAAGAGAAGTTCGCTATTTTCGAAAATGGGCGGTTTGTGGAGTGCGCTGAGTTTAGACTGCGTTGTTGTCGGCGAGAGAAGTCCTTTCACCATCAAAATTGAATCTTATGAGAAGGTCAATGAACTCAAGAAGAAGATTAGGGCGGAGAAGATGTATCAGTTCCCGTCTAATGAGCTGGAGCTTTACTGCGTGGATGGTCTGGTGCAGAATTCGACAACACAATTTAACATGAAAGGAACCGAGATTGATGACTTGTCGGCGAAGAGTTTGAGTGATTTCAGCGAATGTACAGAGGAAATGGTCGCGACAAAACCATTATATTTGTACTCCCAACTAAACGATACTTCCATTGGCAAAATTCACGTTTTGGTGGTGCTCCCAGAGGGTGCAATTGCAAGTGATTTTGCCTCGAATGCCCCAATTCGAACGGCAATACCGAAGGGAAAAAGAATTGAATTGACACCGGCCGGCCTTTTAGAATTTCTTCGCCTTCAAATGAAGAACCCCAAAGACTTCAAGCATTTCCGTCCCCTTCTTCCTGAGTCAAACCGTGCTTTCAAATTGAGCGGCCGGGAGAAAGCATTAAATCAAGCCGCCCATTGCATGAAAAGAATCTCTGTACCGATCAGGTGGACGACAAAAGCCGATCGCAAAATTCCTGTGTGTGCTGGATTATCCGGTCTTGGCAAATCGCGTATGCTTGAAGAGTGGGAACAAATTTTTGATTTGGCCGGCGTTTCTGGGCCACGCCTTGCAGCTATCGTTTGTTATTATTATCACGACCACATGCATCAAGCAATTGAACGATCCATGCCAATTGAAGCTTCCTTTTCATGGAGACTATTGCATCAATTGTTTCTCCAAGACAATGGAGTGGACTTGAGTGATTGGTTTTGTGAATACCTACCACAGAATGCCGCTGATCTTCGATTGAAAACGGCTTTAAGGGTTATTCGTGACAAATGCTTTGAGATGGAAATATCATCGCCTCAAGAAACTCTGCAATTTTTCATTGGGGTGGACGATTACCAGTCAATTCAAAACGTGAATAGAGATGAAGCAAATAAAGATTTGGTGCAAGATTTGGTCAACATTCTTGGTGTTGCGATGGAAGAACCAGTTGATGGGATTCGCATTTATCCAATGCTCGCTGGTACCGATTTATCAGCAATTTCCATTGTAAACTCGTCGAAAACTGAAATCTTGCGATTATCGATGCTCCTGCTTGCTCCATCTGAGATTGAAACTGCTGTTTCTTCTGTTGTCAATGGCCCTTCTCTGCTGACGGAATCTCCGGTGCGAAGACATTTGTTTTATATAGGCGGCGTTCCCCGTTGGTGTTTTGAGTATATCTCATTGCTCTTGCAGAAAATTGATGCCACTGGAAATAAAAAGTTATCAACGGGTGATATTGAAGGCGCGTTTGATACCATCAATCAGTCGTACATTGAAGAATGGGGAAAAGACTTGGAGGACATCGATTTTATCAAGTTAGCCGCTTACTCTGTTTCTGGGGTTCAAGTCGACAAAGCGTCGAAAGTTGTTGGTGGCATGAAGTGGTCTCGAATGCAAGATTGTGGTCTTTGTCTGCTAACGGAGGATTTGAAAGTGATGATTCCTTATGCGATTTTTCATCGGATTGGAAGACTCGTACCAAGCCAATATTCCGAGGCGGAAGGATGTTTCGTCGCATGTGTGCGAGGGCTCATACAGAAAGTCGATCGCCTCATTTATGATAAACAAATTTGGGCATTATGGGAAGTTTTTGGCGCACATTTTCATGCCCTTCGAATCAATGCCTTCATTATCATTGGACAACCAGTTATCAATCTATCTGACCTGTTTCATGGTGCGTTGATCGTTGGTTGCGACGATGAAGTTGAGCTATTACCAACGAAAGTGATGCAATACGACGACAAATATGGAAAACATATTCAACCAGAGATTGGTTGTCATATGCACTCATCGGAGAGACACAACTGGTTAACGGAAGGCTTTGTGGTGATCAACGGTGACAACGGAAAAGGAGTTGATATCTTTTTTGCACTCAAGAAAAACAATCGCGATGGTTATGTCGTTTGCTTGGACCAACGGAAACGGGTGGGTGGCCCAAATCTTGGTCGGGTGGGAATATCAAAACTACTGCGGGCCGCAACAATAGAGCCAGAAGATTTGGGAGTCGAGTATGGGCCTATTACCGTGGTGCCAATGTTATTCAGCAGTCTACGCTCGACAAATATACAAGAACTGACAGGAGACAACGCAGTGGTTGTGACGCATGCTCAAATGAAGGCATATCACCAAGGACTGTGGGTTCACCCCGCAGCTTCGCCTTGTGTGAATGTCAACAGAGATCCCGTGACATTTATCAAAATGGTGCTAGTTGGAGATCCCAATGATGTTCAGACTGTTGCTGAACAATTAGTGAGGGAAAAACGCAAGTTCGAGTCAATTGAAGATGTTAGAACTGTTGTGAAACGAATTTGTTCCAGCGTGGAGATGTCAGACGAAGACCGGATTGTGTTTTGGTAGATGTTTGTAGTGTGAGAGCCTTTGACTGATCATTCAAAAGTGAATGAAAGCCTTAGTTTTGTGTGGTCTTCTGGTTTCTACGATAGCCGCAGCTCAACTCGATGCTACATTCATACCTGTGCTCAATGTTGCTGCAGCATACAAAATTAGGTGTCATTTCTTCAAAGGAAGGTAAAAATTTTCATGGAGGTAAGGGTTCAATTAAGAGTCCTCTCTTTGTTGCAAAAATTGACGATACTTGGAACGGCAATGGTACATCAACTCCAGAACCCGAGGGAGTTGCTATATTTATTCCCCGTGTGAGTTGCTAACTTCATTCGATCAGGTCGTGCAAGGATGCAAACGCTGCGGTCAGGATGATCCAAAAATTGAACAAGGGCAACATCAATGACCCGCTGAGAAAAACGTGAATGTCCGAATACATTCGAGAGACTCCACTCGACCCATGATCTAATTCATCATCGCTGGATGGTGCAAAGACTTTCTTGGGGGTGTTTTGGAAGGACTTCCAAGTCGCGAGGCTCGAGGACATCGGTCTGACAGTGAAGCTCGGGAATGATCGCTCAAGGGAACGACTGTTGCAACTGTGGATTGTGCGTGAATTTTCGGTATATTTACATCTATTCACTGGAAAGTACGGCGGAGAGCATTCTCTTTTTGGCTGTTGATGTGGCAGCAATCCATATTCCTTGATTTTTCCAAATGTACCTCGAGATGGCAAGGACCAGTCCATGGAATAACTTTGCATTATGCATCACAAAATAAGCGTGCTTGTGCGTAGGGGATCATGTTTGAGAGTGGGTTGCTGGGGGGCAAGACCGTGGACGGATTTTGAAAAAGGCGCCAACTTTTCAAAGCGTTTCGAATACAAATTCCAGTTACTTGAAAATTTCAAAGGACAAGGGTCGGTTACAAGACCGATGAGGCCGTCAACGGCAATCACGGACCCTGTTGATGGCAGATCACAGTCTCGAAGGGACAGAGCAGTGGTGACACTGGAGCCCACGAGCAAAGTCGAGGTTGTCCTAGTAAAAGATGGATCTAAAAGAGGCATGCTCGGTGAAAGAAAGCGAGCTTCGTCAAGGCGGCTAAACGTTTTGCGCAACTCGCTCGCCAACATCATGACACTCCGCGGCGCCATTTTAGTGTATGTCAAGCATGAGATCTTTCGACGCTCCAAGCAAGACGATGAGGTACGTTATGCCAGCCACGTCGTGTGTCCTCATGAAAGGCTTAGTTCCAAACAATATCGCTGGGATGCCTACGTAAGTCCAATTTGCTCCGTCGCTTTTGCATTCGCTTCGTGTCGTCGATCTGGTTTGACCGATTTATCACCCTATGCGTCCTGCTGAATACGATTCTGCTCGGCTTTGTCGACTACAGTGATCCATGGGTGGAAGGTCCAAACCCAACCAAGCTTGCAAACAGGATTATTGACACTGCGAACACAATCAGCCTCTTGATCTTTATCTCAGAGGGTGTACTCAAAGTCATAGCCCAGGGCTTTCTTTGGGGCAAAGACAGTTATTTATCAGAGGGCTGGAACCGCTTGGACTTTTTAATCATTCTATCTGGGTACGTCCTTTGCCTCGTTTCATCCCATTTTGTGAATCTTGCGTAGGATGCTCTCGTGGGTGAAAGGGACAAGTAAAATTGGCTCCATTCGGGTGCTTCGGGTGCTTCGACCGTTGAGGACCCTTCACTCGCTCCCAGGTAAGCTGGAGCCCCAGTACAAACGTAATTGCTATACGCGAACCATTAGGTCTTAAAGTGCTCACTACAGCGCTTTTGGCAAGTCTTCCAGCCCTTGGAAATGTTGCCATACTCTTGGCATTTATTTATTTGGTATTTGCCATCCTAGGCATGGAGCTCTGGCGTGGCTCATTTGGCTATCGATGTCGTGTGACTCCATTTCCAGTCGCTCTCAACTTTGATGCATCGAACACATCATCACTCGGCGCTTATCCTCCGGATCCGAACTACCTCGCAGCAGTTATAGCTAATCCCTGGCTGTACCCATGCCTCGACGAAAATCTGAATCAAATCCCAGTGAATACGACGTGGTCAAGACCACTCAACTGCTTTTGGCCCGTTGATACACATGAAGTTAACCCTGCTTTGTGCAGCCCAACACCCTCTGCAGGTCGCCAATGCGGAGGAAATCTGACCTGTGGATCCAACTACGATCTCTTTGGAAACCCTCGATTTCTCAACGTTATCGTCAATGGCACAATTGCAATGTCAATCTCCCAATACGACACATTCAATAGTAAATTAAATTACGGCTTCACGAGCTTTGACAACGTGTGGAGTGCGTTTGTGGTCATTCTACAAACTGTCACTGCTTCAGGCTGGATGGCTCTGACTCAAATGGTGAGTGGTGTCGATTCGACTCTTCTAACTGGAGTTTAGACTCAGCAAATGGGTGGACACATTGGCGCCGCGCTCTATTTCAACGGGTTGCTCTTCATTGGCATGTGTTTCTTGCTACAACTCAACATGGCTGTCTTGTACTCGGAGTTTGTCAAAGCCAAAGAAGAGCAACACAAATTAGCCCAAGGGTATGTTGCAATCTTTATGCTTTTCATTTTTCTTTAGAAAACGTCGAAGCTCTGCCATAGTTCGCTATATCCATGTTGCGACTGTGAAACACATACAACTCACGATGTCATCGTACTCGTCTTCCTTTCACCCTGAGACGAAGAAGCGCCTGAAGCTGGTTCAACAATTCGTGCGCCGCATTGTTCGGACCCCATTTTTTCACCATCTTGGGCTCTTGGTTACTGTGTTTAACATTGCGGCCCTGGCTTCCGATCATCACCCATTCGACCCAGACTTCTCCTACTACACTCAGATGCTCAATTTTGTCTTTTTGATATACTTTGCACTGGAGCTTGTTCTCAAAGTGATAGGCCATGGTCTTAGCGGCTTTTGGGCGTACGTTCACCTTGGACCTTTCTATAAAGCTAAGAATGGCTGTAGTGATGGTTTCAACAGATTTGACCTCGTCACTGTCGTACTTGGATTCTTAGAGATCGCTGTAAGTCCTCCAGCCATCTTGAATGGAACCAAGCAAACTTCAACGACTGGTATATTTACGGCACTCCGCGCTGCTAGAGCAATCAAGCTCGCGCGGGCATGGAAGTCATTGCATAAATTACTCATTGCAATTGGGGCAGCCATGGGTGAAATTCTCAACTTTCTATTTTTCCTCGTACTCTTCCTCTTTGTGACGAGCCTTTTGGGCATGGAGGTAAGTTGTGTGCTCTGACGCAATAATTCTTACTGTGCTCTCTCTAGCTTTTTGCAACCAAGTTTCAATTCGACATCAACAACTATCCCGTCCCATTTAACAACACCAACCCAACTGCGCGACTCCATCGGTGCAACTTCGACTCGATCGAGTGGGCACTTTTCACTGTGTTTCAAGTTCTCACGTATGATAACTTCCCCAGTGTTCTCTACGACGGCTGGCTTGTCGCAGGCTGGTTTGCACCACTCTATATTTCGTTTATCATTGTCATCGGTGTCTGGATTGTCATGAATATGTTTTCTGCCATCCTTGTCGAAAGTGTGCTGGTGGATTCAGAAGAGAACACGCTTCCAGTTGACGCATCGGTTTTTGACAGTGATATATCTGACAAAGAGAGCAGCGGTGGCATAGTTCAGATTTCAAACGAAAAGGCTGCCCCAAAAATCCCATCGCGACGTATGAGAGCCCTACGTCGTGCTTTTAGACGTTTCTTTCATCATGCCCATGAAACTTACAGCCAGCGTAACTCGACAATCGATTCAATCCCTGCAGTTCCTCTCAGCGGAAAGAGTCTCGGCCTCTTCGGGCCAACAAATCCCATCCGGCGTTTATGTGTATTTCTCCTGACCCGCCGCGAATACACTTGGGGCGTGACTGCTGCAATTGCTACCTCGTGTATCTGCACCGCGTTTGACTCACCATTGATTGATCGAACGTCTGGCGTTGGCCTAGTGCTGGATCGCTTGAATACTGTGTTTGCTATCTTATTTGGTGCTGAGATGATCATTACAATTATTGCCAAGGGACTAATATTTGACAAAGATGCTTACGTGCGGGATCCTTGGCGTGTCCTAGACGGGTTCATCGTCTTTGTATCTGTCATCCCTTTGTTCGTTTCAAAGGCTGGTGCATTGCAAAGTCTCCGAGCTTTGCGAACGTGCCGTGCACTCCGGCCGCTTCGTGTGATCAACAAGCTCCCTCAGCTCAAGATTGTCGTGAACGTACTCTTCAAATGCATTCCCGAGATTGGTCGAGCTCTCCTGTTCTTTTTCTTTATCCTGTTTATGTTTGGCATCATGAGTGTCATGCTCTTTAAAGGAGCAATCTCTACTTGCTCCATCTCACCGTACAACTACGGCTTGAGCGCAGAGACGACACCACCACCATGGTTTCCATCATCCTATACCGGAGATTATGTCTCCAACTTGGAAACGGTGGATGTGATGACATATCCAATTCCTTGGATAGCCATGACACCTGACCAACAGAGTGCGCTTGCCCCAGTATGGAATACAACAGGATGTGGCCCTTTTCGTGATGATTATACTCCAACTTCCAAGGAGATCTGCCTCTGCTATGAATCCGTCAACCAAACAACATGGACGTCACTCGTCCCGCAGCGATTTGACAACATTTTTGAATCTGTCGGAGCACTTTATGAAATCACAACGATGGAGGGGTGGTCCAACGTCGCGATTGCAACCATTGATTCCGTGGGACCAGACATGCAGCCCATCCAAAACAATCGACCGATATTTATGGTCTATTGGTGGATCTTCATGATCGTCTGCGCCTTTTTCACCACAAACTTATTTATTGGTGTCTTGTGCGAAAGTTTTGTACGAGAAAACTATGGCGCTCTTGTTACGGAGGAGCAAGTTCAGTGGGTAAAAATGCAACGCCGAGTCATGGCACTGTCTCCCCACGTCTTGTATCCTGAACCAAAGCACCCGTGGCGACGGCGAATCTTCCACCTTGTGAACCAACAATGTTTTGAAAACATCATGACGTTCGCCACAATTCTCAATACAGCGCTCATGGCTGCCCACACTCAAGACGAAAGTGCACTTGTCATGACAGTCTTGAACGACCTCTTTATGTTTCTTTCGGCAGTGTACGTCGTCGAATCTGCTCTCAAACTTGCTGCGTTTGGCACGTTTTACTTTCGCGAGATGCGGAACCAGCTTGACTTTTTGATTGCGATTCTCACGTGGCTCGATGTTGGTTTGACGACATTTGGACATATCGACTTGGGGCTAGCTGACACGCTCATTCGTGTCGCACGCGTTGCAAGAACGCTGCGACTGATTCGACAAACCAAGGCATTGAAAAATCTCTTTGATACACTCATTGTGTCACTCCCTGCGGTGGCCAACGTGACTTCGCTTCTGCTGCTGTTCTACTATATTTACGCCGCAGTAGCTGTTCAGCTATACGCAACCGTGGCCTTGAATGATGATATGTTGACAGAGGACCAGAACTTTCAAACGTTTTGGCTTGCCCTCCAGACATTGATAGGGTTCTCCACTGGCGAGAACTGGGATAATTTCATCTGGCAAGTCTACGACACTGTCCCATCGACGAATCCAACATGCGCGAACCGAGATTTCAACGCGTCGATGTGTGGCTTCAACAACTCTCAAGGCTGTATCCCACTCGACGGCTGTGGCTCGTGGACAATTGTGCCATTCTTGTATTCCTTCTTCCTTTTTCTCGGATACATTGGCATCAACTTATTTTCTGGGATTGTCGTCGATGCCATCGGCGACTCGACAGTGACGTGCCCGGTCAATGCCCATACTCTAGCTGAATTTGCTGATATGTGGGCATCGTTCGACCCTCGTGCGACGGGCCTCATCACTGCGGACCAACTTACAGACCTCCTTGTTGCGCTGCCTCCGCCGTTTGGATTTAGTGGTCTCTCAGGATACACTCGCAAACGCGTTGTGACAGTCATAGGTAACCATATTGCATTCATAAATGCGCCCATCAGCTTGATGCTTTAGGTGATTTAAACATTCCAATCTACGACGATAACTTTGTCCACTTCAAAGACGTCCCCAGAGCGCTCGTTCAACGTATTATGGGCGAGGTGCGATCACAAGGAACGTCAATGTCTGACTTTGTTTGGATAGGGAAAGATCGATAAAATGCGTGAAATCGATCGAACTATGGACGCTCTGGGAGTAAACAAACAATTTGATGACTTGTGGAAAAAGAATCGTGGCTCCAAAGCTGCCGACGACTTGCGCACACGCTCGTTGAGCCCCTCCAGTATCTACATGGCCAAGTTTCTCGTGGCTCGATGTGTGCGGCGGTATCGCGCAAGAAAGGCTGCCGCTCTTCTTGCTGCTTCAACTCTTGATCCGACAGGCAAGACGCAGGAAACACCGCCGACACTCGTCACACCAGTGTCGACTGCAGGTCCTCCCGCGGAAAACATTGATGAAACCACCGAGACGAATCGGGAAAACCCAGTCCGAGTGCCAAGAGTGCGAAGAAGTGTCGCTGGTAGTCGAGTCCTTCTCTTGGAACCTTTGCCGTCTGCAACTAAAGTCAGGAAAATGAGCCACACCGCTGTGGTGCCAATCCAAGCCAGCGAAAGAGAAGGAGGCGATTGAGAGACGAATTCGTTTGAAATCGTTCTTCGTGACTTACAGCCCTCCTATTGCAATGGCCAAGCAGCTATTTGGAGCCCGTTGGATGTCCCGTTCCTATGTCAAGCCCCCTTGGTGTTCTTGCTCGGAGACAACAGCTCTTGGGGCGTTTACTCGTGTGGTAATCCTCGTCGTTGCAGCGATGAAGTAACTCGTTTGACTCAAATTCGCGGAACTGACCAGACGACACCGTACCCAAGACGACACGAGAAGCAATTAATGATTCCGCTATGGACTGGAAGCGTTGGCCACATCGTAATCATTCCTCTCTACTTTGTTGGACAGGCGAATCCAACGGGATCAAGTCCACCTTGGCGATACCAAAGCACTTTTATCGCTCTGCGGCGGCAAAAAATGTCCAAGCGTGTGTGCATTGTCCAATGTTTGTCGTGAAGTCGTCGCCATGCGCCCACACAAGCAGCTCGAGAGCGATGATGCAAGTACTCATCACGTCGCGAGCCACCACCTGGGATGATGTCTCACCATGTCCAACTTTTATCCGAGTTGCTCGGTGATTTCCACCATTTTTTTACAAAAGTCGACGCTCTGCGGCGGCAATACGACGGCCAGCAGCCTCGACGTCGATGGATTTGACATCGGCGCGCGATGGCAACGTCGCGATGAGGTCGTTTGGTTGTGCTTTGGTGGAATTTTCCGGGCGATGGTGAGATCTTCTGGAGTTGCATATCTCACCATGCGTTCCCCTAGGAGTAATCCTTGTTTACACTATTTCCAACTTTTCCATGGATAGCGTCATCATCCGGTCGAGTCCAAGTCATCGGCACGGCATGGACGGCGCATGGCGGGTTTTGCAGTCCATGGAGTGAATTTTGCCACGACAAGGACGGCGCCAGCTCAATCTTGAATGTCGACGTTGGCGATTTGGTGGCGGTCTGGCAGCGCTTGATGGGAGGTGGGTTTTGATTGGCTTGAGACTCGCACCTACGATGGTGGCATTGGAAGTTTGGATTCATTTGTAAATTTGCCACCTCATGAGCAGCGTGTGCCATTTTAAAGACTGCCCCAAGCCAGCCATGCGTGGCTCATTCAAATGCAGCTTTCACAAGCATCGCGCCATGTGTATGTCGCCTGGCTGCCACAATCAAGTCTACGCGAGAGGGCTCTGCACGCGCCATGGTGGCAAGCGAGAATGCCAATACGATGGATGCGATTTGCACGCGCGGGTGGGCGTCTTTTGCTCCCGCCATGGCGTTGGCCAAGTCAAGAAGCTGTGCATTCACGAAGGCTGTACAAAACTCGCGAATGCCCGACAGCGATGTGTCCGCCACGGCGGCCGACGCCAATGCCACGTTCTGGACTGCAGCACGCATGCGCGACGCGGAGGCTACTGCCGTCGACATTCCAAATACAGAGCATCCCATCAACCGATGGTGAAATCTCCCGTTGAATCACAAGACGAAGAGGATATCCAGGATGAACCTCACGAGACGTTCGAACTCCCAATCGACTTCGAAGATCTTGGATGGATGGACGGCTTGGACGTCCTGCCGTTGGAAGACATGCTGCGGCACAAACAAACCACGCTCGACGTCGAGTCCCTCGAATTCCTATTGAACTTTACAGACAGCGTATGAGCACCAAGTTATGCAACCCACGCTCAACTTTGTCAAGTCGATGGCTTGCTCTAGCCAAGCATGGTCCACATGCGACAACGACGTAGTGTAGTTGTACTATCAATCCATAACTTTTAGCTTTTGTTTGTCACTGGCCACTGCATGCTACATGGACTGTCGTCGCTGCGTTCATGGCCAACGTGCGCGCGCGCGTGCAGGAATCGGACGAAGAAACACTTTCCACTCAATTCTCGTACAGTACTTAGTGTGGGACGGCGACTAATAAAGAAACACCTTCTGTCCAGCATTTCATTCTTTCAAGAAGGAAATTCCCACAAAGGAAACGCACATTCGAGCGACTTCCGCGTGATAGATGACGCGCACAACTAAACGCGAGCGATTTAGCAAGTCCAACGAGGCCAAATAGCTGGACAAAGTCACGCTGATGGAATCGATGTATCGCAATTACACTCCGAAGGGGGGGGTCAAGACGATGAATTCGCCCTTTGAGCTCTTTTCCTCGACTCGCAAGTTGGCGATTAACCACTGTGCTGCATGCAATCGTAGCGCCTTGCTTCTGGCGCGCCCCTGGAAGGTTTGACGATCGGCGTGACTGATACACTCATCCAAGAATCCCACGTTGTCTTGACTGCGACTCCATATGACGGTCGCTACGTTTGACAGAGGAGCTAGCCCAACTTTGTGACTCATTCAAAGACACGACGACGTTTGTTTCTCACTGGCCCGGCCTCGTCACGTGCCTTTCACCTTGTGCTCGAGGCTGGTTGCCATAGCCTTCCAACGGTGACATGCTACGTCGTCGAGGGCGATATTGACGAGGGCTGTGTACTGTAGTTTGTGTGTGTGCATTAAAAAGAAGTTTCCAGCTATTCAAGCTTCAAAATTTCAAACGTGACGCAGTGGATCACTTGCGAAATATCCTGGGATACGCGCTACTGTGCACCGGATGGATGGCTGCTGCTGCCGATCCCCGCGACTGAAATAAATATCCCAAGCCTGGACAATCAGAACTTTATTCAGACAGAAAAGTCCCGCCCGTCTGGTCTTGAAAAACCAGTGCGTGAAGCGGCTTCATCGACGCAGCCATCAAAGTTGACAATGTGAAATTGTTCGGTCTCGTGAAAAGTTGATCAAGAGGGCCTGTCTTTGCTGTCAGTCCACGACAATGGGATTCCCCGTCGAGTATACATCTCATTTCGCAATGGCCACCACGCTCCGTGGGAATAGTTAACCATCAAGTGGAACGAACAAGGGCCAAAACTTCCCCCCCCACACACACACGTGTTGACGCTCGCCGCCACTGCTGTTCAATTCACCACATAGCTACAACACTTTACGAAACGAGCTCATTAGCACCATAGCCCTGAAGATGTGGCCATCTTCCCCCTTAAGCTCTTGGAAAGACTAAAGCTGACTTGGACAAATTGGCTTTTGGGGACAGTCTCTCAGGTCTTTGACGGGGGACATTTCACAATCCCCATACACTCGTAGCTCCATCTTCTCCCCCGTGTGACTGCACCAGCAAGACCTTGGACTCGTGTCTGTACATGCGTGGGGGACGACGCCAATCCCGCTTCAATAGATCCCCCGTTGCCACGTCATAGTTTTGATTTATCTATGCCAGTTAGGCATGATCGTTGATTGGCTGAATGCATTTTATCCGTACTACAATGCCGTTATCCGGATAAATTTTCTGTTGACCACTTTGGAAATCTTCAATGCTGCTGCTAGCAAGGATGCGCTCTTGCCCGATGCTTCTTCGGCCGCTAGAACGACAAGGAAGACGGGCTATACGTGGCTACATGTCGAATTATCAAGCGTCTTTACCTTTCTCATCTCTTTCTCTCGAAGATATCAAAGCTGCGGCGAAAGAATCTCCGACGCCGTTGACTCTTCAACAAATGAAGACATTTGCCACCAATGGCACGGAATTGCGGCTCAAAGCGGCAGTTTTCCTCCACAAGGAACTACAAACTCGATTCTCAAGGTAAGATTTCATTTGATACCGAGTTTATGGCCATAACGTAGAGCGATTGTCGAATTGTCGGGATTGCCGCTCGGACTCAACCAAACGGCTCCAGTTCAAGCAGCGATTGCGACTTATACGAAGTCATTAGAAGAGTTGAATTCAATGAAAGTCCCCATTACACTGGTACTTGAGTCGCTGAGGTATCTCGGTGCTTACCTTGAATAGGAGGACGATGCTTATTTCACGGAGCGTATCGCGATCATGAAGAAACGGGGATCAAATTTAGTACCCCTCATTTGTGGTGGACTTCATGAAATCAAAGGCACTGCGCACGGAAAGGACGCACTGCGACTCCAAGACGTCCAGGTTATCAATCTAGTCGCTCATTGATGCGCTTATCTAGTTTAGGATGACTTGAATACTCGGCTCGATACATTCTTCCTATCGCGGATGGGTATTCGCATGTTGATCGGACAACATACCAAGTACTTCAAACACGGGTCTATCATTGATGCTGAAATCTGCCGTAGGGAAGGCGGTCGCGTGAAGCTGAACAATGTGGAAGAAATTGTGCATGAAGCAGTTGGACGAGCTAGCACGCTCTGCTCTAAATTTTGTGGTCCACCTCCTCCTGTCGTGGTGAAAGTGACGGCGAACGGGAATGCTCCGTTCATGTATGTGAAATCTCATTTGCATCACATGGTAGACTCGCTCCAGGCACATCAAAGCTTGATTTTGTTCTCTGAAGGTGTTTGAAATCGTCAAGAACTCCATGCGAGCTACGGTGGAGCATCAAGCGCGTCGTCGGAGTCAAGACCCGCTGGCTAAATGCAACATCAAGCCGAAATCAAGGATGAATCACCACAGTCCACTGCTTGGCTTTGTCATCCCAGACGTAATCTGAGTGGAAATGATCCATGGATGGCTTGACGTACGTTGTAGCTTGATGGAATTGATGGCGTGACGATCTTTCCGTCGACTGGAGTTGTCGGGTATGTCTCTTTTATTCCTGTGGCTGCATTCATTGACGTAGATCCGCATTGCCGCCCATCACGGTGGTCATTTCACAAGGTGCTGAAGGTAAAACACCACCGAGTCTCCTCTGCTCAAAGATTCATTTGCTAGACTTAACCATCAAGATATCAGATGAAGGCGGCGGAGTTCCACGCAGTGAATGGCGCAAGTTGTGGCAGTATACGTACACAACGGCCACCGACATTGATCCTGCCGTTTTTCGTGGCGAAGTGAATTTCCGAGAGCATTTCAGCGGTGGCGGCTACGGTCTTCCCATTGCCAGGCTCTTTGCGAGGTATTTCGGCGGCGAAGTCACGTTCCTCTCCTCTGAAGGCTACGGCTCGTCTGTCTTCATCCAGGCTCACCGTCTCGGCAACAAAGCAGAGTTGGTTCCTGGGCACACAAACTTTACACTCCAACCATTAACATTCTAATCATACTTCATGATGCAGTACAATCTCTCTTCACTGAGGTACGCCAAGGCTCAACGTCGACATTGAAGTTCACATCGCCTGTCAAGATGACTCTGCCATCTTGGCCATCATCCAACATGCGTGACGTACTGGAACTAAACTAGGCCATCAAGACACGCGATTGATCCTTTTGGCGCGCGATGTGCTCTTGCATGAAACATGGACAGATCCATCATCGTCACATTCAGGAACATCCTTTAATAGTATAAATTCAAAATAGTATTAGTATTACCAATTTATTTAAAAATTTAACATTTTAAATAGTGTAAGCTCATCCGGATAAATATGTGGATTTATCCGGATATTGTATTCATCGAAATCTATATAATTGGTTGAAAATATATATTTATAACCAATCGAATTACTCCACGACAAGAGGTGTGCGGCTGTGCATTTGACTTGACGACGCCATGCAACCAGGATACGACGGCGCCCCCGGAAGCTACGGCCAACAAGCTCAATACGGAGCTCCTCAAGGACAATATGGAGTTGCTCCTCAAGCTCAATATGGCCAACAGCAACAGTACGCGCAGGCACAACAATATGGAAGCCAACCGCAGCAGTATGCTCAACAAGGTGGCCAGTCACAACAATACGCGCAACAAGGCGGTCAATATGACGCTCAGTATGGCCAATATGGCCAAGCTCCTCAACAAGCAGGCTATGGCGCTCAGCCTGGCTATGGTGGACAACAAGCTGCATACGGAGGTGGCTACGACCAACAAGGAGGTGCCACTGCGGCTGCTGCCTCGGCTCAACACAATGTGACGGCCCCAACGGCTTGGGACATTGAAGCGCTCGAAGCCAAGGATGGCGTGCGTTTCTCGTGGAACAACTGGCCCAGCACGCCTTTGGAGCAAACCCGTTGTGTGGTCCCAATGGGTTGCATCTACCAACCCCTCAAGCCGATCGAAGGCATGCCGGCCGCCGTCGAGTATGATCCTGTCCATTGCAAAGGCTGCTCGGCGATCTTGAATCCTTTCGCGCACGTTGACTTTATGTCAAAGCTGTGGGTGTGTCCATTTTGCATCACGCGCAACCATTTCCCGCCACATTATGCCGAACACATCTCGGAGCAGAACCTTCCCGCCGAGCTCATCCCTTCTTTCTCGACGCTCGAATATGAACTCCCTCAGCGCCAAGCTGGTCCACCCATCTTTGTCTTCTGTCTCGACACGTGCATTGCCGAAGACGAGCTGGAAGAACTCAAGGATTCAATCCAGCAGACGCTCAACTTGCTCCCAGATGAAGCGCTCATTGGGTTTGTCACGTTTGGCACGATGGTTCATGTCCATGAGCTCGGCTTTGCCGAGTGCCCCAAGTCGCATGTCTTCCGCGGCAACAAAGACTTTACAATGCAGCAAGTCCAAGACATGCTTGGTCTTGCGCCAGCGCGTCCTGCTGCCAACCAAACGGCTCAACAAGCGCAAGCTGTGAGCCGATTCCTCCTTCCTCTTGGCGAATGCGGCTTCACTTTGGACAACATCTTGCGCGATCTGCAGCGCGACCCTTGGCCTGTGAATGCCGGCCATCGTCCTCAACGTGCCACTGGCGTCGCTCTCTCCGTCTCGGTCGGCTTGCTCGAAGCTACCTTCCGTGGCCAAGGCGCTCGCATCATGCTCTTCGTCGGTGGTCCTGCCACGACTGGTCCTGGCGCCATTGTCAACCGTGAACGTGCCGAAGACATTCGTTCGCACACGGATATTCAAAAGGGCAACGCACCTCTCAGTGCGAAAGCCATTGAACACTACACACAGCTGGCTGACCGCTGCGTCAACTCTGCCCACGTCGTCGATGTCTTTGCCTGCTCGTTGGATCAGAGTGGTGTGATGGAAATGAAGGTGTGCGTGAGCAAGACGGGCGGTGTGATCGTCCTGGCCGATTCCTTTGGCCAGTCCGTCTTCAAGGAAAGCTTCCGACGCATGTTTTCCCGCTTCTCGGAGGAAGCGGCTGAAAACGACCGCGATCATCTCACGATGGCCTTTGCCGCGTCGCTCGAAGTGCTCACATCTCGCGAATTCAAAGTCTCTGGAGCGATTGGCCCTGTCGCCGCCATCAAGAAAGCCACCAACGCCGCCATGCCAGCCAAAAACATCAGCGAGACTGAAATCGGGGTACGCTTGTAGCATGTGTCGTATCGCTCAACTTGTCTAGGTTGGTGGCACGAACACATGGAGCCTTGGTGGCGTGGACCCGCAGACGAGTTTGGCCATCTACTTCGACGTGACCAACCAAGGCGCCATCGCTCCTGGCAAGGGTCGCTACATTCAATTCATCACGCGCTACCAGCACGCGAGTGGCAAGTACCGCACGCGCGTGACGACCATTTGCGGTCCGTGGACCACCGATCCAAACGACATTGAGTCGCTCAAGCGCAGCTTTGACCAAGAAGCTGCGGCGGTGCTCATGACGCGCTTGGCAGTGTTCCGCTCGGAACGTGGCGATGAAACCAACGACATCATGCGATGGATTGATCGATCGTTGATTCGTCTCGCGGCGCGCTTTGCCGACTACCGCAAGGACGACCCGACGTCCTTCCGACTGGCGCGAGAGTTCTCGATCTACCCTCAATTTATGTTTCATTTGCGCCGATCTCAGTTCCTCCAAGTCTTTGGTTACTCCCCCGATGAAAGCTCGTACTACCGCCACTGCCTCCTCCGTGAATCCACGACCAACTCGCTCGTGATGATCCAGCCATCGCTTCTGTCGTACTCGTTCCAAGGCCCGCCCACTCCTGCCTTATTGGACTCGAGCTCTGTTCGTCCCGACACGATTTTGCTCCTCGATTCGTATTTCTACGTCGTGGTCTTCCATGGCGAAACGATTGCAAGCTGGCGCGATCAAAAATACCACGAGCATCCCGACCATGCCCATTTCAAACAACTTTTGGAAGCTCCTCAAGCCGACGCGCAAGTCATTATGGATCTCCGCTTCCCCGTGCCTCGCTACGTCGTGTGCGACCAGCATAAGAGTCAATCGCGTTTCTTGATGGCCAAGTTGAATCCCAGTACGACGCACATGTCGGGCGATGGCCAGGGCGAAGTCATCTTTACAGACGATGTGAGCCTCAAAGTTTTCATGGAGCACTTGATCAAAGCGTCCGTGCAGTCTTAAATCGAGATCAATTCCAACTCTTAAAATTGCTCTCGCTGCTGTCGAAGCGTCGAGTGCTAGGAACCCGTCGTTGCATCCATCGGAGGAACCCAGCAGTCCAAGCAAACACTGCAAACTACCGGTAGTTCGTTCGACTTTCATGGGAAGCAAAGAAGACGCCGAGAAACCTTCCATGAGGTGCCAACTTTGAAAGGCATGGAATGTTCGAATGTTCCATCGAATTCCAAACTGCACTTGGTATCCGGATGCGATCTTTCGAAAGATCGAAACCAGTGGATGGAGGTCATGAACGCCTCAAAGGTGGAAGAATGCTTGGGCTGTGTTTGCAAGGAGACGAGAGGGGATAGAGCGGCGACCACTGCGGTAAATTGTGTGTGGATCCAAGTGGAATCGCTGAATGACACCAACGTAGTTTGGACGAAAGCTTGTGTGCAACGACGATATGAATGGACACGACGACAGACTGGTCATTCGACGATTTTGAGAATGCAACGAGTTGGATATGGCCTTCTTCTTGCTGCGTGCGGTGCAGTAAGGGAGACGAGGAGCAAGGCTGAAGTGTGTGCTGAGGATTATGAAAGGTCCAACAGAGTGCTAGACCTCATCCATTTGAGCGATCATCCCGTTGACGATCCGAGAATTCTGTGCTTTGTGAATACGATCTCGACCAACCATGCAACGAAAGCTCGAGCGATCAAAGACACGTGGGGCCAGCGGTGCACGCGCCTTGTATTCCTCAGTAATGCGACGGACTATGACCTCGATGCCGTGGCGCTCGACGTCCCAGCCGACCATGATCATCTTTGGCAAAAGCACAAAGCGAGCATGCAATATATCTGGGAAACCTACCGCCATGACTTTGACTGGTTCTACAAAGCCGACGACGACGCGTACGTGATTATGGAGAACCTTCGCGCGTTCCTTCGATCTCCAGAGATTGTCATGCAGCAAGACATTGTGCCGCTTCAGATGGGCCATCGCTTTCGACTGACCAACGAAACGATTCACTACTACGTCGGCGACAAGACGCTCTTGAAAGAATACACCGATCGATGGCCCAACTGGTACGTTCTGGAGCTCATGACTGACTAAAGTGCGTCCTCCAAGGTGGGTTTTCAACTCAGGAGGACCAGGTGTCGTCATGAATTCGCTCTACATGCGACTCGCCGTCGAATCGTTTCCAAAACGGACGTGCTTGAGCGACAAATACAGTGTGACGTTGCCGGACGATGCTTCGATCGCCTTTTGCATGGCTTGGCATGGCGTCTTTCCTCCAAATACTCGCGACTTGCAAGGACGAGAACGTTGGCATGCCAACCATCCACGTACGTCCTTGCTCCTTTATCGTTGACTCGTGAATTTTGGTGGTATTTAGACGGCGTCTACTATACAAACCCCGCGAATTTCCCCCGTGATGTGTGGTTTAATCAATACCATCGTGGCATCGGCGGCATCCAGTGGAAGGAAGACTGCTGTGCGTCAGACTCGATTGCCTTCCACTACATTTCACCAGAGTATATGCGTCACATGGAGCGACAACTCTACTTTTGCCGACATTGAAGTTTATAATTCCGCGACCAAGTTGGCTATGTCGCTCGCACGCAGATAAAAAACGATCAATCGTTCAGTATCAAGTGTCTGTAGCAGTCCGTCAGCTGCGAGACTGCGTTGAGTCACGCGGTCGACCTTGAGATGTGTCTCCCACGCAAAGTTCCAACAAGAGCATTATCAAATTTGACAATTTATTCAAAATGGCAATATCAACTTCGACAAGTTCGACCAACTTGGGGCGCTCGTCCACGCTCTCCTCGTTCCCCTCTAGCTTTCCTCCTGCTCGCGTAGATAACACTTGTAGCGCTATTGTATTTACCTACACTCTCGACGAGCTCGTGCTCGTCGCGACTGCCGTTGGAGTTGTCATATCGGGATCACAATCGACAAGTTCAAACCAGCCCAGACTCCCCTCTGTATAGCTCTCGAAAGTTGCAGCCTTCTCTAGTCTAATCGACGATTGATAGAAGGCATCGAATCACTGCTTCCAAGGAGGTCTTCGCACTGTTGAATTGCCACGGCGGTATGTCTTGGCTGCTTTGTCGTTTAGAAATATGTCCAAGCATGGCATGCATCTCACCGCTCAGTTATCTCTCTCCAGCAGAATGATAAAAAGCGTGTAAGCTCGTGACTCCATGGCTTTCTAGCTTAGCTAGCTGCTACAACGTATGCATTGTTGGGGTTTGAATTGTCAGAACTCTTGATGGAACGACATGACACGCGAACATGCAGACCAGCTGGCGCGATGGAAGTTTGTACAGTAGTCCCCCAGTTTTCACCTCCCACTCTAAATTTATATCCTGTATAATATTATTTTGTTTTGATTATTTATTTTAACAGTATTTAATGTTAACACCATCAATTTTTGAAACATAATTTATTCTCAATAATAATACCCTGATATAAATTTTGAAAACTGGGGGACTACTGTAATCCATTACACATCTGACCGGCGGCTGATCTGCGCGATCCGAACAGTTCGTTGCGTCTGATCTCATGGCTGACAGACAACCTGATCCTCAAGACGACCTCCTCTTGGGCCAAGAAATTTGGTGTCGCTTAGCATTTGTTCCACAGCACAGTGTCGCCGCTTCCAATTAAAAGTCCATGTAAGAATGACTAAGTTAATCGGAATATATGTAAAAACGTCAGCATTACAACGTCCACGGGAGGATTTTCTGCGCGCCGTGGTCGAGCGTGAAGAAACTGGATGGATCGTGCTCCATGTGCTTGGCCAGTTCTTCCCTCGGCTCCAAGTAGAATTCGTCCGTGAGTTCCCACGTGCCCCAGTGGATGCCGACGGACGAACGACTCTTGACATCGTTGTGGATGCGCACGGCTTCTTGGACGTTGACGTGCTGGTCTGTGAAGAGTTTTCGTGGCGCGTACGCTCCGATCGGGATGGCGGAAATGCTCTGCTCGCCATACTTGTGGTGGATCGCTCGGAAAAATGTATCGTAGGCTGTGTCGCCCACAAAGTAGAACGATCCGCCCAACCCTTGGACGACCCAGCCGCCCCAGAGAGATTTGTTGGTGTCGTTTAAAAAACGCTTGCTCCAGTGCTTCGCAGGGACGCACGACACTTGGAACGTCTGTCCGTTCTTCGTCAGAGGATGCGAATCCCACCAGTTCTGTTCGTGGATTTGGTCGATGGGAATGCCGACACTGGTCAAGTACTTGGAGTTGTTGAGTGGAATAAACCAGCGCAGATGGGGTTGTACTCGATGGAGTTTCTCGAGTGTGATCAAGTCGAGATGGTCGTAGTGGTTGTGGCTGATGAGGACAGCATCGATGTGAGGCAGCGTCTCGGCTTCAACAGGGCAAGGTCGATATCGCACAGGTCCAAAGAATTGAGATGGACTGCACCTGTCTGAAAAGACTGCATCTGTCAGGATGGTCATCTTGTCATTCGAGTCTCCAAGGGGCACTTCGAGCAGCACGGAGGCATGTCCAAGCCACGTGATGCGAGCATGTTGATTTGGGATCGGGGTTTCAAAGTCTGGGGTGAGAACCGGCAAAGTCGAGTTGAGGACTTCTGGGTCTCGTGGAAGTTGTGTCGTCTCTCTCGTGAATCGCCACTTGATCGTGTCGAGGATATTTGGGTGTGGACACGCGCGCAAGTACTCTCCATGCACGTTTTGCGTCGCGGGCATCAAATCGAGTTCCAATTGCGAGCGATCTTCGACATCAGCTGGTTTTAAAAACGCCGGCAGGACGTCGGCGGCATGGATCGCCATAGACGGCGCTGGAAGAACTGCAGCTAGACGAGTGTGGAGCTTACGCAGCGACATCGCAAATCGGACAATGCGCTCACTTGCATCGAGTGTCGACAGAGACGCTTCCCCTTCTAGTAGACTCGGCCCATATCCGTATCCTTACCATACAAATCGCCAATTGAGCGTATCCGGATAACCCACGGAGATTCAAAACGTGAATCTTCAAAGTCGTTCCGCCTTGACGGTCTCTTTGGCACAAAAGGTTGCTCGTCTTGGCCATCTTGGGCTTGCCAATAGACACATCTTGATGGCTCCATCGATGCTGAAAACGACACACAGCGCCGGTCCCAGCGTGAGATAACGACCACAGGTGGATATACGGTTTAGACATGGATGAGGGCTGGCTCATCGTGGTCGCCAAAGAAATGATACCAAGAGATGGCAAATCCAACGCGACGCCTCTCGCATTCAACTTTTGATCGAGCGTGCAATGGGTCCAAAGAGCATGTCGCCCTCCTTTTCGAATGTGTGGCTCGTAACTTGGTCCATATTTAGCCTTGGCGAAGGTTTGTTGCCGTTTCGTGGCGCATGTGGCGAAGATGCCGTTTGAAAATTTCAATGAAACAACATATTTACACTAATTTCAGCCTAATTTGTCAAATTTGAAACAGATGCTGATGTTTGTATATAACACTATTTAATGATATTTTAAATAGTGTGAGATTGAGATGAATCTGCATGAAACCGTTGCTTTGGCAGTTTCATTGTGCTATGAACATGGAGTGGATGGCGGTTGGAAGACGTTATCGTTGTTTAAAGAGAGAGAGTGGGGTCGCAATGCAGTCGATGAGTGATTTTAGCATTTACTAAGTGGGTGCAAGCATGCATGGATCAAGCCAACTCGCGCTCGGCATGTCATCGGCGTCTCGCATGATGCCATTTAGTCCACGAAGTGTGCACATGGACACGTCATCGTCGACGATTCCAGAGGAATGGCGCTGCCGATACAAGACGGGGAAATGCCACTACCCCCGTGCATTAAAGACCAACAAGAAGAACGGCACGGATTCGTTCCTATTGCTCTGTGAACGCCACCGACGACTGCAGAATAAAACCAAGAAACGGAGTGATACCAAGTACAAAGCCGATCGAGCCATGTTGCGCGTCGTCAAGCGGCTGCATCCAGAGCTTGCCACCGCGCAACCACACTCGCCAGAGACCCAATGTGTTGCAACGTTTTCGCCGTCCGAACTTGATATGTTAGCTTTCTACCTCTTATGATATTTACACGACAATAAACTCCGTCGACATCCTTAGCACCGTTATGCAAATTGCTCCATGAGAGGAAGACGCTTGACAATTGGCGGTTGCTCTACCTGACGCAAGAGCTTAAAAATACCCGTCCCGACTGCAATTGGAATGCCCATGATAATGCACTCGCTCACGCCAACAATCGCATCAGTCCGAGAATGGACCTAGTGAAACCACACATTAGTCACATGATGACAAGATGGAATACCGCAGCATCAAACAAGTGGTCTGTTGTCTTTTCAAAGGATGCCAACATTAGAACACTTTCCTTCATCTTGGCAATACCAAAGCGGGTGATACCCAACACTTCGCCCTTAAACGTCATAATATCTGACAAGAGCATCAAGTGGCGACGATCGATACCAATGCCATAGGCACTCATGATGTAGCTCATTTCGGACGAAATCAAAGTGCGGGCTGCTTCGATACCCAACGTCTTCTCGACTTCGATGATGTGATTCGTTGTCGTATTGAGACCATCAACACCAGGAATACCCATGACATCACTCAAACCATACCCTTCGACCAGCAGATGTAACTTCTTGTCTTTGCCTTCTTCGTAGTTGATGACGGCGCTACAAATCAAGTCAAATATCTGTCTAGAGTGGAGAACTTACCGGTTGACAGTGGGGATACCCTGAACAATTACATTTGGCAAAGCTGCTTTCAAAGCTTGCAAGGCAAAGTATGTGCTGGAGCGGGAGTCAGAGGCTGACTTGTATTTGCCAGGAGCCAAGATTCGAAGCTTGTCTGGTCGACGAGAGTTCAACAAAACATGTTGCTCCTTGAGAAGCTTAACAACGCTTCGTGGCGGCATACCAACAGCACCCAAGATTGCCTGTCGCACTGTTCTTGCATCAATTGTGAGTTGCAGTGCATCGATGGCTTCCATGTCCAATTTGACAGACAAATACGCTTGGTCTTGGGAAAACACTTCTTTAATATGAACAGCGACTTCACCCAGTGTTGTCTTTTCAATGCGACCTTTGACAATCTACGAAACAGGTCACACTTCAAAGTAAAAAAGCAACTTACTCGAGCACTTCTTTCATCAGTTGCGCAAACCAAAGCAGCTGTGATGATCGGAGTGGAGATATTTTTGCCAGCATTGATGATTTCTTTGAGACGAGGGACACCCAATGTCACGTTCATGGAAGCGACACCGGCAAAGTGAAAAGTCTTCAATGTCATCTGAGTGCCTGGTTCTGAAATAGATTGAGCCCCAACAGCTCCCACAGCCTCGCCTGGTTCCATCATAGCTCGGTGGTATTTTGTCAAGCTCATTTGCAGCAAGGTTTCACATTGCTGACGAGTCATGCGGCAGACATTGTGAACCAACAACCTAAATATGTTTCAGACATTGGAGTAATGAGTTTGTCAAACCGAGCAGCTTCTTGATGAGCTTTAGTTCCAGCAATCTTGGCCTGATTTTGCCATTGTGTCAACGCCGCCTTCGAGGCAAATGCTTCATGCCACTTGGGTTCACTCACGTAGGCAAAAGGATCTGCCTTTTGCTCAGACGACTGGACATTCTTTTTTGTCTTGACAATTTCTTTCTTTGGTTTCGCAACTCGGCCCATGTGTTCATTCTCAAAAGCTTCACTCAGCGAGTCTGCATATGGCACCTAAACAATATATCAATCATCAGTCAAGACTGCATTTTCAAACCATGTTGGGATCGTCCAATGGCGACAATTGCACACTCTTTCGAATGGTTGAGAGAGTTGCAGCAGCTTTGTGAAAGAATTGCTCAACTTCCACGAGAAATTTTCGGCCAAGGGGTAGAATCGATTGAAATTCTGGACGTTGGACTGCTTCAGTACCCAATTGTCGAAGCTCCAGAGGCGAGAGAGCCACTCCTGTACGATCAGGGACCGTGTTCTTGACATGAACAACCAGACGTTCAAAGTCGACAGGGCGATCATCACCTTCCATAAAGGCAGGGTTCAACCCATCGTCACCGTAGGTAAACTGCACAACACTGCCTTCCGAATTTCGCACTGTAGAATCGTACTGGCAACTCAAATCTTCTAGAGCTTTCATCAAACGACGAGCCATGTAACCTAAAATAGGTCATCAATATTTTCTTGGCCGTGTTGTAGTAACATACCAGTTTCGGCTGTTTTGACGGCCGTATCGACAAGACCTTCACGACCACCCATAGTGTGGAAGAAGAATTCTGTCGCAGTCAGCCCAGAGTAAAATGAATTGCTGACAAAGCCCTTGGCTGCGGCGTGCAATGCATATGGCAAAAAGTGAGGCAATGTGCGGTTGACAAAGCCTTCAGGGGCACGTTTGCCGCCCACACTCTGCTGTCCGACACAAGCAACCATCTGTGAAATATTCAAGGCAGAGCCCTTTGAGCCACATTCAGCCATGATCTACGTGACATTTTGATTTGACAATGAGATCTAGTATAATCTTACACGAGGATTGTTGTGGAAAGGCAAGGAGCGCATGCACTCGGCACCTGCTGTTTCACGTAACTTGCCGAGAAGACCATTCAATTCGCTTTCGAGCGACTCCAAAGCATTACAACCAGGTTTCAATTCCAGTTTGCCGCGACGATATTGTTCAATTGTATCATTGGCGCGTTCATAACCAGTGTTGAGCAACGAAGCCTTCTTCTCGTTCAAGTCATCCGACGGAGTGACATCGTCGATACCAATCGAAAAACCTACCACAAATCACTATATCTGCAAGCTCGTTCATGGCGCATACCTTTAAAATTACCAAGCCATCGAGCACACAACTTTGCCAAACGATTCATACACCGGGCGGCTTCAGCAGCACCGTGGTCGCGAATCAAAACATAGAACAGACCCTTCTTGCTTCCGTCACCCAAAGTCTTTTTGCAAAGATTGCCACTCAATAGTTCGCTATTGCGAAAGACAACATACCTAAAGTTGTCAGTTGAAAAGGTTTGGGCGAAAGAGGACATACCCGTCCTTGTAACACATGCTGAGATTACTTGTGTAATTGCGTTCTTTCAACTCAAAGTTCACTTTCACGGGGCACTTGCGGTTTGGCCGAACTAAGAGGGAAAACACTTGCTTTCCTGTCCAAAGGCGTATTGGGCACACAATGGCTGCCTCTGGCAATTCAATGTCGTCCAAGCCATCACCCATTAATGTGAGGATTTGGCAAAATTGCTCGCGGTTGAAGAAAATATTTTTCTGAGTCAACAAGTAGGAAGCAGTCAAGAAATCCTGTGTTGCTGCGACTAACGGCTCTCCTACAAAGACATGTAAAACTCAATGCACTCTTTTCAGCTGGTGTACCGTTGCGTGATGTAATGAGATTATTTGGCACAGCCATGAGCGTAGCTGCTTCAGCACGGGCTTCTTCAGTTTGGGGTAAATGCATGTTCATTTCATCACCATCGAAATCGGCATTGTATGGTGAGCATACGCATTCGTTAAAACGGAAAGTGCGCCACTGAAGAACTTTAGCTCGATGAGACCTAGAAATGTTAAGTTCGAATCGTGTAGACGGTGGGTCCGTACATAATACTCATTTTGTGAAGACTTGGTTGACGATTGAACAAGACAATATCATCGTCTTCCATGTGTCGCTCGACAATATCACCTTCCTTTAAATCGTCTGCCAAACTAGCACGATCACCGTACATCAAATTTTTTGTATATTTTTGCCCTGGAACATACATCGCTTAGCTCACATCTATATATTATTCACGATACCTTCGATGCGAATAGCATTTGCCCCTGGGTGAACTGCTGGACCATTGATAACTCGTTGACGCAATTTTGCAATATTGTATCGAGTCACTTTTTCGGGATATGTCATGGTTTTTGCAACCTATTTGTCCTCATCATCTTCGGAATTTCATTTAAAGTCTTACATGCTCTGGTACACCAACTTGATCAATGCGCAAGTTGGGATCTGGTGAAATAACTGTACGAGCTGAGAAATCCACACGTTTGCCACTCAAGTTGCCACGAAAACGACCCTGTTTGCCTTTAAGGCGTTGACAGAGACCACGAATTGGCTTAGGAGCTCCTTGGAGTTTTGTCAGCCCGGGTGTGTCGCCGTTCATAAATTGTGCAACTTGGATTTGCAAGAAGTCCCAATCTTCCATGACCATTTTGAGTGTTGCACCTTTCTGTAGTGCTGCTCGCAATGCGAAGTTGACCTACTTCACGATTCAGCGACACAATCAAATGGACACAAGACTTGGATGATTTCTTGCAGTTTGATTGTTAAATCGTCTTCATTCGAGCCACTTCCAGCATCCATCGCAACACTAGGACGAATGCAAACTGGAGGGACAAGAAGGGCATTTAAGACGAGTTTTTCAGGTCGGCCAGCGTAAGAGTTCAGCCAAAGCAGATCGCAATCCTATGGTCGACTTGTGAATACATTTGGCACAGAAAAGTAAACGAACTTGGTCTGGAATACGTTCGAAGAGTTCCTGAACCACGACTGGACTCAAGTCTTCTTGTGCTTTAGCCAGCAACCCATTTGTGAGTTCATTGTTGGCGGCTTGAGCTTGAGCAAACTGAGCGACAAATACTGTACGCATGTCTTGAGCAGCTTTCGCACGGTATTTTTCATGGATCACTTTCAAAGTAGGACTGGTGACTTTGCGAACAGTGCCGTTGATAGCATCGCAATGGGGACAACGCACAACTTTTTTACACAGAGCACTGATTTTCTTGCGTGTGTTGATTTTCTTGAGCGCATCGGCTGATGGATCACGCATACGTCGAAGAAATGATTCACGAGCATCGCCACCTAGTAGAATTCGGCTGCACGACTTGCAAATGTTCTGAAGGATTTCGATCGTTGCTTTGATGTAGCCAATATGGAAGACGGGAAGTTCCAGTTGAATGTACCTGTGGTATCAATGGCATCAGTGAATAGTCCCAGGAAAGGTTCTCTACCCAAAATGGCCGACGCAATCACTGAGCTTTTGGTGGCACGTTTCACAGTCGTCAGTCTTATTGGAGATACCTAATCGTTTATCCAGAACGCCGTATGGAGCTGGTTCTCGTGTCGGCATGACAAACAAATCTCTAAGCGATTGCATTAGTCGAGAAAGGACACATGCGCTCGTACTTGGAGGACACTGGAATTTCAGACATACGCATCATATCAGTGGAGCTCAGTAGACCAAAGTTGAGATGGCTAATCTTGGATGGACGGTCATTCTCCAGCACAAACTGCTTGACGAGTGGATTCCTCCGAATCCCGCCATTTACCGCCGACGGATTCATTCGAGCGCCACCTTCCAGGACACCAATTGAAGGATTGGTTGAAACTATCCGGTTGGGTCGGTCCGATAAGAAAATAAAAAAAATATCAAAAATAAATTCGGAATTTTTGATTTTTTGCATTTAAAATTTGAGCAAGTTGGACCTCACAAACTTCTTTTTGACCTTTCGTCACGATCTTGTGGTGTTCTCAACGACGACCCGACAACTTCCTCTGCATGAACGTCCGCTTTAGCTCAAGAACTTGAAAAACAGCTCAGGTACCCTGCATCTGTCTCTGATGCTCACCAGGTCTTGTTGGAACCGCTAGATCTCCTCTTCTTCTCAGCAGGACCCATGAGCAATACGCCATTGAGATCGAATCGCGATCAGCATTTGTGGCAATGGGTGGAGCGAGACACCCTGGAGTGCGAAATTCAATCAAGCCGTGCACTGATAGCCATGATACGGCCTTTGACACTTTTGTTTTGATAAATCACTCGTCACTGCACTTATACTACATACAGGGACAAATACGGCATTGCTTTTGTCGCCCAAGTTGACAAAAGCGATGGCGAATACCAGAACAATTCGTCTTCTTGGATCGAATGCAACCAAGTTCGACTCCCTCAAATGCTCCTGTCTTCCATCAATGACCGCTTGGCGCATCAATCTTGATGGCGCATCATCACAATGCACGTGTAAACACGGGATTATCCGGATGTCAACTATTATCCGGCGATCTTTGTCTGGCAAAAAAGCGCATTCTGCATCATTCGAACAGCCCACAACCAGTGCATGCTTGGTGCTCGACGCACAGAGCTATGAGCGCCATTTCTGCCGTCCTCCACCGCTCTATCCTTCGCCAAAGTGTTCGTAGCCGCACCAATTCAACCCGACTGCTCTCCACAAGTCTAAATCCACAACTCCAAGCTGACTTGCAACCAGCAAAGCAAGATGCTTCTGGACGATATCCAGTCACAGCTACTGGACCGGGATTCCTTGACTTTTTCAAGTGGATGCTCACTCGAAAGCCAGAAGATGGCCCAAGATTGCCAAGCGATCCTACAGAGCTAGACAGAACTCTACCTGTCGTGGCACCAGACCTATTTACACCTATCCCAGCGGACAAGGCGCGTATCTCTTGGCTTGGCCACGCTTCAGTGCTTCTCCAAGTACCCATTTCGACTGACCGTACGTTCAATGTGCTGACGGATCCCGTGTTTACTGAAAGATGCAGTCCATCGCAATGGTTTGGCCCAGCACGTTTTCGACCGGCACCTGCAACCATGGAAGACTTACCTCCCGTCGACATCGTCCTGATCAGCCACAACCACTACGACCACTTGGAAACAGTTTCGCTTAGAAAATTGCATGAAGTTCAGCCAGACATTCGATACTTCACGCCTCTCGGGAATGCCAAATGGCTCGTGGAAGCAGGTATACCACGCGACAAGATTGTCGAACAAAACTGGTGGGACAGCTCTCCTGTCCATGACGGTTTGTTTCAAGTCAACTGCGTTCCAGCAAAACACTGGAGCAAGCGAGGCTTCTTTGACCGCAACGTTGATCTATGGGGTGGTTTTGTCGTCCAAGGAGCAGGAGGCTCTTTCTACTTTGCAGGCGACACAGCCACCGGAACAATTTTCAAAGCCATTAGCCACAAGTTTGGTGCGCAGAGTGTGTCGGCGATCCCAATTGGTGCATACGCACCTCGAAGGCTCTTCCAAGGCCAGCATTGCAACGTCGAAGAAGCCATTCAAATTCATCGCGACGTTCAAAGTTGCGCTTCTGTAGGCATCCACTGGGGAACATGGGTGCTCACAGGCGAGTATTACCTCGAACCAAAGGAGGAACTAGAGCTTCTTATGGCAAAGGAAGCCTCTCCAGATGCATTTACCACTCTAGACCACGGCGCACACAAGTTCGTGCAGTGGAAACTCGACTAGGATATAGAAATTCCTTTATGACAATAGAACGACGTCCACTTTGTATCGTTTCAAGACTTTCAATCGTCATTTGGTATCGATCTTGCGTGCAATTGTGGTTGGAAACAAGTTAACACTCATAGCTGGAAGAAGCTTGGGAAACTCGTTGAGTACTCGAACAATTGCCATCAACAGCGACAATATGAAAGGGGAATACGAGATCACAGCGTGCAACATACTCGAGGTTTCGCCTTTTATTGTTGAACGGGGGGAGTAACCATGACCAGCATGTCGTCGTCCGTTGGTTTTGTTCAAACCTTACCTGTTTTGAGTGTTGAAAAGAGATAAGTTAGACAGCAAATGGTTCGATCCCGAGGTTTCGGCTGAAAGTGAAATACAACAACTTTTAACTTGACACATAGGCTTCCAGACTACATACTGTCGTGCAATGTCGTCAATGTTATACAAGGTGGAGAATCAAACCAAATCGCCTTGCAGCATTAACTCTATCACTCAATTTTCAATGATTTGCCAAAGCTCAGACCTTTCACTATCACCGTCTAGCTAAACACAATCTGGTCTTGGTTTGATAGCTCAACGCTGGAACAAATTCGTTTCACGGCAAAACTGAAATCTTCAATTGATTCAAATTTGCGCTTTCCACCAGTTACTTGTTCGGCAACAGTCTCAACATCTTCGGAATCTCCAGATAACACCATTTTAATATACGAAGCAGGGTCTTTGTTGACATTCACATAAGGCGAAGATGCGGGGTGAAGCCACAGTTCTTGGTGATACGCCTTCAATTGAGCATACGACACAACCACTGCATTGTCGACTGTGAGTTGTTGCACATTTGTCGAACGCAGACTGCTGAACACCAATGGCACCACGGTGATAGGTCCATACAGGTCTCCCAGATCGTTTGGCACTATAGTTTCAGACTCCAGTAGACTTGATATTCCTACCGGACCCAGGTTGGCGCCTGCCACTCGATTCCGTTGGTCCAAGCAAATGACATAGCCATTGCATTTGTATCTCTTCAATGCAAAAAAAGACATCAACGCCTTTTTCCTTTTCGCCATTGATCACCACAAAGCCGTCCGTCAACCAGTTTTGTGTACGCGATGGGTTCCCTTTCCAACTAATGACTGGTTTAATATTGCTTGCATATTTTTCATCGCATTGCATCACTTTGGTTGGCGACAACTCAATTTGCTGGTCACATCCAACCATCAATGCACCTTGAAACACTTCACAACTGATTTCCCAATCATGATCATAGCATTGATTCGAAGGGCGTGAACATACGCGCCAAAGACTTCCCATAATGCCCACGGTGGTTTATCGTAAACGAGGCCATCGACTTTCTCTGTTAGCTCTCGCACACATGTGATAAAACATCCTTCTGCATCGGAGTAGTGGCTTGGGATGAGTAGTCGAATTTGATGGAAAATCGCATAAGGAATCATCACTTTCGAGTCAACAGACAAAGACCACAATATTCAACGCCAGACCACGTCATGCCACCGACTGCTTTCTCCACTCGCAAGACTGAAACCCCCGCAACAGAGTAAGCAGCTAATTTGATAACATCGACGGCACTCAAACCTTTTCCCCATCGTCCAACATACAACTTTTTGATACCTGTAAATGCGTCTTCAATATCCTTGGTAGATAATATGTCACTAGGGTGAGGCCAGGGCTACGCCCCTGGGTGGAGCGTTTTTGCTTTGGAAATAACAAAGATTTGCTCACACACATGAAACGTTTGAAGCCATACTATGAATTTTGAATTTGATTCAGGCCCAGTTCGAAGTAAAAAAAAATAAGTTAACGCCGAGGATTCTGATTGGCTACTGTTGACTGACGAATATTTTTTTTTCGTCAGGAGATAAATCATATACCCAAGTTCAGATTGCACAATCTGTGCGATCGATGAGTAGATCGAGGTCATCGTTGGTTGACAACCACGTACTTCTTCATCTTGTAATACTGTAACGTTGAATCTAAGTATAAGGTGCGTAGTTTGGGGTTAGCTAATCTCGAGGATTTATCGTCCAATTCATCGGTACGATGCAATTGGACTTGATCCAGGAAGTCACGGCAATTCCACAACAACACAGTGTATATATTTGTAAGAACATGATAACGTTTGTTAGTTATGGATGAAGTTTTATGGAGTCCTGCCTATTGTAATGCTTCTTGATACACAATGTTTTTCGTGTAGATTCCAGGCAGTCCATCGTACTGTCCATTGGCGACCAAAAACTTAATGTTGCCTTTTGCTTGGGCTCTTGACATGGCGACGTAAGGCTGTCCATGCGAGAAGACGGGTTCTGGAAGGTAGACGCCCACGTGAGAAATCGTTTGACCTTGAGCCTTGTGAATCGTCATTGCGAAGGCAACTTGAACAGGAAATTGTCTTCTGCGTAGCTCAAATGGGTAATTGTTTTGCTCACCATCGTGAATTGTACTAGTTCGGGGAATGTAAACGATCTTGTTCGTGTGGGAGCCGTTCATAATTTGAGCCTTGATACATCGTGTTTTCAGCTCAAGAACAATTAAACGTGTTCCGTTGCACATGCCTTCCGAAGTACACAAATTACGAAGCAGAATAATGGGGCAACCAACTTTCAAATGCAACTTGTGGCTGGGGAAGTTGTTGATGTCTATAGAATTCAGAAACTCGATGGGGAACTCGCATGCATTTGTGTCCGAGTTGGGTTTGTCAGCAACAGAATCGGCGGACAAATATGTCATTTCGCAGTCGGAAGTGAGTCGCTCAAGAAGTGTTGTGTTGATGTCAGCAACAACACTGTGTTTGGGTGCAAGGATAGCTCGACATCCAAAGTACGATCTAAGTGCATTGCTGCGCAGGTTGTTCATGTCTTGATAGACGTTGTTTAAAAATGACCCCAAATCATCAGGCGACTTGTATGGAATCGCCAAATCATCAGGTAGTCGAATGTAATCGGCACCGAGTTCGGTACATGTGGGGTATGTTCCATGACCAATAGACTTGAGCAATGCAGCAAACTCTCGAACACTCTCTGAGTTGTTGTTGGTCAACCTCATGTTCACCGTCAGATGAAACTGTGTGATATTTCTCCAAAGGTAGCTGTTCTTCAAGCATACTTCGAGGATTAGCCCAGGTGTGCCCTTCAAAATGACTGGAAGCATTTGCTTGAAGTCGCCCGAGAATATGACGACCTTCCCACCAAAAGGAAGCGCGTTGTCCATCAAATCTTGTAGCATGTGATCAACGGCCTCCACAGCATACTTGTGCATCATCGAACACTCGTCAAAAATAATAAGTTCTGTGAGACGTAAAAGTTCCGCAAGATGTGACTGCTTCCGAACGTCACATCGGCTAAGCTCGTGCAATGATCTTGGAAGACAGAATCTCGAATGCGCAGTTGTACCTCCGATCAAATTCAGAGCAGCAAGTCCGGACGAAGCAACAGCCAAGGCAATTTTGTTCATTGAGTGCACTTGAGCCAGTAAAATGTTTGAGATGAACGTCTTCCCTGAGCCGCCCTCACCTTCGAGAAAATATGCTTTGCCTCTTCGAACAGTACTTTCCTTCGTAATCTCGCTCATAACGTCGTTGTAGAAGACCTCGTGCTCTTCGGTCATCGTAGACTTGCCTTCCAAAATGCCTTGGATTTGTTCTTGGTTGTGCGAAGATTCCATAGCCACTAATCGGTTGGATTGACGGCCCCTGTTTGTTTCCTCAAGAGCAAAATATTGTTCGAAATGTGCAAGCTGTGGAAGCTCCGGAAAACGATCCAAGCTTGATGCATTCGACTCGAGGCATCTTGATAAAGCCTGAATTGCGAAAGCTGTAGATATTTGAGAATCGTCGGGGTACATGCGGTGAAAATCTTGCCTCATTTCATCTTCGAATTTGTTCCATAGCCCTCGTGCGTCCGCAGGTTCACAGTGAATCAGAATACTGACAAAAAGTGTTCGGAGCTCATAGGGAGTTGCTGTTTCAGTTGCTTCTCGCATGCAGGTTAGCCATTCCTCATCATTTTCAAGAAAGCCAAGGGCAAGTGCGGCTGACTTGAACGTCTGATGAACCACGCCATTGACGGTTCGCAAATCTTCGTGCGATGTCGGACCTCGTCGGTAGCATAAGAGCATTCGCATAAAAAAACAGTCTCCCGAGCGGGGTGACACCGTCAGCATCCTCCCGATGATACGATCACCACCCCTTTTACGTGATGTCCACTTGCGGAGCTTTTTGTTCCATACGAAATGCTCGGGGATATCATGGTACAGACATTCACGCGCAAGTGCTTGTGAATCACTGTTTTCACGGCACAGTTCAAAAAACGCGGTGAGTTTCGTCCGGTTCCTCCTTGTCAATTCCTGAGGGCTCATCGGGCGGTCGGTAGGAATGCATACAACTTGTTCACCTTCCAAGTGTATTTCGAGGTTCTCGACAGCGTGAGATCGTTTGAACATGTCGAAAGAGAAAATGCGTGTGAGGGCCTCACAGCACGATACATAGCGGGCATCTTGGTATTGCTTGATTTCGTCAAGTTCACCGGACTCAAGTTGAAAATTTGAGCGGTCTGAGCCCTTGTAGATGTACTTGTACAGGTACTTGACTGCAGATATACTTGTACACGCCTCGACATTGATGTGGCAGTCGAACATGGCACTCAACGTTGGGCAGTACGGAATAACATATTGGTTGGTATACTCAGAGGGCCGCTCTGCCGAAGAGCGGCGACGACGGTAGAGTGGATATCCATCACTGCCTTCTGATGTTTCGTTGCAGTATGCTTTTGGAAAGTTTTTCTTGCACTTCCCGTTTTCCAGGCATCGGTCGCTGCATTTGTGAATCATGCAGGTTGTAACAATTTCGTGCAGTCTTGGATTCTTTTCCTTGTCGGGGATTTCTGCACTGATAATACTGTCAATATCGGCAGCTGTCTTGATTTTGTCGTCCCCAGTGAATATGACCAACATATGGGCATGAGGCAGACCACGCTTTTGGAATTCGACAACACGAACACACGCAGCTTGTCGACCCAAAACTTCCCCCTTGTACAGCATGGCTTCAATGGCTAAGAGCTTGAGGCGGAACATGCGCGTCACTAAGTCAGGTCGATCAGCTGGAGATCGTTTAAATCCATAGTCGTCTTTCGCCATTTCCAGCTCCCTGTCGATTTCAACCCACTTTGGATTGCATGTCACAGTGATAAAAAGGTCTGGTCGACCGAACTTGCGAACAATTGCCATGGCGTCAAGGTAACGTTGTCTCATGTACCGAGGTCCACCCGTGTAAGATGACGGCAAAACAGTCCTTTTTCCAATGCTTTTGAGGTCCACATCATGCGAAACAGCGTCATGAAGTGCGCTGTACGTGTCGCTGCGGAGGTTATTGGTTTGGTCACGAATATATCGAAGCCTTTGGTTTTCCACCTTTGCAAAATTGTCGACTGCAAACACTTGAAATTGAGGTCCGCTGGCATGTAATGGAGAGAATGCACCGCACTCGTGCAAATGGTATCGAGCATAATCGTTCAAACTCAAGTTTTCATGATTGCGACCGCTCTTGTTGTCAAACGACCACCCCAAAGTCCCAGTGGAAAAGAGCAAAGGGTATTGAAGCGGGTCATATGCCGAATGAAATTCCTTAATGCGAAATAAGCGTTGTTCCCCAGGTTGTCGATCCAAACGCACATGTTTACCAACGTGATAGTTTCGCTGAACTTCGCTGAGTACGGGGCCATCAATACCATGCAGTAAGATATGACGCCCTGACTTGGACGTTTCTGAAAAAAGAACAGCGATTTCAGAACACGTAGGAAGGTTATGCGTTCGGCTGTTGCTTCGAGGCTGAGCAGTGAGCACAATTCTCATGTCGTCATCCTTTGGAATATCCTTCGCATGCTTGTACAGCTGGGTGAACGCGTTGTGCTGTAGTAGTAGACGCTGGATTTTCGTCACAGTTGACACATTAAGATTTCCCCCAAGCATTCTTCGTCGTATGCTTGCTTGCGTTTCAGGATCCGTAATGTAGATCTGGGCGTAACTGGCTTGTTCTTCGTCCGCAGGCAACAGTGGTCCAATCAAATGATGCAAAGCGCCTTGGATTGTATAAGATCTCGGCCCACCGTTGCCGTGAATAATTTCTTTGGTACCAATAGATGTAAAGGCAAAGAGGGCGTTGTACCGGCGAGTGTTATTGACAAACCCTCTGGTTTTGAACAAAGCAATGTATTCGCGAAACTCGGGTGTGTCAGGCCAGGTAGCAACAGGCAGCACTCGAGTGCCTCCACCGCAGCAGTCCTTTTCTTCGCCTGGCCAAATCTTCGCTTCGCAATGGCGGCAAATCGAACGCTGCTCAATAGTATGAAGAGGCACCAATGATTCATCGAAGTCATCGAAACTGACGCGTGCACTGTTGTGATCACTCTTCTTCTTCGGGTGACCCTTGGGTGTATTCCGGAGACTTAATCCTTGCTCGCGAGGAGGTACATCAATCAAATCCACATCCACGTTTAGCGGAGGATCAGCATTTGCCAAGGCAAGTAATTGATTGTCAGTGTTGCAATCCACATTTCCATCGGAAATATCTTCTTCCTTGGTTTCTTCTTCACCTCCTTCATTCATACGGTTAGGTTGTAGCGCAGCATAGATCCTTCGATTGTCAACTGTGCGCTCGCGATCTTCTTGCTCCTGAGCTGCCAGAATCTTGAGATGATGGTCACTTTGAGCGCGATAATGGATTCCGTCTTCTCCCTCCTTGGTTTCCTCTTCGTCGCTCTTATCCATGTCCGTATGGTGCAAAATGATGGCACCCCGCCCTTGATTCGCAACCTCAGTGTTGTGCTTTTTTTCGCGAGCACGTTTGTTGTATTCCGCCTTCTTGGATCTTTTCATAGCCACCTCTTTGTCGAAATCTTCCACGATAGCATGCCGTTTCTTTTCGCGAGCACGATTGTTGTACTCCGCCTTTTTGGATTTTTCCATTGCCACCTCTTCGTCAACTTTATCCAGGACAGCTTGCCGTTTCTTTTCGCGAACACGATTGTTGTACTCCGCCTTTAGAAGAGCTTGCCGATTCTTTTCGCGAGCACTATTGTTGTACTCCGCCTTTTTAGATTTGTCCATTGCCACCTCTTCGTCGACTTCATCCAGGATAGCTTGCCGTTTCTTTTCGCGAGCATGATTGTTGTACTCCGCCTTTAGAAGAGCTTGCCGATTCTTTTCGCGAGAACGATTGTTGTACTCCGCCTTTAGAAGAGCTCGCCGATTCTTTTCGCGAGCACGATTGTTGTACTCCGCCTTTTTGGATTTTTCCATTGCCACCTCTTCGTCAACTTCATCCACGATAGCTTGCTGTTTCTTTTCGCGAGCATGTTTGTTGTACTCCGCCTTCTTGGCCTTTCTCATAGCCACCTCGTCGTTAATATTGCCCTGATTCAAGGCATCGTCATCCACAGCCCAGCCATTAGCTCCAGTTGATGCAGACTCTTGTTCGGTAGTATGCACTTCATTCCGCTCTGCTTGCTTCCCAGGTTCGGAGTTATCGATCGCATGGCCTTGATTGTCATTGTCATGATTGCCTTTGCCTTTCTTAGAGGCCGAGTAGTTGTTATTTTCTACGCAGAAAACTGCGTCAGAAAAGTGTTCATACAAAAACATCAACACAAAAATGATAATGTGATTGGATCGTAAAAATACTGTGGATATGTGTCCCACCACTTAAGCTTAACATAATGTGGTTTGCCAGAAAATACTACTCATTTCTTTCATAAATCGTACAGAGTTCGCGGTACTTATTAAACATCACATTGTTTAATATCGCGTATTGAACTCGTACATCCAATGAGTTGAAACTTTGATACTGGGTAATACACCTGCTAAGTATCATGAAACACCCCTGAAGTGTTTCAATCTACTCGCCGTAGGCCCACTATCAACAGTGGTACTCCGTCAAAAAAAGTAGCACCATCAGTTGCAATAGTGGTAACCAACGTTACACATTGTCCCCTTACTGTAAAAAGTTGAACTATGGGGAGAGGATTTACTCGTCCAAAGTCAATATGAAAATACAGTAAAAACACACGTTTTAGCTGTCCCTGGCTGCTCTATGAAAATGTCCGGTATTTCGAGCCAAAAAGGCCCTACTTCGTAACATTCGCATATCGCGTCGGAATTCGCCTTTCGGAGTCCAAGCCTCTGGCCAGGGTATAGCTTAAAGTGGCAGAAAGGGCTCGTCACCCTACTGCACAGTGTGTTGACCACTTATTCAGCGGCCTTTTCTGCCCGAGTGAAGCTATCCTAAGACATGCATCTCACCTTGCATCGTCCCAGAAAAACTCAACTGCCATTCAATCGCCTTTGGCAGGTATTATTTTAAATAGTAAGACAATATTTTCATTTAGTATTTCGAGCCAAAAAGGCCCTACTTCGTAACATTCGCATATCGCGTCGGAATTCGCCTTTCGGAGTCCAAGCCTCTGGCCAGGGTATGGCTTAAAGTGGCAGAAAGGGCTCGTCACCCTACTGCACAGTGTGTTGACCACTTATTCAGCGGCCTTTTCTGCCCGAGTGAAGCTATCCTAAGACATGCATCTCACCTTGCATCGTCCCAGAAAAACTCAACTGCCATTCAATCGCCTTTGGCAGGTATTATTTTAAATAGTAGGACAATATTTTCATTTTGTATGTGGAATGATTATTAATATTATCGACAACTGCCACGTCCAGCATCATGGGTGCATGAACGAACTTGTCTCAAATTACTCTTTTTTTGACTTGGCGTTTGTATGTAAAAATTGCTCATTTTGTACTTGGATAAAGTATATAAAAATTGCTCATTTGTTGACTTGGCGTTTGTATGTAAAAATTGCCCATTTTGTACTTGGATAAAGTATATAAAAATTGCTCATTTGTTGACTTGACGTTTGTATGTAAAAATTGCTCATTTTGTACTTGGATAAAGTATATAAAAATTGCTCATTTGTTGACTTGGCGTTTGTATGTAAAAATTGCTCATTTGTTGACTTGACGTTTGTATGTAAAAATTACTCTCGTACTTAGTCTCGTACTTACGTGTTGCGTTAGAGCCTTAAGTAATAGACTAGGGTGAGGCCAGGGCTACGCCCCTGGGTGGAGCGTTTTGCTTTGGAAATAACAAAGATTTGATCACACACATGAAACGTTTGAAGCCATACTATGAATTTTGAATTTGATTCAGGCCAGTAAAAAAATAAGTTAACGCCGAGCATTCTGATTGGCTACTGTTGACTGACGAATTTTTTTTTCGTCAGGAGATAAATCATGTCCTGACCAAAAAACCGTCATCTCTTACCGAAAGAAAAATAAATTATCCAATCAGAGATCATATTATTTTGAAACTAAGGAGACGGCATTTACTTCGCACTCCTTATTCACTTCTTTCTTATTTTACTTCGAATTGGCCTCATTAGTTTCCCTGTTTTGTTGTGCAAAAATGACAGTACTTGCACAGATAACACGAACGACTTATCAGTGATAATACAGACGCTCGAGGTACCCAGTCCTATTCACGGCGCATTTGACGGCAAGACACTGATGACCATGCGCTTAGATGATGCTCAAGGCGACTATGCGCTTAGATGATGCTCAAGGCGACTACCAACATATCGGAGACATAGTATATCTAGATGGAGAAAGGCGAACATTAGATGGTAATCTACGGTTGTGTCCAATGTGAGCGTGGCATGTGGTGGGTGGAGGTTCTACTGGCTTGTTCTTTGTCCGCAGGCAACAGTGGTCCAATCAAATGATGCAAAGCGCCTTGGATTGTATAAGATCTCGGCCCACCGTTGCCGTGAATAATTTCTTTGGTACCAATAGATGTAAAGGCAAAGAGGGCGTTGTACCGGCGAGTGTTATTGACAAACCCTCTGGTTTTGAACAAAGCAATGTATTCGCGAAACTCGGGTGTGTCAGGCCAGGTAGCAACAGGCAGCACTCGAGTGCCTCCACCGCAGCAGTCCTTTTCTTCGCCTGGCCAAATCTTCGCTTCGCAATGGCGGCAAATCGAACGCTGCTCAATAGTATGAAGAGGCACCAATGATTCATCGAAGTCATCGAAACTGACGCGTGCACTGTTGTGATCACTCTTCTTCTTCGGGTGACCCTTGGGTGTATTCCGGAGACTTAATCCTTGCTCGCGAGGAGGTACATCAATCAAATCCACATCCACGTTTAGCGGAGGATCAGCATTTGCCAAGGCAAGTAATTGATTGTCAGTGTTGCAATCCACATTTCCATCGGAAATATCTTCTTCCTTGGTTTCTTCTTCACCTCCTTCATTCATACGGTTAGGTTGTAGCGCAGCATAGATCCTTCGATTGTCAACTGTGCGCTCGCGATCTTCTTGCTCCTGAGCTGCCAGAATCTTGAGATGATGGTCACTTTGAGCGCGATAATGGATTCCGTCTTCTCCCTCCTTGGTTTCCTCTTCGTCGCTCTTATCCATGTCCGTATGGTGCAAAATGATGGCACCCCGCCCTTGATTCGCAACCTCAGTGTTGTGCTTTTTTTCGCGAGCACGTTTGTTGTATTCCGCCTTCTTGGATCTTTTCATAGCCACCTCTTTGTCGAAATCTTCCACGATAGCATGCCGTTTCTTTTCGCGAGCACGATTGTTGTACTCCGCCTTTAAGAGAGCTTGCCGTTTCTTTTCGTGAGCACGATTGTTGTACTCCGCCTTTAGGAGAGCTTGCCGCTTCTTTTCGTGAGCACGATTGTTGTACTCTGCCTTTAGGAGAGCTTGCCGTTTCTTTTCGTGAGCACGATTGTTGTACTCCGCCTTTAGGAGAGCTTGCCGCTTCTTTTCGTGAGCACGATTGTTGTACTCCGCCTTTAGGAGAGCTTGCCGTTTCTTTTCGCGAGCATGTTTGTTGTACTCCGCCTTCTTGGCCTTTCTCATAGCCACCTCGTCGTTAATATTGCCCTGATTCAAGGCATCGTCATCCACAGCCCAGCCATTAGCTCCAGTTGATGCAGACTCTTGTTCGGTAGTATGCACTTCATTCCGCTCTGCTTGCTTCCCAGGTTCGGAGTTATCGATCGCATGGCCTTGATTGTCATTGTCATGATTGCCTTTGCCTTTCTTAGAGGCCGAGTAGTTGTTATTTTCTACGCAGAAAACTGCGTCAGAAAAGTGTTCATACAAAAACATCAACACAAAAATGATAATGTGATTGGATCGTAAAAATACTGTGGATATGTGTCCCACCACTTAAGCTTAACATAATGTGGTTTGCCAGAAAATACTACTCATTTCTTTCATAAATCGTACAGAGTTCGCGGTACTTATTAAACATCACATTGTTTAATATCGCGTATTGAACTCGTACATCCAATGAGTTGAAACTTTGATACTGGGTAATACACCTGCTAAGTATCATGAAACACCCCTGAAGTGTTTCAATCTACTCGCCGTAGGCCCACTATCAACAGTGGTACTCCGTCAAAAAAAGTAGCACCATCAGTTGCAATAGTGGTAACCAACGTTACACATTGTCCCCTTACTGTAAAAAGTTGAACTATGGGGAGAGGATTTACTCGTCCAAAGTCAATATGAAAATACAGTAAAAACACACGTTTTAGCTGTCCCTGGCTGCTCTATGAAAATGTCCGGTATTTCGAGCCAAAAAGGCCCTACTTCGTAACATTCGCATATCGCGTCGGAATTCGCCTTTCGGAGTCCAAGCCTCTGGCCAGGGTATAGCTTAAAGTGGCAGAAAGGGCTCGTCACCCTACTGCACAGTGTGTTGACCGCTTATTCAGCGGCCTTTTCTGCCCGAGTGAAGCTATCCTAAGACATGCATCTCACCTTGCATCGTCCCAGAAAAACCCAATTGCCATGCATCTCGTGGCGCTCCTCCAAAGGAACCCCACTGGACTCTTTCAACCTGTATTAACGGACAAATGACGAATTGATTTTGTATCCAGATAAAAGAATCGATTATCCAGATACACTATGAACTCCAATCTGACCCCACGAATGCGCGCCATTGAAAGAGAACCATCCAATCCTTATACTTAGAATACACTATAAACTCCAATCTGACCCCACGAATGCGCGCCATTGAAAGAGAACCATCCAATCCTTATACTTAGAAATAGAATACCACTCCAGTTGAAACCCACTAAACACAAACAATAAGAGCCATTCACTTGTCTGGACATACATTTCGAAATTTGCAATAGACAGTCTATATGACTTGTCCTATCTCTCGGACTACACGTTCGACAGGGTTATGAAGGAAACAGTCAGCGAGTCAGCCGCTGTTGAATGGTGCATGAAAGTAAGTTGAAACTCCTGTTGAATGAAACTCACAGTCAAATGAAGGTGTGTGGGAAGTACGTGTGAAACAGTACTTGAAGGCCATGCGAGGTGTTCAAACTGACGACCTCCAATCTTACCTTGATCAGTTCATGTGGCGAAGCAAAACGCAACAGGTAGTATGTATTTTAAAGGCTTAGTGATAGCTATTCGTAAAACCTACATCTAATACATGACAGCGTTCATTGCATTCCATGTCACTTTGTTCCGTCCAAGGAAATATCCATGGATCTTCGGATAATTATCCGGATATCCATGGATATTTCCTTGGATGTTTCCATGGATATCCGGATAATTATGCGGAAGGTTTAATACAGGTTGAAAGAGTCCAGTGGGGTTCCTTTGGAGGAGCGCCCATCTCGTCTTTGGCAGGTATTATTTTAAATAGTAGGACAATATTTTCATTTTGTATGTGGAATGATTATTAATATTATCGACAACTGCCACGTCCAGCATCATGGGTGCATGAACGAACTTGTCTCAAATTACTCTTTTTTTGACTTGGCGTTTGTATGTAAAAATTGCTCATTTTGTACTTGGATAAAGTATATAAAAATTGCTCATTTGTTGACTTGGCGTTTGTATGTAAAAATTGCTCATTTGTTGACTTGACGTTTGTATGTAAAAATTACTCTCGTACTTAGTCTCGTACTTACGTGTTGCGTTAGAGCCTTAAGTAATAGATTTCCAGTGACATCAATGTTCTCCAACAGTAACAAGATGTACTTGAACCACCACCGGGGAACGCCGCCAAGATAAAATAAGTGTCTGCGCACTGTTGATTGCATCAGCAGAGAAGGACCATGGACAACAGACGAGACAGTAATTTCAACCTCGCGTGGAGCAAGCAAGGACATAGATAGTTGGCAGAATTTTGCGGTTGTTGAGCTCATGATGAATATTTCTGATACGTAATTGGATAAATGCAAATGCCATCCATTGCAGCAATTGTCGATTTGCTCCGTCTTTGTTTCTCCCAATTGGGATGTCATTCACATCTTTGATCGACTGGTAATCATCCACCCCAATGAAAAATTGTAGAGTTTCTTCAGGTGATGATAGTTCCATCTGTCACGAATAACCTCCAAAGCAGTTTTCAACCAAAGATCAGCGGCATTTTGAGGAAGGCAAACATCAAACCAATTACTCAATTCCATTCCATTGTCTTCGAGAAACAAGCGATGCAACAGTCTCCACGAAAAGGAAGCTTCAATTGTCATCGATCGTTCAATCTTGTGAGGATTGTGCCCGTCGTAATAAACAACAAGTGCTCCAAGGCGAGGTCCGCGAATGTCGGCCAAATCAAAGATTGTTTCCCATTCTTCCAGCATACGTGATTTGCCGAGACCCGGTAATCCAGCGCACACTGGAATGACGTGGTTGGCTTTCGTCGTCTCAGTGTCGGGCGCAGCGATTTTTTTCATGCAGGTGGCGGCTTGTCTCAATGCCTCTTGTCAATTTGATTGCAAGGTTAGATGGGGAAAGGAAGTGGCGGAAATGTTGGAAGTTCGTGGTGTCTTTCATGTGAGCGTGAAGGAACTCCAAAAGGCCAGCCGGTGTCAATTGAATCGCTTCTCCCTTTGGTACAGCCGTTCCGACTGGAGCATTCGAGGCAAATCGTGGAGGAGCATCCGCAAATGTGAGAGCAGCAACATTGAGGTAATATTCTCTTGCCTCGTTCAGAGTATTCTCTGCATTCTCCACAAGACCTTTCAAAGATTCAAATGCTTGCCCAAAGTCCCCCGGATGACCATCCACCCAATTATCAAGCCTCTTCATCATCGCTGCCGAAGCTGCGTCAACCACTTACTTGACTCCTTCGTTTGAAAGCGGAAGCCGCACTTTGAGCACAACTCGGCGGATCCTGTTGACGCCTTGACACCGCATTTTGGACAGCACTTGAACATGTCGACTATTTTTCAGTTGTGCTGCTCTCGCTTGCTTCAGTTTGAACTTAACTTAGTCTCAAATGTAAGAAGATTGACGTCGGCGGTGACGTGGCTCCGACTTTGGATCTGGGGGACGCCAGAATCCCCTGGCTTATGCAATCACTTTCACGGTTTCAGAGAGTAAGATCTTTCCATGGAGCGTTTAGACAAGTCGACGAAAGGACACATTGGCAGAATCGAAAGCAATCATGGTTGAAAAGATCATCACGTTTCTAGTGTTGGAAGGACGAGATGTGCCGAAAGCATGCTCGTTGCGTCTTGCACTCATCCAAGACTCTTCGTCGCCTCCATGTGCCCAACTCCCAGTCGCTCGTGAGGCAACATCAACGACATGGATTCCATCCACGCCTCTGGTGCTCCAGGTACAGAAGTCTAGTGATATCGTCTTGAGAATGCCATGAAGTTCCACTGGCCGGATGACTTGCACTTGCCTCTATTGTCTGTTGAACTCTGGGATTCCACGTCATCGTCGTTCGACAAGTTCATCAGTCGAGCGCAACGACCATGCGAAGAAGTCGAGAGTGCGTGGTGGGAGTTTCCACGTCGACAAACTATGCAACCAGCACTTCACATATCAATCTCCATCCAAGAAGCTCCTTCCTCCACGCCATTGCCAGTGCTGGATTTCGAATTCCGAGTACCGACGGACAGAATCAACTGGAGACGTCTGAATGAAGTCAACATTGGCGCGATCGTGCATAAGGTGAAATACTCTCTTTCTCCCGTGTTATAAAGCTTTAGAAACTCTACGATGTGCTCGAGGACTCGCTCGACATGATCATGTTTGGCGATACCACTGATGGTACGATGTAGCCTGTCAGATTGAAACTTGTGCTCGTCCGTAGACGAAAACGACTTGAACCCCGCGATGGTTTTGCTCCAGTTGACGTGTCAGTATGCGAATCATTGTCGGGTTACTCTTTCTCGCCGCACAACGTCAGTGTCATCCCCGTCTCGTTTGCCATGACGACATTTCACGTATAGTGAGCTCACGACTCGATTGGAAGATATCCACAAGACAAAAGTATCTCTCGAGAAACGGAGGATCAATCGGACTGCGCGTCGGGACGGGCTTGTGCGTGAGCTAAATGTCCTGAAAGAGCAACTAGCTTCGTTGAAACATGTGGCTCGCCACGACATTGATGCTGTCGATGACCATATCCAGCTCGAAGAAACAAACCATGGAATCATGTAAGGCTCCTTCCATCTAGATTGGATGGGGAACGTAGTTGCATCGCACTGATCTCCGTAGCGGTGTCGATTTTCCCCCGGGGAATGTCATGATCGTCCATCGACTTCCTCGCGGATTAGTCTTGGCGCAATCAATTCCAACAAAGATCATATGGAGAAAAAATCTTTTTTCAAATGAGAATTTTATTGTTTTATTGTTTTCCAAAACTGTTCATGAGACGATTGCTCATCTTGCAGTCAAGAAGTCATCGGTACTTCAGCGCCATGAAAGTCAACGCGGATTTGTCCAAGGCAGCGCTCGTCCACCACGACCAGATCACATACGTGCCATCTCCATCGAATGGCGTCTTCCGTGGTATGCTAGATCGAGATGGTGACGAAGTCGCTCTTGCAACAACACTTGTCCGATATGCTCCCAACTCAAAGTTCCCGGCTCATAAGCATGATGCGGGCGAAGAGTTTCTCGTCTTGGAAGGCACGTTCAATGACAATGTCGGCACATATCCTACAGGCACGTATGTGCGTAACCCGGTACGATTTTGGCAACCACCTTGTCTTATTTGTTGCCTTCCAGATTGGATCTATCCACGCGCCCTCAATTGGAGACGATGGCTGCCTCATCCTTGTCAAGTTGCGATGGATGGTGCCTGAAGGCACTGGTGTAGTCGTTGACACAACCAAGACAAGCTCATCCAACAATGCCTGGACATCTCTTCCAGAGGGTGGTGCCGTCAGGTCGCTATACCACAACGAGAACACGGGGGAACGCGTTTGGTTCCTTCATCTACACGCTGGCGCTCGTGTGGAAAGTTTGGATGGATTCGAAGGTGGTGAGGAGATTTTCGTTGTGGATGGAAGTACGATGGCACGTCGACGCAATTGCTCAAGTACTCGTGGCTCCGCCTGCCTCCCGGCCGCACTGCCAAGACTGTTCTCCACAACACGGCTCACGAAGATGTACGCATCTTTGTCGAGACTGGTCACCTACGCCGGTTTCTATCTGCGTCCTCTTAATACGAAACTGTCAAGTGTAACTGGTCATATCACCACATCAGGTTTATTATAAAAATAAAAACCAGGTTTTTAAAAATAAACCTGCTCTGCAAATATTTAATACATTGCTTTTAATATCCTGTACTCCATAGTATATATTTAAATAGTATGGAAATAAACCTAAAAAAGGTTATTTAAAGATTGAAACAGAATAGCCTAGGTTTTTCTGACTTTAGGCGTTTTTGCGTATCCGGATATTATCCGGATATGTACCGCCATATCTTTGAGCCAACAGTCACCAGATTTCCCGACAGGTGTGTGAGGTGTCGGAGCATGCCGCGAGAAAGCTTCACGCCTGAAGATGTGTTAGAATTGGAAGCACCGACGACATGTATGTATCTTTCTGTCCTACCTTAGCTGACAACGCGCAGCGTTTCTGTGCCCAATGAGCGCAAACGTGTATGGCATTGACTTTCTCAAGTTTCAAATCATCGATTATGAAAGCAAGCGGAAAATCTTCCAGGTACGAGCTCGTTGAGGTATGTCTTCAGTTTAAAATTTGACCGACAGGTTGGACGAGATTGCCCAACTTCGCGTGCAGCGCCAAAGATTGACTATTCCCAACCACTCGATGAAGACGCATTCCGGAAGATTCGATACGAGTTTTCCGAAGACGTACTGCGTTTACCTACCATCATGACGTCGCTTGAATTCAGCGTTGGGCCCAAGGAAGTACACGGATTCCGCATGATTGAGCGACACTACTTCCGAGATGAACTCGTCAAGTCGTATGATTTCACCTTTGGGTTCTGCATTCCAAGCAGCACCAACACTTGGGATGCAGTCTACTCGGTTCCATCTCTCGACGAAGACTTAATCGAAGACATGGTCGCGAATCCATATGCGACTGTCTCGGACAGCTTTTACTTTGTGGGCGATGAGCTCATCATGCACAACAAAGCCGAGTACAAGTACATTGTCGAAGACCGTGCACAAGCCAAGCGTTCGTACTTTGACAGCGACGACGAGGGCGACAAGGACAGCAAGGGCGGTGCCATGAGTGAACGCAAAAGCGCTGGCGCCAAGGATGCCAAGTGGTCCAAGGAAGACGATTACGACGACTAAGGCATGCATATGTATTGTACACTGGATTAATCAAAGGTTTCCGCTGTCTTGTTGGCAGTGCGTGCAAACGCATGTTAATCCGAATCGTTCGAGGAGGGAGGCCCGTTTGGCCGCGCGACTTGGTGGAGTGCAGCATTCTTCATCAGGGTCATCGCGGCCATCGTAAAACGAGCAAAGTTCTTCTCCAGCAGCAATGTCACGCCGCGCATAAAGCTTGCGATACGGCCCCGCTTCACGTTTCACCCAAGTGTTTGGTATGCAGGCATGGTTGACCAGCGATAAGATCGGCCCGTGAATGGCAACCGTTTCGTCGCTGGTTGAGTCTGACAGCGTGTAGCCAAACTGTTCAAGCATACCGCGTTGAGCTAACTCTCTCTTCGATATGTATTGAGACTTTTCCATCACGATAAGCTCGCCACGACGGAAGTTCTTGGTGGCAAAGAGGCCATTGCCACGACCAGGACTCTTTAGCATATCAACGTGTGGATTGGAAATCGCGACACAAATGGGCTTGTGGGCTTTCCAGATTTGTCGTTGGCACGCTGAGCTGCAAAAGCGCGCTAGTTTGCATTGGCCACACACGAGTAACTTGGCGCTTTGTCGATGGCATGCCGCGCATGTTTGGCTTGCGTCGCCCATCGCAATGTTGAACTGATAAGCTTATCCGGATAAGATTTCCCTGCAATTTTCAATAAGCAAAGGTGATTTCAATGAAATATATACAAGTTTGTAAAGGAAGGCTATTTTATACAAGCAAATCTTCAAGAGGCGCACTGTACAAGTCCCCCCTGAGCGGTCGTTGCTGCCGCCGCCGCTCGTTCTCTGCCCCTAACTGCATATGCACGCCGCGTTCTTGTAGGAATACAAGTATGAAAGACCATCCTTCTCTGTCTCTGGAGGAACAAGACAGTCCAGCCAACCAAACGGATTGGTACGACGAACTTGAAGAAAAAGCGAAAAGCATGGAAGATGCAACCCCCGTCTATCACAGCGGCCGAATCAAACGCTTGCGGCCAGCAACACAAGAAACCCTTTCACCTCTTACGCTCACACCCCGCGCCCCATCCCGACGTCATCGAGGAGGGTCACTCGACGATACGACTACTCAAGACAAATTCATGCGTCGGTACAGTGAGCAACCAGCAACCTCCGATCCAGACGAAATGATTCCACGCGACGCACCCTCTGCGACCTCAGCAGGATCTGCCCCATTTGTCTACGAGTTTTCGCTGTGGAAAAAAGGATCGCGCATATCTGTTCCACGAGACGTCATCGTACACCACGATGAGAATGGCAAAGGTGAATTTCATGCGTGTTGGTGAGTCACACCAACATAGATGAACCACAAGTGGACCATTCGCAACAACTTGAGCGCGTGAGCCGAAATCTTTCGAGCTTGCGATTGAGCAATCAAGATGAAGAGAACTTTTCGACTTCGCTGCGTGAGGCACGGTCTTCGTCCATGGGTGGGGGCATGTTTGAACTCACGCGATCCAATTCGCCGGACTTTTCGAAGTACCACAATCGCTTCTTTGCAGAAGGGTAGACGTAGCCCTGGATCATATCTCAAGACTCTTATGCAGGAACCAAGGTCGTCTCGTGTGGAAGAAAGGAGAGCTCATTGGGGAAGGAACGTTTGGAAAAGTATTCAAAGCTCTGAACGCTCAGACGGGAGAGCTCTTTGCTGTGAAGCAAATTCAAGTGCCAAGCGACAAGAAGCATGCAATGGAAGTCAAGATGCTTGCAAAGTTGGGGGAGGAAATTTCGTTGATGAAGGAATTGCGCCACCAACACATTGTGCGCTACAAAGGCACGGAGCGAGATGCCGATTACTTCTACATCTTCATGGAATACGTTCCCGGGGGATCAATAGCCAGGTAGAGAGGTTCACCAATTTGCAAATTTTTCATCCCGGACCAGCATGCTGGCTCAATACGATGTCTTCAACTTGGACCTGATTCGGAAATTCACTCGTCAAATCCTCCTTGGAGTAGAGTACTTGCACAGCAAAAACATCATCCATCGCGACGTCAAAGGTACATGCCAATACGCCTTGATAAGCACATTTTGTAGGTGCAAACGTCTTGGTGAACGAGCAAGGGGTCGCAAAATTAGCAGACTTCGGTTGCTCCAAGCAATTGTCCTCAGTGAAAACCACGAGCATGGAAGAGAGCTTGAGATCTATACGAGGGTCCGTGCCATGGATGGCCCCAGAAGGTAAATGATACACAACCTTGATCCCTTAATGTATTCGTCAGTTGTCAAACAAAGCGGACACGACTTCAAAGCAGACATCTGGAGTGTTGGCGCGACTGTGATTGAAATGGCGACAGCCAAGCATCCTTGGCCGGCAAATACAAATCATTTGTCTGTGATGTTCAACCTCGCGATCAATCCGACGAGTCCTCCGATTCCTGATTCGCTGCCTCCAGTTGGCAAAGCATTTCTCCAACGATGTTTCTGCATCGATCCTCGAGGTACTTGTGCATAACTGACGGCATAGGCGACGCTTCGGTAACTCTTCTAGAACGCGCAACAGCGACAGAGCTCCTGCGGCATCCCTTTCTCCAACTCAAGAAAAGCGCGCCTTTTTCTCGAAATTCGAGAATGGCACATTGAAAAATAGGCAGTCCTATTTTTGAAATAATTATTTAAATTCTTTACGAATTTGCACTGAAAATTCTGTATTTTATTTTATTGAGTATTTTTTACTGATCAACTTCAATCTCCATTTTGCGGTGAAGAGCAAAGATGTTGTTGCGCGCACATTTAGGACGTTGCCTGTCTACGACATGGAAGGTGCACCATTCGTTCTACCGAGCTCTCTCTACTTCTGGTAATACTTGGGTGAATCCAGAGAACGTACCGAAAGGTGAATCTCTTAAAAAGTACGGCCGTGACTTGACGCTGGCCGCGCGCGATGGTAAATTGGATCCAGTCATTGGACGTGAAGATGAAATCCGACGAGCGGTTCAAGTTCTATCGCGACGCACGAAGAATAATCCAGTGTTGATTGGAGATCCTGGTGTCGGAAAAACAGCAATTGCAGAAGGCTTGGCTCAACGAATCGCCTCAGGTGAAGTTCCTGACAGCATGAAGAAGAAACATGTTGTCTCTCTTGATCTTGCAGCCTTGGTTGCCGGTGCAAAGTTTCGTGGCGAATTTGAAGAGCGCTTGAAGGCTGTGTTGAAGGATGTTGAAGGAAGTGACGGTGAAGTCATTTTGTTTATTGACGAACTACATATGCTGATGGGAGCTGGTGGTGGTGATGGAAGTATGGATGCCGCGAACATGCTCAAACCAGCTCTTGCTCGTGGTTCTTTGCATTGTATGGGTGCGACCACTTTGGACGAATATCGTACGTAACCTCTTTAGTATTCTCATACTTGACAATGCCCATTAGGGAAATACATTGAAAAAGACGCAGCTTTGGCCCGCCGATTCCAATCTGTCTTGGTCACTGAACCAAATGTGGAGGCTACAATCACCATTTTGCGAGGACTCAAGGAGAAATATGAAGTTCATCATGGTGTTCGCATTGCGGACAGTGCATTGGTGCAAGCAGCAACACTTGCACATCGGTAATGGCAATGGAGATTTCATCTTTGACCCTTCCCAGGTATATTTCAGATCGAAAGATGCCTGACAAGGCTATCGATCTTGTCGACGAAGCTGCATCGCGACTAAGATTGGAGCAAGAAAGTAAGCCTGAACCTATTGAACAGTTGGAGCGCAAAATTATCATGCGAAAAATTGAAATGGAAGCGTTAAGAAAGGAAGACGACGCTGCCTCCGTTAAACAACGCCATATCGTACAAGCTGATCTTCAGGCGATGGAAAAAGAATTGAAAGCTCTCACAGATGAATGGAACGAAGAAAAGAATCGTCTACAAGGCTTGAAAACTGTGAAGAAGCGATTGGAGGAAGCTCGTCGCGAATTAGAAGCTGCTCAACGAAATGGGTAAGATGAGACACGAAACAACTTTTACACCCTACCGGTATAGAAATTATTCCCGTGCTGGCGAGCTGATGCATTCAGTTATCCCACAGTTAGAACGAGAAGCAGAAAGCGATGCTGCGGAGGCGCAAGACGACGAAAGTGAAGAAAAACCCCGTTCCAATTCCAAGCTGTTGTTGGGAGACGCTGTTACTGCTGATCATATTGCTGCGGTTGTTGCTCGTGCAACTGGCATCCCAGTGGCAAATCTTGTTTCAGGTTCGTTGAAATGTACTTATCGTGCCATTAATCGTTGACCTCTAGGGGAGAAGAAACGCCTATTGTCAATGGAGTCATTGCTCGAGTCGCGTGTGGTAGGACAGTTGCCTGCGGTAAAAGCAGTGAGCAACTGTATTCGTATGGCACGGACTGGTTTGCATGCTCACAACCGACCACTTGGAGTTTTCCTGTTCTTGGGTCCAACAGGTAGAGATAAAACGACGTATCTCTCTTTAATGCAGATGCTAGGTGTTGGCAAGACAGAATTAACGAAGGCTCTTGCTGAATTTTTGTTCCAAGATCCAGCAGCATTGACACGCATTGACATGTCAGAATATATGGAGAAGCATACTGTGTCGCGCTTGATTGGAGCTCCGCCTGGTTACATTGGCTATGAAGAAGGAGGAACATTGACCGAAGCAATTCGACGTCGTCCCTACCAAGTCGTTCTCTTTGACGAATTTGAGAAAGCTCATCGCGATGTGTCGAATTTATTGCTTCAAGTGTTTGATGAGGGCCGCTTGACTGACTCCCAAGGCCGTCTTATTGACTTCCGCAACACTGTAATTATTTGCACAAGCAACTTGGGCTCCGAAGTGTTGGCTACATTGCCAGAGGTATAATGGGTAGCTCCTACTGTAGCTAATGTTGCCTTAGGGAACTCCAAGTATTGAAGCGGAAGATGACGTCATGCAAATCGTGCGTCATCATTATGCTCCTGAATTCCTCAACCGTATTGATGAAATGGTGCTGTTCAATCGCTTGGGACGAGGTCAAATCCGATCAATTGTCGATCTCCAACTCAAAGATATTCAAGCGCTATTGGATGAAAAAGAGCTGAGTAAGACTTTGATTTTAATCCCTCAGGACTAACCATTTTGCACAGCTCTCGAAACGACTGATGCTGCCAAGGAATGGCTAGCTGATGTGGGCTACAGCCCAATGTACGGTGCACGTCCGTTGAAGCGACTGATTCACAAACAACTTTTGACGCCATTGTCGAAGCAACTTCTCCTTGGCACTTACAAACCCGGTGATACAATTCGCGTGGATCAGCCAAACCCAGCCTCTGAAACGTTGGTGTTTGATTAACATTGTGATTGATATAGCTTTGTAAAATTGCGAATCCAGATCGAGACGACGGACGAAGACCCCCAACCGGTGGGTCACCTGTTGTCACTACTGTGCTTCATGCATCATAACTGTGATATCAACTGGGAATCGCCAGGCGCTGAAAAACCATTTGTCTGACGATGGCGATTTCTCAGGCATGACAATTGACACATAGCGCTCAATTTGAACAAAGGACACCATATACTCGCGCAAAATTTTGCAGGATCACTGGATGTTCTCCCACTTCAAGGGATCGCAATCGATGATCAAAGTAGCCCCAGGGAAAGATATCTTGCAGTCAAAAGCACCAAGAGCGCCGCTTGACCTCCTTGATCACTTGTATAGTGATGATTCAGCTTATCACAAAATGCTATTCATTGATCAATTGCCATCATCAGGTGAGGTATGTATTTTCAATGGCGATTCCGCTTTCATTTCCTCTTTTTATCGACGCGACAATGTGCAGCAGGTGCCATGGTATGGCACAATAACACCCTTGCTAGGTCTCGGTGTTCGGTTCTCATCATGTTATGTGTTGCTCACTTGGCCATTGATTCTCTCCCAAGTCGAGTCCCTCATACGTTGATATCATTGATCTTTGGAGGATGGAGTTGCATTTCTGCTAAACAAAGTGGCCAAATAGGACTCCTACAGCATAAACATAGCAACGCTATATTAAGCTTTTGCAGACCCTAATGGACTCTTTTTTCCTTTGGCACGATTGATCACGCGACGGTATTTATCCAAGTTTGGTTCTTTCGGTGACCTGACTTCAAGGGCAACTTCAGTGGCTCCGAAAAATATGTTTGTATCAAATACATAAGGGCGGGTCTGGATGCCACCAAAAATGGCATAAAAATGCCAAAAAATGCCATAATTCGAAATATGCCATAATTTTCAATTTTGACTGTCCGGATGCCAACTTTGTGTCACAATTTTCTGGAGTTTTGGCCAAATTATGCCATAAAAAAAATGGACCAAATAGGCCTAATTTTTTATGACATATTTTCGTCATGAACGCACTGATCGAGTCAAGCTTGAGATTCAGCTTGTCATCTCTACAAAAATACACGCACACACTATATATTATCACTCTGTTGCATGTTCTAACACTTTGAGAAGCGACAGTGATCGAGCCTTGCTCATCTCTGGCTCATTTCAAAGTTTCCGGTAGGAAGTGACTGACACAGCAGTATGACAACAATCGTAATGTTGAAGGCCACAAGTTGTGGCATCCAGACAAATAACAAATTCTCCAACTATTCCATTTTAAATTGTGAATTTGGAACTTTGGAAAAAAATTTGCAAAATGTCATTTCAGTTTTATGGAATAAAAAAATTGATGGGCATCCAGACCAGCCCTGAATATATTTCCCATAAATATATTTATTTCACAATCGAGCGAATACAAATATATTTATGTATCCGGGCAAAAAACTGTAATAAATCAAAATAACAGCACTTAACTGGAGCTCCACCCACTCTCCACCAAACTCCACCATACGGATAATGAATGAGTATCCGTAGGATCTATGTGTCGTTTCGTACAAAGACGAAATCACAGGATGACACGCTCGAAGACCATGTACACACTCGAGCCCGACGTTCAACAACACGTTGACAATGAGGTGAATATACTCTTATCCAAACTAGCTCTTGAACAGTCACACGACATTCGTTGTCAAACTAACGATTTTCGCCAGTGAATTTTCTTCTGCTGCAATGAGCCACGACGCCACATCGAGAGACCAAGGAGATATCAAGACGGCGCCACGTCCACGAGCCGACTGGTCGACGGAGAACATTGAAAGTCTCCTAATGATTCGTTACAGCGGTCTGGCAAAATCAAAGTTCAATGCGTGCCAGACGAACAAGCAAAAGACGGCGTGGTGGGCTTGGTTGACAGCCCGACTGAATATCCACATCAATAGCAACTTTACTCAAAAGCAAGTGAAAAACAAGTTCACTGCTCTTAAAGCTGAGTACAGGTCTCTAGTGGCGGCAGAGATGGAGACAGGAAATGCAGAGACAAAATGAGATACCCAGAGTATTGGGAATGTCTTCTCGAATGTATGCAAGTATGATATACACATTGAATTACGTTTAATCTTTCACTGTAGTCTCAATCTGGACTCCACCGTGCTCCCCTTGCAGACTCGTTTGCTTGTCAAGACGAAGACCTTCTTCATGATACCGGGAATGATCAATCCGACGAATCACAGCAAAATTTTGTCCCATCAACATCACACAAGAAAGAAACCAATGTTGTGGCTTTAAAGCCAGAAAAGAACAAGTCCCTTGGTGAATGCCTTGTGCAAGGCATGGGCAGCATGGCACAGGCCATGATTGAAGTTGCAAAATTGCAAAAATGTGACAACAATGGGAATGGGGATTTAGCTCCAATTCTTGACAAAATCGACCAGCGCCTTGAGGAACAGCGATTCTCCGAGCACTTGAGGGGCTTCGTAATAGCCAAGATTAAACAATGCATCGATAAATGTATTAGATGTATTACATGTTAAAGACGATAGTAAGATAGTCTCTAATCGAGTTTCTCTTTGTAATTCGGTCCACAAACGCTGTATCACACTCGATCGATTGAGGAATGTTGAGATGCAGATAAGGATCGACAAAACTTGGCGGACAATGTATATCCTGCATCACCAAGCAAGTTAATTGTATGGGGAATGACAGAAGCGACTGAACTCCCAAGACTCGACATGGTCCACAAATTCTTGTCGCTGCAAAACCCTGCGCGGAGTGAATACTCCATAAATCGACCATCACGGTCGACGGTCGCTTGCATGTTAATCGCTGCCCATCCCTTTCGACATATCCACCCTTCGTATTCGTATGGCCGTTCAATTTCAAAGAGAGACCCGTCAATCGCACCTGCAACATCGGGAAAGCCACAAATAGATTCAAACTTCTCTGTCGCTTCTTGCCAACTTTCAGCAGTTGTGGGGAAGGAAATGACGTAGGGTGATAATTGTGGTAGCATATCGAGGACTTCGTTCACATTTGTGATTGCTGTTGATTTAGACACGCCGAATAGGGCAGCCGTGCAGCCAAAGCTGCCTTCATTTGACAGGTATGATAAAGCCATAGCGACACGACAAATGTGATCGACGTGGGCTCTTGGATGAGGAATGCGATATCGCTTTTCAAGAGCTAAAGTGAGCAGACGTTCTGCAATGGAATGTAGTGTTCTGCGAGTAACACGCAAATTCGCGCGATACCAACCGTCGTCTTGGCATGACTGAGCGCCTATCGTGCAGTTCATATAGCAACGCATTCCTCACAGTGCAACACACCTTCCCAAGTATTGTTTCTGATAGTAGCTACATTTTGAGGGGTTCTGGGATGCCAGCGCCCATCGCTCCCTATCGCAGCGACGGCTGCAACAACACACGTAGTCACCGCCAGGAGCATGTTTGAATCCATTGTCGCCAGTCGAAATGTAAGTAGCCTCGACTTTTTGCGAAGAATGGATCTACTGGATTGAAGATTCTTCGTATACAAATCCAAGATGTTTTTATCGACTTTTTCTAAAGTCGATGCACCTATCTATTTCTGATAAAGTCAATGGCAAAAAAGTCGACTTTTTGCTACTTCGACCAGGCCCTAAAATAGCGTTCTTACATCTACGAAGACCAAAAAATAGTCTTCGTAGATTTTGGAACCAGATTCTTACAATCTATCAGCGTCAAGAGGAACGAGATGAACGCGAGAGACAACGTGAAGAACAGCGCCGCCGAGAGCGCGAGGAACGGGAAGAACGTGAATTGCAGCGTGAAGAGTCGAAACGTCGCCGAAGCGAAGAAAGAGAAGAGCGAGAGCGCATACGACAAGAAGAAAAGGAAGAGCGCAATCTCAGGTACCTTCGTCTTGAAGAAGAGCGTCGCTCACGTCTTGAACAAATACAAATGGCAATCATAGCAAAAATATTTGGAGACATTGCAAAAGGAAAGGACTCTCCTGACCGAGTGTAGATAGGCAGTTATGGTAGACTAGCAACATTACGAGTGCCCTAATACATCTATTCATTCCTCCATAAAGTCGTAGACACTCTCACGAGAGATGCACTATTCTTACACATTCATGACGCTACGTATTTGGCTGATGCCTGTGCGACGGACTCGATAATTGTACAGCATGAATATGTTTACCAGACGGCGCCCGCGTACGGTTGGATTATATGGTAAGGGCAAAGAGAGCTGGCGATATACTTTAACAGACGACCCCACCCCCCATTCAGCAGCCTGACGTAGCGATGTAATTGCATCGCTCGTTTGCTTGCATGCCAAGGCGACAATCAGGTGGTAGGCGGTCGAGATCGCCTGCTTTTATTGGGGTGATAATCTTGCCTGCACAACGACTGTTTGCAGGGAAGGCTGAATCTGAAGCCATCTTCATGCCAGCACCACATTGTTCAGAGTCATTCAGTTTATCTTGAAGAGCGCGGCTTATCTCGCCGCGCTCTTCGATCCAGGACAATTATGACGCCTCCAAATCATTGTTCCATCAATTCCATAGCAGAGCACACCAGTCACAAAGACACAATGTAGCCATCCTACTCATTGTCATAGATTAGCGTAAGCCTGTTAAACATATAGTCTATATCATGCGTACCATTATATTATGCATTCTGAAGGTCAGTGTTCGATGGCTCTTGAACCCTCAAATTCTTGCCGTCAACAAATCCAAACACTCCAGTGACAAGTGGCTCGCGTGCCTGGGTTGCAAGAGCCCATTGAGCTTGAGTCTCTATTGATGGCCAAGAAATTGCAGCTTCCCTCAGTTCTTTCAATGCAAGCGACAGAGCAACTTCAGCGTTTATCAATATTCTCGAGAACGTCGTGGGTGGGATAGCAAATAGCTTGCACATTGTTTTGGCTTCGGTTGTATGAGTGTAGAAGTGTAGAAGGAGAGCGAGGACACAGTGCACGTGAACGACTCGAGCAGGTCGTCCTGACCGTCCTGGACCCGACTTGACTACGTAGTGTACTCTAAATACCCTAAGTAAATCGTCAAATGCGTCCGGTGGTATCGAAATTGCTGCTATGAACGACTCTGGATGACGTACAGCATATATCTTGTACCATGGACTCTCTTGCTGGTCCTCAAAAAGCGAGATTGAATGGATTTTATTCCGTTCATGAAGCATCATACGTATCCGCATAAACAAGAGCACTTGGAGCTGTCGCTTGTGGCGTCTTTGGTTTTTCTCGTCAATGAGTAAGAGCAAGCGAGGTGATGCATGCATTTGGGCAAAGAAAGTTGACTGACTTCCAGTGAATTCAGTCTGTTTTTGGGAGTCACAATCTGGTTCACCCACTACATTCTGAACTTTAGGAGGAAATTACATCTAATGTAAAACTCGATGTAAGTCAGTTTTGGGAGCCTTCCAATATAGTGCCGTGTTGAGGTTAACACCAAACATTTTGGCTATCAACCTCCAATCCTGATTATCTCTTGCGGCGGCAAGTACACTCTTCTTGACGAAAAGTCGATCGACTTTGTTGTTGCTCATCAGCGACTTCCCAAAGGACGATTGCCTTCATTGAAATAATTAACTTCTATAGTTTATAACTGATCGGGTATAAAGTTTCAGATCTGGGTGAACTTGAACTACGGATTTGGTGAACTTGAACCTGAAAAGGTGTAGTATCCACCAGAGCAATGCAGCACTAATTTCTGTCCAGTGGATAGAGAACTCGTCAATCTGGTGTAACATTTACTACAGTAGTAACAAAATCGAGAAGAAGAGCAAGCATGATGCGTCTGCAACCAATATTGCTAATGAGAGGGTGCAGCAATTGTTGATAGCGCTTCGCGTTGGCATTTCCCAAGGAAGGCGCTATCACCTCAGAATCAACCATGAACAAACATGAAAACTTGCTCGTTGTGCATCAATCAGGCCAAGCAATTGAAAGGGGAAGATTGAGCCACTCCACAAGTTTTGGCCTCATCGTTCTAAAGTTCTTGTTCAATTAGAGTTGGTGACATGTTTTCCTCTACATGTCAAAGCCGCGAGTCGATTGTTTGCATGCGCACAGAACATGCAAGAAACAAGAAAAGACATATTCTTTTGATCGTGTATCAAACTTGTATCTCAGCAGGACAACCAATTACTTGCGTCCTGAGTGGTGTTCGCGTCTGACTTGCATCAATTCTGGAGAGTCGTAGCGTCTTGGATTCGTTAAGGGACTTCTGCCTCCCCTCATGGGATTTGCCAATTGACCTTTTTGCGTGAGTCCGTGGTGTTGGCGTCGAACATTCACCATTTCTGGAGAGTCATAGCGTCTTGGATTCGCTAGCGTGCTTTTCTTCACCTTGGCGCGATTGATCAATTGACCATTGTTGTCGAGCCTTAGTGGCTTGTTTTCTGGGACTCCAAAGGCGCTCTTGGCATGACTGTCCAAATGAGTGTTACCCCGCTGACTACCCTTCAGACCCGGGAGATGAGGCTCACCACGACGCTGCGAAGGTCTATTATTGAGCGCATGGACAAGACCGCTTCCGGCTTCGAGGAGGTTTCGGCTTTCATAGGCATGCAAGTGTCTCTCGCCGGAAGAACCCGAAGCTGCAGTCAGCACGAACAGAGTAAGAGTAAGAAGTAAACGCATGGCAACTTGCAAAATGAAGAATGCGTTCAAGAAACCGTGCGTGACACATGGAGCTTCACAACAGGACGAAGAACGTTCCTGAATCAGTTGATGAGCAGATGACAAGGGATCACTAAGCTTTCGATTCTTCTCGTCTTGTGACCTTGCTCCAAAAGCTTGTGGGATTCAAAGGCAATCACGATTGCGCTTTCTTTTCGGAGATCCCAGCTACGGCAACGATGATCAAACCTTTTGGAGGCCACAGAGCGTTACCAGGCTGTTCATTATTAAAATCACGTTTTTTCAACTCAGAGGTCACAAAAAGTCGGAGTAATTCACCTAACCTCATGATTCAATGCTAAATCAGGTTTTCAGTGGGGCAATGGCTTTGGGGCAATGTAGCGATGTCCCAAATCCCAAAAATTTGTGCCACCAAAAACCTGGTTTTTGGCGCTTTTTCCATATGTTTTGACCCAAAAACCTGAGATCAAGGATTCGAAAAGTTGGAGTTTTGGGGCACGATACGATGACAAACGGGAACTCTCTATCTTCGTATACTAGCTGTAGGCATTATATTGGCAATATATTGGCAGGTAAAGAGAATACAGTGTACTATTATCAATAATATTACACTGTATTCTCTTTACCTGCGGCCTCCGATTAGTAATTGTGCATCCGTCAACGAACTCGTGGCAGTGACGCCAACCAGAGAGGCAACAAACTCCCTGATAGGAAAGTTTTGCTCGCCATACGTCAATAGCGATCAAGTTATATGGACATATCGATGTCCATGTTGACGAGGTCGCAGCAGCGGCGCAAGACAACGGAATAAAACACGAAAACTACGATTATAACCAGTCAGGACTTTTCCATGGAAAAGCCTCGGCATCGATGAGTGCTGCCAGGTTCAAACAGCCCAAATCAACACTGAGGCAGTTGAGCTATCAGCTGAACAAATCGCACTCTTTCTCATCCAGAACGTGAACTGCATTGAGTTGTAAGTCGACCATCATTTGAAATTGACTGCATCCTCAGTTGTCCAAGTGGCTTGCTTCGGACGCGGTGGTGTTTGATGAACACTGGGAGGGATACCTTTTTATGTAATCCAAACTGAGCCGACGGACATAGACCACCAAGCGGTGCGTGAGCTCTTGTCGCTTGTGTACTTCGTGTATCAACTGCGACATCAATTGGGAACGCCCTCGACATGGCGTCGTCAATGCCTGACGCAGCTTTCATTTGCCTAGAGGACACTGAATTCAAGTAAAACTACTCTTCCGGCTACGCCGTCGCAATAGGACTGCGTCTAAGGTAGCTTGTTTGTCGTTTTTGTTGGCATACATGATCCTCACCTCATGCCCTCTTGGCGGCTTGCGATGAGACTTGTTTGAGTGAGTTCGTCCGAGACTTTTTGGAGCCTCGCCGTCAGCATAGCGTCCGCTTCCAGAACGCCCAACCCTTGGTTTTTTGTTGGTTTCGGGCTTGAGGACACTGAATAGGAGGTGGAAGCAAGAATTTATTATGCAGCGTAAGTAGAACTGCTCTTCCGGCTACGATTTCGCTGTAGGCCTGCGACTCAGGCAGCTTATTCCTAGTCTTTGTAGGCGGGTATGGCCTTGCACCCTTTGCTGCACCCATGTGTCAACCAATTCGACTTGATACAGAAAAACCTGCTATTAAACACCTCGGATAGCTAAACGCCTTTCGAACTGAACAGGTTTTCAATCCAAGGACAGAATTCCATATATGTCGACCCTGGTAGATTGAACAAAAACCTCTCATGCTAAACGAAGTAATTTGATCAAATATGAGTTGTACAACGTAACGTCAGAACACATCGTTGGTTAGCCACACATTGTTAGTCTTGGTGGAAGGATGGTCGACTTGGGCATGGAAGACAAAGTCACCATGCTGAAGATGATCGATGAAGGCACCCCATACGAAGACATCAAGAAGCGCTTCAAGTGCTCGGTTGAGAGTATTGATAGAGTAGAGTGTATTGATTGATGAACAACAGACGTTACTTATGGAAATGTCCTGATACCATACGGTAAATTAGTAACTTGAAATTTGTATGCCTTTACAAACGCTTCGATAAAGCTATAGCTGAACACCTTTGGAATTGAACAAGAATCCCACTCCACCGCGCGTTGTTCAAACAAGCAGGTTTATCTGTAAATCCATCCACAGCGAAGGCAAGAATGTTCCCTAGAAATAGTTGGGCAGTGTTTGTTGTGAGAGGGACGGCAGCGACACGGCGAAATTCCAGGAGAGTGGCCGAGCGCATCCAGATTAGTTGATGCTGTTCGCCGACAGATTACCATGAGCAATACTATGTAGTAGTTACACACATGGAGGCATAATCCAAGCAAAATAAAGCCATCGAGAGATTGAATCAAGACGATTTCTTACAGCGAGTCTTCTGAATAATACAGGCGTTGGTAATTGCATTTTCGCATTGGCATCTGCCGCCGACCAGATTGGCAGCCAACACACTGACGGGAAAGTCTTGCTCGTCTCAAGTCGTGGATAGTGCCACGACTGAAATAAATGTTCTTCGTGACGTGCTCGTAGCTTTGGCGCATGAAAAAGACGAAAAACTATGATTTGAACCTCGTAGCTAACCACAGCGCAGCTATGGCAACGACGGGTGCTGCCGCAACGAGTGGGTGGCAAGGGTGTTGTACACACCCAAATCTACACCGCATGCCCCTTGAAGCAGTTGAGTTATACTCTAAGCTTAACAATTACCACTCTCACTCACGCAGAAGCACAGGAAGTGCATGGAGTTTGACTCATGCCACGCACGCTTTCCTTGTTCATTTGCCCAAGACTGGCGCGAGTCCTTTTGCCGACGCGAGCTAGAAATTCTTCGTCCTTGACGACTTTGGGAGCATCACCATCAGTCCAGCGTCCACTCGCAACGTGGTTAAGCCCATCAGCAACCTTTCCGGCTTCGGCGAGTCTCCGGAGACACGCGCCTCTCGAATAAAGACCGTGAAGCAGAAGTCAAGACGGCGTCTTGGGAAAGAATGCTGCACCCAAACCTAGCTCATTGGAATCTGGGAATTTAATAGCACCACCCCGGCAACAGTGCCGAGAACGTTCGTGAAGCAGTTGGCCATTGTTGTCGATTTGGTGCCAACTTTGGCCACCATGCCGTTTGAAGTGACGCTCATTTCAGCAATGGCTGCACGCATGAAAGACCTCAGCAACGGCCAGCGAGCTGCCATACTGCAACATCTACTTGCATGCTTTCATCTCAACGAAACTCTACTCCCGTAGACGTCGCTGGATGCTTTGGGGTGAACACATCTAGTGTAATTTCTTCATACGAGTCGGTAGTCAAATGTTTTCCACGGGATGACACTCCCGCGACAATTCTTTGCATGCGTTCATTGGATTTGCCAATTGACCTGTATGAGTAAGCCCATGGTGTTGGAGTCTGGCTCTGGTCATTCCTTCCGAGTCGTAGCGATTGGGATAGATTTCTTTCCCTTGGCGTGTGCTATCCATTGACCGTTTTGATTACGCCCTATTTTATTCTTCTCTGGGTAGCCAAAGGAGCTCTTAGCGTGGTTGTTCAAGTGAGTTTTTAATCCACTGGTTGCCCTTCAGACCTGCGGGTGGGACCACCTTACGCCATTGCCCGAGTTCCCCATAGCCTGCGGCTTCGAGGAGGTTTCGGCCATTGGAGGCATGCAGCTGTTTCTCGACTTAAGAACGCGAACCCGCAGTCAGCACGGACAGAGCAAGAGTTAGCAGTAGACGCATGGCCCGGCAAATTTCAAAATGGACCATGCGTTGGAAAAACCCTGCTGCGTGACTTTCCGGAGAGCCACTGCGGTAGTTCGACCACGTGAAACCACGTGGAGACACACAAAAAAGCCGACAAAAAGCCGAGAAATCAGTGGACGAAGAGATTGACCAAACAAATTGGCGCACAATTCAGCTTTCGATTCCACTTGACTCGTCGTCGCGCTCCAAAGCTTGTGATCGAGGCGAGACGACAGAGGTCGATTTCACGATAGAATTTCTCCCACGCATGTGAGTTCATCTAGCTGGATAACGGCTGGATCTTCTCGGTTGCTCGTTGTTATGATGATGCTCTGCGACTACGTAGCGATGTGTACTTTTGCGTCTTCATTCAATGTAACATCCTCCAAAAGGTGAGCGCACCCAGATAAGGTCCTGCTGTTCATTGATAGATTTGATTACACCCATGCTCTGTTGGCATATCGCAATGACCCAGCAGGATCTTTACAGAACCGAGCTGATGCATTCTGTCCTTCCACAGTGCAAGAAGCAGGATGCTTTTGGTGGGCGATGCTGTCAGTGCCGACAATATCGCTGCGTTTGTTGCCCATGCCACTGGTATCCCTGTGGCAAATCTCGTGTCAGGTGCGTTGGCCTTGTCGTGCCATGAATCGCTGGCTGGAGAAGGCGAATCATGGGTTCACGGCATAGATATGTACGAATGTACCACCCAGCCGGCACGGTAGTCAGCACTGCTGATACGATTGTCAACTTTGGTGCCAACCATGCGGAGACTGTCACCAGCACCGCGGAGACGATCGCCAAAAGTTTTTTGGGCACATATTGGTTGGACGTAGTTTTCGCCTCGAGTCACGGATGTGGTGGTGCAGTCAGAGCAATCAGAGCAATTAGAACAGCGAGAATGAGGCGCACAACAAGGCAAATTATAAAGTGAACACAATCGAGCGATGCGTATCCCGTTCAATTTCATCTTGGAAATCCGGCCGAGAAAGTTCGCAGACTCTTAGTCGGACATTGTGCACTGAAACGGATGCCCATGTTAACGAGTTCGCAGTAAAGGGGCTAGACAATGATGGAAAAGGCGAAAACTACGAGTTGAACCCTCAGGACTAACCCACAGAGCAGCTCTAGTATGCCACAAGGAGTGGCTGGCAAAGGTGTTCGCAGCTCACACGTTCAGTGCACGTGCCTTAAGCGGTTAATTCACAAGCTTAGCAATTGGCGCGATTGAGTTCTTTCTCACCCAAAAGCATGTGAACATCATGGAAACATTCGTTTGTGTGCTGTTTCCCTGAAACCACCGCGTTTCGTCAACTCAAACACAATACTAGGGGAGTGCCGCCTCCCGTGAATATGCACTTGATTGACTTGCGCAGTAGCTGGCAAAACACAAACTGAGACTAAGATCTAAATCTCATCTTCTCTTCCTTGACTTGTTGAACTCTTGATTGTCTTCTCACCGACTGTACGGCAGTCTTCCGGCTCCTTGGTCGTTGAGTCTTGGTCTTGATCTTGAAGTGGCTTCAACGTGCAATTCACTGGCGGCAGACACTCGGCTGTTCAAAGAACAAGCCTGTGACGTGGCGGAGCATGGCTGAACCACGCCACCGCACACATCACCCCCCCCCCAAGCCATGCTCCGCTAGGAAACATGCTTGGTTGAAACCATGAGCTACTTCGCCATCGCAGCCTCAAGGTCTTCTCGCGCTTTCTTGGACTTGATCGTCTTTACATACGCTCGCATCACTGCAGGACATTCGCGCATCAACTTGCTGAGCAGCTCCCATGAGGCTTCGATGTCTTCAAGGCCTTCCCAGCGTACAAGCAGAGCATACTCACCAGCGTCTCGATCGATCTTGTGCTGAAGAATAGCGTTAACCTTCAATAGAATACCTTGTACTGAGATGTGCTCGAGTATTTCTTCCGTGACTTGGAAGCTTTCTTCAGTATACAGCTTGATCCTTGACAGATGGGCTTGACGTCGCTCCTTCGTGAGTAGATGTTCGATTTCGACTGAGTACTCGCCAACTTCTGTCACTCGATAGGGTCTAAGCCATGTCACGAGAAGCTTCGGATGATGATTTTCGTCGACTCTTGACCATAGCACGTAGTCTCCTTCGCACACATTGCAGGCTTCAGCGTTCGCAGTCGCATCCGTTGCTCTTTGTGCACGTGTTTCGTTCTTCTGGAGGACTTGCTTGTGCATCTCTTGTAGACTCAGTCGCAGTTCTTCGAGGCTGCTTCGGACATCGGCGCTGGATAGCTCGACGTCACGAAGTCCTTCATCGAGACCTAGTACAATCACATCCAAAGGTGTAGTGGGTTCCAATCCTGTAAAGATCTCCATAGGCGACTTGTTTGCGAGGGATGGCACTGGCGTCTGATTGAGATTCGCTTGCACCACTGGTAGTAGATAGTCCCATTGATGGTCGACCAGACGGAATTCGCGCAGCATCACTCGCGTGACTTGTAGTATGTCGCGGTTCATTCGCTCGACTGTTCCGTTGCGCCAGGGACAATACGCTAGAGTGAAATCATGCTGAACCTTGAACTTGTGGGCCAGTGCTTTCACAGCCACGTTCTTGAAATGGGTTCCTTGATCGCTGATCCATACTCTTGGCATTCCGAATCGCTTCGCCCAGTTCACAATCGCATCAACGCACACTTGACTTGTAGGCGCATCGCATGCAACGAGTTCGCAAAAGTGTGTCAAGTCGTCCTTGAGTACCAACACGTACTTCGCTCCACCTAAAGAGTTTCCCATAAAGAGATAATCAAAGTGTAGTCCTTCGTTTCTTCGCTTCGCGTGCCAAATCGGTGCATACGGTCTGTGCACCACTCTCCCCCCCTTTCACATGAGGACATAGAAGGCATCCAGCGATAAACGTTCCAGCTAGGTCTTGCAGCCGCTCGATCCAAAATAATCGCTTGAGATGGTTGACCAGCACGGCTTGTCCACGATGACCCATGCTTCCGCAGTGTGCCACAACCAAAATGCGTTGAATCAATTCTTCGGCCGCTGCTGGGATCCAAATTCGGCCCTCGACAACCCATGGTTGGTCGTCAGAGGTCCGTAGCGCACGCGTCGGTCTTGGAGCTGCATGTAGCGCTTGAGCTTGGATAATGTCTTCAATGCATGGCCAAACAAACTTTTCATCATCGAGCGGTCGCAAAACATTTCGCTTCGGCACTGGTCTTGGACTCTTGTTCTTCCGTTTCTTCGTCCATCTAGCTGCCATGACCTTCTGGGTCGCCTTGCCTATAGCCGGCTGACCCCATCGACTCATCATGTCCGCCCATAAGTTGTGGATGCCGTCGATGTGCTCAATTGTATAACGATAGCCGCCAATGATTCCAGCCCAACGCATGAGCTTGCCTCGCGTGTGTTCAGGACATTCCTTGCCGGGAGCAAAAATGTGGATGAGGTTCTTGTGATCGCAGTACATCCTAAAGCCGTCGGGGCGCATGAGTAGGTAGTTGAGTTTCTCGCATGCACGCGCGATAGGGTACGCTTCCTTCTCAATCACCGACCACGACTTTTGCGCTCCAGTAAACATTCCAGATTGGCAAACGAGCATTTCGTGCTGATGTTCGTGTATCGCCTTTTCTTCGTCAATCTTGTCAACCTGTGTAACAATAATAGACCATCCTTGATCGCTGGCATCCGTGAACAGGCACAGTGTGGCGTCAGCACGTGGGTGCGACAAGTCCACCACCGCCCGCATCTTGGACTTCACAGCATCGAATGCAGCTTGTTCACCTTCAGTGAGCTCGATCTTGATGCCCGAGGCGATTCGCTTCTTCTTCGCTTTGCCTTCAAGAGCGTTGTTCAGCGCTTGCTGTAATGGTTCCACCGTCATCGCATATTCCGTGATCGAATCGCGAATCCAATTCGCACCGCACACAAACTGTTGCAGGTCGCCAGCGTTCGTGGGGTATGGGATCGCGCAGAGTTGTTCGATCCGTTCCGGGTCTTGCTTGACTCCTTCACCGCTCAATATTCGTCCGCACCACTTGACTTCCTTCGTGAATAGCACGGTCTTCGACGGCGATAGCTTGAAACCATAACGATCCACTAATCCAAAGAACCTGTGCAGTGTTTCGAGATACTCTTCTGCGTTCTTGGCAAACACTAGGATGTCGTCAATCCAAACAAGCAGATGCTTCAACAGCAGAGGAGCGTAGCACTCCTCGCTCGTCGCTTGCACGTATAAAGCTGAGTCGACGACGTGGCCTTGCATGACGCGATCAGGTGTGTAGACGCATCCGTTCAGCATGAATGAGAGCATGTCGCGACTGTCTTCATGTAGCGGAAACTGCCAGAAGCACTTGGGTAGATCGAACACTCCCATCGCTTGCATCCCCTTGAGATATTGCGTAATTGTCGCTTGAAACGGCATCGTGCCCGCTTTCGGCTCTGTCTTGCTGTTGACCACTCGATAGTCGTTCGTCAGCCTAAAATGTTTCAATACGTCATCGTCAGTCCATTTGTCCGCCGTCTTCAATGACTTTCGTCCTTCAGGCTTCATGACTGGGTTGACAGGACTGCACCACGCTGACTGCTGGTTGCGCTTGATGACTCCAGCGTCCAGCAACTCTTGAGCAAATAGCTGCAAAAATCTTTCTTCCAGCGGATTGTTCTTCCTTCCTTTGCATCGGTATGGAACACATCCGGCTTTGGGTGTCACCCGCAATGGCTTGACCTTCGCAGGGGGATCTGACCCGTTGAACTTGATTCTCCAGATGTCGTATTCGATCAGCACTTTCCACATATGCGCGGCCAGCTCTTGTGGGAAACCGTTCTTCACAGCACTCACCACCATCTCCTGTAGAGCTTCTTCAAGCTTATTCTTGGCCACGGGTAATCGCAACTGCATCGAATAGACTCGCACGTTCTTGACTCGTCTGTTTCTTGTTCGAGACACTCGCGTATCGCCATCTTGACTACATAGGTCCGACTCGCGCATACCAGCGTCATCAAACATCCACCGAGACACACGACTACCGCCGTCATGACTGCTTTGGCCCGACTTGCGCGTAACGACGTCATCAGTCTTCGAGCAGGACATGCGACTACCGACGTCATGTCCTCGAGGGCCAGACACTCGCGTATCGACGTCATCACTCGGCGCACGAGACAATCGCATACCGACGTCATGACCACTAGGGTCAGACATACGCGTATCGTCGTCATCGTGTTCTTCTCTTTGAGTCGACTTCCACATGCGGTCTTCTTCTTCTTCGACATCGCTGGTCGACTTCCGCGCACATACTATGCCGGCGTCAGACTCAGCACCCAGATCGTCGCCGTCCGCTTCTCGCTGCTGAATCGCGACTTGCTCCAACCACCGGTCAATATCGAGTCCGATCGATTTGAGTGTGTCGTGGGAAGCTAGGAATTCGTCGCCTTCTTCAACAATGTAGCACACTCGTCTTCCAGGAATCTTGACCATTCCCGCTGCTGTTTGCAAACTGAGTCTCAGTTCGACGTAGGACTTCGTTTCAAACTGCATGTCGTTGCATCCTGTTCCACTGATCGGTTCAGCCAGCGTCACGATCTTCACGCTTGGTCGCTCCTTGATGAGTGCATCCACCATTCGTCTTGGAATAATGTTCTGGTCGGCGCCGGTATCTGGACAGTAGGGCACTTCGAGCACATCGTTCAGCACGATCCATCGCTCTTCTTCCTCTGTTTCATTCCTCACAGCGGCTCTTGCCTTTAGCCAAGCACGCTGGACCTTCGGCTTCTTCTTGTGGTTCCGCTTGAATCGCTTTATCGCATTCCTTCCTTTGCGGTACCCTTTGAGTTGTGAGTTCGGACTGTGTTCCGGGCACTCGTTCGACTTGTGTCCCGGCTTCTGACATGCATAGCAGACAACATCGCGATAACCAGGCTTGTCTGTTCTTGCTTGCGTGTCCTTGGGTTCGTACTTGTCATTCCTAAAGGGTGAGTTCGAGTTGCCTGACCCGTAGCCACCAGCGGGGCCACGGCGACCAGGACTTGCCGAGTTTCGATTGTAGCGCGTGTTTTCCCAGACTCTGCGTCTTTCTTCTGCGCGCTGCTTACGCTCTTCATGATCGCGGAATAAGTCGTACGCTTGCTCTTCAGCATACGGGCTTCCAGCTCCAACGACTCCCTTTTCATCGCCCCAACCCGTGACTTTGTCGAAATGCACCTTGACTGGCGTTCCACGTCGTCGCTTGACATCGCTATTGGTCCATCCTATCGGCGGACTTCGCTTCTTGCTGACCAGGCCTTGTTGTTGCGCCAGTCGGTCCGACGCTTCGATTCGGTCCATTTGTTCGCGTACCACCTTGGCAAATTCGACGATCGTGGAGACTGGCTCGCGTTTGATATGATCTCGCACTAGATTTGACAGTCCAGGTGGGTCGATTCTGTAGACCACTGCTTTCAAAAACATCTTGAGACTTCCCTTCACTTCGAGGTCTTCCTTCAATGCGTATTTGTCGATGACATCGTTGACTTGCATCATGAACAGGCCTAGACGACTGGCAACCGAGCCTGTAGCCGGCATGCGCAGATCGTGGCAGTAGTCTTCTAGATCAGCTTCGGTAATTCCAAATGAATGAGATGGTGTGTTCAGAATCTCCTCGATCTCCTCACGCAATCGCTCTTCCGTGATGTCGGGTTTGAACCAGATCGTTTCACACATGGCTCGCAGTAGGCTCGGATCACATGACTCAATGTATCCGATCATTTGGCTCTTCGCGCGGCCCGCATGTCGACACTTGTCTCGGAGCAGCCGTTCGTACTCCAGGCGCTTCTTCTTCCATTCGACTAGGAACTTGCGATCAAAGTTCGTGATCCGCGGGTGCTTGATATCTGTAACAACCACGGTTGAATACATTCGTTGATTGCGTCGCATGAGTTCTTTGTTCTTGCGTTTTTCTTCCGCCTTTTTCACTTGCGCTTTCCGATACTTACGCTCCTTGTATTCATCGGTGTCTTCGCCGCTGAGGGATGTGACGGAGGAATCTGACTCTGCGCGACGGAAACTCGGTCCATATTTCTCGATCTTGCGGTGTTCTCTTCGTTCTCGGTTGATCCGATTCTGCTCCCGCATTTCGAGGTGCTTCCGCGTCTTCTCGTCCAGGTCGCGGTCATCATCTTCGTCTTCGGAAATGTAGACATTGCTCATGTCCTTGACTTCACCATCTGAACCGTCCGCTGAGCTGTCCACTGAACCGTCTTCAGAACTCGCTTCGTCATCCGCGTTGTCCCCTCTTGTGGCATCTTCTCGCTCGGCTGCCGCTTCCTCAGGTTCACCTAGACCGTCATTGCCTTGCGGCAAGACAGTCCCAGAGTGTTCCATCTCCGTGCAAATTTCAAACTATCCTTCCTTGTGTTCCTCTTCAGTTCCGGTTGGATCCATCTTATCCGGATAACCAAAGGTGCTCGGTACACTATCACTAAAGTATACTTTGTGCTGTTTCCCTGAAACCACCGCGTTTCGTCAACTCAAACACAATACTAGGGGAGTGCCGCCTCCCGTGAATATGCACTTGATTGACTTGCGCAGTAGCTGGCAAAACACAAACTGAGACTAAGATCTAAATCTCATCTTCTCTTCCTTGACTTGTTGAACTCTTGATTGTCTTCTCACCGACTGTACGGCAGTCTTCCGGCTCCTTGGTCGTTGAGTCTTGGTCTTGATCTTGAAGTGGCTTCAACGTGCAATTCACTGGCGGCAGACACTCGGCTGTTCAAAGAACAAGCCTGTGACGTGGCGGAGCATGGCTGAACCACGCCACCGCACACATCACCCCCCCCCCAAGCCATGCTCCGCTAGGAAACATGCTTGGTTGAAACCATGAGCTACTTCGCCATCGCAGCCTCAAGGTCTTCTCGCGCTTTCTTGGACTTGATCGTCTTTACATACGCTCGCATCACTGCAGGACATTCGCGCATCAACTTGCTGAGCAGCTCCCATGAGGCTTCGATGTCTTCAAGGCCTTCCCAGCGTACAAGCAGAGCATACTCACCAGCGTCTCGATCGATCTTGTGCTGAAGAATAGCGTTAACCTTCAATAGAATACCTTGTACTGAGATGTGCTCGAGTATTTCTTCCGTGACTTGGAAGCTTTCTTCAGTATACAGCTTGATCCTTGACAGATGGGCTTGACGTCGCTCCTTCGTGAGTAGATGTTCGATTTCGACTGAGTACTCGCCAACTTCTGTCACTCGATAGGGTCTAAGCCATGTCACGAGAAGCTTCGGATGATGATTTTTGTCGACTCTTGACCATAGCACGTAGTCTCCTTCGCACACATTGCAGGCTTCAGCGTTCGCAGTCGCATCCGTTGCTCTTTGTGCACGTGTTTCGTTCTTCTGGAGGACTTGCTTGTGCATCTCTTGTAGACTCAGTCGCAGTTCTTCGAGGCTGCTTCGGACATCGGCGCTGGATAGCTCGACGTCACGAAGTCCTTCATCGAGACCTAGTACAATCACATCCAAAGGTGTAGTGGGTTCCAATCCTGTAAAGATCTCCATAGGCGACTTGTTTGCGAGGGATGGCACTGGCGTCTGATTGAGATTCGCTTGCACCACTGGTAGTAGATAGTCCCATTGATGGTCGACCAGACGGAATTCGCGCAGCATCACTCGCGTGACTTGTAGTATGTCGCGGTTCATTCGCTCGACTGTTCCGTTGCGCCAGGGACAATACGCTAGAGTGAAATCATGCTGAACCTTGAACTTGTGGGCCAGTGCTTTCACAGCCACGTTCTTGAAATGGGTTCCTTGATCGCTGATCCATACTCTTGGCATTCCGAATCGCTTCGCCCAGTTCACAATCGCATCAACGCACACTTGACTTGTAGGCGCATCGCATGCAACGAGTTCGCAAAAGTGTGTCAAGTCGTCCTTGAGTACCAACACGTACTTCGCTCCACCTAAAGAGTTTCCCATAAAGAGATAATCAAAGTGTAGTCCTTCGTTTCTTCGCTTCGCGTGCCAAATCGGTGCATACGGTCTGTGCACCACTCTCCCCCCCTTTCACATGAGGACATAGAAGGCATCCAGCGATAAACGTTCCAGCTAGGTCTTGCAGCCGCTCGATCCAAAATAATCGCTTGAGATGGTTGACCAGCACGGCTTGTCCACGATGACCCATGCTTCCGCAGTGTGCCACAACCAAAATGCGTTGAATCAATTCTTCGGCCGCTGCTGGGATCCAAATTCGGCCCTCGACAACCCATGGTTGGTCGTCAGAGGTCCGTAGCGCACGCGTCGGTCTTGGAGCTGCATGTAGCGCTTGAGCTTGGATAATGTCTTCAATGCATGGCCAAACAAACTTTTCATCATCGAGCGGTCGCAAAACATTTCGCTTCGGCACTGGTCTTGGACTCTTGTTCTTCCGTTTCTTCGTCCATCTAGCTGCCATGACCTTCTGGGTCGCCTTGCCTATAGCCGGCTGACCCCATCGACTCATCATGTCCGCCCATAAGTTGTGGATGCCGTCGATGTGCTCAATTGTATAACGATAGCCGCCAATGATTCCAGCCCAACGCATGAGCTTGCCTCGCGTGTGTTCAGGACATTCCTTGCCGGGAGCAAAAATGTGGATGAGGTTCTTGTGATCGCAGTACATCCTAAAGCCGTCGGGGCGCATGAGTAGGTAGTTGAGTTTCTCGCATGCACGCGCGATAGGGTACGCTTCCTTCTCAATCACCGACCACGACTTTTGCGCTCCAGTAAACATTCCAGATTGGCAAACGAGCATTTCGTGCTGATGTTCGTGTATCGCCTTTTCTTCGTCAATCTTGTCAACCTGTGTAACAATAATAGACCATCCTTGATCGCTGGCATCCGTGAACAGGCACAGTGTGGCGTCAGCACGTGGGTGCGACAAGTCCACCACCGCCCGCATCTTGGACTTCACAGCATCGAATGCAGCTTGTTCACCTTCAGTGAGCTCGATCTTGATGCCCGAGGCGATTCGCTTCTTCTTCGCTTTGCCTTCAAGAGCGTTGTTCAGCGCTTGCTGTAATGGTTCCACCGTCATCGCATATTCCGTGATCGAATCGCGAATCCAATTCGCACCGCACACAAACTGTTGCAGGTCGCCAGCGTTCGTGGGTATGGGATCGCGCAGAGTTGTTCGATCCGTTCCGGGTCTTGCTTGACTCCTTCACCGCTCAATATTCGTCCGCACCACTTGACTTCCTTCGTGAATAGCACGGTCTTCGACGGCGATAGCTTGAAACCATAACGATCCACTAATCCAAAGAACCTGTGCAGTGTTTCGAGATACTCTTCTGCGTTCTTGGCAAACACTAGGATGTCGTCAATCCAAACAAGCAGATGCTTCAACAGCAGAGGAGCGTAGCACTCCTCGCTCGTCGCTTGCACGTATAAAGCTGAGTCGACGACGTGGCCTTGCATGACGCGATCAGGTGTGTAGACGCATCCGTTCAGCATGAATGAGAGCATGTCGCGACTGTCTTCATGTAGCGGAAACTGCCAGAAGCACTTGGGTAGATCGAACACTCCCATCGCTTGCATCCCCTTGAGATATTGCGTAATTGTCGCTTGAAACGGCATCGTGCCCGCTTTCGGCTCTGTCTTGCTGTTGACCACTCGATAGTCGTTCGTCAGCCTAAAATGTTTCAATACGTCATCGTCAGTCCATTTGTCCGCCGTCTTCAATGACTTTCGTCCTTCAGGCTTCATGACTGGGTTGACAGGACTGCACCACGCTGACTGCTGGTTGCGCTTGATGACTCCAGCGTCCAGCAACTCTTGAGCAAATAGCTGCAAAAATCTTTCTTCCAGCGGATTGTTCTTCCTTCCTTTGCATCGGTATGGAACACATCCGGCTTTGGGTGTCACCCGCAATGGCTTGACCTTCGCAGGGGGATCTGACCCGTTGAACTTGATTCTCCAGATGTCGTATTCGATCAGCACTTTCCACATATGCGCGGCCAGCTCTTGTGGGAAACCGTTCTTCACAGCACTCACCACCATCTCCTGTAGAGCTTCTTCAAGCTTATTCTTGGCCACGGGTAATCGCAACTGCATCGAATAGACTCGCACGTTCTTGACTCGTCTGTTTCTTGTTCGAGACACTCGCGTATCGCCATCTTGACTACATAGGTCCGACTCGCGCATACCGGCGTCATCAAACATCCACCGAGACACACGACTACCGCCGTCATGACTGCTTTGGCGCGACTTGCGCGTAACGACGTCATCAGTCTTCGAGCAGGACATACGACTACCGACGTCATGTCCTCGAGGGCCAGACACTCGCGTATCGACGTCATCACTCGGCGCACGAGACAATCGCATACCGACGTCATGACCACTAGGGTCAGACATACGCGTATCGTCGTCATCGTGTTCTTCTCTTTGAGTCGACTTCCACATGCGGTCTTCTTCTTCTTCGACATCGCTGGTCGACTTCCGCGCACATACTATGCCGGCGTCAGACTCAGCACCCAGATCGTCGCCGTCCGCTTCTCGCTGCTGAATCGCGACTTGCTCCAACCACCGGTCAATATCGAGTCCGATCGATTTGAGTGTGTCGTGGGAAGCTAGGAATTCGTCGCCTTCTTCAACAATGTAGCACACTCGTCTTCCAGGAATCTTGACCATTCCCGCTGCTGTTTGCAAACTGAGTCTCAGTTCGACGTAGGACTTCGTTTCAAACTGCATGTCGTTGCATCCTGTTCCACTGATCGGTTCAGCCAGCGTCACGATCTTCACGCTTGGTCGCTCCTTGATGAGTGCATCCACCATTCGTCTTGGAATAATGTTCTGGTCGGCGCCGGTATCTGGACAGTAGGGCACTTCGAGCACATCGTTCAGCACGATCCATCGCTCTTCTTCCTCTGTTTCATTCCTCACAGCGGCTCTTGCCTTTAGCCAAGCACGCTGGACCTTCGGCTTCTTCTTGTGGTTCCGCTTGAATCGCTTTATCGCATTCCTTCCTTTGCGGTACCCTTTGAGTTGTGAGTTCGGACTGTGTTCCGGGCACTCGTTCGACTTGTGTCCCGGCTTCTGACATGCATAGCAGACAACATCGCGATAACCAGGCTTGTCTGTTCTTGCTTGCGTGTCCTTGGGTTCGTACTTGTCATTCCTAAAGGGTGAGTTCGAGTTGCCTGACCCGTAGCCACCAGCGGGGCCACGGCGACCAGGACTTGCCGAGTTTCGATTGTAGCGCGTGTTTTCCCAGACTCTGCGTCTTTCTTCTGCGCGCTGCTTACGTTCTTCATGATCGCGGAATAAGTCGTACGCTTGCTCTTCAGCATACGGGCTTCCAGCTCCAACGACTCCCTTTTCATCGCCCCAACCCGTGACTTTGTCGAAATGCACCTTGACTGGCGTTCCACGTCGTCGCTTGACATCGCTATTGGTCCATCCTATCGGCGGACTTCGCTTCTTGCTGACCAGGCCTTGTTGTTGCGCCAGTCGGTCCGACGCTTCGATTCGGTCCATTTGTTCGCGTACCACCTTGGCAAATTCGACGATCGTGGAGACTGGCTCGCGTTTGATATGATCTCGCACTAGATTTGACAGTCCAGGTGGGTCGATTCTGTAGACCACTGCTTTCAAAAACATCTTGAGACTTCCCTTCACTTCGAGGTCTTCCTTCAATGCGTATTTGTCGATGACATCGTTGACTTGCATCATGAACAGGCCTAGACGACTGGCAACCGAGCCTGTAGCCGGCATGCGCAGATCGTGGCAGTAGTCTTCTAGATCAGCTTCAGTAATTCCAAATGAATGAGATGGTGTGTTCAGAATCTCCTCGATCTCCTCACGCAATCGCTCTTCCGTGATGTCGGGTTTGAACCAGATCGTTTCACACATGGCTCGCAGTAGGCTCGGATCACATGACTCAATGTATCCGATCATTTGGCTCTTCGCGCGGCCCGCATGTCGACACTTGTCTCGGAGCAGCCGTTCGTACTCCAGGCGCTTCTTCTTCCATTCGACTAGGAACTTGCGATCAAAGTTCGTGATCCGCGGGTGCTTGATATCTGTAACAACCACGGTTGAATACATTCGTTGATTGCGTCGCATGAGTTCTTTGTTCTTGCGTTTTTCTTCCGCCTTTTTCACTTGCGCTTTCCGATACTTACGCTCCTTGTATTCATCGGTGTCTTCGCCGCTGAGGGATGTGACGGAGGAATCTGACTCTGCGCGACGGAAACTCGGTCCATATTTCTCGATCTTGCGGTGTTCTCTTCGTTCTCGGTTGATCCGATTCTGCTCCCGCATTTCGAGGTGCTTCCGCGTCTTCTCGTCCAGGTCGCGGTCATCATCTTCGTCTTCGGAAATGTAGACATTGCTCATGTCCTTGACTTCACCATCTGAACCGTCCGCTGAGCTGTCCACTGAACCGTCTTCAGAACTCGCTTCGTCATCCGCGTTGTCCCCTCTTGTGGCATCTTCTCGCTCAGCTGCCGCTTCCTCAGGTTCACCTAGACCGTCATTGCCTTGCGGCAAGACAGTCCCAGAGTGTTCCATCTCCGTGCAAATTTCAAACTATCCTTCCTTGTGTTCCTCTTCAGTTCCGGTTGGATCCATCTTATCCGGATAACCAAAGGTGCTCGGTACACTATCACTAAAGTATACTTTGTGCTGTTTCCCTGAAACCACCGCGTTTCGTCAACTCAAACACAATACTAGGGGAGTGCCGCCTCCCGTGAATATGCACTTGATTGACTTGCGCAGTAGCTGGCAAAACACAAACTGAGACTAAGATCTAAATCTCATCTTCTCTTCCTTGACTTGTTGAACTCTTGATTGTCTTCTCACCGACTGTACGGCAGTCTTCCGGCTCCTTGGTCGTTGAGTCTTGGTCTTGATCTTGAAGTGGCTTCAACGTGCAATTCACTGGCGGCAGACACTCGGCTGTTCAAAGAACAAGCCTGTGACGTGGCGGAGCATGGCTGAACCACGCCACCGCACACATCAGTTTGGCATTGACTGCATCATCACCTATCGTTGCTTATCTGAGTGATCTAGCTTTATCACATATTGTTAATCCAAACTGAGACGACGGACGTAGACCACCAAGCGGTGCGTGAGCTCTTGTCGCTTGTGTACTTCGTGCATCAACTGCGACATCAATTGGGAATCGTCCGGTGTTGACTATTTTGTCGCTCGAGGGCGATTTTTCTGGCGTGACGATGGACAAAGAGCGCTCTCGACCTCGATGTTCTTGACTTGGTTGTTCTTGCTTCCAATGAGCGAGCAAATCTTGTCGACTGGCCAGAGTGCATACTTGCCAGTGGCGGTGGAGGCAATACAAGTTGCGACTTTGACAAGAGGCTGATCGAGCTTTTGCTCGACAAGTTTGTGCTGGACGCTCTTGAGTTGAGTTTCCAGCGTCTAGACAGCTTTTTCCTTTGCATCAAGCTGCGATTTGTCCAAGCCCCAGTCTTTGACAAAGTTGACGTTCTAGCAACATGTATCAGCCACGAATCTTTCCAATATTGACACTACGATTCGTGCTGGTGGTTGCTTGGCTTCACTCCGTTCGGTTGGCCGTACGTCGTCTTACATAGTCGGGTTGACCTTAGCTTGATTCCTCCGTAATGCCGCCACGGATTGCTCCAGTGTGGTCACTTGGGCTTCCAATGCCTTCTGCGTCTGTAGCAACTGGTGATTGCGCTCTTCCAACCACTATTTGTACACGTCAGCTTGTCCAAGTCCATTGTAGATCCACCTCTTGGCGAGCTGTGTGGCCTCGACGATTTTCGAATGTGCGTCGTCAATGGTGAGCTGCTGTTTATCGCTTTCATCAGCCCAGACTTGTCGCTCCTGTTCGATCGACTGTCTCGTGTCTGTCAGTTCATCTTGCATCCGCTGAATCATGGCATTTGTGTTCTACAGAGTGTTTGAGTCGTGGTGAGTGAAGAATGTATTGTACCTTGACGAGCGTGGCATATTCAAATACGACAAGAGCTTCGTCCTGAGCCCGTCGAGCACTCGATGCAGCACTCAATTCAAGTTTGAGCTCAGTCGCATCGTCCGCCAAACGTTTGTTGGCCATTTGCAAACTCTACATCGAACTTCTTGTGAGCTCGTTGTTGTCAAGGGGAGAATTCACCATGGTCTCAAGGCTCATTAGCTGTGCATCCTCTCTCAATTGCTCCAATTCCTCTCGCTGTTGTTCAATTTGCTCTCTTATGACCATGTCGTGGTTCTTGGTAGCAATGGCGCTCGTCAACCAGTCGTCTCGCTCAGATGTCAATGCAGCAATCGTTTCTTGGGCTTGTTGGCACAACGCGTCGAGTTTCTAGCCACCGTGTGAATGCCTCAAGCTCAGTAAATTGCAAAACCTCGTGTCTTGCATTGGCAGCAATCAAATCAGCTTCAAGACGCTGGATTTGTGCCTCCTTGGTCGCTCCACTGCCGCGAAGTTCCTTGACAAGAGCATCCAGTCGCTGGAATTCTTCATTTCGAGATGTTGCCACGTTGAGTTGTTCTTCATTCAAATGGTCGACTTGACTTTGAAGTGCATGGAAGTTAGTACCAAGTGCCACGTTTTCCCTTTGAAGTGCCTACAGATCGATTTTCATGAGCGATTCCCGTGGATTGATCGATCGTCGAACCATGTTTTGCTGCTTGGACTGCGTTAGTTTGGCATCGGCGTCCTCAATCCTCATTTGAAATCGCTCCTTGTCCACTCGATATTGTTCCTTTGCTTGGTCAAAGTAAGTTTGGGCAGCCAAGATCTCTTGATTCTTCGTCTTGACTTCGATTTCCAATTCTTTGAGCAAATTGGTCGCGAGCACGAGCAGTTTGTCGTCGTGGCTCAGTTTTTATGAGCCAAAGCACAGTATCGCCGCCGCATGTTGCCACAACTCAAAGCCCATGTCGTGATGCTCAACATTACCACGCACAAGCGTCAAATGCTCGCTGTGTGCAAACTCTTGCGCAGACGCACGTGGAAACGACGACTGGTCGCCCGCGTTTTGAAGTCTCATGCTTTCCACGACGTCATTCTCCAACGGCGAGAAAAATACTGCGCTCACATGCTTCAAACGTCGCCTTGGCTCAAAGCTCGCATGATTATCTTTGTCAAGACGTGGTGCCATGCTATCGCGGCCTACCGTTCAATGATTTCCATGCGCAAGCAGAACGTCTTGGCCAGTCTACTCGACCATTCTCGATGGAGAACAGTGCACACGGTGGTGTCGTACTTTGAATTCAGCCAAAAGAGCTTTCTCGCGTCCCTTCCATCCATCAAAATCTTCTTGTGCTGCCGTCATGGACTTCAAAGCAAGATATAGTTCATCCATGACGCTTGTCAGGTCACGATTTGCTCTATCTTTCTCCTGTCGACCACCATCAGCTCTTGAAACATTTGCTTTTCTCGTACTTTGGTGTCCTCGCGAAGTTGTTTCAATTGGAGCTCCAAGCTCTCCAAGTTTGAAATTTGGGTTCTTGCTTTGACAAGCTACGTGAAATTTAGCGAAGCAAGCACAGTAGATCGATCTTACATCGTCGCTTTCAGCCACCTGACAATCTTCCACGGCATTACCAACAAGAGCTTGATGGCGACCCACTTGGGTTTGTAGTCCTGCTGTGGTCTCAGCACTCTTGTCGTCATCAAGACTTTGCTGCAGTTGGCTCCGTGCTTTCGACGACTTGGGTTCATTTTCGACCTGGTCTTGGCTTTTAACCGCCGAAGAAGCTGCGGACTCTCTTTCAACGTGGATGGAATGCCTCAATTGCTCGTTTTCACAGCTCAAGCGCTATTCAATCCGTGTCTACCTAGTCCAGGCTAGTGCTTACCTCAATCGTCGCTGGATTTCACGCATGGCTTGACGGATTTGTTCCCCTTCTTCGAGAAAACTTGCAGCTCAAAGCAACCCAACAGACCCTCTTGGACATGTTGCATCTCGCGACGGATGTTCGGGCTCAACAGGAAGAAGTTTTAGCGGCGCAGACGGCCCAGCTGCAGCACCAAGTTGCAATTCTGGAAGCGCAGCTCGAAGTCGCGCATATGGTTCTCAAGCACATGCACACTGAAGAGAACGAGGTCGTCGCTGGTGAAATGGTGCTCAGGTCATTCCTCGAGCTCGATTTTTCAAACATTTTCCACTGCTCCATTGTCAAGAAAGCGCTGGCAGAGGTGGACGAGACGTCAGTGCCGGATCGCTTCTCGAGTTTGTCGTCAGTCGGGGACGAAGACATTGGCGAATGGCATCGACCAGACTTTGGAGGACCCGTCGACAACGAGGACATTCACAACGATGCTCTCTTGGTGCGACTTAAAATTTTAAGCTTCAGTTCAAAGCTGGCAGTCTTGACTGAGCCTACGATAGAACGAAGAGGAGCACGAGGATCCGATTCAAGACTTGGAAACTCTCGCTTGGCGACGATGGCTTGAAACAATGCAATCCATGCGTTCCTTGCTTGTACCCACGTCCTCACGCGTCGCCATCGCTTTTGTCCTGGCGTCAGAGGTACAATTTCCAACGTGGATGGCGAACTTTTCGGTGCAGCTCAACAAATGCATGAAAGCATGTGAGTTTGACCAAAACAGACTGCCATCGCTCAACGAGAAGACAATGGTCGAGATATTCACAGAGTGCTTCCGACGGTGGATTCGTCAAGAGCGTCCGTGCCGCTTCTAATTCAAACATTTAATGCGTCGACTCCTCGATATCGGGCCTTACCTGCGGGAAGAGTAACGTAAGCTGGAGTGAACTGAACGTCAGAGAGACCGACAAGCTTGCAAGATGCAGCTGTGAGCCATTGTGGATCGTCGGTTGCTCGACTGTGGACGCGTGGGTTGAGCAGCACGGGCGAGAAATGCCCCACGATCTTGTAGTATGGTACATCTGTCACTGGTGAATCTATAGGCGTTGCAAAACTCATCATGCAAAGCCTCAATGGCAAATTTGAAAGTTGCGACGACAGCTCGACGCGTCCATCAAATGATATCGTTGTTCTTACGCGTGCTTGTTGCCGTCGATGGTTGTGTGCTTTCCCGGTGTCTGCATCAGTGACGTGGCTTCACGACAAGAAAGACGTTTAAACGTTAATAAGTTTTATTGTTTATCTGCATTGTTTGCCCGGTATGTTAATGTACTAAACCTAAATGCAGTAGGTTTTATTCCAAGACAGAATATTCCCAGGTGGTGGATCATGGAATAAGTAATGCTCCCGAGAGAAAACTCGCACATGTATGGGGTCGAGAGAATGCTCTTTCGACTGCTCAGAGATTTGAGACGTACTGCATTGTCTATTGCCCGTCCGTGGCAACCACGCAGAAGCGTGCTTTCCATTGTTGGCATTTGACAAGAATTTATTGTCCAATCAAAATAATTCAAAAATCAATTTAACTGAATGATTGGCTTGTTATATCCGGATACCGGATATCCCTCTGGTTTTTTCTTAATTTTCAAAAACAGAGGTGATTCACCTCTGTTTATGAATATTCTGCTCTGGTTTTTGCAATCCGGTTAATTTCGCGACCAGGGCCTTGGGCCCTGGATTTTGGATTTTTTGTTATTTTCCAGAACATCCGGCCTGTCGCTCTACGTACTTAGTACTCCATAAATCGCCCGGTCCAGCGACGACCTAACCCCATAAAATTAGTTTTAATTGGATAAAATAGTTTTGATGAATTGTTGTGTAAATTCACTTTATCTGACCAATCATACTGTCAAATTACTAAGAAGCTCTTAAAGTAGAGCCCCACAAATGGAACATGGGCAGTTCTTGCACGTTTATAATGGCTGAGCTTCATACCACGCGGACGACGTCAGACATCCGCTCACCGAAGCAGGAAAATTTTCTGTAGGCGGATGACTCGGAGGAGGGAGCCCCCAACGTGCACCAAAAAGGGACTTCTTTATATTTACTCTCATCGGGAAAGACGGCAGGTAGGCCGTAAGGCCGTGCCGCCACCCTGATGTGGCCTGTTTGAGTTCTTGGCCTGGTCGTCTTGACTATTATTGGTCAAATAGTTGCCACATACGCGTCATGATTGGTAGATTATTTTATCCAATGAATTTGACTATATTTTATTTTATAGGGCTAGGTCGTCGCTGGAACGTAATGGGGCTAAGCGCCCAAGATATGCCTGATACACGCTCACTTATCACAGACTTGGCTATTACGTCCTGATTTCTTGTATTGTGTTTGGAATTTGCACGACGGAGGTCAAGCAGATTCTGATTGATCAAAATTGAGATTATTTTATTCAATTAGATTAAGATGTATTCACTTCATCGAAGTCGACACAACTTATGAGTAGTTTCAAAACCCAAGCACTGAGAAGCGCAGTGCTCATTGTCCAGGAGCTAGTTCATGGGGTTCAGTATGTGAGGTTATGATAGTTGTGTATCTGTAATTCTCCTATCGTAGAATTGATCCAGCACAACTAGGGCAAACAGAAGTGAGTCTTTCTTGTTTTAATTGACAATGATAGTTTGAGCTCTGTGGTCACAGAGTACTCGCTGCAAAGCAAGCTGAGTCGAATTTAAATGCAAGCGTAAGGAACAGTTTTGGAGATGAAATATGCCGCCTATTGTAGGGCGATACATATATTTTTATTGGGCAGAACAGACAATTTAATTTTACTGATCATTGCAAACAGGCTTGAATGACACAGTCTTGCTGCCACGACGTCACTTGTCAGTGCTCATTTAGCTACAATCAAGAGGTCGGAGTTAGCTCGATCAAGCGATTCACAAAGTTAAATATATGCATCATATCTGTTGTGGTGCCAGTTCAAACAACATAGACCCGCACAGACCCTTGTTTTTCATTGCACCATCATACAGGCAAGCTACCCTCCAGTCGACTAATAGATTAGTCGCGCCAAAAGGAACTTGCGATCAAGCACAAACCTACGGATAAATGCATATTTTGTATTGTGATTGGAATTTGCTGGATGGACGTCGAGTGAGGTTTTATTGGCTGAAATTACTACAGTCTACTTTCAATCGCTCGAGTTTTGGAGTTGTGAACGAGCGTGCTTGCGCAGATCTCGGACTACCGTCAAGAGTTTGAGTTGGGAGACGCGTCGTTTGCCCGAGTTTGCGCCATGTGCAGAACAAATGGAGTTTACATGAGGCAAGACAACTTCAAATGCCTTTGAAACCTCAATCTCAGATGGCTTTGTAGACATTTTCGTGCGCGACGTTCGTTCAAAGGTGGTTCTGAGGTAATTCATGGCGAATCTCCACTCTGTAAGTTGACGTCGTTGCGTAGAGATATTGAAATCTGTCGTATCAAGAAATCGAAATGGTGGCCAGCCCAAGTGAGTGTTGCCTAGCCGCCAAAGTTGCCATGCGCTCGACAAATCAACGGAGGAAAAACAAAATCCTTGGGGTAGATTTCGGAGACAGCCACCCCATACATGCAATTTTGAGCCATGATCGTCCACTGTAGAGGTTAGAGAAGGACTGTGTGTTGGTCCACCGATGCGCATACTCTGTAGAATAGTTTCAAGAGTAGATTTAAGAAACTGAGGAGTAATGTTTCCAGCCGTCAAACCATTTTGTTCTATGATCTGTTCCACTCGTACAGTGTCGAGGGAGTTTGCCAAGGACATGGAGTGTATTTTCAAGACCAACATGGAGCTGCACATGTAGTGGGATGCCTGTGGGATGCAAAGTAGATGATTCAACCATCACAAACGATCGGAGAGACAGCATTAGTGTCTCATTTCGGAAGATTGGCGTAGCAAGGAGAGGATGTCGGTGGGGAAGTTCTCGAAACAAAAATTGACTGTGGAAAACCAACGACGCGAGGCAGAGTTGCAGGACAGAGGTTAACGCCGGGACAGCTGCAAGACTTGGAAACATGAGTCGTAGACTTTCATCAACGACAGGAGGACAAACAATATCAAAGTGTAGGGGGAGGCAAGCAAATTTACTCGAGTTCAAGGACAGACCAGCAATGACACGACCCAAGAATTGGTCTCCTGCGTTTTCATAATGCATGTATCGTTCTAGAACATGTCCAATACTCCATCCACATCGAATACACACACTAATAATGGATGGACCACTAGTGGAGCCAGAACAAGCGAACGTGCGGCTCCCTTGCGTATAGAGTGCGTTCCAATTTCATTGATTGAGACCACTTCTCCACGAGACTCAGTGATATCACCAAGCAAACGTTGTAGAGTCTTACCAAAGCGGTCTCTTTGGTTGGAGCCAGGAAACAAAAAGCCATTCACAAGGGTTGGATTGCAGGAGAGATACACTGCCAGAGCAAGGACTCCACAAGTAGTTGGTTCCATTGGATTCGAGTAGATATGTTTTGGATCACGACGTTTCATTCCACCCTGGTCCGTTTTGGTTTTATAAAAGACGACACCGATTGCATCTTCTTCGAAGGATATGTGGTCCAAGCGGATCGTTTGAGTTGAACGAGAGCGACACATCAAATTCCAGGAGAGAACTAAATAGAGATGGGCAAAACCACCGTCCAACATTGAAAGCGGTCGATGACACAAAGCAGAATTCAGGGAGTAACCCAGAGGTCTCTTTCCCGAGTCCCGTGAGGATAAGAGCTGCTCCTCGTCGGCAAACATACGTCGTATACCTTACAAAGTTTGATGAGTGCAACTTAATTCGCAGAATACTAGCTTACCTTGAAAAATCTCCTTTATGTCGTCGTCAAACTCAATCGGCGCTGCTCTACCTGCATCCCGATTGTACTGCCGAAGAGCAGAGCGGTATCCTGACAGAGTTCCGGGCTTTTTGTTGGTGTGTCGAACCGTCCACTCAATAAACTGGAGAAACTCGCCATATCCAAATACATCGAGATCAATGTTACCATCCTCATCGATCATGGAGGCGTCTCCATGATCCAATATCCACTTTTTTATCACATTCACGCCACTCTTGTAGCCCGCTCTCGTGTTCCTTGAGACTCGATTGTCCCGCAGCGCCTGAATGCTTGTATCCCTTTGCATCTTCCTGACGCAAAACGTAAAATAAACTACCAATGAAAGAGTGCTGTATGTCCGTCAAGCAAATTTTATCCACTCACTCGTATACTTGATTTATGTATACTTTACAATACCCACGTGTCGAAAATGCTTGACGTTCGTCCAGCACATGACTTGAAATTACGGATACCGTCAAGCAAAAACCGGAGAATGTCCAATTAGAATCGCCCAGTTGTGCATGACCTGTGTCGTGCAAATTCCATATCTTTTAGCATAAACTCATTATCATGATTAAAGTATACTATTTGGTCTCACATCCTGTATCAAAAAAGAATTTGCAGGATGACTGTCGTGCACGAAGACGTTTAACCGGATATCTGTCGTAAAAACCGTATTATGTATCTGAAATAATTGAGCTCTACAAACTTGATTATTATTAGTTGTAAAATATTTATTTATGAAGGTAGCTGCACCTTTGGGGGCCGCTCAATTTGGACATGCCGCATTTGGGGATGTCGAGACGAGAGAAGAAGCGTCACTTGCACAATTCCATCCTCCAAATCAACCTCAAGACCGCTTCTGAAGTCATGATTATCTTCTATATCTCACGACTGATACTGAAGAGGTCTTTCCCACCGTTCCAACTTGAAGTCGATTTGAGTCCTGACGCAGCAGAGTCATGACCGCCTTTCCCCAGTCCGGCATCCTGCAAGAGTTAGGCAGAGACGCATAGCAAGGCAAATTTCAAACTGAATGAGAGGTACGGACCTCGCCGTTGCTTTCAGTCAAGGCGCCGGTAAGAGAGAATGCTGCACCCATGCTCATCTACTACTAGTACATTGTGAATCCAATAGTACCATCGCAACAGTGCCAAGAACTTTCGTGAAACAGTTGGTCATTGCTTGTTGTCAGAAGGACGACCCCTCATGGACTGAAAGAAACTGCCAAAATGCCGCGGACTTTGGCTTGGACATGTCGTCATTCCCTACTGCTGTCGGCAGTTTATGCAATTCCTAGCTAGCACTTGGGCAAACCGAAGATTCTGTGATGGGAGGCACCTACTTCGAGATCGAGTTGGTGCCACGACAGATTTCCTCTGCGATAAAAATGCTCATGTGGATGGAACAATATACATGGCGACCTTTGCGATTGAACCTGCTTGAAAAATACGAAAGCCTCGACAACGCAGTGAAAAACTGCAAAGGAGAGCCAATTCCCTCATCGAATTGGTGATTAAAGTCGCGTCGCCCAACGTGAAAAGCAATCGGTCGTACGAGAAGGTCTACAATGCACACGAGTGGACCCAGCTACTGTAGTTGAGGATCATGCGGTTTCTTTCACGACATCAAATTTTGATGTCCAGATGCATTAAAATTTAATGCATCTGGTACAATTCTACAATTCGCTGTCTGTCGCTGTGCTCGCCTCCTTTTGCTCCTCGATTGTCGTCGATCTCTTACGACGCCGTCGTTGCATATTAGTGGTCATGATGAATGCTTCCTTCTTTTCATGTGTCATCGCTGATCCAAGCAAGGCACAGCGTCATCCCTCGATTACTCTAATGTGCTGTCGGTGAAATCGCTTTCTTGGCTTGTTTTGCTGGACCAAGACTTCTCCATGTGGCTGGGTTGGTAACGTGCATCCACTCTTGGATCGATCGTGCTTTCTCGTCAGACACCGACCCAGCCTTGTTACATGTACTGCGTGAAAGAGTGCTTCATCAAGGAGGCGCTTGAGATAGCCAAAGTCACATCATGCTGCTGGTGTAGGCGATAAGATCGCCCTAGATTCATCAAGATGATGCTCTCGAGAAGTCACGCTACATCTAATCTAGGGATGGCAATGTTCGCAGTCTCCACTGCGTTAGGGTGAAGATTTTGGATGGGTTTCAGTATGTCTCTTGTAATCTCGTTCATATGACAAAATAGATAAAAATACCAATCGTATTTATTTTAACTTTCTCTATTACACATACTTCGTTTACAAAGATTGCTTCTGTTTATTAAAATGAACGAAATTACGACAATAAAACTGTCGAAATATTTTGAATTTTTTAGAGAACTAATATGAAATAGTCGCTTAATTTGAAAACCACAAATTATTTTGAAATTTCTTATCTCCCGATTTGACTTGATATTTGTACATATAAAAATACGACTAATTTTAATTCGTAATTTCTTTGTAGCATATGTTGTGTGAGTGAGAAGCGTGATTTTTATAATATTCTTTTATAAAAATATTGCGATATTGTGACAAATTAGTTCGACACATTTGAAATAGTCGATTGTGATGCTCATTTTCTTCTTCTCAGCACATATAATATATAAATGAGGAGCACAATTTTTATTCAAAGTCGATAGGACTAATTTGAAGTTGTCAGCTAACTGGACCAAATTGCAAACAAAAAATTTCGTCCATATTCATTGATTTTCGTTTGTAATTCATTAATTTACACAGTTTTGTGTTTTCCTCTTCATTTCACTGCAATATACGACTGATTCCAGTTTTTGCCGACAACACTATGGTGCATTCCGAAAAGCAGGAATCCAAATACTTGCATCGAATTAGATATTAGTAGTGCGCTCGGAATTGTTCTGATGGTATTCATTTGGCTCGATTTCTTGCTGGATGTATTTTTACAGTTAATTCTCCCCGATTAACCAATTAATTTTTGATAACAATTATCATTGGATGATTATTTATTAATACAGAAAAGCCTCCCACGAGGAAATCTTATCGTACAGTATGAACTGTTTAAATCAATAAGTATTAAATGACAAAGGTGTGCTACTGTTTTGCCATTGGTGAGAATATTTGAAGGCTGAGCAGTAAATCAAATGGTTCTTTATGAGATTATTTATGATGGATAAAATTGAAAGCAGAGTACTAGTACACACGAGAAAATGCTGAATGATTGGAAACAAGGACAAGTTGAATACTAGTAGGCGTGAGTGTAAGGTTAGAATCTAGTCACGAGACGATCAAAACCAACAAACTCATTTTTATGGTGATTACATGGGCAGCTGGTGAGTATTCAATATGGTCATCTCAGATTGTATACTGGACTATGATATATTATGTACTGTCAAAAGTAATATTTGAACCTCTGAAAAATGCTTTTCTTCGTGGGAGGCTTCTCTTTAAATTATCCATATAAATTTTCGTGAAGCATACTCACCTCACAACTCGCAAATAGAGAAGCTTGATGGTATTGTGAAGGGAAATATGTCAAGAATCTTGAAGGAATTTTGTGCAGTTCGATAGAATATGAGTAAAATCATGTGAAAGCCACCATGGTTTAAGTTATTCCAGAAATTGATGATTAAGTTGTTCATGCAGTTATTCATATTTGAAGTTATTAATCATTCTTATGCCGCAAGGAGACTGCGCCTAAAGCGTAAGCGGTCTACAATGAATATGTTGCATCAATGCAATATGAATAGCGTCATGAATTTCATACTTCAATCAAGTACCGTATCGGTCATATTATCTCACCACGAAATTTCGGCCTAGTGAGTGAACGAATGGCTCGGCTCTGGTGAACCATTTTGAACGATCCTCATTTGCCTGGTGAACACATATGAACGATTGCTTTGATCAACCTTAGAGATATTTTAAGCGGAAATTATCCACTGGTGAGCTATTTTGACCGAAATATTGATTATTAACAATAGTATATATCTTTTCATTTCATTATCGGTTGTCTCCTCTGTCCATTGCGTTAGGCTTTCAGCTTATGAACCCATAGGTTGCGGGTTCGAGTCCCGCTAATGCTGTTTTGGTAAAATTTATAAATTATCTGATTGTTCAATCTCCAACTGCCCTTGATTGCTCTTACATACCTCACGAGCTAGTAAACGCATAGATCTCTTTCCTTTAACGTGCAATAAGCTACAACTAGCATTCCAATGTATGCCGCAGCACCGTTGAGCAACTCAAAACCTGTGTACAGCAGCAGTCTCTTGGTGATTCTGTTGCTGTACACAGGCTTTCCAATTCATGTCAATGCTCAATCATGCCTTGACATATCGCTGCTTGCAACCACAGAGCCTGCATGTATGATGGCTTGGTGGCTGTACGCAGACCGTATGCCACAGCATGACTGAGCATTGAGATGAATCTCAAAACCTGTGTACTGCAGCAGTCTCTTGGTGATTCTGTTGCTGTCACAGGCTTTCCAATTCATGTCAATGCTCAATCATGCCTAGACATATCGCTGCTTGCAACCACAGAGCCTGCATGTATGATGGCTTGGTGGCTGTACACAGACCGTATGCCACAGCATGACTGAGCATTGACATGATTCATGTCAATGCTGTCTCTTGGTGATTATGTTGCTGACAGACTTCCCAATTCATGCCTACACTAAATGAAGTCTAGACATATGTCAATTGGAACGCGTGAGCTTTGACATGAACTAAACAATCCGTTTACAGCAACAGATACATCAAACGACTGATGTTGTAAGCTGGTTATGAGACTCATGTCAATGCATAGTGGTGCATTGCAAAGTCTACTTACAGCCACAGAGCCATCACACATGCCCGCTCTCTGGCTGCAAGTAGACGTATGTCTAGGCTTCATTGAGCATTGGCATACTGCCTAAAGTTTCTTCACAGCGGCAGAATCACAAGAGACTGTTGGTGTAAACAGTCTTGGGATTTGAACCAGTCCTCAATGACACTATGACATACAGTCTATTCGCAACCACCAAGCCATCATACATACAGGCTCTGTGGTTGCAAGCAGCGATATGTCAAGGCATGATTGAGCATTGACATGAATTGGAAAGCCTGTGTACAGCAACAGAATCACCAAGAGACTGCTGCTGTACACAGGTTTTGAGTTGCTCAACGGTGCTGCGGCATACATTGGAATGCTAGTTGTAGCTTATTGCACGTTAAAGGAAAGAGATCTATGCGTTTACTAGCTCGTGAGGTATGTAAGAGCAATCAAGGGCAGTTGGAGATTGAACAATCAGATAATTTATAAATTTTACCAAAACAGCATTAGCGGGACTCGAACCCGCAACCTAAGGGTTCGTACGCTGAACGCCTAACGCATTAGACAAGGAGAAGGTATTTTACCTCTGTATAGTAAAATTTAATTAAATACAATAATTACAGTGAATATATTTTGACCAAGTTTCACCTACCCCTGGTGAATTGATATGACCGATGACCTCTATGGTGGTGAGTAGATACGAACGAATCCCATCAGCCTGGTGAATAGATATGAACTTTTGCCTCGCGGTGAGACATGAATGCTGTGAGATAATATGACCGATATGGTACAGTCATCTCTAGCTTAACTCCGCACGGCTCAGCACAGGGTTGGAATGCCAAGTGCGGAGTTAAGCCAACTTAATTTTAATACAAATTAAAGGCGACCAAAAAATGCTTTGATTCGCCAAGACTTTTCTGGTCGTCGACGACAGCAAACTTCATTTCTGGTTTGAGTGAATGGTACAATGCAGTGGTGAACGTCTGAGCGAGCAAGAACGACTTGCTATCCTTGCCGAGCTTGTGGCGCCACGCGTACGATCGGTGCGTGCCATCGCACGAGCTTTCTCAATTGACGAATCAGCAGTGCGGCAACTATGGAAGAAGCGAGACATCGTACGGGAGAGGACCGAAGGCGTGCATCCTCGAGTGCTGAATGACCGATTGCGGTTTCAACCTGCAATGCACATTGAACTCGAGAGTCATTTGCTCCATTGGATCGAGAAAATGCGAATGCATAAGCTACCCGTGCCACCCTCTATTACGTGCCATAAGGCTTTAACAATCGCAAAGCAGCTACAGATCCCTTCGAATAAATTCACCGTGTCGTCGGGCTGGTTCCAAGCATTCCGTCGACGTCACGGAATTCAATCGTGTTTGCTGCATGGTGAAGCCGCTGAAATTGATCAATCAGACCCAACGCTCATTAATCAACTCCAAGAGTTCTCTCGAATCGTTTCAACATACAAGCCATGCCATGTTTTCAACATGGATGAAACTGGTCTTTTCTACCGTGTTTTGCCAAGATACACCCTCCTTGCACCAAACGAAGACACTCGCTCGACACGTGGGCGGAAGTCCCCGAAGGATCGAATAAGTGTGATGGTGTGTGCGAACGGCGATGGAACAATCAAAATTCCCTGCATGCTTGTTGGAAAGGCCGCTCGTCCTGCGTGTATTGTCGGTCGTTCATGGCCAACTCCTTACGTATCTCAAACTAACGCTTGGGTGGACCGACATATTTGTGAGACTTGGTTCAAGACGCTGTTTGTTCCTTCTGTACGAGCAGTTTACTGCAATCCCATCCTTCTGATCTTGGACAATGCACCCGGCCATTTCGACAGTCTTGAGTATGACGGCATTCGAGTGTTGTTTTTGCCACCAAGATGTACCTCATGGCGTCAGCCTTGTGATCTGGGTGTGATTGCTGCTTTGAAAAAGCGGTATAAATATCTTCTCTTGCGCGATGTTATTGCGTATCAAGAGTTAGACGATGAAACGAAAGAGTCTATTCAAGAGGCTAGCAAGTCAAAGCGTCAGGATCGACTGGTGTAAATGAAGGCCGTCCTGCTACTGTTTTTGATGCTGCAAACTACATCAAAACTGCATGGGAGCAAGTCGAGGCCACAACAAGGCATTTGTCACGCCTTCAAGAAGACTGATATTGGCATTAATGCTCCAACCTACCACGAAGAGGACGAGCCGTACTCCAGCGACTCACACGGCGACGATCTTTGCACCAGCGATGAGCAAATGGCATGCTTGGTTGAGAATCACGGACTTGATGTGAATCATGTGAATCAATTCATTCATTGCGACGACAGGGAGTCCGAGGAGTACATTGTATCTGTCATGGCAGAAATGGGTTTAGAATAAAATTTTTGACTGTGAATTTGTTTTTTATTTTGCAATCTCAGCACGGATTTTGGGTGCGAAATCATGTGAAATGCGGAGATAGTGGTGTGCGGAGATAAGCTACCGTATTTCCTGTAAGGTTGTCACCACAATTTTTTCCCATTGAGTTGTCACCACTGATAAAATTATTTAAATGATTCATACAAATTTATGGTATAGATTTATAATACATTCTGATGAAATTTTTCGGAGTTCTCCTTGAGTTGTCACCAGTCAGATCTTATTGGAAGAAATGCAATGGTTCAATTAGACACTAGGGCCATAAATTTGTCGTGTTCATGCGTTGCAGTCGGCAAAACTGTACCCAAATGAGTGTTGAAGGTTTTCATTCTCCCAAACTGGAGTCAGCCACTCGTAAAGTCGACATATGACTGCGAGGTGTTCATAATAATGATATGATTGGTAGATAATTATAATTTTACCCCATGAAATGTACCACATGTTGATTTCTGATTTCCTTTGGACTTGTCACCATTTTCGATAATCATTCATGGTGACAACCTTACGGGAAATACGGTAGAGATGACTGTACTGTAAATTCTCAAATACTGTACTATTAAAAATAGTAGTACAGTACGGCTCCGCCAAATAGTACGGCACCCCCTTGTATCACTTCCTCCTAAATATAGTAAACTGAAAAAAAATATTGTTGAACGAAATTATAAAATGTTAAAGGGAGCTATCAATCATCCACAACCAGTACGGCATCCAAGTACTCCAGTGCTTCTGACAAAGCATCGTAGTCTGTCGATGAGTTATCAGTCGCTTCAGGTTTGTCAGTTTGTAGTTCACGAGTGAAAGTTTCTGCCATTGAGAAGAGCTTTCGAAGACTTTCTTCTTGCTTGCTCCATTGTTGTGTACTTGATCTTGACACTCGATGCTTCTTGGACGCCTTTAGAGCATGCCCAACGCAACCACGCTATTTCATCACGCTAAATCAGATCTAGCGTGCGTTACACACGACAAATTTGGCGTGCGGGATTCAACGAGCCCAACGGTCGTTTACGCTTCCAATGCCAAACGCTTTTTACATTCACTCTTGATCACAAAGAGCAGTGAAACCACATAAAAAAGCGTCGGCGCCATGGAAACCACATCAACTGCTCCTGCTAAAGGTCGCGTGCTCGGACAGTCAAACTTCAGGACTGAAGAAGATGATTTTCTTGCTTCTGCCTACGTCAAAGTCTCAACTGACGCATCTGTTGGAACTGATCAAAGCGGTGACACATTTTGGTCAAAAGTACACGTTGAGTTCAACTCACGACGACTTAGCGGGATCGATAGGTCCCCAAACTCTCTTGCCAACCGTTTCAACAACGTCCTTCAAAAGGATGTGTCCAAGTTTGTTGGACTTTTGTCTCAATCATTACGAGAATTCCATTCTGGGTGGCAAATGCAGGATTATGTCAATGTTGCAAAGCGAAAATATCGAGAAACAAAGAATACTGTATTCAAACATGAAGGGGTATACAAGATTTTATGTCGTCTTCCCAAGTTTGAAGTCTCTCGTTCAGTTATTGCGTCTCAAGTGCGTCAAGCTCTTGATCTGGATAGCAGTGAATCTCTTGCGGAAGCTGAAAATGTAATTCAAATTGCCAAGCGTCCCACGATCGGCAAAAAGAAGTCAAAGCGCATGAAAATCGCCGTCGAAGAAAGCTCATCAAGGGCAGTACAGCTTGCGCGTCTTGCAGACGCTTCTGAGAAAAAGAACGAAATGTTGCACGAGCACATTATGATGGAATTGTTCACACTTGATCCAAATAGCGACGAAAGCCGGCGATATTTTTCCCTGAAGCGCAAACAGTTTATTGATCAAGCTGAGAAATTAGTGCAGCAAAGGAATGACAGCGATATTGAAGATGTAGTTTAAGATCGTTAATTTTAACATCGAATTTGAGATCTGACATTGTAGATCGTACTGGAGCTTTGAATGGACTTTGCTGTTTTGCAGCAGTTTAATTAAATCCTTCATATGCAGCAGTTTAATAACATCCTTCAAAAGTATATCACATCGCTTGTTGTGGTGGCAACATGGATTCCATTCTGGTTGGCGAATGCAATATTATGTTAACAATACTACAGTCAAATATCAAGAAACCTGGAATATTGTATTTAAACATAAATGGTGTCTTCAGGATCTTATATCGTTTCCCCAACTCTAAGTCCCTCTGCCTGTCATTGCATCTCAAGTGCGTCAATAACTTGATCTTGACAGTATCGTATCTCTGTGAAAGATTTGGACGTATTGTTACTTGCCTAGCGCCCCACAATCGGTAAAAAAAGTTACAGCGCATGACAGTGGCAATTAAAGGAAGCTCATCAAGAGCTGTTCAACTTGCTCTTCTTGACGACACGTCCGAAAAAAGAATGCAATGTAGCTCAAACATATCATGATGGAAGTGTTCTGACTTAATTCAAATTGTGACAAGATCGGATATCTTTCTCTGAGGCGCAAGCCGTGTTTTGTTCAAGGAGAGAAACTAGTGCATTTAAGAAATGATTATGCTTGTGAGGATGCAGTATAACAGCTTAAAGTCTAGCATTGCCGTTAATATTTTACTTTGTTTCTGAGTAGTGATGCCACATTGATGTCATCAAATCATACTGGAGTTGTGAATGGACCGCACTGTCCTGCATCTCGTGAATCATTTCTTCACGATCTCTGACTGACTGGTCCTCCTTTCGTCCGATCATTGCAAAAGGGTGTTGAACCAAATATTGAGAGAATTCATAGTCGTTGCGTGGGCCTTGTCTTCGATCAATTATCAGGTTGTGCAAAATTACACAAGTCTTAATCAAGTCTGCCATTGATTCACGGTTCCAAAGACGGCACCCTGTAACCAATATATGGAATCGAGCTTGAAGGACTCCAAAGGCTCTTTCAATATCTTTGCGGTTAGCTTCCTGAGCTGCAGCAAAGTGTTTTTGCATGCGTGCACATGGATTTTGAATTGTCTTGACAAAGCAAGCGTAGTCAGGATAGATTCCATCAGCTAGCCAATACGCATAATTATAGTCATGACCATTCACAGTGAATTTAACCTTGGGTGACTCCCCCATGACAGCATTGTTAAACAATGGTGAGCGATCCAATACGTTGATGTCGTTCAACGTGCCTGGGGAACCAACATTAAAGTGCCAAAAACGACATTGACGATCAGCTATTGCTTCAAGCACAACAGTCGGAACCTTGTCTTTTCCTTGGAACATGCCCTTCCAACTAGATGGGCAATTTTTTCACTCCCAATGCATACAGTCAATGGAGCCAATACATCCGGGAAAGCCAGAGGCCAGTCCATCAGCTATGAGGTTATTAAGATCGGCCTCAGTTGGAAACCGTAGCACGGAGTCACCATAGATTTCAATTACTGCAGAGCAGAATCGTTTTAAGGATTCCAGGCCAGTTGATGGTGCCATCCTGTATTTATCATCCAGCTCATTAGGAGACACACCAGAGGTCAATTGTCTAATCGTACAGGCAATTTTGGAGAGAGACGATACAGCATCTCTTTTCTGCTCAAAGTAGGCATCATGGGCTTTGACACGTTCATGAATTTCGTCAAAAAGCTCAATTGGTAACTTGAAATGCTTTTTGAAGTAAGCGTGGTCATATATAGGACTTGGTCCCCAATAGTCATCGTAGAGAAGTTGGTCATACAGTTCGCGGCGGCGATCAACTGCCGGTGCACGGCCATACCTGGAACCACCCCACGACGGTTGTTCAAGGTCGTCTTCATCCATGATGGCAACAACTTGTTCAATAGTATCATCATCAACGAACAAGTCGATGAAGTTCATGAGATGCTTGCACTCGGGAAGATGTCGGGTTGATCACGCCAGACGCTATTCACCACGCCAAATCTAGTGGAAATTCTAGCGTGGTACCGTTGGGCTTGAATTTGCCACGCTAGAGCGCTAAATTCTATTCGGTTTGCGTGTTAGCGTGGCCGCGTTGGGCATGCTCTTAGGTTGTTTGTTGCCTTCGCGTCCGCGATCACTTGCAACTTGAAGCCTATATCAACAGCTTTCTTCTTCCCTGCATTCTCCAAATCTCGAATGACGTCAGCACTCAATAGGGAGATTTCGCAAAGCATAACGTTCCCATTCCCATCGAACTTTCAGGCCTTTGTGGGAAGCGGAGTGGGAAGCATCGAAATGCGCCATGTATTTTCCCGACGGGACAAAACTTGAATCTTGTAGAATTGATCCCGCTTCCAGAGGTGTGGCTGGTTTGAACCTTCAAAAACGAGTTTATTCAGGGCATAAACGAAAGCATTGCCTCATATTTCAAGGGTTGACTACCCCTGACGGACTTTGCATTCACATCTTTGGTCCAGTCGAGGGCAGCCGCCATGATGTTACCCTTTTACGAATGAGCAAACTCCAGGAGTATTTTGAATCCAATGCTGATGTATTTGATGGCTTTTACATTTATGGTGATCCAGCATACCCAGTATCAAGATGGATCATTTCTGGCTTCAAAGGAAGCAACTTGGACGAATTGAAACAGGATTTCAACGCTTCCATGAGCCGTGTTCGTCAAGGTGTTGAGTGGAACTTTGGCCGCATGAAAACTCTGTGGGCCTTCACAACGTTTAAAATGCAGCAAAAAATCATGCTATCCAATGTGGGTTCAGTTGTCTTGGTTGCGATGCTCTTGACAAATTGCAACTGTTGCTACTATGGAGGTAATCAAATATTGGAATACTTTGGCATGTTTCCACCAAGCCTCAAAGAATATCTTAGCCGCACATAGCTTTGCATTAACATGTAATACACATTCTACATTCATTGACTTACTTTCGTCCTTCAAGTACGGCCTTTAAGAGGCTTGATAGTTTGTCGCTTTCAATTCTGGCTAGAGCGAGCTGATGTTCACGTTCTGTCTTTCTTTCATCTCGGTCATGCTCGCGCTGCTTAAGTTCAGATTCAAACTTGAGCCGCTTAAATTCAAGTTCCTTTTCCCGTATAGCCAATTCTTTTTCGCTTTCAGATTCAATCGCAGCCGCCAAGCTATTTCGCCCATTATCTGTTGGTGTTCTTTTTTTTGTCGTCGTCTCCAATGTCGTTGCGACGCTTCATCGTTGTCATGGCTAACTCTCTTACAAGTTGTCCACCTTTCTCGACTTTCTCCTTTTCATCAACAGCGTTGATTCTTTTCGCTGTTGTGCTTGTCTTGACGTCGTCCAGCTGCATAATCAAATCATCCAACAGAACATGACGCTCTGTTTCCTCCTCATCTACACCCGAGAGCTTCGCCGACTCGGCAGTAAATCGACGATGTTCGTCGATAAGAGCAATGAAGCGATTCTGCACCTTGCGTCCATCCACAGCACGATGGAAGTTGTCAGTGCTCATCAACGTCTCAGCCAGCGACTGCCACGCCTTTGTTATTTGTCCTTTCTCGGCAGCAAAGGGTAGATCAGCCGCAACTTGTACGAGGAGGATTTGGTCTTCATCGGGGGTCCAATTTCGGCGCTTTTCAGCTTGAGGCATTGGCACCATTGGCAACAGCTCTCACTCTGGGATTGGAACGACTCTCCGTACAAATGATCAAATCTGTGGGAACAATAAACAGTTTTGACAGGTTTCCCGTTCAAAAATTCATTTATGGAGGTTATGGTGATGGGAACGGGAATGGGCGACTTGCGAAATCTCCCTAATGATATCTTATACCTGTGTGTGTCTTATAACTCGGCCATATTGACGATATTGAATTGAAGAGGAAAATTCTAATTGTACGGCACCTGGAAGTGCCGTACTATTTACTACTAGTACGGCATGCCGTCTTATATGAGAATATACAGTATTGTCTGATTGACTCAAAATTTCCGAACTTGGCTGAAATCGATATCAATCATCAGCCACCACACCAACACACACACATTAATTCATGTACCTTCCGATTATACTTGAATTCACTATTGCCAGATTGATCACACAAATTTCGTCGATTTTGATCAAAACTGTATTGCAAATTTCGTCGAAATTTGCCGTTTTCTATTCATTTCGAGCTCAGGGCGAAATCGATCATGAATCGATCAATGCATTTTATTGGTAAAAAAGTAAATTATTTCTACAAATCAAAGATGGACTCATTCATTCGACGATCACCAAGCAAGAATGGAGGATGCTGCAACACGGCAACACGCACACGTGAACACTGTTTACCACTGCCTGCATGCGTATTTCAAGCTTGGGTACTCAAAAATCCACCTTGCTCATATCTTCAACAAGTCTGAGCGAACTATTGGAAATTGGATCAAGGTGTTCGAGCAGACTGGAACTTTCCAACGAGTCAACAGTGCGGGCGACAGGAAATTTACATCGTCTCAGAGACAATGGTTATTCAGGTTTTACCAGCAGCATCCGCTTTCGTACTTGGATGAGGCTCAAGTCGCGTTTGCTAAAGCGCATCGTCTCGCAATTTCAAAGACATCCGTCTAGCGTATACTCAGAGATTTTGGATTGACCTGGAAGGTCCTCGAGCTACGAGCAATACACATAAAGGAGCGCGATGTATTCCGATTCGTTCAAGAACTCAGTCATGTTGATTGGAGTTATGAGAAACTCGTATTTTTGGACGAGGTGTCATTCGATAATCGTGGCATGATCCATAAACGCGGCTATGCCATCCGAGGCCAGAAGCTTACTATTCGGGGTGATTTTGAGAGAAAGCCGCGCGTATCAATATTGGCATTTATGGGTGTGAATGGTGTCTTCGACTACTACAACGCCGAAGGCACATTTGATCGGCTTGAGTTTACAAAGTGTTGTCAACAGTTTATCCATTGTTCGGGGAGCCCAGTGCGTCAATATCCCGGACCAAGCTCCATTTGGATCTTGGATGGTGCTGCAATTCACCGCCGGAGATCGTTCACTATCTGCGCAGCGTTGGTGTCGTCCCAATTTTCTTACCAGCCTACTGTCCTTTTTTAACCCCATCGAGTTCCTGTTTGGTTACATCAAGAATCATTTCAGCGCCATTACATCGAGTCAAGCGAGCGGAATCTGTTGCCATTCATCGTTGAAACATTTCGTCGCTTTGTGAAGTTTGACATGCGCAAAGTTTTTGATCACTGTGGGTGAAAGTCTCAGGATATTTTGATCGTGTACGATCTCTGTCGAATCAGCAATCAAAGTCAGTGCATGAGCATGACAATCTACACCTTTGCCCGATCAAGTTGAACACTTTTTGCCATCAATGTGGAGCAGATAAAAAATATCGGATTTCAGAGTCATTCTCAGTCAGAATTTTGCCTTCAATGTGAAATCCTTTTCCACCAATGTGAACACAAAAGTTGCGCGCGAAGACAAGGCGCCTAGAACGTTCAGTCCAGTGGACCGGGTTCATTGAATTCGACGACCGTGGCAACTGCCACAAGCCGTTAAGTTCAATGAACTCATTCTACTGGACCACACGGATTGGCGCCTTGTCGTCGCGCGCAACTTTTGTGTTCGAGCTGAGTTGGCATCCATGAGCCTCTCAATAGTGAAGTGATGGTTCATTTCACAATTGCGGCGCTAGCCAAGTCGAGCAAAAAAGGCCCCACCACCGAGGAAAAACGCCGCGTTTTAGAGGCCTTCCATCAGGGCAACCCTGAATGGAAGACGATTGCCAGGCACAATGGTGTTTCCTTGTCGACCGCGCGGCGTGTGGTATTGAACAATCGTGCAGAAGTTTTGCCTCGTGTTGGGCCTCGGCAAGAGCGTACAAAAGTTACACCGCAAATGCTGGAAGCTTTTGAGCGCTACCTAGGTGAGAACTGCCTCTACATCCTCCAGCAGATGCAGTAATTTATCGCCGATGACTTTCGTGTTGTGAAGCTATCACTATCAACCATTAGTCGTCACATCCTTGGGATGCTTTTCACTCTAAAACAAACCCGTGTCGAGCCTATCACTTGCAACAATGAAGTGAACAAAGGAAAGCGACAGGCCTTTGCTCAGCAGCTCATTCAGCACCAACAAAAACAAGACTACATCGTCTATTATGACGAAACAAACTTCAATTTGTATTGCAAGCGCTCGCAAGGCCGCTCAAAAATGGGAACTCGAGCTACTGTTGTTCTGCCTGCGAGCCACGGCCCAAATCTACAAGTGCAATGCGCAGTTTCCACTGTCGATGGGCTTGTGTGCTATCGCCTCGAGAGAGGTAGCATTCGAATGAACCAAAACGCAGCTTTTATTAAAGAAATTTATCAAGCTGTCAAAGCCAGCCCAACTTGGCAATCAAATTTCCAAGACAAGACAGTCGTTGTCGTCCTTGACAATGCACCGGCTCACTCTCAATCTGAGGTTCGCAGTGTGCCCCACGAAGACATGCGTTTGCTTCGCCTTGGCCCGTATTCGCCAATGCTAAACCCGATTGAGGGTTGTTTTAGCGTGTTGAAGTCTGCCATCAAGCGATTCTTAGCACTGCGCACTGAGCACATGTTCGATCGTCGTGACTTCGACACCTACCTCCAAGCACGCATGAGTTTGCTCGAAGAGGCAGCCAGAAATTCCATGGCTTCAATCACTCTGCCTGTCGTCGTAGTAGAGGCTCTGTTTTGCCAAAGAAACATTGCAAAGGCATTGGCATTGGAGGACATGCAATATGGCGTGTGACCAGATCACATTGATGGCAAAATATTTCACATTGATCGCAAAAATTGCGTGTTATATTACGTCTTGAATAAAATCAGCGTTTTTTATTTTGTTTCTTTCCACATTGATCGCAAAAAGTGTTCAACTTGATCAGGCAAAGGTGTAGATTTTACGGACATATCTTCTGCACCTTAGACGATAAATTGAAATGAATTCAGTTAGACTTCGTCATCGTTCTGTCTTTGATCAATATCCTCAATATTTTCCATACGCTGCGACAGATTGGGGATTTGATCGGCAGATGGAGGAGGGATATCGAGAATAAAAGCTTCAATTGTAGACTTTCGTGACTCCAGTCGTTAGACGTGCGTCTCCAGGCGCCTGCCAAAGGCCTCCCAGTCGCGACGAAGTATCATGGATCTCGAGATCAATGGGAGTCTGCCGAGGTTGAGATCATTTATCGTTCTTCTCGTTCTGAAGTGTGAAGAGAGAATACTCTTCATAATCGATATTGTCAATTTCATTCGAAATTGTGAGGGGGGTCCGAAATGTATCGATTTTTCAAATCGATCTGCAAATCGCTCAGCCAATCAGAATCGAATATTTACCTAATTCACACAAAACACACCCAGACACACGTGTAATTAATTTGGGACGTTTGCCATACTTTCCATTTATACTTGACTTCAGTATGATTGAATCGATTTGGAATTGAATTCGATTTTGGTATAAGAATACAAATTTGGGTGAAAAAGACAATAGGGGGTTTCAAAGTACTTTCTGGTTTGGTTGAAAAATTATCCAAGTATTTTTTGCGATACATGATTGGTTGAAATAACTCAGACACTATCTGAGGTTGACTGTCTTTTTCCAACAACGATTATCGTGGTTGAGGTCGAAAGTTCTGGCTGGTTGAGGTTGGTTTTGACACGGCCAAGCACGTCGCGTGGCCTCGATGAACCAAGCAAGTCTCAAGGAACCTCAATGGCATCGTGATGTTTGCACGTGCGGCGAATGCAAGGCTGTCAGTTTGGACGGCCGCAGCTCAATCGAAGTTTTGCTCGCATGGTTGACATACGAACCCCCTATCTCTGGCCGTTTTGTGAACTTCGACGCATGGAAGGGGGGGCACACGGTCCTTGGCCGGGAAATCGAAGCTGGTTGTTGTCTGCACGGAATGTGCAGAAGTGCTCAAAAAGCATGGATTCAACCGGGAGGCAGGTGCTGTGAAAAACAAACTCATTGAATTGACACAAAAGTTCTCCTCGTACTGCGACTTCATGTCAAGCACGGGAGAAGGTGTATTGAATGATATCAATGATAGGTTTCAGGGGGATGTCGAGAACCCAGAATATATTGCACAAATATCGGCTTTTGGAAAAGAGAAAACTAAAGATTTGCCGATACTATCACGAGTTGTAGACCGTCAGGCTGGACAGGCCTGCAGCTATACCAATTGTCCATTCATCAACGGGTGATTCAAACGAGAAATCAGCATATGAATTGGTGATGTGATGCTAAATTATTTCTAACTAACGTTCGACATGTTGTAGTTGTTCGATGATGACTCGGCTATTGAGAAGGCTCAATCGGAGGTTGATGATCGCGACGACGACAGCTTTGGAGAGGAACCTTTGTACAATCCGGGGGCACCTCCACAGCCAACTTTGCAATGCACTGAAAGGGCACACAAGGTGAGGCTTATTAAAGCCGTACCAAATGGAGACTTGCAAGTGCCGGAGAAGCATCAAAATAAATTGAGCAAACGCATCAAGCTTGTTGGGGAAAAGACAAATAATAGGTAAAATTCTCTTGTAGTCGTCACAAACAATCATCCCAGACATACAATAATATCCCTTTCTAGAGAAAAAATCTTCACATTGCGGTGAAGGCTTTGCATACACTGGAAAAAATGTGCCATCGACAAAGCCGACGCAATTTTCAAAACCGTGAGATTCCTCAATGCGCCTCGCAATCACATTTCTTTCATGGATAGATGGCCAAAACACAACTCTCGCTTCCAACGACAAGATTGCAACCAAACAACGCTTTATGTACAAAGAAACAGTTCCTTCCGAGATGCCAAAGTAACGAGACAAAATTCCAACCGACGCACCATTGCCAAATCGCCCCAATTTGGATAAAAACACCATCAATTGATCATGAGGAGGGGCTTGTTTCATGCTCGATCGGTTCTTGAAGATCGGATGATCCTTAATTAAATCAACTATTTGAAAAAAGCTTTGTTTCGACATTCTTGCCCCCCGGCGAAATCGTTTGTCATGAAGAGAGCAGATAAACTCGTAAGGCGGCGTATGTTTTGGTACTAGCTTTCGTTTCGAAAGGAGATATCGTTGAGACAAGATGGAATTCAACACCATGAGAAACAAAGATAAGTTGGATCGACGCAAGGGACCAAGTATATGACCAGCAGTGAAATATAACTTCTTTCCAAACAGTAAAGCGAGGCACGCGTGGAGTTGTCCCTGAATTAATAAAAGCGTCAAATCAACCAAAGCGTGTTGACTGGGCGGTGTTGGGACATGGTTGATCTCGGACACCACAGACTGCACAAGCAAATGCTCGAGCTCCGAATGATTTGCTTGCGTTCACTGTGTCGGACCGTTCACTCCGACAAAGGAAAAATGGGGGCAGTCAGCTCAAAAGTTTATTCGTCTTTGATTAGCTGGAACGGAAGTAATATATTTCCAACCAAACATCAATCCAACTTAGAGCACAAGTACTTTGAAACCCCCTAATATTTATTTATTTTTAAAGTTTTGGGCCGTTTCTGGTCGATTTGGCTGGATCGATTGAAACAATCGAACTCGGAAATTTTGAGTAGAACTCACAATAAATTTGGACGAAAAAGACAATACTACACCTTTTTACGTTCAAGTCGTGAGAATCCAAAGTTCAAGTTGATTGTGCGTTTGATACAAAATTGTGAGGAACTGTTTGAATCGACCGAGGTTTCGAATCGATTCGAATCGAACGGACTTCTCTGATTGGCTAGAATTAAAAAAATTAAAATTAGTCAGCCAATCAGAATCGATCAGCCACGTAACTCACGCAAAACACACACTGACACACACCACTTACGTATGATGAAATCGATAGAATATCTTGTGTTGTTCAAACATGGTAGCCATCAATTTCTTCCTTCAATTGCATCACCAACACGATCCTGTTGGCATGGTTCCTCCAAAATATCCTATATGGCTACATTTCAATGAAATTAGACTTGAAAAGAAGACTCATTATGTTTTGGACCGATTTCAAGATTCCCTCAGTGAATGCAACACACATACGGTAGACGTCTCGACGCTTGAATATCTCAACAGCAATGACATAGAGTCTCTTTAATCGACTCAAGCAGGTTGTTTGTACATTGAATTGTGGCGATCATATGTGCCCATGGCCGTCCAGATCTTGATATGAGACCTGTAAGCATGACCTGACCTGGCGATGGTTCTACTGCCCGTGCTCATGTTAGGGGAAATGAGAGCGAAAGACGGAGCTCCATCAATTTGGCCATTCGGTGCATTTCGCATGGAATTTGAGTGTCGTCAACCACAAACTCACCCATGTCGTCAATTGAATGAAACTGCGAAGCTGAATCACCCGACGTACAGTAGTACTACTCTGGATTTTAATACAGTCATCCCTCGAAATAGTGACCCCACTATAAATTTATAACCTTTCATAATATATAAATTCTCAACTATACTAACATATACGTTTTTACAGTAAATTTCAAATTTCAAACTGAAAATCGAGCGCAAAATGGAGCGCATGCGACTTACCCTCAAGCAAAAGCGACAAATCATTCAACACAAGGCAGAACACCCGTCAGCAACCCGAACTCAACTCCAACTGCGGTCAAAAGAGGAGTTTAAACTCAATCGTTTGCCGTCAAAATCGACAATAACCTGTATATTGCACGGGATTGACAGCGCGGACAACGAGGTCGACGAGTCAAGAAGGCTAGACATGCACCACGTCTACCCTACTTGGAGTCCCAGATCGTTGAGTGGATCAACATGTGTGAAAGTCTATCGTTGCCAATCGTAACGCACGCAGTCATCCGATTCAAAGCTCTTCAGTTGATGGGAGAGAGCAACCAACTGTCTCCCGTCGTCTTCTCAAAAGGTTGGTTTGAGAAATTTCAAAAGCGACATGGCATGAAGTCCCGCCGCGTACATCGTGAAGCTGGTTCTGTCGACCCCACTGTGGTTGAAGAAGGAAGAAAGTCATTGCAACGGATTACGTTCGACTACGAGCTCAGAGACATCTTCAACATGGATGAGACTGCGTATTTTTACTGCGCTCAGGCTCAGAAGTCGATCTCGAAGAGTCGGCAATCAGGAAGAAAGGCCGTCAAAAAGAGAATCACGGTGGCTTTGACAAGTAATGCTTGTGATGAAGCCCGCCCGCCACTGTTGTTCATTGGACAGAGTCGAAATCCCCGCTGCTTCGGAGGAAGTCGCCCAAGGATTTGGACTTACAGTATGCCCAGTCACCCAAAGGTTGGATGAACTCTTCAATCTTTCGTACATGGCTCAAGGATTTCAATGACACAATGAAGAAGGCCAATCGCAAGGTCCTGCTTCTCGTCGACAATGTCTCAACTCACACGTACACCGAGGAGCTGACTCACGTCACTCTCCACAAATTGCTCTCTGGTACGACTGCCTTCCTACAACCTCAAGATGCAGGAACAGCATATCTTAGCTTATCAATATATAGCTTATCAATAAATATCATATATTGAATCAAGTTTTCATCTTATCAATATATAGCTTATCAATATATGATATATATTGATATAAGATATATATTGATATATGATATATATTGATAAGCTATATATTGATAAGATGAAAACTTGATTGCTTATGTGCTGTGTTTGATTGCAACCTTGGAAAACTAACATATTATGTTATTGTGCTTTTTGGGGAAATTTCCCAATTAGGCGCGGTTTGTTCAATCGTTCCAAATTTGTTTTAAGCCATTTGATTGGCTAATAATCGAAAAATTCGACTAATTTGACAAAATATGGTACTTTTTTTCGAATCAGCCAATGAAATCTATGGGATCGGTTTGCGGATCGATTTGCCGGCGCGATTCGATTGAGCACCAACCCAAAATTTGTATCAAATCGATAATATATAGAAGTTTGTATATGACTGGCTGAATACAGATGTTTTTGTAGTATCTACTAGTTCTAAATAGTATCTACTAAATAGTGGATAATGCAAAATTTTATTGTGCTTTTGCTGTAAATTTCTATTTTTTGCGTGATTTCTCAATTTCAGCAAAATGACGCCTTCAACCGCGCCAGAGGGAAAATATGGCGATAGGCTTCTTTAAAGCGGGTCCGTCCTAGCTCTACAATTACTTGTCATCAATTATAAGCATTATTCATCGTTGTGACGAGCAAAATCCAATGCGTTGTCGCTTGTAACCCACTATTTCATCCAGCATTTGTGAAATCGTACATGCTGATAAGTTAGTGAGCATTTTGCCCAGTCAAAACAGCCGTATCTTGCGTCACACGCTGCTCGCGGCTTCCTTATGAGTAATTTGAATCATCTCGTCTGTCTGTATGAACGGACGAGCGTGGACAAAGGAGCATGATCGATGATTGTTCATGTCTCGACATTGTAGTTTATAATTGACCAATCAAATCAATTAATATTATAGTTTGATCCAATCAGATGCGTGATCGATTGGCGGCGCGATTCGACTGGCGTGATTCGTTTGCACAGGAAGTGGAAATTTGAACCAAATATATAAAAATAATAGTACTATATCCATGGACAATCCAAATCACTACTGTGGGAGAATCGAAATCACTTGAAAATTGTATGTGAAAGTGGTTTTCAATGTCTCATCGTCCATTGGACAAATGGCGAACCATTACAACTTTCACGATGTGATTTGTCGATTTATACCCAATACAAAGCAATTTGAGTGCACTTTATAAAATTATACACCTCAGAAGGAAAACCGGCTTTTATTAAAATCCAGTAGTAAATCGCTCGTGATCGTGATATTTGGCTACACGTATCTGGGTGCACTCTATGATCACTTGTTTGTCATCGCGAGTTGTGGAGGGATGGGAGTCTCATCCCTCCACAACATCATCAACAAACTGGTCGCAATTCCATGTTTCTCCTTGGCTAGTGCAATACACAGCTCCTTTGGCACTGTGGACCTTGCTAGAAGAACAACATGGCAATGCGATAGAGTTCCTTCTAAGTGTCCTGTAAGCCAGTGCTACATACTAGTATGCTTGAACGTCGTTTATTGTGGTACCTACAGTACTCGACATGGGTCTTTCGTTCCACCGCTAACGTTAGTCGCCCCTGGACTGAGGAGTACGTGCGGTCATCTCCAGGACATATCACTGCTTTATGCGTTCAACCAAACATAAAGAAATGGCGGCATCAGAGACAAAGGAAGTCCAAGCCCAAGAGAAGTCGCTCTCTTTATTCCTGGGTGCACGCGTCACAAGTTTTGCTTTGTTGTGACTCACAACAAAGCTGATCAAATAGCTTGGGACATGCATCGCGACACGCTCATCGACTTGAACCAACAATTGTTTCACACTGCTCGGTCGTGCTCATTTTGAAATTTGCCTTGTCATGCGTCTACTCCTCGCTGTCCTATTTGCACTGATTGCCTTGACCGATGGTGTGCTTAAGAGAAAGATGGAAACGTTGCCTACGATAAAAGAAGACAAAGAGATGAAGTTTACCAAGCAAAAACCGCCTCAACAGAGTCGATATGCCCCCAAAGGCTTCGATGCGAGAACATCATACCACGTATGGGAGCCAAAAAAATCGTTTGGTGACCGGGTCCGCGGTGCTGCGGCCAAGATGAGTTCGTGCGTTGGAGCGTGCGTTAAAGGCAAAGAGACAAAAAAGGGTCCGTTGGAGCGTGTTTCGGGAGGACAAGTAGTGGCGCCAGCGAGTTACCGTCGACGAAGTCTTCTTTTGTGATAAGAGCCAAGAATCACGTTGGTCCACAATGCAACGACAGAGCTCATGCAAGTAGCGACCTGCAGACTGAATTCCTGTGCTTTCGACACCGATGATAGTGCAGACAGTCACTTAATCAATATCGTGAGCGCTATACTTGACTAGCATAGTTGTTCGATTCATCCATGCGCTCATACAGTGGTGTGAACACTGGCAAGATGGAGGACACATTCCGTGGAGTAGAGTGAAAAAGCAGAGGTCACGGTAACTTCCACACATGGAAAGGTTGCCAGCCCGGAGGGGTAGAGAGGAAGATCGATGCATTCAACTACACTAGAGTCGCATATTCTCTGGCTTCATAAAAAGCTTTCCATGAAGGACAGAGCACAATTGATTCTAAACAAGGACATCCATAGACGCGGTTTCGCGCGTCATGAGGAGAGCGAGATGCCACATTTTTTGTTGTGGAGCTATGTCAAGTTTCTCAGAGTTTGAGGGAGCTCGATTTCCTTCGGATTATGTCACAATGTCGTTGATCATGTCGCGAAGACAATGCCATTACACAGGGAAGGATGCAATCAGTTTCAAACGACTGTCCATGCGCTTCTCGATGAGAAAGAGCTCAGTCGCGTTATTAAGCTTCATCTCTGCTACGTCGCTCTCTGCCTCTCGCTCGAATTGTTGAATGCGTGAGCTTATCACCATGGACATGCGTTTCTGATGTGCATCCGTCGACCACATTTTTACGATGAGTGAGGTGTCTTCGGGCCTGTCTAAGACGACAGCTTCGCGATGAGGCGCCAACCTGCAATTGCAGAATAAAAACACTGGCTTCATTCCATCTTATAGGTAGAACAACCTTTCGGAATATCTAGTTGTAGTAAGAAAAAGTTGGACGGAAATTGGATCACCTTTTAAGTGTATATAGTGGGACACAAACATTTCATTATCGTTCGCTTTGTCGTCTTGGTCATTCTTGGGAGGTCATTCGACGCCTCTTGCGCATTATGTTAACAGCGCTGGTCGATTTGAGGTGATCTTTACGGCGAATTCTGTGTTGTCATAGATTGGAAGGTCTTGCTTCACAGCATCAAGCATACTTGCGGCCTCGGCGACGGATGGTGAATGGATCATCCTGCCAGCTTGAACAACTCGCCTTTCGATCTCGCTCATCAAGAACCGGAAATCAGACAGACGTTTGCAATGCTGCTTCGATGGCATGTCTGCTGGCTGTAGAAGACGCAATGGTGGGTACCGTAGCCTGGCGTCCCCACAACACCAGTACTCCCAGGCATTTGCGACAGTCCCGCTAGGAAATTCAAACGCTAAAGGTGCCCTATGAAACGACCCATTCCAGTTGAATAGAGTGGGTTCGGGCTCGTATGGTGGCACCACAGAGATGTTTTGTTGAGCAACGTCCTGCGAAGTTTGACTTTGATTTGTGCGTTCATCAAGAGATTTGACGACTTGATCTACAATAGATGAGCTTCCATTTGGACAAGAATGCTAATGTGGGGTGGAATTCCAGTACATCGAAAATTGTCGCTGGGTGTTGTGTGTCGGCATTGTACAAGCAGTTTGAGCTCATGCAAAAGAGCAGGATTGTGAAAGAGCGCCGTCTGGAAAAGAAGATGATCGTTGGGAAGTGTACGCTCCAAGTAGTCGCTGTGATAAACCATCGATGCAGACAAAACTCACAAATCTTCAAGAGTTGAGGGGGGCCAAGCGGAAAACAATCCATAACAACTTGTGAAACTATATCAACCGAATGGCACCAAAATGGAGGAGATAAAGCAAAGTCGGGAGATTCAAAAGGTAGTCCGGCAACAAAGCGACCGACAACTTGGTCGCCTGTGGCTTCGTATTGTACGTACGTGTCTTGGACGCCAGGCAAGCTCCAACCGGCTCGCAAACCTATCGACGCAGATGACGGCCCTGATGACGAGCACGAGGACACATACATTGCTGAGCCCTTTCTCGCCGAGTGAGAACCGATATCGCTTGATACTAAGCCCCTTTTTTTCATTTAAAGTCGCACTGTAGGAGATTCGAGTAGTCTCTTTAGAGCTTTCCTGTAGCTATCATACTGTTTGCTGCCAGGAAACAGATGACCCGTGTTAGAAAAGCCAAGCACAGCAAAGTAGATACCAAGCGTAAGAATTGGGCAGACATCATGTGACTTTGGGTTGGCGTATATGTGTCGTGGATCCTTGGGCCGCTCGCCTTCTTAGTCATTTTTCATGTGGCCAAACTGTATTGCCAAGGCGTCTTCTTGCCAAGACATATGCCCAAAGTGGATCGTTTCGCCATTACCAGCACGGCACATCAGATTCCAAGTAAGAACCAAGAACAAATGGCAAAATATGATGTCCTTGCCGCCAGTGCGATGCATCTCATTGCAGATGAGTTTAAAAAGCGAAAAGGGTAAAGGCTCTTTGCCTTCAGTAAGACGACCGCCGTTTTCGTGGGACGCCAGAGCCACTAAACGCTTAAGCCCCTTGTAGAGTAGTGTAAGCTCAGCAGCAAATTCAGCAGTCATTGGAACACCATATGTGCTGTAAAGATAAATCAAGCTCGAGCGCAAGGTGCGATAGACTGATTTGCCCGGATTTTGGCCGTCGGCCTTTTTTGCGATACTAGAAATGCTTCAAACGTGTTGGGCTTGAGAGCTACTAAATCAATTGGTGGGACTAAACGTGGTGTAGCCGATAGCCACGAGTTCACAAAAGTTTGGTCAATACGGCCACGGCAGTCAGGATGCAGTAGTTCAGGGCTCATTTGGTCTACCCACGCAAGAAACCGCAAAATTCCGCGATTGTAAATGTCTTTCGACTTACTCCCAATTGTATTACTCCGCACACGAGCAATGTCCTGCTCAACGGTACCGCGGTCCATGATCTGAGGGAGGCAGATTCGAATGTTGGCGCTGTATCTTGAACAGTCGCACTTAAACGACAAATGTGGAAGAATTAGTTGAGTATTTGACGTTGGATGGGCCGTCCAACGACTTCGCAAGAATTCTCGAAATCCAAACATGTATACAATTTGAAAATGCCAGCCAAAATTACTATTCGTCTCTTTTCGAAAAAGTTGGAGAATCGGTCCAACTTATCACTGAAAATTTGGGTGATTCATCCCACAAATTCAATAGAACTACAGATCTCCAATGTAACTGCAAGTTTTGGACCCAAACGACATTCTCAGGTTTTTGCTCAGCGACAACCGGAAAATACGAGGACTTGCTCAGTGAATTGCCAAGTATTTTACATGAAATTATAGTTTATTCTATATAAATTCTCTATACAGTCGCATTCAATTTTGAACTGACTGAATTTGCTTGGTCGGCTGCCCAGCACTTCGTCATTGGACAGAAACGCCATGGACATTGATCGCCGGCAACGCACGACAGGCACCAAGAGCTCAGGGATAGCAGGGTTTCAAAGTCAACCAAGAATATGTATCGCAGTGGTTTAAACGTTACTACTCTGGTCCGAAATAATTGTCATATTGCATATTTTTTGGGTTACAATTCTTGTTAACTTGGTTTTAGTATGAAACAGTTTGAAGAATTTATCAAATTTTAACATATTTATATTAAAGTATTATTCATAAAAGATAAAATTGGCATACAAAATAGTAAATATAACCTAACGATATTGGAGACCTCATCTCATTTACTTTGCTGACGTCTCTAGGTGCCATATTTGGTCCTGCAAATGCATACAAACTTATTCAATACTACTCCGTTCCGCAATATTTGTCATATTGTTTTGTCTTGTTTTAAGTATTAGCAATAGATTAATTAAGTATACATTTTACTTCAACTTTTGGCTAAAAGTACAACATTTAATTTAATCTTGACTAATGTATGAGTGATGTTGATGCATTTCGGGAAGAACGAGACTCCACAGCACGTTTCGAAATCCCATCGATGTCTTGGCGGTATATGAGCGCTTGATTGGCTCTCTGCAAAGGTAGTTTATATGATTGTCTTGTGTAGTGGACGCCATAGTGGTCTACGACTGCACACCGGAACTATTTTCATGATTACAGTAGAGTAGTCTGTGTTTAAGGAGTTGTTTCTCTCAATTGAATTTGATTCAGAGCACTTGCAGATAGTCCAATCAAAGAGCACGGTTATTACTTCTTAATGAACCAATCAGGAGCCCAAAATATCCAGAAATCATAGAAAGTTTGCCAATGGAAAAACTATGTGACAAATAATGTGGAACAGAGTAGTATGTTCCAGTGATGCGTGGACGGACGCAGGAGCTCACAGGGTCGCCGGAAAAGGGGCTTAGAGCCAGACCATTCGGTTTGAGTTGTGAGCATCGAATTTGACCATCTAGATCGATAGTCTCTCTAAAATACCGTTAATATATCGGAGACTAAGTGATCTACAGGAAAAACCTCTCCAATTGTCCAACATCAATAATTGATAAATTGTCAAACATGATATTGTGCTTTCGAGCAAAATTTCGGATATCGGCGTGATTTGTTGAGTCGTTTATCAATCGTTTTGATTGGCTAATATAACATTCAAGACCAATTTGGACCAATCAAATCCTGACATTGAAAAATCAGCCAATGGGATCGATTCGCGGATCGGTTCTTTGGCGTGATTCGTTTGCGCCAAAGAACCGATTAATTTGTATCAAATCAATAATATTTCGATCCAAAATTAATTATAAGAGTTGTTGATCAATGGCTTGTCTCTAGCACCTTCTAGTGTCCGAATTTTGTGAAAGCGTTACCTTCCGATTCGATGACCTTTTATATTCTATAATATGCCCTCTATAAACTTATGGGCAATTAGAGAGGTTTTTCTTGTATTTGTGTGTGCGGTGGGACCGCGTTTCATTGCGATTTGATTCACTCGCTGAAGATTTTCTGTAATTTGAATCAGAGGACAAACTTTGAGGCATTGTCTCTCCTGCATGGCAATGAATTTCGCCTGAATAAATATATCCAATCAAAGAGGAGATAAAATACTTTCATTTGCACCAATCAAATGTAGAATTACTCAAAGAGGACCAACGAAACTCCACTGAAAAGTCAAATGTGACAATTTTTTCGGACCAGAGTAGTATAAAGAAGTGGATTACCGATCACGGTCAACCAAGCATGCTTACTCCGATCGGCGACAAAAACGGTGAGATCGACTTGGAAAACTTTGGCTATGATGACTTTCTTGCGTTTATTGAATGGATGATTCGCAACACAAACAATAAACCTGGAACCTTGTGTGGATATCGGTCAGCTTTGCGAGATTATTATAAGCAAAACTGCGTGCACTATCCCATTGAATTTAATGATGACATGAAGGAAATCTTCCAAGGTAAGCCACGTGCATGCCAATGTCTAACATCCACGACTAGCAGTAAGGAATATCTACGCTGAATCAACTCAGTCGGGTGATCTTAAAGAGAGTGAGAAAAGGCCGATGATGTATTCAACTTATGCAACAGCTAATAGCATCTTTCAAAAAGCTAGTCTCATCACAATACTTAATTGACCGACCAGCACCGATGGACTTAGCCTTTTTGGTAATATATTGTTGATCAGCATGATATTGAGCTTGTTTTCGTTTTCCTTGGCGAGAGCCAGGTCCAAAACTGGTAGTAAAAGTTGTTGATGTATTGTGCTCTAAGTAACGTGTTGGCAAATCCAATGAGGATGACAAAGCTACATGACCATACAAGTGCCTGTGGGTTAATGGTATTGCATCTGCAATATCAGCGAAGGTAAAAAATTTCACAAAAGGGATCCATTTCGAGAAGTACATGGGTTGTTGCAACCAATTGGACATTGTAAATCATTTCAAACCATACAAGAGGCAAGTCAATTCGATGTTGTTGCGTCCAAGTGATGGATGTAAGTAGAAAAAGATTGCCTGAGCTCTGTCATGCCATGGTCGGGTAGCTTTTCGTTGGTTTGGCTTTCTTTCACGTGAAGGATTGTCGTGATCATTTAAGTTTAGAGCCATAAGCTCTCTCATAACATTTCGCATAAGCTGTCTCTGACGAGCCATGACGTACATGTTGTTGGGGCGATTGTTCTGGCGCACATGGGCTACCTGTGTCAAGCACAACTCAGGGTAAATGTCTTTGCGGATTGTTCTCAATGCTCGTTCCTCCTCCAGATGTGCAGAATGCAGTTGCTCTTGTTTTTCAATCCACGCTTTATTCATCGGCACCTGCAGCAAGAACTTCTTCATGACTGTTGAATGCGAGTGTGAGCCAGTGATAAATTTGAAGATTGCTCTACGGTTTCAGTGTTATTTTTGGAATTGAAACTTCTCTATTATCATTATATAGTGACAAATCGAGTTGAAAAAGTGATATTTTTTATCTGTATTCTTTTTGTGAAGTACGGTAATCACTTGAATTCATTTTTGGAGGGCAAATACAAACGATCCAGCACCAGAGTAAGAAATAGACTCCCAAACCATAACAGTTTGACGACCACTTTTGAAGGTTGGGACCAAGCATTGATCAAGGTACTCTTCACCAGGCTTGCGCCAAACGTAGACACGTCCACATGATCCATAAAGGTTAAAAGGACTCTCGTCCGTGAAAAGCACTTTTTTCCAGTCGTCAACAGTGAAAAATTGGTACTTTTTTGCAAAAGCCAAACGCACGATTCACTTTGGAGATGAAAGGGGACTTTCTCCCTGCCCGACCGTTCATGCCTGTAGCTTTTATGCAACGCCGGATAGTTGATTCGGATAATTCTTTCTCGTGGTAGACAAGAAACGCCTCTTTAATCGTTGCAGGGCTAACTCGTCGGTTTCGTTTGACTTCGAAGATGATTTCGCACTCATCATAGGGGGTTGTAACTTTTGGACGCCCAAAGCGCGACGCAGAAGCCAAGTTGCCTGTATTTTTATATGCTTTGACAACATATTGAACAGTAGAGCGGGGAAGTTCGAGTTCGCGAGCAATTTTAGTATATCCAAGGCCAGATTCATGCTTGGCAATGATTCTTTTTCTCAACTCGATACACACTTCTCGGCGAGGGGAATTGGCGTCCATTGTTCACGTTTGAGGATAATTGACAAGTGGTTTCAATTTATGAGCATTAGGGCCTGGTCGAAGTTTGCAATAACGTAAATGGCCAGTTTTTGATGTATTGGTCAGTTTATGGTGTATTGAAAACAGCCAATCAGACGTCATAAATAATTGACTGCAAACACCTCATAATTTAATGAACTCCCCTTTCACTTCATTTCCAAATGACTACGAGAACACGAAGCCGGTACACTCAGGGTGAGCTTACTCATGCCATTAACGACGTCATGGCTGGCGAAAGTGGTGCCAGTGTATCTGCCAGAACCAAGATCCCCTATAACACCCTGATGGCAAAACTCCGCTCATTCAAAGCTGGTACATTGGAGGCGCCAAAACGTCGGGGGCCACCGCCTCTATTACCACCAGAGTGCGAGACAGATCTTGTAGCGTGGATTGGTGCTATGCAACAAGACGGTTATCCTATCGACCGTCAAGCAATTATTATCAAAGCAAATCAGCTACTCAAAAAGCTTGACCCAGATATGAGTGTTTCTGATGGCTGGTACAAGCGTTTTATGCAACGTCATCCTGCTCTCGTCAATCGATCGGCGCAGGTAATATCTCATGCTCGTAATAGTATCGATGAAACAGGCATAAGTACGCTGTTTGATTCTATGAATGATGTCATACGTACGTATGGCTTTACTGCTGAACGTATATTTAACATTGACGAAACGGCTTTTGGTTCACGACGAAAATCAAAAAAGGTTATTGCGTTTCGTGGCTCAAAAAATGTCTGGGCGAAAACGCTTGCACCAAGTTATCATTTGTCCATTGTGGCTTGTGGTAGTGCTGCTGGTTTAATTGTGCCCCCTCTCTTTCTTTTTCCTGGTGAAACTGTCGAGAGATCTATGGCATTGCATTGTTCAATTCCCTCGGCGAGTATTTCAACTTCCCCAAAAGGCTTTATGAATGAAGACATTTTTCCAGAATGGCTTAAATTTTTTTCAAGCTCTATCGATGACTCAATTGAACAACCTTTGTTACTTATCATTGATGGCCTCTCAACACACTACTCGACAAACATTGTTTCCCTTTGTTCTGAATTGCAAATTGTCCTGCTTTGTTTGCCGTCGAACGGGACGCATTTGTTCCAGCGTTTGGATGTAAGTGTATTTGGACCATATAAAAATAAAATTCGCCGCGGCATATTCTACGAGTTGATAAATGACGGTAAGATTCAAGCCAATCTTCTATTGAAACATCTTTGAATAGAATCAGGAGATTTACATACCATACCAAAATCATCGGCGATAAGAATTGCCTCCAACGCTTGGATTGAACATATTACTCCCGAAAATGTCATCAATGGATTTCGTGCCACGGGTCTATGGCCAATATCAAAAGATCAAATGATGAAAAGATACAATCTATTCAAAACTGGAGGTATACCTGACACGTACATTGCAGCTGAATGGGTAGAGCACCGAGAAGTAATTCGCAAAGAGGTCTTGAACCTTCCACCCAAGGGAAAAAAGAGAGCTGGACGAAAGTCAGTAGACGTTGGAGGGAGAATTCTTACGTTGTCCATGTTGAATGACATTGACAAGACGAAACTGGAACGACAAGAAGCAGCAAAGCGAAAGAAAGAGCTCCAGGACAAACGAAAAAGCAAGCGAAAAAGACCCCGCAACACGCCTTCGAGTGCACCAAATGATCAAAACACTTCTCTCCTGCCGTCAAATGTTAGTGTAGACCAAATAGTGATATAAATACCATCAATACATGTCTTCAGATTCTTCTTTGGTCCTTCGTGACCGAACGCTGTCTTGACTTCACTTGTCTTGTCTGCGCCATATTCTGGAATGAGATTGTGCTTTGAGCGATCTCTATCTAATTATAACCTGCGATAAACTATATATAAACTTTGTTGCTTACATGCTTCCTGAAAAATAATATTCCGATTGGTTTTGACCATGTCTTTCCACACCACTTCGAAGAATCGGAATTTGAGCTGTCTACGTGGAGTTATGACGATTCTTTCCCCGCGTCGACAAAAAATACCCCATAAATTGGCCATTTACGTTAACGACTTTTTGGAGTTCGACTTAGAGGCTGGTCGGGGAATGTCGGTGTCGATGTCTGTCAGCGTTTTGCAATAAATCCAGCCCTCTGATTGGCTAATTTGTCAAATTTCCGGATAATTAACAGCTTTGCGGTTATGTCGATGTTTCCGGATTATCTCAAGCATCGATGCAGTTTCCCAGGCATTGATGATGCATCAATGCCCGTGAACGCCTGGCAATGCCTCACGAACTTTTTCAGAAAAAACGAAGAATTAATCACAGAAATATTTGAAAAAGTAACAAGAAGACGTCCGGATATCATCGATGCCCAGACATCGACATTGACGATTCCCGACCAGCCTCTTAAGTCGTTGAAGACAAGTCGACGAGTGGTCGGCGTCGTCAACTTTACAAAAGTCGGACAAATCGTCAATATAGAACCAACGCAAGGGCATTTCGTTGCTTCGAATAGTTTGTACGATTCGTAGAAGGCCTGGATGTCGCCACCTATCGCTCCCTATTGCAGTAACAGCGCCAACGAAGCATAGCTTCATCGCCAGCATTGTGTTTTCACGACATCGACTTTTCTCAAAAAAGCTATCGACTTTTCACAAATCCCTCTATACAAACTTTACATGTTTTCGTCTACTTTTTATCTATTTCTGATAACATTGACGAAGAAAAAGTCGACTTTTTCCAACTTCGACCAGGCCCTTAGAGGAAAGGTTGGAGCTAAGCTGCGCTGAAAAATTGAAATTTTCGACGCATTTCCTCGAAATATTTGTGGGGGTACGAACACTTATGACAGTGGTACAATTTAAGTTGGACGAGTCTTAGACCGATTGCCGCCCTGCATGACGCACTACATTCTTATCTCGTCCAGGCGACCTTATCTAACTCTTTAGTGTATCTTGTGGAGCATGAACACACATGCCATCACGAGATATCTGTGATTTTTGATAGTTTGGTGTGGGGTACGAAGACTTTCGACAGCCACTGTAGCTCAAGATCTCGCTGGGTTGGAATCGACTGGCGAACGCACAAGCTCCATGTGATATGCGCCCTCGATCGTGACAGGATAAAGCACCCAAGATGAATGAACAAGGTCCACACTCGCAAGACGGTACAAGTTGAGTAACAACCGAGTCGTTTTCGTCAGATGGAGCATCGAAATCGACAAACAAGGCCTGAACCATGTGGAAAGAGCGTGCGCCAACTGTGTCGTAGTACATTCAGGCGGGCAAAACAAAGTCACGGCCTCCGCCACGGATAGAGAAGACACGTGACAAGACGAACAGAGTATATGGACAATTCGAACTGTCATCTTGCAGCGGTCAGCGAAAGTGGCAAAGGCATCAAGCATTGCAGTCCATTTGATTCAAAACCGTCAAATGAAAGACATGCCTAGCTTTGGTGGACTCGTCAAGGGGACCCGTGCACGGCAGCCCAGTTATTCCTGTTGATAAAGCAGCACTCGCCAAAGCAAGTTGCCAAAACATTTGGATCCAAGAACTGTCGTATATAAACAATCAACAACTCTATAAGTCTTGAAATTGAGGCTGGGTCCATCTTGACGCACTGGAATCCCTTCGTCCAAGAGGATCGTGTCAAAGTAATTTGCCGGGGGGGGTCAACACTGACCATTGCTCCCGCTGCGAAGTCTCTCGGGTTCCAGGGGGCGTATCTACCAAAGTTTGTGAAAGATATACCCGCGGGCTACGTCGCCAAGTTACAACTCGACAGTATGAATATTCATTTCTCTTTATAGGGAACTGATTGTGGTGCTGACAAAAACCAAGGATTTGCGTCTGGTTCAGTGAGTCACGACTGCCGTAAGATTGACGCGAACTTTCTTTGGTTCACTGTTGGACGAGGCTACGCTCAAGCGACTCTTCCCATGTTTGGAACATTTGAAAGCTCGACTGTCCCGAGGGTGCACTTTTTCTCCAAGCAAGCCAAAATTTTTGGAGGTTTGCGGGCTTGACCAACAGCTTGGACGAGACCACTGGACAACTTCGTTGACCGTGAGAGAACGATGCAAGCCGGTGCCTCTGGATAGAAGAGCGCAAGCCGGCAGCCAGCACAGTCAGAGCAAAAACGACAACTAGAAATAGACACATGGCAAGGCAAATTTCACACTGCATGGGATGTGGAGGAATCAAACTGTACGTTGCTCCACATGAAGACTTGCTCATGAAAAATTTCGCGAAAATTAGACAAAAGACTCGAACTCCCGCATTGGCGACAGTTCTACCAGATGCTTCTGGAGTCTGTCCACAGCATATGTCACTCTCTGCTGAGCAGATTATCCTAGTATTCGTACGCGCAGTGACCACGCCCTTAATGTCAATTGAACAACAGATTGCTATTTCACTGCTAACGTAAATCATCATGAGTGAGCATGGCAAAATTAAGGAGAAGAACCTCCATATTTCAATGTTTTTATTTATTCGGAAGCCGGCAACAACGCAGCTGAACTTCACGAGCTTTGGAACGACGACTATGAGGTCATTGAATTGTAAAACAGTAGCGATAACGTAGGAATACATACCACGTGCTTGTCTTCCTTGTCTGTCTTGCCGGTTCTTCATCTTGAATGCAGCAGACTGAAAACGAAAATCTGAACAATTGCTTCTCTTATCCGCAAAACTTATATCTCTCAAATTTAATATTTCCTTTGAAAATTGATACCCTAAACCTTAAGATTTCACCTTGATTATAATACATTGTTCAAGATTAAATTGTGTGCTCACTCACGATTCCCAAAAAGTAAGCAAAATGAAACTTTGAACATCATTAAGGACTCGTAATATAGACTAAAATCGCTTACTTTTTGTCTTTTCTTTGAATTCCAAATTCAATCTTTCGTTTGCGACTTGAACTAGAAAAAAACTCGCAAAACTTATTGAAATACTTGTGCTTGAACTTTTCGGTTCCAAACTTGTGCTCACTCATGATGATTTACGTTAACTACACCATACGCATTCTCTATAACCTAAAATTTCTTCTCCCTTCTTTATCTTGGAGCATCGACATCAGTCCAGCGTCAGCCCGCAACCAGTGACAACTCCTCTGGGGGTTGTGTCTGAAGCAGGTCCTCTCCGAGTGAGTTAACATGACGAAATTGAAGATATCTCCACTAAATAAACGTCGCTCACAGGTTGTCATCTATTATGTGGTCCTCATGGTTAAAAGTCGCCCAAGTAAAGACCAAGTTGAACAGAGTTCATGCCGGTTAGCCCAACCATCTCCTCTTAAAGCCCTCCATGGCATCGCTCGATATTTATGATGTATCTTTCATTTCGAGTTGCAATCCTACTTGAGCTTGCAAGGGATTTTCGTTTGTACAGTTGAAATTTGCAGTGTGTGGAGTAGGCCGCTCCATAGGACTGCCCTCGCCCATGTCAACATGTTGCCTTGTCATGGACCCGAGTCGCCATGAACCGTCGATCGCGTCCGCCTGTTGAAATCTGTCCGGTTCCACGCTGCGCATCTGCCAATGCTTTCTTCGCTGGCTTAATGAGTTTCGACTATTCATGCAATCAAGCGGCGTTCATGGTTCCTCTTAGACTTTTACAGACGACGCTCACTGGTTTGAGGGCTCATTGGTTCGCCGTCGTAGTCTGGACTAAAGCGACTTTTTCCTGGACTGAGACCTTGAAAAGCTCGGCTGTTGAAATATTTGACTTTCTTTTGGGACAAACCAAGACTTTTGTGCGTCGCTGGGCTGAAATTGTAGTACAGATACGCTTTCTTTCCACGTTTCGTCGCACGAGAAATTTGCCCCAGTGGAGTTTTGCGTTTTAATCCGGGAGCAGCTTGGAGGAGGATTCGACTTGTGGCAACTTGACTGCCTCCTTCACTACGGGAGGACGATGCAAGCTGGCGCATCTGCAAAGAGGAACGCGAACCAGCGGCCAGCACACTTAGAGCAAAAACAAGAGCGAGGAATAGCCGCATGACGAGGCAATTTTCACAATGAATGGAAACAAAACATTAAAAAGAGCGTCCCCTTTTTCACTCAAGGAGTTCTGTCAAGTGCGTGCTCATTCTACCAGGAAATTTCGTAGAAGTATCAGTCTGTTGGTTGTTGTAATTCGAGGAGTCCAAAAACGCGCCATCCTGCGTGTCAAATTCACCTATTATCCGTAAAATACTGGATAAAATGTTGCCAGAAAACATATGTTGGCCGGGATACGTTTTTTATAAAATTTTCCAAATAAAACGGTTGAATAAATTATAAAATAGTTGTATTTAACGAAATGTTTCATGCCGGATATGCATTGAAGAAGCCACTTCACGAAATTCGTGGGATGACATTGATCAACATTGATGCATATGAAAATTTGTATGAGAGATGTTAAATGCAGACTTTGATTGGTTTTCACGAAAAGAAACGAAACTTTATTATCCGTACTCAAACAACTGTGGATTCCAGGGCACATTACCATGAGTTGTGAAAGTCACTCGAACGCGGCCGATGAAGCAGGCTTTGGCGACCATGTCCTGCGCATGAGAGTCGCTCCGTCGACACGATATCAGTATTCAGTAGTAATTCGTCGCCTAGTGAGTTAGCTCTCTCAAGAGCACCCACATCTTGTGCGTGACGGATCGATTGTGCTCCCATTAGATCCTCTTGTCTGCAAAGGATTCCTTGCCCATGAGGCGACAAATGGAAATCGACGCAGCAAAACAACGCAGCACAAATCAGCATCGACAATTGACGGTTGCAGAAGCGCGATCGTCCATTTGCATCGCGAGGCAAAGGTCAAAATACCAGAAGACCACTCTACTTTGCTCTCAGGTGCACAATCTATGATACTGTATCAGGGCTAAAAGTAGAGTTTAGATTATACATGTGGCTACAAGCGAAAAGTGGCTAAAATGAAAGAAGACGGCGAAATGCCAGTTGGAGAAGGGAAGGATCCCGTTTTCATGGATGGTTCGTCGATTTTCTAGAGACATGGCTGACGTTCTTAGGTTATCGCTTTCTTGCAAGGAAGGCTCTGATTTCAGAGTCGGATAGAAAATGCACGAGAATCGTTCATTTGGTTTTACTTCTGTCCTGGAACTTAGTTTCACGCTTAGTTACTGTTGGAGCAATCTTGTATGATCACATCTCTTGGCAAGGTAGCTTAGACTATACTAGTACATCTATTTATATCTTCTAGGCGATGCACTGGTCATTAAGTATGGAAGAATGAAGAACGATCAAATGGGCGAGAACTGCAGCCCACGTCATGTATTCGCAAATCCCGATAACCCCGAAATTTGCCCGATATTGAGGTAAAGGAATAAATACGATACTTTACTTAGCCATATCTAGTCTAGCAGTGCTTGTGTTCTCGAAAGGCGCCCCCTGTGAGAAGACGTCGAGGATGGTCCGAATGCCAAAGAGAGATTTGGAGCATGGTTGACAAAAATCTGTGGTTCATGCGAGGCAGAGCTTCTCAGTCTAGGCATTTCAGTCAAAGATGTAGGCACGCACTCGTTTCGCAAAGGGGCTGCGTCAGAAATATCCAATACACCAGGTGGACCAACTCCAATCTCTGTTTAATTGCGGGCAGGATGGACTCTTGGACCAGTTCAAGGTCGATACATCTTCTCGGGCGCTGGTGGTGACCAATACGTTGGCCGTACAGCAGCTGGTACTAGTTATAACTCATGAGAAGCGTTATCTCTCCTCCTAGGTTTAGAAATCAACTCATCTAGATTTGCGGTGCTACCACCCCATTTTGATGGTATGACTATTGATGAAGCCGAATGGACTCGCATTTTGCCTGGCTATTCCTCTTGGTATCCAATCTCTTTTCGATCTGCAGCCCCGTTTCTTTTAGCGTCGATTGTTTATCATGCAAAATGGCTGCAACTCAATTTGGATGAAAGACATCCTCTTTGGTTCTCAAATCTTTGGTCGACTCAGCTTGTGAGTCGCTTGTCAAAGTCAGTTCATCTTGGCACGATGAAAAATTTGACCACTGGTTTGGCAGCATCAGGCATTCCACCACATATATCAATGCTTCACAGAATGGATATGATAGAGAAAGGGTATGAAAACATATCCTCGCAGCTGAAAAATCTACCCAGTGATGTTACAAGAAGTGTCTTGCAACATGTATCTCTACCTCCAAGTCTGCCAATATCTAAAGATGCGCTCGACGAGCTTGTCAAGTCCATATGCTCGTCCGTTGTGAATGAATTGAGTCACCGCGGAACCGTTTCTAACCCTACAGGCGTCAATTCTGATGTGTCTACGACTACATGGTGGTCTAACTCTCGCCAATTGCATTGCCAAAATGTAGTATGCCCGACGGGAAGGATCTGTGATTCATGGCGGTCATGGTGGATCGGAATTCCATCAAAACAAATTGGACCATTGCGACTTTTGCGAACCAAAGACTTCCCTCATTGCAAGGATCGTGTCAATTTCTCTAAGTTGTCTCGTGTGATTTCGGAGCTCATGAAGAATACTGACCTTTCATCCGCTGCTGTTGCACGCATGGAGCTGCCAGAGCTGATGGCTTTGTACTCGCAATGTTTTCAGCGACTGGTTGATTCACTGTCCCTGAAGCTGGACCCCAAACGTCTATGCAATCGGCGTTTCGATGAAATGAGCTACTCAACTCTATATGATCTTCTTAAACATTAGCTTAGTGTAGTTGATAAATACCTTGAATGACCTCGATTGATCAACTCATACGCAATGCGTTCTCTTCCTGCTTGCACGCTTGATCGGCAACGATTTGCAAAATCACACAATGACTGCAGAACTAAATATCGAATTGCAGGGGTTTCGTTGAGTTTCGCAAACCCCCAAATATGTGTAAATATTTCGAAACAATAACTGAACAATTATCCGTAGTTCAACACACTAGTATCCGGACGTTGGGGAAGACTCAGAGGATACCCTATCGATGAGTCAAAGAAAATGGTTCGTGTTAAGTGCATAGGTAGTGGCTATGACATCGCCAGAGCAGCGAAACATATCTCACGACATCCATTAGATTTGCAGGCGGTTTCAAGTGTGAGTAGTAGCATAGCTTTGTAGATTTAATGGCACGTGATGGCAGTGTACAGCTACATACAGTACAAGAAGTTTTGACCCTTTGTATGATCAAGCGTGCTCTACCATTCAATAAAGTAGTATTTCACAGCGCAGACTTTGAATCCGTTTTAAGCTATTGTATCAATCGTTTAGGGCCCGTCTGGATGCCACCTATTATTGAGATAATTCGCAATATTTTGATCAATTATTGCATAATTTTGATTATCGTATAATGCACTGTCTGGATGCCAAATATTGCATAAATTTTATTGCAATAATTTATTTCGAAACAGGCCAAATATGCAATAAATAATATTCTACTCAAAGTAGAATATTTTCCCCAATATGGCGTAATCCACACAAATTCCCAATGATTATTTTATTTTCGTGGGAATCCAGACAGTCCGAAATTTTAATTATCGTGATATTAAATACGTGGTTTGTATTATTTTGACCAAAATACAAAATATCACATAACGAATTTTCACAATATTTTTTATTTGGCATCCAGACGGGCCCTTAAGCTTCCCAGTCACGAAGCTATTGCAGACATCCACTTGATCAATAAATTTAATCACATGCAGTTGATTGTAAGATCGGAGAATAATCTGATATGACGTTCATTTGACGCATTTCCAACATAGAGGCGTCTGCCTTGGCATAAGGAGACTGAGAGTACCCGCCAATGCCCCCTAGTGCCCACTGACTCGGAGCACAGACTTTTTCACACCAGCTTGGCACCATCTTCTCACTAATTGCAATGTTGAAAAATTCAATATTTTTGTTCAAATTTTGATCTATATTCTTATTCACTCCAAATTCACTCTTGACTTTCTCCTTTCGAACATGCTTTGACTGGTGGTTTTCCATCTTAATTATTGTCAGTGGTCATTTCTACAATTGGCTGGCACAAAGTAGTATTTGCCATCAATTCCAATAAAACTTTTAAAACAAACGAAAATAAGAAAACGGTTATTAAACGTTCTGTTATTTATGTTTAAATAACTAACGCATCTCTAATGGTGACTCAAATCAACAGGCCGTGGTTGGGGATGGTTGCGGACACGTTAGAATACCACGCTGTCGAGGACTTGACCCGGGCGTCAGGGAGAGTTTTTTACATTTTGTTTTCCAACAGGCCTCGTCTGGGTAGCGGCACGGCCTTACGGCCTACCTGCCGCCTTTCCCGACGAGAATTAATATAATCAAATCCCTTTTACGTGAACGTTGGCGTCGAGCCCCTGGCGCTCGCTAGCGTGCGATGCTTTCGCACGGAATATAGGGGATATCGCCAATGGTTCGCTCCTCCGTCGCTCACCCTTTTGGGGTACAGCCCAGAAGCCATATGGTGTGAGATTTACACTTAGTTTTTGTATGAGCCAAAAGACCGTGAATTTGTCCCGCAGGATGGTTCATGACCGAATTGAATTCGAGCTCTACCCTCGTCTGTTGGCAATATTTGACAAAGAAATCATCGAAAATTCCCCGAAACAGTCAATGGGATCACGAACTTCAAGGTGCGGAGTTGGAGAAGATACTGTAGAATGGACAGTCTGGCATAGCAGTGTGGCGTCAAGACTAGTGTTGTTTTTGCACAGCATTTTTCACAGTTTAAAACATTTTGCACATTTTTCACACTTTTTCACTTAAACACTTGTGAAAAATTATTATCCGGATGTGTCTGATCGTGCCGGTTTTATCCGGAATTTCCCATCTTGTGGAAAATCAACTTGAGGTACCAACATTCTCCCTATTTTTCACCATGTGAAAAACGTTTATCACAAAAGTTTTAAACGTTTTGCACAAAAAACACGTGAAAAATGTTTTACACAACTCTACAACTCTAGTCAAGACCGCCCATGGGGGGACGCCACATCATTATGCGATATGATGGTACACTGTATAACACATGCGCAACATTAGATCACTTGCGCAATTACTCAGCTGTTGGAGAATTCTCTATATTCAAGTTGTGAGATACGTTGACGAGAAAAATTTGCTCATATTGTGTGTGACTCGGTCAAACGTACAGATAAAGTCATTGAAACTCGAACACTACCCATACATTTTTCAATATTATATTTTTTAAGTCTGCAACAATTTTCGACGATATTTTTTTCAACTTAAAATCTCATTAAAAAAAATATTTGGCCTGATATATATGATTTGTCCAAACCCTATCCACACAAAATATATGCAAATTATAATACAAATTTTCATATTAATTGACTACTCAATAAACTGTCCTGTGTATCGTTGTAAATTTTCTTTATTTAACCGAGGACCAATTCAAAATGACTGGAAAGTTAAATTGGAGGCTATTTTCAGTCTGAGGATACCTCCGCGGAAACGTGGTTTGTTAGGAAAGCCTGCGAAATGCAGGGGGACTAGCGATTGTAGCCGGAAACGGTGAGGGGTGAAGGATTAGCATGGGGCCCTGGGAGAATCCCTGGAGGCAGTGCGCTTTTTTATTTTCACACATTGAATTGTCATATATGCTATATATACTATGTATTAATCTTGCTTTACAACTCAACAATGCACGGTAGTGATTTTTCAAAAGCGTAAACCACAGTGGTTTCTTTCACTTTCTGCAACATATTGATGGCTCTTTCGGCAAGTTTCATCCGCTTTTCAGACGACGAATGCACTTTTACCTCACGCATATACTCTTCCCTGCACAACGACTTGAAAGGGCCCACAATTAATACGTCCAACGGTTGCAAGACGCTTGTCGAGTTTGCCGGCAAGCATACCAGCTCCACTGATCCCTCAAGCTGATGGTCGACGCAATGCAACGCTCTTGGTGATACATGCGCCTTGAAATTGTCCACAACAAGTAGGGTAGGGCATTCCACAGCTGGCTTGATAACTTGCGTCAAATATTGTTTCCACACTCGCGTGTTCATGTAGGCGCGCTTCTGCACTGCATATATCGCACTGGGGGGATGCTGAGGGAATTCTTGCCTCTCTATCATTCCAGCCGGCTGACCTTTGAAGATAATCATGGGTGGCAACTTCCGTCCTAGAAGAACGTCAGGTCATGTGATCAGTCGTCAATACCATCCGCGCGTGTACCCAGGACAACAGTGACTCTCTCGAATGTTTGGAAGATCCTTTCACGCTTGACGAGCCGCCGATTCTTGAAATAGTTCTTCTCGAGGTCATTCTGTACGTCAACGGCGTCTCGTCAACGTTGATGATATCCGAGACAGACGTTGTCATGTGGGACTGCCAGAAGGAGGATGCGAACGTTGACTGCTTCTCACTCATTTCCAAAGAGCTCAACTTGGAATGACATAGAACTCGAAAGGTAAACTTGTGTCGCTTGGAAAATCTTGAACACCATCGGAGGATCACATTGTAAGTCGTGCCGATGGTCCAGTCGCCAAATCGATGTCGAACCCATTGTTCTTGATTTTCCAGCAGCCATTGGAATATCATACTTGTTGTGAGCACTTCTTCTCTTTGTCTTGTGTCATCCATCCATTGTATCAATTCATTCGCGAAACGTGCATCTTCTGGTCGCCCATTTTTCGTCAATGTCGTGCCACGCCTCTTGTGTTGAGGTACTCGCCTTCTCTTTTCCTCCATCCTGCAAAGGTTGCAAGCGGTATATTCTTGATTTCGCAGAAACGGCGAACGCTTGTAAGGGCAGCTTCGGTTGCATATTCGCGCAGAAGTTTCTGAATATCACGAAGGCTGTAGCTCATCTGGTTGCGGCGTGCCTTCCCTTTGGCGGGCATGTTAAATTATTTGAATTTCACATGTCATGGATTTGAACTAGCCAATCGTTAAATAGTATATTTTAAATTATTATCCAATCAGAGTTCGAAGTCAACAAATCAAATTATTCTGTTTAGACAATTTTTATTGGCTGAAATATTCAAATATATTTTTTAATCGATTCTTCATTGCTATTTTATTAGATCAATTTTTTTTCAATCTTGACGTGTTCGAGTTTCAATGACTTTATCTGTATATGATTGCGACACCCCAAAACAACAGTGTTGTCTACAAATTGATTTAAATTATTCTCAAATTATCTAATTGTATGGAAAAACATTGGCATACCTCTTGAAATACTGCCCCCAGAATATAACATGTATGAGGATTTTCATCTACGTAGTCCTGGGATTCACTTTTATAAGTTTTTATGTTGAGCCTCTAGTGGGGAAAAATGTTGTCCTTTGCCGGTTTCGAACCGAGGATCAATTCAAAATGACTGGTATGTTAAATTGCAGTTCAATTTTCAGTCTGAGGATACCTCCGCGGATATTCCGTGGTTCGTTGGGTAAGCTTGCGAAATGCAGGATGACTTGCGATTGTAGCCGTGAGGTGAAGGGTGAAGAATTAGCATGGGGCCCCGGGTGAATTCCTGGAGGCAGTGCGCCTTTTATTTTTTTCATACCATTTTATGATATAAACTATGCATTAAGAAGTTATACAGAGACGATTTAGTATGGTGAAAAGCGTCGCTCAGAAGTGAGCAAGCGTGATTTGCGTCTCATTCGATAGCGTCGCTGAACGTCTTTTTTCTCGCAGCTTGAGCTGCCCCCATGGCTTGGTACTTCGCAAGAACTGTTTTGTATTCACGACCATCCGTCTCGCGCAAGGGCATCAATCCACAATGATAGTTTGTCAGAGCAGTGCACATCCGAGCAACACCGTCAAACCTGCTTTCTCCCATTTGTACGTGACGTAAACAGCGTTCCACAGTTTACACATGCGTGAGAAATAGAATAAATATCGACATTTGAAGGCGGTCGAAATTTCATAAATTTTGACAGACTGACCTCCAATTTCTATTCATCTCTGACGCCACGAAAAGTCCGTGGAGCAAAGCTTGGTGAGAAAATCCCGATGACGACAAATGGCTCCGGCTCAGGTTGAATGATATTATTATGCATTAAATTTTGGGCACAACTTTACTGTAGCCCCGACGTCTAATTTAGAATGAATTTAAAAAAACATATATCCGGCTACTTATCCGGACTATTTCTTGACCATTGTGATCACAAAACCCGGATAAAATTTTTCCTTTATCCGGATGGCTACATCACTATAGTTTTCCGGATAATATCCGGACCGCGCCAGAAACGAAGTGTGCCCCTGTTTAGAGCCAATTTCCCAGAGCCATCCATTTTTACAATATAAAAGTTTGTATACCCCTTAACTGTGGCCCCGGCACCACACGTCAAATACTTTCTAAGTCATTTCATTTTCTCACTAGCAATGGAGAATGCATACGACTTGTCCGACGTAAGTGACTACACATTCAAGGCCGTCATGGCGGCGACAAGATCCGAGCATGCCGCGACAACATGGTGTTTGAAGGTATCAACTCTCCACTGATGCGACTATTTTATCATGTTTTAGGTCGGTTTATTTCGTAATAAAATGTTTTGTTCCTCTCGTCTTGGCGAAATGAAGCTAACCAAGGACCTCCAACGTTGGCGCTGTTGCCGTCGGGCATGCGAAATGGAAACTACCGTGCGCAAAAACTCGCCTTTCCATGGCTCGCGTCTGCCCATGTCGACACTAATCCTGGTACTCTACTATTGGGCTACCAGGAGGACCTCGTCACAGGTTGGCGATGACCTGGAAGTATCCTCGAGGACGACAGGCGAGTGGTTCAAGTACTGCCGCGAAATTTGTACAAGAGAAAGGCGTTCATGCACTATTAAGGTACTTGTTAAATCTAATATATTTGCGATATTAATTCTCACAATGCATTAGATTGGAGGGGTTGGCTCGGTTGTCGAAATTGACGAAACATCCCTCAAGAAGAAGTCGAAATATGGACGCGGGACTCAGCATGAAGACTGTTTGCTCTTCGGTGGAGTCGACAGAGCAACGAAGAAGTGGTTTGGAGTGCTGACATACAATGACAGAACAAAAGCAAAGCTCATGCCAATTATAGCCAATCACATTGCAGAAGGTAAGTTTTGATTGGCTGAAATTGAATTAAATCAATGATCAATTAGGAACGCTTATCATTTCCGACAAGTTCAGCCCCTACGTGTCGGCCAACAAAAGGCACACGCTGGCAAACAGTCCTGCGCTTGCCCACATGCGCTATGCGCACATGTGGGTAAATCATTCCACGAACTTTGTCAACCCGGTGAATGGAGCCCACACTCAGTCGATTGAAGGAGTGTGGGAAGTGCGCATAAAGCAATACCTCAAGGCCATGCGCGGCGTGCGACGTGATCTTTTGCAGAGTTATCTCAACGAATTCATGTGGAGAAGCTGGTTCTTCCCACCAAAGGCAACAGGTAGCATGTATTTTAGAGGTTTAGTTATAGGAATACGAAAGAATCCTAACCCATAATACATGTTTCCTTTCATCTCATGTCCTCCTGGAGAATGATGACTTACAATCCGGATAATTATCCGGATGAATTTCGAATGTTCTAAATTAGACGCCGGGGCTACACTAAAGTAGTGCCAAATTTTGTCATCAGGTATGGAGTTTATTGGGCCTATTTCATTTAAATTGGAATACTTTTTAAATCTAGCAACACCAGTTTCATCAGCGCTTTTTTGTAAACATGACACTATATTTTCTCGAAAAATACTCAAAAATTGACGGAGCTGGCATTTGCATTGCCAAAATATACGGTAGCGTTCGACGGCATGGTTATGATGGTGAGGGATCAATTAGAAAATGCTTGCATTCAACTACTTCTCGCGCTCTCTTTACCCAAGAGGCATCTGCGTTCTATCAAATTCATGTGGAGTTCTTCAGTCGTTCCTACGTCGCTCTCTTTCAGCAGTGTGTCAAATATTTCCCAATCGTAGTGTGACCAACTGGCGAACTTCACTTGTCTCTCAGCATATGCATTCTATTTCATACAACACAATCAATTCGATTTTGCGCGATTTTTTATGGTGTGCTGCGTCTTGACTCCAGAACTTGATAAATAGAAAGTACCCGTGTTATGTTGCATATAATTATATTATTTTTTGTCGTGATATGCAACAATGTATGTGCAGAATAAATGCGCAGGTGATTTATTGTTTCTTTGGCTGTGTGGCGTCAACTGTCACATGACGATTGGTCGTCTAAAGGCCGACCAACTGGCTGATCTACGACTCCTGTTCAACTGCCTCCACCAAACCGAGCTTACCGTCTAGTGCGATGGAAATCCTGGTCCGATTGGAAAGTCCTGGACGGAGTTAGTTTTTTTGCCAAAATAAGAGCCCGATATGCGAGTAAATGGGCCTTGTACTTTCATTGGTTGTTAAGATTGTTACACGTCCCACTTTGGCCACACTTTCAGCGATCGCAACCTCCCACGAAGAAATGGAATCAACAAGGCTTGCAGCAAAAGAATCCATGAGTCGAAGGCTCGCTGCCTGAGCAGGGAGCCCATTTTATTAGTAGTCTTTGCCACGAAAACAGACCATAAGCTCAAGGAAGACTGTTCGTTTACCAATTTGAAATACCTCACCTTACGAAACATCTCACACACTCACCAATTCAGGTCGTATAAAAATGAAATATAGTTCTTTGTGAACAATTACATTATATGTCGAGTAAATTCGTTAACCTGTACACTATCCGGTTGTATTTCGTCTTCCTGAACAGTGTCACACATTTTACACACTGCGATATTTGGAACACAGTCAGTCTGAGACCAAACAAGACCTCCGACGAATGTGTTTATCGCTGAAATCCTCACGGTTCTCAATGACGGCAAAGCTGTGACGAAGGAAGGATCACAAAGACGTACGAAAGACGCAGGAATTCAATGGTTTCGTTCAATACAGAAGATGTAATAAAGATTACTCTCCAGCAGAACGGAAGCGCTTCATTTTTGGGCGATCACGTTTTCTAGAAATCTATCATGACAGGGAGTAAAACGAACATACTTGTGAGCGGAGGCATGCAAAAAATTTGGAATCAAAACGTCGTCCTCAATGTTGAGATGGCATGGCAACGAGGGGAATACATTGCGTTGGTACAACTTAATAAGCGCAGAATTGAAGTAGAATTTGGGATACTCTATGAATGATAAATACATCTTAGCTAAAGGATGACTTACTGCATTCGACCTGTGTTGCCAAAGAATGCTTGCAGGGTAGAAGATCATTCTGCCATTGTCCACAAATGCAAGTCTTTGTTGTAATGTTATCAACATGCACGTTGCGCGAGGACCATTTCGTTTGAAGTGCGCTCTTGACCATGTACATTCCAAAACTTGGATTTGCAGTAACTGGTGTGAATTTTGAGGCCTAATAACTATCATATATTGCTGAGCACGAATAAAGTTTTACCATTAAGAGCATCTCCAACCCATTAGCTATAGCCATAGCCAAATTAGCCATTTTGGGACAATTTTAGCTATAGCTATATTTGCAATCCACATTCTTCCATAGCTAAATGGAAGAAGCGACACCCAGGATGACCATAGATCCTGAGTTCATCAGTGCCCTCGCAGCGATTCCCCAAACAACTGCGACGAATGCAGATCTTTTTGTCATCAATTTCTGTCCATTCTAGGCCTCTTAGCCTAATCCTTGACTCCTTTTCACTCATGCCAGAGCTCAGTACAACATCACACATTCATTCTAGTTTTTGCTCAAGAATGTATGTTTGATATTTGACTTTTGAAATATTTGGCTAGCTATTTTGGTGAAAAATAGCTAGTCCAACAAAAAATTATGGCTATAGCGATCCTGGGTGGGACTGTTTTCTAGCCATATTTTGGCTATGGCTAGGGAAATAGCGACCGGGTGGAGACGCTCTAAGTGTGCTCTAAGTGTGTTGATGCGCTCATCTTGATCTTCAAATAGTTGAATTGTGATCAAGTCGACTTATGAGAGTAGAGAGTGAGTCAGTGTGAGAGAGATAGGAAGTGCACTGAATGGTAGATATCAAATAGTGTGATAAGTAGGTAGGACTTTAGTGTATGGATTCCATACACTGCCAAACCAACACGTATAAAAGCTAACAAAACAAGAAATATAATAGCCTAATGACCACGTACAGTGGGCGACAGGAAAAGTGGCCCGTTGTACTTTGTAAATATATGGAAGTTTGTATTGCTATAATATTATTGGTCATGACTTTTTTTTTAAATTTAATAAACCTCCCTTAAAAAATTGTGTTCATTGGCTTATAAACAATTTTTCTAAGCCAATCAAAAATAGCACGACCGAGTCAACATCGTAAGTTTTGAACAATAGATGGTTGAAAGTATCAAACATCGGCTTGGCACGTGGCTCAACGGTTAAGAGCGACGGCATCACAGCGATAGAGGAAGGGGCCAGGGTTCGAACCCGGGCAGTGGCAAGTCTTTTTCCAAAAATTCCAAAAGTGAAAAGTGCCGTTGTATTATATGAGTCATGTTCATTTTTGCATTATATATACAGTGCACAAGTGTTCAATGCAAGAAAGTACATGTACAGGGAACGACCATCCACTTGGCCTATCGAACTTTTGATATGGTACTACTATAAATTTAACCAATCAAAAAAATTAATTGAAATTTTGCTCTCCGATTGGCGGGATTTTTATTCGCGCCAAAGAGCAATTTAAATTACACGTTGCCTCAATTTTAATGCCATAAATCATCCATGAAGAAGTACTCATCACACACGATTGAGGAGCGTCGTTGTGCCCTTGAGTTGTTGAAGACAATGTCGTCCTAAGCGGTTGCACAGGAGATGGACATACCGCGACGCACGATACGAAATTGGGCTTCCAACAGTGATGCCATAGAAGCCTTCAAGGGCAGCAAAATGCGTAAGAAGCTAAAGTCTGTAGGAAGAGCAGAGATTCTCCCCGACCCTAATGGCTTAAAAGAATATGTGACACTCATGCGGGCAAAGGAGCGCGCTCTAACATGCACTCACGTAATCAAGTGGATCAAGGAGAACCACCGGGAGTGGCTTCGGTCATATTTGAGCGACAAGTCCAACGGATACAAGTCTCTACTGCGGCTACTCCAGCGTTTTTCGCATCGTCATGGATTTTCTCGTCAGAGGCCTGGCAAATTGAAGCTCAAGCAAGATGTACTGATGTCGATTCGCGACGAATTTGCGGCCGACTTCCATCGACAGTATGAAACGTACGACGACTGTTACAGGTACAATGTTGATGAAACTGGAATTTATTATGAAATGCCACCTCGTATCATTTGGTCGATACGAGGTGGCGACGCCAAGATATCTGCTGGTGAGAAGAATGCCTACCGCATGACTGCGGTGTTGACGATACGCGGCGATGGCAAGAAACTACCACTCATGTTCATCATCCGAGGAAAGCCCGGCGGCAGGATCGCGACGAATGAGATTCCCACGTATCCTGTTGGCCATTCCTACGCAGTACAAGAGAAGGCGTGGATGGATGGTGTCGTTTGGAAACAATACCTTGTTGACGTCCTCGAGCAAGATATCGAAGGGCCCTCAGTCGTGATGCTTGACAATTTCGAGCCCCATGTCAGTGTGTCGTCCTACAAGGCAATCAACGATATGGGGTGTCATGTCTATGCCTTACCACCCAACTCGACGTCGGTCTGTCAGCCCTTGGACGTTGGAATAATGGCGCCGTTCAAGCGCCACATGCGGGACATTTGGCTTGATGAAGACGACATCGAAGATGATGAAACTGAGGATCTTGACTCACCAACTGCCGCCAAGAAGAGACTTGCCCTGATCAACCGCTCCATTTTGGCCTGGGGACGCATCACGGAAGATGAAATTTGCCGCAGTTTTGAAAAAGTTTTGCAGCAGTAAAGTTATCTTGTTTTTTGTATTGAAATTGTGTGTTTGGGGGTTCAGGGTTAAGGGGGGGTATTTTGTCTAATATTTTTTCGCTCAATATTTTTGTTCTTCATAATGAATACAAGTTTTTTATTGATATAATTTAAATTTTATATTAAAAAGGTGGGGGCGCACTGCCATCCAATTGGATGGCCCCATGCTAATCTTTCACCCCTCACATCATGTGTAAAGTAACATGTGCTACAAGAACAGGTCAGCTCACATTTCGCATGCTTACATTATTTACCAGACAATATGCCCGGAGGTATCCTCAGACTGATTTTTGAATCCCAAAATATCATACCAGTCATTTGTTGATTCGCCTTCGGTTCAATTCCGGTTGGGTAGATACTTTTTCAATATTTGAGTATGGCATATATATTGGCGCAACAGACAAGGCAAAATACAATCAATTCAAAGGTGAAACATACTTTCCTATGGAGTTTTTAGTATCGCTGGCATCCACTCAAAGCTGACAAAACAATGAATTCTTTGATATTTGAACCACTTTCATTCTGTATACTGCTCTGTAATGAAATTCTTGGGCAATGGCTCAAGCGCACAAAAAAGCTCCGATGCAACGATGTCCACTGTCTCATCGCTGACGTGACACTCTAGGTTGTCAACGAGTATCACTGATGGCCCAGTGATCTCGTACAGTAGCAATTCGCGGAGATATTTCTCCCAAACTCGAGAATCCATCCAAGCATTCTCCTGGACGACGTAGACATGCCCTCGTGGAAACGTTAGAACCTCTTGACGCTCAATTAGTCCACCTGGAGATCCCTTTACAATGAAATGAATCGGAAGTTTCTCTCCTACAACATTCATGTTAAACAAAATTGAATCATTGACACATCATTTGATCGAACAGATAGGACAGCCGTGAGTCTATCCGAGTGCTTTTCGGACGAATCGACCTTCGACGAACCACCAACCTTGGCCAGGGTCTTCATTGGTGGCATGTTGTAATGCACAGCGGTCTCGTCGACATTGATAATCATTTCTGCTGATAAATCATTGTACGTGGCCCAAACACGTTTTGCGAAAGATATTCTGGTCGCCTCCAAGTCTTGAGAGGGCATTTTAGTGTAACATGGCACACGCTGAGAGAAACCATGTCGTTCCGAGAAGCGCTGGCATAGTCTAAATTAGCTTCGATAAGCTGTTGACTCGTTTTTCTTGTCATTACGGTAGCTCTCCAGCCACTCCAAGTGATTGAGCTTCATAAAAGTGATCATGTGAGCATGCGTTAAGTGCTTCTCCGAGTCTCTCATTTTGTTCATGTATGCAAGAAGTGAGTCAGCGAAAGGAATTATCTCTTTCCCACCTTGTCCACCAAGCGTAGCATGCTTCATTCCTCTTTTTGTGTTGATTATTGCTTCCCTGTTCTTCAACCAACGACGCCAAGTTGTCCACGGCACGTTTTTCGCCTTTGCAAACTGCTTGGAACTCATTGATAATGTCTCGAATTCTTGCAGCAGTCGCTTCCGATCGCCATTCGTGTACATATTGGAGCTGAGTGGGAAATGTGCACCAATATGTACACGAATGGTCATCAGGCATGTATGATTTGGCGGGCAAATCGAGTTAACATATGGTGTCAAAAGCTGACATGTCAGAGGATGGGAGAAATATATAATTTAATCAAGAGAAAAGTGAATAGATTTAGATAAGCATATTTCGTCGTCAGCATACACTCCCTCACTCGTCCTCGGCTTTGTGTCATTTAAACTGTCAACATGTCATGTTGCTTGTCGTATGCAAGAATGTCACTCATTGGCTAAAATAAAATAAAAATCCTTCACAGCTTGTAGTATAATAAAATAAAAAAACTTGTCCACTTGCAACGGGGCCACTTTTCCTGTCGCCCACTATTGGTAAAGGAATAACAGTGTCAAATTTGCTTGCCTTGACGAAGGTTCCCGCGCACGTGTGTGACTGGAAACGCGGGAGACACAACAGGTGCCTTTAGTTACCCTGCAAAACATGACAGCACAGCCAAGTCTCCCTTAACGATATCGTTGTTAGAAGCTCCTTGATCTCATTTATTATCTATAACAGGCACACGTAGTTTGCCTCGAAAGAAAGCACTTTGAAGAGGACTCTACGCATTGTGAGGTTGAAGTCAATGCAGCTTCATTGATTTACTTGTAAGTTATATATCATTTTCATATGATTGCTCCCACAATTTCCTTCTAAGAGTCAATAAAGAGGTGAAAAGGTAAAGGCTTGCTCCCAAAATTTCCTTCTAAGAGTCAATAAAGAGGTGAAAAGGTAAAGGCTTTGAGAGTGTTTTTTGGTAAAGGTAAAGGACTGCTCAAAGAGTGCACCCAGACAAAAAAACATGCACACATGTATGTCACAAATGGACGTGTTTGTCATGTGATTCATCTGGCGATTTCATTCGAGGTGGATGCGTTTGCGATTGACGACGACGATGCACAACCACAATGCGTTGTAAAGAGAAACATGAGAAAGGAACATGGATTACGACCTCAACAGCGCCATTTCAGTTCGAACCATAGCGATTTTTAACCAACAAGGACACAAATCTCGCATGGGCTTGTACCATTGATCTTTGAGAGGACGTTGAGTCAAAAGATGTTGTATTAAGCAGGAAACGGATCTATTTTTCCTAACGTTAGGGCTAGTGTTTCACGCTGGAAGTTCGACTCAAGCGACTTTCTCCTGGGTTGGAACCTTTGAAAGCTCGACTGTTTCGATATCTGACTTGTTTTGCAGTTATACCAAGACTTTTGTGTGTAGCAGGACCAAAATGGTAGTACATATACTCCATCTTTTCACGCGACGTAATCAAGTGGCTTACTTGGAGCAAGGCGTGTTTTCTTAAGTGATCCCTCACCGGGTTGGAGGAGGATTCGACTTGAGTCAAAGTGGACACTTCCTTCACCATGGGCAAACGATGCAAGCCGGCGCATCTGAAACGAAGTCCGCGAACCGGCGGCCAGCGCAATCAATGCAAGAACAACAGCGTGGAATACTACACATGCAATCAAAAGGAAACAACCCATCTGTTGCTACTCTCTGGGACAACTGTGTTTAAACTGACTATAGCAACTGTGTCAACCCCCGTGCGCCGTTATTTGTTGGCCAAGAAAGTTCGTGAAAAAGTTGGGCGTTGTTTGTTGTCGACGACTAACATTCCAAACCGCCATGTATTTTGTCTATGCAGGGGATAGTCTTGTCCGATGCTTTGGAGTCCCCTGGTCGGCAGTATTGACGCCTCTCTCTTCTTATTGCGGATTGGCAATAAGTGATCCCGCCGATCCTGTTTGGGGAATGTTTGTTGGCTCTATCTTGTCGAACAGCAGCTGGTGCCAGCGTGAAGCACCCATTTCGAGGTCATGGAGGTACAACCGAAGCCCACCGACCGATTTTTACGTCGTCTCTGTGGCTGATTGCCACCAGGAAACCGACAAATGAGCTCGGAATTGCGACAGCACCCAAGTACACTTAAAATTTTTGGATAAGGCAAACATTGCCCTGTTTGGTCTTCGAGGGATTAGCGACTCCTTGTACACGAGGAGAAGATCCAAAGATTGCTCACAGAGTGCACCCAGATAATCAATTGGTTGCGAAATGCCACTGGTGGATAAAATCAATCAATTGCACGTTGTACAAGTTGACAGTGTGAGTAAATTAATCGCTCGCAAGGCAAACACGATTCCATCAGCTCGTCTGCTCTCCTCTTGATTCATACGCGTCATTGGGCTGTCGCTTCCTGTGCCCTCTTTTCTCGAATATCCGAGCATTCCAGTGGTTCCTAACACGGCCAAACAACGTGTTTGCTGTTCATGCCTTCATGAAAGGATAGCTCTCAACTACAAGCGAGCTGGGCAAACTTACCACAGCACTTCCTCTAGCGGGGAGATCGACCCACTCGAACTACGACTATCGTGGAGCTCTCAATTTCTTCAAGCAACTCATGAAAACGCCAAGATACATTCTTTGTCGTCAACTCAATCCATACTTCTGTTTGTAGGCGCTCTTGAGACCATGAAAGAGAGCAACCACGGAGAGTTGCGACTTGGTTCTACAAGACATTAAGATCATTATCTGCTGTCGATTGATGTGCTCAGCAGTTGCCATGTCGATCCTCAATTGCTCAAACTGTGAACCTTCAAAGGCGATTTGAGTAAGCATTGCCACTCTAGAAATGACCCGAAATGGACCTTTTATTGATGTTGTTAACAAGGACAATGATGTCTTGCGCTTAGTTCGGCTTGCCCGTGAGTTCCGTTCGTGTAAGCCGAGAATGAGGGCCCCCATTCGCCATGAACTGATGGCGGCCTGACGCGGGGTAGTATTTCGCTGGACGACATCCTCCGATGCATTTACCAACCATGGACAAGCCTTTGGAGACTGCTCCACGGACACGAGCGCCAGTCGATTTCTTCTCTGGAGCAACTCGTTGTATCGTACTTCGCCCTGAGCGAGTCAGAGTCCCAGCATGACTTGGCCCTGACTGGGAACGAGGAGAACGAGGAGACTGTGGACGAGCTTGTCTTGCCTCAGGTGGCGTAAACAATTGTCCCGAATGGATCGTGTCCAGTTTGGTCTCAAAATCACGACCCCTCATAGCATCGGTCAAGACAATGAATGCAACGGAAAGAACGAGGACAAGACGCATTGCAAGGCAAATTTTAAAATGAACACGACCGAGAGAGAAGAGACCAAACGTTACAATCCTGTACTTCGCGAAGTACTACACCATTTGCCGGTTTAGTTCGTTTAATTGCGATATATTTCGTATGACTTGCATTTAATTTCGTGGCCCGCGACGAAAATCGATTTATATTTCACATGACTTGCATTATATTTCATACCTCTTGCATTTAATTTCGTATTTTTAAGCTTATATTTCGTGTCACGTGCATTTAAATTCGTATAAATACAAAATATATTCAATCTCCTATTGAGATATGAAGTTTCACATGTGTTGCAGTGTTGGCTTGAGCTATGAATTCGTGACGGGCAGCCGCATATGAACTCTGCTGAGCTTGCTTGATGCTCGCATTGACTTATATGGCGATCGAAGTGTCCTATCAATTTCTTATGAGTTCGATAACAATTTTTTGTTAATTTTTCTATGGACTTTTTCTCTTCTCTGCGAAATTAAATGCACGTGATACGAAATATAAGCTAAAAAATACGAAATTAAATGCAAGAGGTATGAAATATAATGCAAGTCATGTGAAATATAAATCGATTTTCGTCGCGGGCCACGAAATTAAATGCAAGTCATACGAAATATATTGCAAGTCATACGAAATATATTGCACGTGATACGAAATATATCGCAAGTTAAACGAACTAAACCGGCAAATGGTGTAGTACAGTATTACATAGTACTTTCGATCATGGCGAGCTGCGAGATCGTGTCGTCGTGCGACGTGACCGAAACGAATTGAGCTGATTTGTAACACCATGTGCACCCATGACACGAAGCAAGAACTTTCGTGAAACCAACTGTGCAACATGCATACTCTAGCTGCCAACAATGTTGGCAGCAATGTTGGCAGCCTAGAGCAGCAAATATCGCCACAGACTTGCATGGGTTTGGTTATATCGACTGGCTGGTATGTTCATAAGTGATCAGTGAATCGTCCTGGCGAACGCAGCGCGGTCTGTTTCGTTGAGGGGCAACACTTAAAGGTGTGAAGGACCCATTTCTTGGCGTGAAAGAATTTCTTTCACACCAACAATCGCAATTGACGACAACATCGACACAACAACCTCCATGGAATACTGGTCCATTTTCGCGACACGCGGCATTCAAACTTTAAAAAGACCCTATTAATTAATATTTTTTGCAGGAAATAATATATAAATTATAACAGGATATCAAATTATAGTGGGGTCAGTATTTCTAGGTATGACTGTATGCTCTGGAAAGTGATACTACACCTTTTTACCTTCAAGTTCAAGTATTCAAACTTTATAAATTGCACAAAAAATAGCCCGTGAAAAATATTGTAGATTTGATACGAATTTCCAGACCCCGTTCAATCGAATCACGCCGGCGGATCGATTCATCAATCGACGCCATTGGCTAATAAATATTTTGGGCGATTGTGATTAGCTGAATAAAATTTAAGAGAAAGTACAGTTCCCATGAGAGAAAGTACTGTTCTAATTTTCATTCATTGGCGCGATTGGAGATTGATACTAAAAATCAATCCAAATTGGGAAATTTCTAGCGAATCCACAATAATACCTTTACTTTTCTTTATAACTTTATCTTTGATGGCGTAGGTAACTGAAAATCACTCAATAATCGTCGGTGCTGCGCTTTGATCGCGACTGCCCAGATCGGGCGAGGGCGGCGTGTACTCGTAGTCGACTTCTTCGTCGGCGTACATTTCGAAAATGTTCCTGATTGGCTCAGTGAGAGCCAATATGACAGTTGGAAAAACAGTCCCAATTCAAACGGGACAGTGAATTGATTGTCCCCAGCGAGGGAGGCATCTCCGCAAAGCTTACGGGCTTTCGCCCTAAGTGTGGGAGGATGTAACCATGCCATGTCTGGCAGGTACATGAGATGAAGGCGTGGTCTGCGGACTGACCTGGCGCCCTGCAGTAGCGGTTCCCCGCGGTCCGCTAAGAGAATGACTGGCCTTGGGAGGCCAGAGAAGTTGAAGCCTAAGTGAGGCTGAGCGACAGTCAACGAGAAACAAGAGAAGTATGAGACTTAGGTTGCTTTAACTTTAATTCACTCTTACTCATCAGTCGCAGTTCACATGCGCCTGATATCCCCTGCGCCCAGTTACAAGGAGCTTCAGTAAAGGCAACACGGCAGAGATGTCGGTAAGACGACCAGCGTTGTGGAGTTAGAGAAACAATCAGATATATATTTACTCTCTCGTGTCCACCCTCAGTCTCCTGGGCGCTCCCACTAGCCATCGAACTCTTTACATGGTGGTCATTCTGGGGCCGCCCAACCGATCGTCGGCGGCGGTCGGCAAGATGGGAGCGCCCAGGGCTATCGGCGGGCACGACAATTCGAGGTCCGTCCGTTGCAAAACAAACGTCGACTGGATTTGCTCTACAACGAAGCGAAACCAACCTGTGGTATGGCCGGTGGAATGAAGCATTGCCAAATTGGAAGCGGCAGCAACAAGGTTGAATAGCACAAACTATCAAGCAACGAGCACTCGTGGCAGTCCCAAAGTGTCTGCATCGGTGAGCTTTGACAATCAGTGACTATGACCTGTCGTTCCATCATAAATCCGGCCGACAAAATGTGGTGGCAGACGCTTTATCCCGATCTCCAGTCGAGCCAGCCCTACCAAAATCTCCACATGGGCCATCCACGCGGTGCATTCAGACAACGCGTGGTACAGGAAAAGTATTCGAAGCATAACACAATGACCCACCTCGAGCTTTGAGAGTGGATGACGCTCGAAACCATCAGAAAGTGTGGCGAGTCTACCGATATTGACACCAGCAGTGTCTGAGGGGACGAGTGCGGCGAGCCTGCCGGAAAGAGCATTTAGGTGCTCGAAGAGTGCGGCGAGTGTGCCCATTGAATATTGACACTGGCAGTGTCCAAGGGGACTAGTTGCGGCGAGCCTGCCGGAAAGAACGTGTAACCGTGCCATGTCTGGCAGGTACATAAGATGAGGGCGCGGTCTGCGCATTGACCTGGCGCCCTGCAGTAGCGGTTCCCCGCGCTCTGCTGTGTGAACGACTGGCCTTGGGAGGCCACAGAAGTTGAAGCTCCTAGTGAGGCTGTGCGATAGCCAACGAGAAGCAAGACAGGAATGAGACTTAGTCAGCCATAGCGAACGAGTCAAGGCCGTTGGAGCCATCAAGTGGCTCCCAACGAAACTTTGTTGGGAACAATTTTCACTATTGGCTCAAAGCCATCCGAAACCACTTGAAGGCAGCGCGATTCTGGGATATCGTCGCTGGAACGGAAATCCGACCATCGACACCAGTCGAGGGTGCCCAATGGGACCACCTCGATCGGTTGGCCGTGACACTGCTCATGGACTCGATTCGAGATGATCTTCTTCTCGGAGTCACCGGTGAAGAATCAGCTGCTAGCATCTGGGAGACCATATGCAACAAGTACCTCGAGGTCAAATGGGGAACGAGTGCCAGCCTCCTTGGGAAGCTGACCAACCTCAAGATGGCTAGCGGCTCTGATGTAAACGAGCACCTCACAGTATTCAGAGAATACTCTGAGAAGCTCAACGAGATGGGCGAAGGGTTGAAGACCAGTCAACTAACAGCGTTGCTGCTTGGGTCGTTGCCCGACAGCTGGAACACTTTCAAGACCAGCTTCTGGATTCTCAAGTCAGCTCCAAGCTACGACGAGCTTGAAGCCAACATCAGAACCGAGGCAGCTCGTCGTGGAAGTGAGCTGGCTGCCAAGCGAAAGGTTCGACCAGATGGAGGCTTCCACCAAGTCCACAGCCAACACGGTCGGTCTACCCAATGGTGGACATGTAGCTGTTGAAGAAGGCGTCGTTCGAGGTTTCAAAGTTGTCCAGTCCGACCTAGACGGTTGGATCTGTGACGCATGTGAGCTCGGCAAGAAGACTCGACGAGTCAAACTGCCGTCGTCGGCTGCATCGGTCAACCGATGCAATGCGAAAGTACACTCGGACTTCACTGGTCCAATCGAGACTCCTGCGCTGGATGGCTCTCGGTATGTGTGCCTCTTTGTTGACAGCCATTCTAGCTTCATCACTTGCTACTGTCTCACAAAGAAGAGTGAGTTCAATGAGCTGCTCGTCCAGCATCGAGCAGTCATCCAGAATAAACACAACCTGTCGCTCAGCGAGCTCCATTCAGATAATGGAGGCGAGTTCGTAAACAAGCAACTGAAGGATTTCTGTGCCAAAGAAGGGATCCTTCACTCCACGTCGGTTCCATACACTAGCCAACAAAATGGCAAGGTGGAGGTCCGTTTTCGAGACGTCTTTGCCAAGGCTCGATCCATGCTGATCGACGGCACCTGCCAAAGCAACTGTGGGATCATGCTGTGCAGTGCGCAGTCTACTGCCTCAATCGGTGTCCCAGCGGCACTCGCAAGACGACTGCGTTCGACCTGTGGCACGGGTACCAGCCGAATCTCAGTACCATGCGTGTATTCGGCAGCTTGTGCTATGTGCACATTCCAAGCAAAGTCAATGTGAGCACAGATGCCGGGAGGGCAAAAACCAAGCGACAGAAACTGGACTACAAGGCCGTCAGAGGCATCTTCCTAGGCTATGCCGAGGACCGACACGCCTACAAAGTGCTCGACTGCACTACAGGACAGCTGCTGGTATCCATCCACGTCACGTTTGACGAACTGGATTCTGTCGCGTCTCAAGAATTGAAGCGGAAGGAGCTGCACAAGTTGGCACAGATCCACGACTTGACGTTCGACTTCTACAGCCGCCAAGCTTCCCAGGACGTCGACTTCCTCTTCAATGGAGAGACTACGAAGGACACTCTCGACGACGAAGAAATCAACGCTTTGGAGAGCTTCGTGCAACAGTTCAGCATCCCAGATAATGATTTGGGAGAAATCAATCTGGCTGCACCACATGGCAGTCACCTTGTATGCCACAACCTGGACTTCAGCCCGTCCAGCTCCAAGCTGCTCAAGCTGTCTAGGCTGCAAGCTCAATCTGAAGAGCTCGTCAGAGCTGAAGTCGAAATGGCCAAAGCGGAAGCATACAGTGCTGCTGTTCCCGCTTCCAGTGTTCCCATTCCACGCAACTATGAAGAGGCTATGGCCTCCAAGGAGTGGGAGCACTGGATGGTTGCCATCGAAAAGGAGTTGGCGTCCGTCAAGTCAAATGGCACGTGGAAGTACGTCAAGCCTCCTCAAGACAGAAAAACGCTCAAGACCACGTGGGTCTTCCGCGTCAAAGAGAAGAGCGACGGCTCGATCGAGCGATTCAAGGCTCGACTGGTCGTCAAGGGGTTCCTGCAAGTCAAGGGCCTCGACTACGATGAGGTGTTCGCGCCGGTCATGAGACTTGAAAGCCTGCGCACACTCCTCGCCATAGGCAATGCACTCGACTTGTCCATCGACCAAATGGATATCGACACTGCGTTCCTCAACGGAACATTGGAAGAAGAGATCTATCTCGACCTCCCTGAGGGTCTACAGATGAGGGACATCATCACAGATGCTAACTGGATAGGTGACTCTGGACTCGTAAGCAGTGCACCGCAAGTGTCGTTCTTGCTTATCAAAGCCTTGTATGGGCTCAAGCAGGCTCCCAGGGAATGGTTCAAGGTGCTGACAACCTTCCTGGGAGGCATCGGCTTCGAGAAAACGAACGTCGAAAGCTGCATCTATGTGCGACGGCTGAAAAGCCAGCTGGCCATTGTGGCTATCTACGTGGATGACTTGGTCATCGTGGCTGAGAATGACAATGTGATGGCAGATGTGAAGACGGCCATCAAGAGCCGCTTTGCGTCCAAAGACATGGGACCGATCCACTATATCCTCGGCATCCGCGTCGTACGCGACCGTGAGAAGCGCATCATGCACATCTCACAGCCGCTGAATGCCAAGAACATGTTAAAGCGCTTTGACCTGGATCAAGCCAGACCAGCCACCACACCGCTCAATAAGGTGTTGGATGGAAGCGACTGTCCATCGGATGGGCATGTCCGGACTGAAGCCGAGCGCCTCAACTATGCCAACTTCCGTCAAGGCATCGGCTCGCTGATGTATCTGATGCTTGGGACGAGACCGGATCTCGCCTATGCTGTCCAAGCCCTCAGTCGCTACCTGAACAATCCAGGCAAGTCGCATATCGGCAAAATGAAGCAAGTTATGCGCTACGTCGCTGGCACGATCGACTATGGTCTGGTCTACCGCGGCTCTGACCTCGATCTGCGAGACTACACCGACTATGCCGCCAACCCAGACACTCGCCGATCGGTCAGTGGGTACTGCACATATGTTGGTGACTGTTTGGTGTCTTGGGCATCCCAATGCCAGCGTATCGTGGCGCAATCGACCACCGAGGCCGAGTATATCGCTCTGGCTCAAGCCGCCAAGGAAGTGCTATTCATGCGCACTCTCAACTGTGAGCTTGGCAATCCCATAGCCACCGGCGTTATCCTCCATGCTGACAACCAGCCGGCAATTGCGACTGCGACTAATCCAGTCCATCATTCACGGACGAAACACATCGACGTCCGATACCACTTCGTCCGTGAACGCATCCAGCTGCAGGAGCTGCGTCTTGAGTACGTGCCCTCGAAGGACAACGTCGTCGATCTCTTCACCAAACCACTACCTGCGGCTATCATTCTCCAACTTAGGGACAAGCTGGGCTTAGCCAAGCCACCGTTGGCCTCTGGTGCCCCTCTCTCGAATTATGTTTTGATTTGGCAACGCGTACCAGCGACTCCACCAGCCTGTCCACACACCAATCTACGCGTACCAGCGTCTCGCAGTCTATGGACTGCTCATGTGTGCGTCCTGCTGCTCGGTGTGAATGCACTTCTCCTGCGGCACGTACCAGTGCTCTGGTCTCTGTTGGGATCTCATCAAAAACTTCTTGGTCGAATGTCCGACCTCATCAAAAACCGGCACTGGTCCCTGTCGCGACCTCATCAAAAACACCCCGGTCCTGCACGACCATATAAACGGCACCAAGTCCAAGTGGTTTTCTCCCATTCAATGGTTTCCACCTCTGGCAGACGATGGAACTGGCCAGTCCGGGAGGGTGTTGATTTCCATGCTCAACTATGAGCCTCTGAGTTGTCTATTGCCTGACCAGTTGGAATCCCTCGTCCATTGTGACAATTGATGTACGGTGCTTTGTCAGGGTTAGGGATATATCTATTCCCGGCACCCCTTAGAGTACTAGTAGTCGCGTGGCTGTCTCTCTTACTCCTGTAAATACACCTCTTACATCACGTGTCTTGTTAGTTCACACTGGCTCCACAACGGCGCTTCGACGCCAGAAACCAGACGTCGACTCTGCCGTGGCCATCTGCAAAGACGACTGACATTCAGAGTGGCCAATGAAGGGATCCCCTTATACTAAAGGCAATGTTCCACCATGTTCACCAAATCAATACATGTGAGGTCGCACGTATTCGCTACCCACTAAGAAGAAGGTCGGCCGTCATCGCCTTATTCATCTTTTCACGAAGCTAGTCGCTCGATGTCCACGAGAGACTTGAACCTCCTGAGGTCAGTTTGTCCCCGACAAGTTGTCCCAACATCTCGAAATGGGTGCTTTGTGTAGTCATGAGAGCGCGCAGCCATGACGACGCAGGTCGAATTGTGTGGGACATTTACTGTATTGCGGCTCACTCTCCTGGACTAAAACCACGTTTGGTTTCTTCGCTCTTGATCGTTTTCAGTTTAAAATTTGCCTTGTCATGCGTCTTGTCCTCGCTCTTATTGTTGCCCTGATTGCGACGGCCGCTGGTGGTGGAGCTCGTCTGCGTGAAGAAGGACGTAAACCATTGCACAAGATGGACAGGATCGCTTCCGGCAAGGAGTTTGTGCCTCCTCGGAAACCAAGAGTAGAAGATCTTCTAGATTCGCCCCGTTCTCCACGTTCCCCTGGTTCTCCACGTTCCCCTGGTTCTCCTCGTTCCCCTGGTTCTCCTCTTTCCCCTGGTTCTCCTCGTTCCCCTGGTTCTCCACGGACTCCTCCTGCAGAAAAAAAATCGAAGGCCGCTCGTGTCCGTGGAGCAGTCTCGAAAGGCTTGTCCAAGGTTGGCGGATGCATCTCAGCGTGTTTTCTTGGCCCCGGGTCAATGGCCGGAAGTAGAAAGGGCTGAATTCACGCTTCCCAGAATGTAACTGGTACTAGTACAAGAAATCAAAGAATACGCAGTTCACTCGTCGGCCCATTTAACAACGCTAAACAGATTGTATTTTCGTGCCATCTCGTCTCTTAATTCGCATGCATCTTGCTGCCGTCGTAGGAATTGTACTGAACCAACATCCTGTTTACTTCAAGAAACTCGCGGATCCTCCTTGAAGGATTTGTTTAACAGTGAAAGGTCTGAAGGGGGTTGGATATCATGCGGCAAGCTTCGGATAAGCCAGCCGAAGCTCCAAAATCAAGAGTCGCCTGTGTCCTTGGTGGTGGTCGCCAAAGGCATGTCTGGGCACACATCAAAGTAATGTGGTCGACTCTTCTTTCCCAATTAACACCGCCATTAAAGGACCACGCAAGACGAATTAAGTACACCGCTTATACGAACGGAGCTCACGTGAGAGGCCGGACAAAGTACAGTCAATTCCTTATCAATAACGGTACAGGAATGAAGATTGCATTATGTCAAGCCTGCCGAGAAAGCTCGTCAAACTGATCGAAATCGGCCAATAGCACTGCCATGGATGCACACTTTGCAACGCGATTGAAGGAAAAGTCTCGCAGTAGCCTCCTGAAAGACAGACATTGCCTGACATACCGACGCCTAGGAAGCAATGGTGTCTTTTGGCTAGCTCGATTGCAGATACGCAGCCAGAGCTGGCCTCTCACGAGATGGTTGACACTGACATGCTTTGGATGGCCGAGAGTGGAAGCAAGGGGAGTGAGAGAGTCGCCAATTCTGTTTTGTTGGTTTTCAAAGTACCAGTGAGGTATTACCAACTGACCATACTCCGTGAACAAAGTTTGTTGCTTCATGTGAGGTTGCACGTACTAAAAAGTACGGCAGTCATCGCCTTATTCATGAAGCTGGTCGCTCGATGTCCATGAGAGACTTGAACCTCCTGAGGTCAGTTTGTCCCCGACGGCTCATTGGCAACGACGGACCATCCCCGTGAAAAGATTGACCAGGCAATGAATTTCACTGCCTGGCAGATGACTTGATGGAATTTGCAAGGTGATCAACCTTGCTTATGAATATTGTCCAATTGAAAATAACTTCTAGTATGATTGGTTGTCTTTTTTTTGTGAAAACATGCATGTTGCTTTCGAGACTTCAAGACAACGACGTGCGCAGGATTGCCTCCTCTCATTGAGTCAGTCACAACGAAATGTTCGTGGATTGTTTGCATTCAGGCCCAAAACAAGAATTCATTGTCAAATCTGTTGATTAAAAGACACATTAAATTCCATTCTGTGTGTCTCTCAATCAACAAGTAAAGATAAACAACAGATCAGTAAATCCTGAATAATTTAGTTCTATGTCATACTTGATACCTGGATAGAGTTCTTTGACCTTGCCAAATGATTATGGTGAGGATCTCATTTGCCTATCCCTGTAGAGACTTTTCATCGCACTTCTGTAGCCACTGAGGGGGTACCAAGTTGAATGTTAGGCTTGTTTTTAACTGTCCGAATAATAAATTTAAGGAAGTCACCGTAAACAAAGGTGTTAAGATCTATCGAGCACACAGTAGACGAGATTGAAAGTTGTAGGAGCAAGTGTGTGCGACCTAAAAGGGATGCTCAATTCACAATCTGACTGTTTCCAAACGATTATTTTGCACGAGTGTCCGAGCTTATCCTGCTTATCCTATTTCGGCGCGCGTCTTCCACGGTGAAGTTGTCGATGCTGCTTGACATGCGAGCATATCCTTTCTTTTCAGCTATTGGACAATAATTTTCTATATTTATGTATTTTGATTGGATAGAACTTTCTCAAGGCAGGTTGCCTTGCAAATGTGTGTGTGAAATTGAACTTTGAACATTTATTTTTATTCCATAGAAACATAAAGATAAAATATTTGAAATATTAAAATTCTCCAACATTTATGGAATTTGCAAGTCACCACACCTTGCTTCAGTACTGAAACATACTATATTGCCTTACTACCATGTAATTCTGGATTATGTACATCTTTTTCGTGTCGGCAGCGAGCACGTGCGACTACGTTAAGAAGATCCAAAGATTGTTCACCGGGTGCACGCAGATTGCATCAGGGGTGTCACTTCAGCCTTCAATCCCCAGAGGTGCGCTTCGAAAGTAACAAGTTGTACCACCATCTTGAAATGGGTGCTCCATGTTGGGCTTGATTCGACAAAAAGACAACTGCACTGTCATGTATGTCTCGCATCAGTTCGATGACTTTCTTCTGTTGAATCAGAAGTCGCTTGAGCTCTAAAAGTGAAGACGAAGACCACACTGACGATCCCGACAACGTGAACTACGCCACACACACTGGGTAAGTTAATAACTTCGTCATGATTCTCGAATGGTATTCAAGGTCTCAACAACAGCGAACAATAGATGAACGAACTTCAGAATCGGAGTCTTCCGTCCTTAAGAATGTTAGATGTAAGGTAAATCACCCGTCTTTGCCCTCGATTTCGACCCCTTAGCTTTTTGAACGTATCTCGCGATCCACAAAGATTTGTTCAACCCACAACATAATATGCTGTGGGTTTCTCCTCTATACGACAGTATCAATCAACGAAGGGTTTACTTGATACACAAGCCACAGTCAATGATTAAAAGCACAATATCAACTTCACAATAATCAGTTTTTTTGCCCCCCCTTTTATACATGATAATTGTATGAAAAGTGCAAAAATTGAGTAGTTGACCTCAAAAATAACATAAACCAAATGCAAAATTCTGGAACTATTTATTACCCTAACCCACATAAAAATATTTGTTTTGGCAAGTTATTTGTTTGAATGGGAAATTGTCACATTTGGTACTTTGCGACATGGATGACATGCACTGGCTGTTTCAACCTGACTTTGTCTGCAAACTCTCAATTCTGTCATTGCTAAACCATGTAAACTTCGACATTATCATCAGGATCAATACACGAATGTTGTAGCTGACTAGCATCTCCACTCTCTTGACGGGGCTTTGAACGTTTTGACTTTCTCTTCGAGCGAACTGGCATCTCATCAAACATATGTTCGGCCATTTCTTTTGTCAAGAGCTTCCCTGCTTTGATAAGTAACGTTACAGTGTAAATCATGACAATCCGTTGGGAAACCGTCACGTTGCATAGTTGCATACGGTACCCACAGTCCAGTGGACAAGTTTAGCCTCGCAATCAACTGGGAGAGAGGGTGGTGGGCCCATGCGTTTCGCCTTTTTATAGGTGAACCACATGTCAACCACTCGCCGGAAGAGATCGAGTCCGCAATCCAAAGCGTTCTCGAAGGCGAGAAGCAGAAACATGTAAATACTGTATATCGACAGGTATACGATATCGCACATTAAAACACTACTAGTACATGTGTTTGAAGCGAGCTTCGGCATTTCCAAATTAGAGAGTTTTCGCAAATTTGCTGGTTTATAGAATATTATGTCTGAGGGTTTCCCATCGATGGTCAATTTGACCAATAAGAAGTCTTTATTGCCCACGAAGCTCTACGGTTGGATATAATACAATACTCTGACCCGTGAAAAAGGAAAGGGGCAAACCACTGAAAAACAGGGCATTCACAAGAAAATGTCGGATAAAATATGACGAATTATCGGAATCGTCGGAAAAATAGTCGACCCTTTTCCGATAATATTTTTGTGATGGGTATACAAATCTCAAGTCATATCCGTTAGCGACAAGTAGTGGGTCAAAAGACTAGCGGGTGAAATCTTCGCCTCCACATGGAATCTATAGTCATAGATGACATTACTACAAAGAAGAAAGAAAACGTAGTTCACTTAGGCTCATGACATCACACAACGACTTACATGGTTGAATCCTGCACAGTTCAAAATGTCAAATTTTAAGGAAAACTGGATGCGACATATTGTGAGTCATACAACCACAGTGCTGCGATCTGAAGCGCGATTTGCATCATCCAAGGATACCAAGCAATTGGCAGTCATATTTTCAGCTGATTGTGTTGTGAAACGCGACTTCAAAGCATTTTTAAGAGTGTCTTTCGAGTATTCTAATTTTCCTTTTCTCCTCCAAAAAATATCATTCCAAAGTTTTATCTTGAGTTTTGTATGTGAAAGCTGTCTTGCTCAACATTGGCACATGAGGGAATAAGAATGATCTAAAAATACCTCAGAATTCGTGAGAATTGAAGGATTATATTTTACAAGTTTCAAGCCAATCAGACGATTTGAAGTATCTCATTTTTGACCACTTGCATCTTTTCCAATCATAGTTTTTGTATACAGTTCGACCCACAATGTGTCGCTGACCCAAAAAGTGTCGCTGACTGACAGAGATATTACACATGAAATTGTCGGAAAGATAATCGGTGCTATTTGATTGGTAGTTAATATAAATTCTATAGGCAGTCGTTACCATCAAAAAGGGATTTCATGCTCCACAATTTCAAGGTGAAAATTACAAGCCTCATGCAGCTATTACGATGACTCTAAACGTCTCGTAGTTGATTGTTATCAACATGAATATTGATCTAATTTAAATGAATTGAAATAAGCTTTCAAGTGCCGGTACTTGTGTAGGTTGAATTGCTGTCCAAATATCTTCGGAACTATTGAATCACAAATAAACGAGTGGGGTTTATCTGAATACATTGTATGTAGGATTGACATGCATTAGTACCTCTACATTCCTTTAAAATGTTCGTTATCCTCTCAGACAAGGAGTCATTTTACCATTTTAGAATCTCAACCTTGTTGATCAAACTGCATTACGTTTGCAGACAAACTCAAGTACTTTTGCTTGCAACTGAATAATAACATTTCATGTTTAATCGAGCGCAACATCTCAAAGCTCCCTTTTGCGCTGGAATTGTAGGACAACATGCTATTCAACACATATACTTAAAGTCTCTCTCTAATTCAATATCGCTTCAATTTACTACTCTGACGGGATGTAAAATACGTCAAAATACTCACTATTTGAAAATAGTAGCTGTGATGCATGTCGCTGCCTGATATTTGGCTCACATGAACTATGAATAACTTAAACCTCAGAAATGTCCAAGGCGATCATGACATTCAAATTTATTTATAATATTAACCAATCACATCACCAACGTATCAATTCTGAAACCTCGTCCGACAAATTCCCAGTACAATACGTGGTGATTTACGCGGTAGGATAAGACTTGTGCTGTCCATGAGTCTAGGAGCTTTGTAAAGATATAAACAAAAACTACAAGTACTTGCCTCGGATCGTTGAGTACAGATATACCGACACAACTATCATCTTGGCAAGCAGGACGCTAGTTGCCGGCGGATTTCTCACTCTCACTTGTGACCTCATCAAAAAATGTGTGACCCCGGCACGACCTGAGTGTGACCTACGCGTGACCTAGCCAAAAATATTCTCTTGACCAGACATGTGACCTGTAATGGATTCTTCCAACCAGGCTATGCACCATTAAAATCTTTAAAAGTCTGGATTCGAGTGCTACGGCGACAAAAAGATGTCCTGTGAGTTGTTCTACAACAAGGCAGTCCAGTGGAGACCCGAGTTGGAACTATAAAAGGAATTCACTGTACTTTGTCCAGCCTCTCAAGGGAGCCTTGATCGCGGTGTACTCGACTCGTCTTACTCTTTGGCGACTGCACCACGGATACGAGCGACTCTTGATTTCGGAGTTTATCCCAAACTTGCCACATGATATTAGAGTATCGGGAGGATCAGTTCTAACACAAATACACCATCGTCGTTGGACGTCTTGGGTGGTTCACGACTCTTGAGAATCCAATTCATCCTGTTATTAGTAGGCCCAAGTGGACCATGAACTCTAGCGACCTTTGCGCTGAACCTCGACGACAACTTCTAAGTGCCTTTTCTTCTGGTGCATCACGAGTAAGTGGCTTAGTCGGAGCCCTGCGCTTTTATTACCAGATTGGATATGCTATGGGCAACTTGAACATTTCTGTCGCCGGCCGAGAGAGGGTTCATAGGCGCAGAAAAATGCAAAGCAGCGGCCAGCGCAACCAGAGCAAAAGCAACGAATAGGTATGGATGTATTGCAAGGCAAATTTGTCAAGGACCCGAAAACGAAATCATGCGTTCCATCGCCTTTGCAAGGAGTTTCCGTGGATGAAGCCGATATTCTCCATTTATCCAAATTGACTTTCTCGTGTGTGGATGCCGTGGCGTCCAGCATGGTCACTCTTTCATTGTACATGCAGCATGGCACTTTGGCTTGCTCCCCGACGGCTGGCGTCTTGGTCTACGTCAAGACTTGCTGGGAAACGTTTTACAAGAGTGTTTCAAACTCACGTCAGCAATCAAGTGCTCTTCTTTGGCCAAAAAGACTTCAGGAAAATGGCGGACACTATTTATTACGAGGAAAAATATTGCAAACAGAAACGAGTTTGTCATATGAAGTAGAGAGCGGTGAAATTCCGCACACCCTGATATGCATTGCGTTTGTCGCCCAATGCTCTAACCTTCTACTTCTTTGTTTCACTAGTACTCTTGCCAACAGTCACAGGACGAGAGATCGCTGTACATTCCAGATGACTTTGTTGTTCTTAGAGCGATAAGTGAGAAGCTTCATGAAGGATAATGCTATCAGAGACCATGAAACGGGTTGTCATTTCATTGATTGAATTGGGTTTCCTTTGTCCACTTGGCCAAGCGGCGTTTGTGGTTCCGCTTAAATACGGTGTCTGCCCTGGCCATTTCGTTTCGCTCCGAAGCAGCCCGAGACACATGCACTTGCCTTCGATAAAGCTCCACGGACAATAGATTTTTTCTCAGATGGGCGAAACGACTGTATCCTGGGTTGGGACGAAGTATGGGACGGCCATTGTCATCTCGCTTAGGTTTTGGCGCAGGTTTGATTTCAAGAATGACAAGAGTGGATGGACTGAAGTTAGTAGTAAATCCACGGGCTAGTCTTCTGTTCTTTTGGGGATGGCCAAGACGAGACTTGCCTTCTTGAAGACTTGGCGAATCTTGGAAGTTAACACTTTGGGCAACGTCACCACCCTCTTGGTCTTGGTTCAACGATGCGAGCTGGCGCATCTCCTTGGTGGCACCCGATGCAGCAGTCAGAGCAATGAGAGAAAGAGCAAGAGATAGATGCATGGCAGGGCAAATTGTCACAATGAATACGTCTCGGAAAGGACCCCTTGACAGTATCCAGACCAAGAAAATTCGTAAGAAGATGAGATTTGTTTGTCACTACAAGCACAACTTTTACGAGAAACAGATGAAGACCACACTGACCACGCGGAATTACACCGCCAAATATGGGCTCGGGGATGTCATTCAATTGCCCACGCGAGGCGGCCCCTGTAGCATCAACAGTTGGGACTAAAAACCTCGTGTGTCTATCAAAAGAGTATAAAAGGTCATGAGGAGACCACGAGCTTGTGGCGCATTGGCAAAGGGAAAATGATACGGTGACCCAATTCCAGGGGTATGACCTGGTTTGGGATCATGGGATCACGGCGCAATTTCCCAAAGACTCAAGCACCAAACTCTTTGAGTTCTACGAATCGCGATGGCAGAACGGATTTGGTCGTGCACCACAACCTTCTATTTTGAGTCTACCTTTAGCGTTTGCTTCACTGCACATCGAGAATTCGTCGTCTTCACTCCAATTTTAAGTGATAAATCGTACAGAGAGCGCAGTCGTCCGAGATTAGAGGCGCAACGATGGGTTTTGGTGTTGTCGTCCCATTCTTGATGACCAAAGACGTGCTCTCACGTGTGCCATCGTCAAGTAGGGATCTCGTTATTGTTAGATATCTTCGGTTGCAGCCTTTAGGGCGACACCTAAAGGTCATGATCCCGTTAGGAATGCCCAGACAAATTCCATCGGGTCATGTAACAAATTGTATCGTGAGCCCGGCCAGGATCATGATCCCGTTAAGTTATTTAAGTTATTGACGTTATCATCGTAATTTCATGAGCCTTTACTCTTGCTCAGTGCACCTTTTGACGTTATCATCGTAAATTCATGGCTCATGACGACGTGCAACATCCCACCAGCGATATGGTGGGAGGTTGCATGTTGTCATGAGCCTTTACTCTTGCTCAGTGCACCTTTTGACGTTATCATCGTAAATTCATGGCTCATGACGACGTGCAACATCCCACCATGCGATATGGAGGGAGGTTGCACGTCGTCATGAGCCATTACTCTTGCTCAGTGCATCGTCATGAGCCATTACTAATCAAAATCGGTCTTCCTCTATAAATTTATTTTCGAGAAAATTGACTTCAAAGATTTTACCTTTTGAAAAATTATATTTGAGAAAAATCGAATTGAAAAATTGTTCTATAGATGAAATTGTATAGGGTACTACACCTTTTCTCGGCCAAGTGACCTGTTTTTTCCACCAAGGTGAACCAGATAAAAAATATAAATTTTCAGAAGATGAGCAATGAGGAACTTTTCATCCAAAGAGAAATATTTTTCATCCAATGTGGATACTACCACGGCGCGAAAAGGTGGCGCCAGTGTGACTTGGCCCAATGGGCTCTGTCGATTGTGCTGTCTGACGGTTGTTTAGTCCAGATGACGTGGTTCATTGGGCCATAATGTATTGGTGCCAACTTTTCGCGCTGTGGTGGCATCCACGAGGCATCCTCGAGTGCCTGAATAGCAAAATGATTGCTCCTTTTCCTTTTGAGCCTCTTGTGGATACCAACAACGGAAGAGAAGCGCCGCGTCTTGGAGGTCTTCAACCAAGGCAACCCCGACTGGAAGAAGGTTGCCAAGGACAATGGCGTTTCTCTGTCGACTGCTCGCCTGGTCATATTGAGTAATCGCGTACAAGTCTTGCCGCGCGGTGGCCACAGGCTCGAATGATCTTACTCCAAGAAGCTGCCTTGCACTCCATGGCGTCTATTACTCAGCCTATAGTTGCGTGCGAGGCTTTGTTCTGCCAAAGGAACCTTGTGAGAGCGCTCAATTTCGAGAACATGCAGTATGGAAGTTGAAATGTATATAATGACGGCAACTGTGATAGGAATCCTATCACACCATATAACGCAATATGATTGGAAGTTAATCTGATGAATTGACTTTGTAGACGAAAACAGACCATGAACCTCGTGGAGCATTGACAGATAAGTTTAACAAGAAAGACAGAAAAGGAAACCTTTGATTACACTCAACACGTAGAGGTACAATGTACTCGGTATGCGTTGCTCGTCGTTCCCCAACCCGGGCTATTCAAATGACAAGTCGACACTTTGAACACCTGCACTGCAGTCTAATTACATTTTACACACACGAATTGTGATAGTTCTCGCATCTCTCCACTACCTCATGAGCAGTAGGCAGTAGAGCAATAATCAATTGAATTATCTCGATATGCAACATGAATCCACAAGGTTCATGAATCATTCAAACTTTGACGTTGCAACGTCAAAACTTGATAGGATAATGACTTGTGAGGCGAAGGTGTGGAGATCAAATCCGTCATCAATACTTTTGACTTTTGCTTGTGCTTTAATTCATGAATCGTATGAAATTCATGAAATCTACAGTGTTTTGTGTTTTATGCTTTAGCCATTTGAATATGCTTCCAGTATAATTAAGCGAGTGGGCGCATAACACGCCAACAATCGTGATGTTGTGTTGCAGCTAGTATAGCTTATATCTGTGCTAGACGTTCAACAAAGATTCGGCTTCTTTATTTGTCGGCTAGACTTTAAGCATGCGAGTGCATGATGCTTGATATCTGCCAATATTCATTTGTTGAGCAACTGTGATAGAATCTCTAACACAGTTGCTCAGAATTTTGCGCATTTCGGATTTGTATACTGAAATCAAGTCAAAAACATTTATTGAAAACGGATTTCAGGCAACTGTGATAGATTTCCTATCACGCTCCAATACAAAATGATCATGTTTCTATCATAGTTGCAGCAGATGTTTACGTTGCATGAAACAGATTTCAAATTGAATGAAAATATACTGTTTTTTATCGTTTTATGTGTTCGATTGGATTTTTATTATGTTCCTTTCCACATTGGTGGAACTTTAATTCAACTTGGCCGAGAAAAGGTGTAGTACTCAACTGTTTATCTTAATTTCAATAACTTACGTAGTGACTTTCGATAAAATATATATATCTGCTGCATGTGTGATAAAACAAAGATAATATTACACTGCATGTGATACGGAATGAATCACATTTGACAATGATCTGGATGAATCAACGTTTGGTTTGACTTGGACTTTGTATACCATAGACCAGGCCGATCAGATTCTTGCCAAGTGTGATTGAAATCCGATCACACGATTTCTAGTCGCATCATTGGTTAAAAGTGATCAATGAAATCGAATTGGTTGGGCGATTTTGTCTGACGATGAGGCGGATAGCATTCTGAAATATGCCTCGTGGCCGCAAACGCATAACCAACGAGCAGGAGTACGGTGGCGATAATGCCGAGCTCGCAGCGCAAAAGCTCAAGAGCAGGAGAACGAATGTCTCCACAAAACAAACTTACAATTCCAAAATCAATGTTTTAGTTGACTGGCTTACAGTAAACGATCGATCTGCGCTCGATCTTGAGACGAACAAGATCATCATACCCATTCCAACACCAACCGTGCTTCGATTCTTTGGTTCTATTTGCCGTTCAGCACTTTACTCAGTGAATTGCCTTCCGATTTTGAAAGAGTCATTGAGCCACCCCTCTCGTCGTCATGTGTCAAAGGGGCACTGTTGGAGAATTCCCCTGGTCACTATTCTAAATACATTTTAAAACATGAATAACGGCTTCCGGATAATTAACCGGATATCTACAATAGAATCGGTATCCGGATAATTAACCGGACAAAATTCAATTGGGTGGGAAAGCCCCTTCCTATCCAGTCATTTGAGGTACGAATATCTTTAATATGCCTTTCAATTCCTCATTTCAAGTTTTGCCCCCGCGCTCAACAAGATGCAGTACTCTTTTGACAACATGCAAGACTTTACCTACGCTCATGTAATGACGGCAACCTCAACCGAAGTAGATTGCATTGAATGGTGCTTCAAGGTCGGGTGCACAATTCTTGCATGCTTTGCAAGAATTGCGCCCCATGAAGCTTGACGACAGGGTCAAACGTTGGCGCTGTCGTCGAGCTTCGTGTGGTGATGCTGAACGAAGCATCAAGGCGAACAGCTTCTTTGCCAAGTCCAATTTGCCAATTTCCAAGACTGTTCGGCTCATGTATGATTGGGCCAGCCGAAAACCAATGAAGACGGCGGCCAGCGAGCAAAAGTTATCGCTACACACCTTGTGCGACTGGTACAACTTTTTCCGCGATGTCTGCTCGAAAGAAATGCTTTCGTGCGAAATGAAGGTACCTTTGAAAATTGATGTTCCATGTTAATTTCAACGTATTAGATTGGAGGGATTGGTCATGTCGTCGAAATCGACGAAACGAGCGTGAAGAAGAAGTCAAAGTACAACAGAGGAACCAGACATGAAGAATGCTGGTTGTTCGGTGGTGTCGACAGAACGACCGGAAAGTGGTTTGGTATCCTCACCTACGGGGATCGAACTAAACCAACACTGTCAAGGCTTATTGCGAAGCACATCAAGCCCGAAACCCTCATCGTATCGGATAGTTTCGCATCGTATGTGCGAATCAGAGACATACGCTCGAAAATAACCCATACCTTGAGGGTTTCAATTTTACCCATCACTGGGTCAACCATCAAAGAAACTTTGTCAACCCAGACAATGGAGCCCATACTCAAACGATTGAAGGTCTTTGGGAAACCAAAGTCAAACAATTCATCAAGAACATGCGAGAAGTTCATCGCAACCTCCTTCCTGCATACTTAGATGAGTATCTATGGCGCTCGTGGTATTTTCCTCGTGCTTCGACGGGTGAAATGTTTTTTAAAGGTCTCGTAGATGGAATTAAAAACATTATTAATACTATAGTACATTTCATATCACTTTTTAATATCAGTTCATAATTGTTCGATTCTATTGTAAATATCCGGTTAATTATCCGGAAGCCATTATTCATGTTTTAAAATGTATTTAGAATAGTGACCGGGGGAATTCTTCAACAGTGCCCTAATATAGAAGTGCAATTGTTGATCTTTATCGAAATAGGTCGTTAAAGCTTGATCCATTGTTTGACACTGAGCTAAAAACTATGCTTGATGGATATGAGAAGACAATTAATGATTTGAAGAAGCGTGGTTTGATGAAAATTGACGAAGGAAAGCGGCATCTAAAGTTCCGTGGTTACTCTTTTCTTGCAAAAAAGTTGATGATGCAGGTCCCAGAACACAAAGGTCAATGCTGGACAACTACTCTTTTTTCTTGGCCTTATTTTGTGCTGATGTGGAATTTGATGAGTCGATCCATAGTCCAGAGTCGCCATTGCAATGGACCGAATCCTGTTTCAGTGTTTATTCGAATGGGCCAAAGCCTTGGTAAATTAAAAGACCGATATATCCATTTTGGAGAGGGAGCCGATCAACTTTGTGGGCGAATGATCTGTGAATTGCCCTTTATCGATGAAAAATTTGGTGTTCTAGCGCCTCACTTCCCACCCTCAATTTTGTGTTGTTTGGATGGCAATTTTTGGAGCGAAATCGTTCCAGGTTTTTCAAATTATCCTCCTGGTGTTCAAAGCGCTTTTCCCTTTCTCCTTGCGTCAATATTTTATCATGAAAGCTTTTTGCGATCTAATCTAGCTGCATCTCATCCAATTTTCAATTCGAGAATCTTTACTCATAATCGTCATATAGACTTGATGCGTGGAACAAAGCAATTATTCATTGGAATTTCTTCTAGTTCTGGGCTGCAAGCTACTGGGATTCCACCACATTTAGCTCTGTCTACAAAAATCAGTCTCTTATGCAACGAATTGGATGATATGAAGGCACATATAAAGTCGTTCTATTCTAGAATAAACGAGGAATTGCCAACACGGATTGCCACTGCAGTTGTTGACGACATAAAGCAAAATTTTGTTGTTGATGGTGTAGCTCCAGTCACTATCCGTGATATTGACTCTCGAATTGGTGGTTTGAAAGAGTTTCTAGTCAATGTGACGGTCGCGGGGATAGCGATGACGCACAAAAAGAATCGAAGGTCCAGACGTTTGGACATCACAGGAACCGAATATCCTCGACTTTAGCCAAGGACTCTGTACCAGGATCGGCAGGGGAAGGAGACTAACAACGGTAGTGTAGATTAACCGAGTTAGGAGTAGTCGAGCAGAATGAGAAGTGAGATACATAGCTATCTAAGAATCTAAACATCTAATATGGAAGGATCGTGAGTTCGAGGACGCTTAGGTCGAATCGAACTAGAATCTTAGTGGTTTGAAAGGGATCACCTGCGTGGGATGATCCATGAGTTTGACAAGCAACGATCGAGGCTCAACCGTCATAAGCCCCCTGGTAAGTTTCGACCCTCATGTCGAACGCAAGTTGGGACGGTTGGAAGACTCGATCCATCAACGGGTTGATGGCAATCAATCAAGTCAAGCGACGTGATGCGCTTGATGTGAGTCGGTAGATAGGGTAGTCAATAGGGATCCAATAGAATCGTGGATCGCACGAATGGATCGACTAGATTGGATAGATCGTCTGGTAGTCTGGACATGTCTGGTCCTGGAGAGGAGTCGGGCCGAAGTGATTCATTTCTCAAGGTGAAGCGGAAGCACAGCATGTCGGGTAAGAAGGCGGCCGCAGGAAAGTCTACCCCACAGGATCCGGTGAAGGAGACCTTGAAGGTGGTTCGGTCGTCGATCGCGACGGCTGAGCAAATACGCCAATTGTTGAACGAGTGCTTGTCCAAATCAACCGATTTGGCCGAGGAGCAGAAGCTGATCCAAGACCAATTGAAGGCTGAGTCCGCGTCCCGTGCCACCCCTGCGGCGGATCCGGTGTCAGAATTCGTGGATTACATTGCGGGCAAGATTAAGGGGCAGGACGCGTGGATCGAGTTTTTGCGCGCTCAGGCGACCATTTTTCGTCTTGAAAAAGGCGACGGACTTCCACCGTTGAGCATCCCCAAAACGTCATCCTCCGAGGGATCCGCGGCTCACGGGCAGCCCGCCGTGCTTGACTTGGCTGGATCCGAGGGTAAGCAGCAATAATACAGTTGATCCTGATTTTCGTCGTAGATGAGTCCGATCATGAGGCAACGGGGGAGCCCGATCCCAAGAAGCCGAAGAAGGATCCCACTCCCGCGATCGTGATAACCGTCGATGCGGAGGGAGTCGCTGCACTTCGACACTTTCCAAACCTTGATGGTGGTTTTCGGTTGAAGTATATCGAAGTCCGAGATGCTAAACCATGGGATCGTTGGGTCGACAGCTTTCAGTCGTTTTTGCGGGGGTTGAATCCCTCTCAGCGAGAGTGGAATCAGTCGTTGCGTCAGTGGTGGGTCGATCATGGACGAAAGATCTGGGAGCGATTTTTCTGGTTGGGGACCGGAGCCTACAACAGCGCGGGTTGGAATGTAAGTCTCTCGCCTCGGAGGATCGCTGATAACATGATGTAGGTCGACACGTCTGTGAATGTTTGCAAGAGCGGACTCGAAGGAGCGAAGCGGGCTTTCATCCGTTTGGTCAACGCCTTGCACGCGATCGAGGGGGATTCCGTCTTCCACTTCCTCCTCTACAACGTGCACCCTTACTGGCCGTCGGAGATCGGTCTCCATTCGCTCGAGATCGTTCGTCTGGTCGAGCGAGTGGATTCGGTGGAGGCGATCCGCTACCTTGAATCCGAGGGGAAGAAGCATTGGCCGGACTTCACTCGATTCTCGCACATCGTAACCGTGGACACCTTGCGACAGTTGACCATGGATACTGCCGCCGGTCGCCGTCAAGGACAGTTTTGGAGCTGGATTTGCATCATTTGGTTGAACGATTATAGGGCGGACCGATGTCCATGGGTGACCGACTTGGTGAACGGTGTGATTGCAGGGCATGCTGAGAACCGCACCGAGCCATTTTCGTATGTGAATTACCCCCAAGGGATCCATCCGATGCCGGACTTCTTGCAGCGGCAGCAGACTCACGATCCCAATTATGTCGGGCGTTGGATCGGCAGCCCCAATCGTTTGCAAGTCGTGGATCGCGAGACGAATGTTGAGTTGGCGGGAGCCGATCCGACTGGGTTTCGTCCGGGTGAAGGTCCGCAAGTAATTTAGCGACTTAGTGTCGGCGCGGACTTGTAGTCGTAAGGCGTAATAAAATTGATTCCTTTCTGTTTGTGTTTTTGTTCGTGGCAGAGACATCCAGAGCCAGAGTCCAAGGTAGCGTATGGTAGTAGACGCTTGGTAGAGGACTGATTTGTGAGGGACTCTAATAATAGACGTCCATTGGTCGAGTTTCGTTGTCTAAGTCGGAAAATCGAGGGGATCGTCGTAGAGGAGGCAGTCCCTTGTCCATGCGTAGTGAATTCTCGAAGTTGTCGACGTAAGATCGATAGTCTGATAACTTGGAGGCCGGAGTCCAGTATTTGTAGCCGTCGACATGCTCAACGAGGTATTCGGGTTCGCGAGTGTTAGGTGGCCGACGTTTGTCACAGATCTTGTGGAGTGGCGAGTCGACGGTGGTGTAAGCGACGTCCCCGTCGCTGTAATCGACGCGATCTATGAAGCTAGATCTGGGTAGACAGTCGATCGTAAGGTCGTCGAGAGGCGACTCATCCTCAGGGACTTCCTCGTTGAAAGGTCTGGAGTAGTAACCTTTGAAGGGCTTTAGACGGTCCACGTTGACCGTGACGATCTTGTCCGGGTGAGTCGGGATGTCGATCTTGTACGTGTTGGGTCCCATTTTGCGATCGATCCGGTATGGGCCGTGCCAGTGAGTCGCTAGCTTGGGAGTCCGCTTGTCGTCGGGGTTGGTCGACTTCGAGAAGTATTTGCGGACTGATCGTCAAAGGAGATCGGTTTCTGATCAGATTTTGCTGCTGCACTTTTGTTCTGTCCCGAGACCATCTGATTCTCGACAAGTCGTCTCATTTCCTTCCATGATGAGGCGAGCCGGCGCTTGTATTGAGGAAGATCGTCGAACTTCCAAGCGGGATCGGAGTTAAGGAAGGCTAAGTCGAGAGGTAAGGTTGGGTCCCGACCGAAGAGGCAGAAGTAAGGTGAGTCGCCAAGAGTTTCGTGATGTGCGGTCCGATAGGCAAAAAGTAGCCTGGGTAGGTAAGTATCCCAGTCTGTGTGGTGATCTTTGACATAGATCTTCATCATCTGGACGATCGTGTGATTGAACCGTTCGACTAGACCCTGACCCTGAGGGTGATAAGGGGCGCTGGCGAGTTTGTGGATCCCGAGGGTTGTGTACATCGTGGTCGCGAGTCAGAGACAAAGTTAGATACTCGATCGGATAGAAGTTTGTCCGGAATCCCGAATCGGCACAAGACTTCGTCGATCAGAACTCTGGAGAAAGTCGAGGTCTTTAGATCCGCGACTGGGAAAGCTTCGACCCATCGTGTAAAGTAGTCAGCAAAGACCAAGATGTATTTGTTGCCGCGGTTCGTTGTGGCAAGGGACCCAATGCGTCGACAACCAATAGACCGAAGGGACCTCGTAGTGAATAGTCCTCGACTAAGGAGTGCGGTATCACAGGAACAATGATGAGTTCGGGGTTCCTCAACGGAGTCTTGATAGTGACATAGCGGCAAACGATGCCTTGTTGCATAAGGTATTGCTGACTGTTGCGGACAACCAAGTTTTGTAGGGTAAGGATCCAGGGGGATCGCGCCATCTTCTAGATAATCTCGTAGGGCTACGATCCATGGGTCGTTAGCTTGTTCATTGTAGAGTCGTGTTGATGGGCGACCTCGTCGGTCGAAGAGTTCCATAGGAGTCGTGATGACTCTGGGATTTGGTGATTGTTGAGGTTTCTGGAATGGTGTGGACTTAGCCACTGATGTGTTGGAGTCAGTCGGGTCGGGCGTGGATCCTTCGTGTGTCAGTGATGGTTGTAGGTTAACGGGAGTACTGTTAAGGCGACTCATGCGTCGAGTCTGGATAGAGCAGACTGCGAGTCGAGATAATCCGTCAGCGGCCCCGTTGAGTTCTCCGGGTCGATGAATGACTGTGTAGTCCAGTCCCTGAATCTCCATGGCCCATCGGGCGAGTTTGTGGTTTCCTGAGCGCGATCCAGTATTGAAGAGCCAAGTCAGGGCTTCGTGATCGGTATAAATGTCAAAGTGTCTGCGATCGATATAAGGTCGGAACTTTTGAGTCGCCCATACAATTCCCCAACATTCGATCTCAGAGATCCCCATTTCTTTCGAGATCCATTTTTGCTGAGCTTTTGTCAAGGATTGACTGGCGTAGGCGATGACGCGATTCTTGCCTTGCTGTTTTTGCATGAGGACTGCACCGACTGCTATGTGACTAGCGTCAACCCAGATCGAGAAAGGTAGATCGAAATCGGGGTGAGCCAGGATCGGTGGAGAGACCAGACTGCGTTTGAGACTTTCGAGCGCCTCGTCACATGCGGTCGACCAGATGAATTGTTCGGCAGTTAGTAAGTTGGTCAAAGGTGCCGCGATTTTAGAGAAGTCGCGTACGAAGCGGCGGAAATAACCAGCAAGTCCTAAGAAAGCGCGGACTTCTGAGGCATCTTTGAGTGTTTTGACTCGGAGGATCGACTTGATTTTCTCAGGATTCGGGAGAATTCCAGCTGGTGTGACAATGTCTCCTAAGAATGGAACTGAAGATCGGCCCCATTTGCACTTGGACATCTTGAGTTTGAATCCAGCTTCCCTGAATTTAGTAAGGACTTGACTGAGTCGGATCAAATGCGATCCAAAGTCTTCGCTGTAAACGATGCAATCGTCTAGATAGACTAGGCAAGTTCGCCATTTGTAGTCGATCAGGATGTGTTCCATAAGTCTCTCGAAACATGGGACTGCGTTGCAGAGTCCGAAGGGCATGACGAGCCATTCGTAGAGTCCGTACTTGCATGTGAACGCCGTCTTCTCAATACTGTCTTTAGCCATCGGGACATTCCAATATCCCGACGCAATATCCATAGTGGAGAAGAGTTTGGCCCTGCCAAGGACGTCTAATAGATCGTCGATCCGAGGCATAGGATAAGAGTCTTTCACGCTGATGCTGTTGAGTTTGCGGTAGTCGATACAGAAGCGTATCGATCCATCTGGCTTGCGGATCATAAGCACTGGGCTTGACCAGGGACTCTTCGAGGGTCGGATCAGTCCTAGATCCAGGTATTGGTTGAGTTCCGCCTCCATAATGTCGCCTTCTGCCTTCGAAGTCCGATATGGTACGCTTCGGATCGGAGGTTATTGCCCGTGTCGATGCTGAATTCGATCAAATGAGTCCGTCCGGGGGCTTTGGATGAGTCGACGAATATGTCGGAGAACTTCATGAGAGTCTTGCGTAAGAGTTCGCGTTGATCGATGCTGAGACTTGAGTCAGTCCAGTCGATAGGTAGTTCTTTAGTCGGAGTCGTCTCCGATTGCACAGGGCAGACAACGCCGGGGCCCCCGATTTGAGTGAGGACCCTCCTGGGTTCATCTGTAGTATGTGAGGATTGACCGTTGTCTGGTTGTGCGCGGGAATCGCGTGAGTCGGGGGTTGATTCCATGTGATCACGAGGTAACGCCATCTATGTGCCAAGGATCGCATGAGCAGGAAAATGGATCGGCGAGTCGGAAGGGTTAGCGACTTCAAGGAGTACAGTCCGTGATGGATTTGTGCGATATAAGGCAGCTGCGGCGTGTAGTAGAGCCGACCTGGTGGGTTCGACGAGTATAGTGGTCGAAGTTGGTAAGTCTGATCCCGCAGAGCACGTGATCCATTGGAAGGATCGTGGAGGGATTTGAGTCGCGGTTGCGACTGTGACAGGTCCAGTTGCATGAGTCTCCTGTTGTGTAGGACTCAGTGGCGAAAGTGAGATCAGCTCGTCGCAGCCATCGATCGAGAGTGTGTTGTCATTCAGGTTGATAATCGCACCCATTTGGCGTAATAGATCGATGCCAACAATGCAGTCTGTAAGGGCAGTCGACATGACCCAGAAAGGGAAGAGGACTTTGCGTCCAGCTAAGTTGATCGTGAGTTTGATGCGACCAAGCATTTCGAGTCGAGAGTTGTCGGCTGATACAAAGGAGGATCGAGGTTGTGACAGAGTTGGGCATCCTAATTTGTGCCAGAAAGTCGCGCTGACAAAGCTAGATGTAGCTCCAGTGTCGATCAGTGTCGTGGCTTTCATGTTGTTGACGTATGCTTGGATAAATGGATCCGCATCGGATCTGGATCGAGAGTGGCATAATCGTGTCCGTCTGCATAAGAGTCGCACAGAGGGCGGATTTCCTTCAAGTAGGTCGGAGCAATAGGTTGGATCGATCTTAGCCGATTTGCGATGGAGACTGCGTAGTTGTCGAGACTTGGTTCGAGCTTGAGTTGAGGCAGTTGGAGTCGAGTGTGGATAGTCCAACGGTAACTCATTCCAGAATGCGTCGGAACATTCGAAATTCGTGGATTGTCGCACGCCGGAACATGACGTCGGAATGTCAGGCAGATACGTTACAGAGTCGGTCGGCAGTTTCTCGTCTTCAGACGGAGTCGTGCATGAGTCTTCATCATAGGTAGAAGCAACATCGTTTGAGGATTCATCCATGTCAAGGACTGCATAAGGATTCGCGTCAATCCAGGAGACTCGAGCTAACGGGAGTTTGCGGGTGTTGTTGAAGTCACGACTGGCTCTTCGCGCCTCGTCACATTTTTCTAGAGTGTCCGCGAACCATTTCAACCAGAGAGTCTCGTCCTCGATGTCAGCAGGGGCGAGTAGTAAGTGTGAGTCCGCCTCAGATAAGTCCAAGGAGCGTAGGATTTCCTCATGGGTCGGGTTGACTTGTCGTTTGCGAATGCGTTCAAGTTGTTTACGAACGTCCGACTTAGTGATTGGGTAAAGTCGATCTTCGATTTCTTTCGAGTATTCCTCCTCAGGGAACTCAAGGTGGGACTCCATCAGATCAGTGATTTCGTCGTCTGTAAAGACTGGAACAGGTTCATGCGCAGTCGGATTCACAGTGTCAGGTGTTCGATTCGACTTGGGCGATCGGACTGGGTCCGGTTGCTGGGGTCGCGAAGTAGGAAGCGAGTCGTGTGTCGAGACATGAGATCCTCCAGAAGAGTCATCATAAGAAGAATCAGATGCATTTGTCTCGGACACGTGGGAAACGTGTTGAGTCTGGCATACCAGGACGTGTCCTGTTTCCGCAGGGGTCGTCCTGGCGCCGCGATGTCAAGCCTTGTCAGCTGGACGGGATGGGCAGCGCGACGCAGAGTGGCCGACTTGCTTGCAGATTGGGCAGGTTCGGACATGCTCGCCGACATAGTGACCGACTTGGTGGCAAGGTTGCAACGGAGGAACTTTCGAGGGCAATCTTCGGCCCCATGACCGAGTCGATCGCATCGACCGCAGACCTTCACGCCGCTGGTTGTCATGTCGTCAGGCTTAGTGGTGATCATGACCGGGGCTAAGTCAGTGCGAGGTCGCGATCGAGAGGGTCCAGATCGCTGAGTCGTGGCAGGGACAGCGACAGGATTGGCACTAGGTGGAGCCGGTTGTTGTGGGAATCCGGGTGCGTATGGCGAAGGATACGCATAGGGGACATTCATTTGAGCCTGAACTGGGGCAGCGAAGAATGGAGTCGCTGGCTTCGCGAGTGCTTCAGTCAGTTGTTGAATCTGGGCGACGAAAGCTTGTTGACTCGTCTGAGTCGTATGGATTGCTTCGAGGATCTTGGCGAGAGTCGGATCCTCCTGGAAGCCGACTTTCGAGTTCCTACGGTTTGGTCGAGGAGATTGTTCGGGGGTCGAAGGGGCGGATCGATCGCTGAGATTCGATTTAGACGAGGCCATCGTAGTTGAAGCGGATCCCGATCGAGATCGCATTCGCTCACGGTAGGCAGGCGGATCGTCGAGACGGATCTGGCGAGTCCGAAGGAGCTTCATGCAGTCAGCAATAGAACAGAGCTCCTTGTCGGTGTTTTCCAGACAGGACTCAGCTCTCGCGTGTCGGACCCCGCGTTTGAAGATAACGACGCCCTGGTGGTCGGGTACGTCGATATCATCAAGGATCGATTGGAGTCGGATCGCATAGGCCTTGACAGATTCCCCCTCAAGTCGTTCGGAGTCTTCGAACAGGTGGTCTACAAGCTCACGAGGGGTGCGATTGCAGAAGCGATCCATGAAATTGTCATAGATCTCACTCCATACGTCACCGTTGTTGGTCTTGGACAAAGCGATCCACCACTGATTCAAGGCAGGGTGGACTTTGTCGGACGAGAGTTTGAGTCCGAGCAGCATCTTGCGATCAGAATCGCCCAACTGACAGCAGTCAGCTTGATCGATCAGCTGCTTCATGAAGAATTCGCAATGAGCTTGATCGTCGGAAGTCGGAGTCGTGGTATACTTGACAGCACGTCCGAATGCTTGATTGGAGGTTGAGTCGGCGATAGAGTCCTTGACGTCGGACATTTCGGTTGCCATTGCGTTGATGGACGATTGAAGTTCTAGGAGCAGCCGATGGGTAGAATCAGGTGTCGATTTTGGTGAGTCAAACCCGTTGGTAGAAACTGGGGTATCAGACTCAGATTTCGATACAGCGTGGATTTCGCGAGTGAGTCGCTGACAGGCGACTTCGAGAGTTTGGACGCGGTGGAGTAGAGTCGAGTTGTCCTGAGTCAAAGCGTCGACTTGTGCGTTGAGTCGGCGATTGGATTCGAGGAGTTCGACTTGGTTGAGTTCGCTGCGGTCAAGTTTTTGTTGAGTCGCCGCTTGAGTTTCTTCGTGGGAGCGACTCAAAACCTGTAGTTCGTGTAAGATGCGATGAAAGTCGGAGGCGCGGTCGTTAGCCAGAGTCTCAAGGTTCTGGCTAATGCGCTGTTGTTCAGTCGAGTGCTGTTGCAGGGACTGATGCAAATTCGAAATGGTCGTTTGTTGACCAGCCAAGACAGTTTCCAAACGGACAAAGTCGGTTTCGTGCGTCGGAGATCGATTAGAAAGTTGAAGATCGGTTAGCGCAGACTTGAGTTCTCCATAAGTAGAGTTCATTTCGAGCTGGACTTGGTTGGTGCGATCGGAGAGTCCATGCAAGGAGATCGATAGAGAATTCAATGAAGTCACCGCCATTTCGTGTTGCGACTGCGACGTCTGTAGTGCAAGATTCAATCGATCGTTGAGGGAGTTGAACATAACGGACGAGGAGTCGACTTGCGTTTGTAACGACTGCAGTTGGACGGAGAAATTGGAAACCAACGTAAGGGCAGTTTCGGGAGTCTCATTTTCCATTTCAACGTCCGAAGGCACGAGTTCATGGTTCGCTGGTGGATCGTTCATTTGGCTCGGCGCAGACGAAGGTAAGAGCCGTCGAGCGATCATGGACTGATCATGGGTTAGGAGGACGGGATCGTAAGCGTTCACTTGGTCGGTGGATCGGGCTGTTGGTTGAATCCCAAGAGAAGGTTGGGTCGGGACAATTTCAACGGTGTCGTGGAGGACTTGAGCGTTAGTCAGCAATGGAGTCGAATGACCTTGTTCCAGACGCAGATTCGAGGTAGGTCGCACGTGTTGAGTCTGAGTCACGACACTTCTTTCCGTGACTAGAGTGCGAGGAATATGGAGTTCGAGTGGATTCGGTCCAGCAATTGCTCGGCGTGGATTGGCAGTCATGGAGCGAGTAACGACAGTGCGCTCGACGATCGCCGATTCAGTCGCGACGAAAGTGGAGTTGCTTGCTTCATATCGGACGATTTCTTGAGTGGACTCAGCATGGATCGCTCCCTCATCAGTCAAGGCAAGAGGGAGAACGCTTGAGTCAGACAAGTACAAGTCATCATCCCCCTCGGGCAAGGGTACAGAGCAAGCGATCGCGAGTGCAGTCTCTTCGGACAAGGTCAGGTCTTCAGAGGAACTGCGAGGATCCATTGAGTCATCGCTGATGTCAGACTCAGGGGCTGTTAACGCCAGGTAAGGTTCAGGTCGGACTCGCTTCTCATCGTCACGTTGCTCGGGTGAGTTAGCGTGATGTTGAATCCGATATTGTAAGTCGCGCTTCCTTGAGGTTGGAGAGGAAGGACGCGGGATCAGAGCCGAATCAGACTCAGACATGAGCTGAGGAGGTGACGCGGGACATGGATGTTGAGACGACTCGTGGATGGGCGAGTCGGTAGGTCTTCGAGGATCCATAGAGATAGAGTCTTGAATAAAATTGGAGAATACCCCGCTTCTCCACCACTTTTGTGACGGTCGCGGGGATAGCGATGACGCACAAAAAGAATCGAAGGTCCAGACGTTTGGACATCACAGGAACCGAATATCCTCGACTTTAGCCAAGGACTCTGTACCAGGATCGGAAGGGGAAGGAGACTAACAACGGTAGTGTAGGTTAACCGAGTTAGGAGTAGTCGAGCAGAATGAGAAGTGAGATACATAGCTATCTAAGAATCTAAACATCTAATATGGAAGGATCGTGAGTTCGAGGACGCTTAGGTCGAATCGAACTAGAATCTTAGTGGTTTGAAAGGGATCACCTGCGTGGGATGATCCATGAGTTTGACAAGCAACGATCGAGGCTCAACCGTCATATCAACGAGATTAAATCATGTCAATTACACCACGCCCCACCACAAAGTCGAAATCAAAACGAGGGCCAAAATACGAGTTTGAGCTCTACTTGGCAATCTTGGGATTGGGGTGATGGTTTAATTAGTCACTCGGTACCAAAAGACTGGGAATTTCCTACTCTTACAACGGTGAAAAAAATATGCGAGCTCTGGCATTACGGTGATAAAAATGCTCGAATTCGTCCATACAAGAAATTGAGCAGGAAATTTGACATCAAGCCCACTCAACGAATGCGATATTGTCGTGCTGCCAACATCATTTAATTTATTGATAGGCACATCGTTCTCCCACAAGATATAGCGGATGTTTCATCTCTACAGATTTCTGACAGTGACGCAGTATTTGATATTGCTTACAGTGTGGCAATCGGTCTTGTTTATGGGTCCAAACCTCCAGGGAGAACCGTGGAGATATCGTACGGCAGGTTCTACAACTTGCTTTGTCGCTATAATAACAAATAGTCATGCATTCAATTTAATCATCGCAATGTGTACCAACTTGTGCGTTGACGGCCTTACTCTTGACTTGGGAAATTGCAATTTGAATGTCTATAACTTGTTTTTGCTACAATAATGAATAGTCATGCATTCAATGTTCATCATGTAGTTTGTACCCATGATGTACGTCCACGTCTTCATCGCTGTGCTCTCCTCGACGGCTTCATCGCATACGTCCTTCCTTGCCTTGTGAAATTCCAAGATGACGACAGCTGGAATACAGAATATAACATCTAATCACAAATTGTCCTTTCTGTGTGATATGTGTGGTAACGTAAACGACCAATAATGGCCGATTTTTTCATTGTGTCCGAAAGTCCTGTCGTATCTCACCTTCCATAACGAATATCGAAAATCTGGAGGTACCTCGTGAAAGAGGAGATGCAGGAGAAACCAGTATTATACTATGAGAGGTATTGAAATTGAAGAGTGTTTAGACAGAGTGAAGTCAACGTTGACCCATTCGTTAATTCAAGAACAACCAATGGTGGCCGATTTTATGACTTGGAATTTGTATACCTGATGTGACAGTTTTACCAACATTCCTCTTCGGGTTAGGTCTAGACCAATTAAACATGATGAAAGGATATAATTTTTGAGAGGTAAAATCTCACTTCTTATATGCATAAAATACGATAATTTCTAAGGTTCAAATTTGGGCGGGCGGTTTAGGCTTGAACCTCCTAAGCCGTATCCCGGGTTCGAACCCCAGAGTCGGCAATGCTACAGTGGTCGATATTCCCCTGGTTAAAAACTTTTAGGGTTCCCTTTCACAAAATGCGGCGACGCTTATCGGCCACTGTAGGGCCGACTTTATGCACAATATTATAATATTTTTTTTAAATGTAGATGTACCACTGTCATCAATATTGATCGTAAACAAAATGCATGAACCAACTTATCGAGCTATATTCAGACCGTACGTCGTCTCTTTGGTGGCTTCGACAATTCTGAGATAATATCTGTCCCGGTTGCGATCTTGTTGCGCACATTCACAGTCTTCTTTCGGCGACTTGTCGGCATGTCAGGCACTGGAGGAATCACGAGGATTTCTTGACGAATTCTTGGCTGATGTTGAACCCACGAGGTATCATACTTTGTCTGCGGCTTCACACCTCCGTGCTAAAACTTATCGTATCGCTGCTTCATGCTTGGAAGGGACAAAGGAAACAAACCACATGTCTTGAAGCCGCTGACGCAGTTGCTTGAGGTCACTGCAACGTCCCAACTCTTCCTCGCAAGTGAGATTGCAACATCCTTTGAAAGAGAACATGAGTTCACTTCCACCATATACGAAAAGATGTCTTTCTTGATTCTTCTCTTGAGTGGTCCAAACACGGCGACATCGAGTGGTTGTAAGTGATGGGTCGCATTGGCGGGGAGACACACAATAATGATCCCAAGGTTCTTCGCTTCCTCATAAATTTCGTCAGAAAAATGACCACCATAGCCATCGAGGGTGAGTAATAGAGGCCGATCAACAGAAGCAGGAACAGAGGAAACAAACATCGCAAGCCATAGCTGAAAGATCGTTCTGTTGATGAAGCCGCTCTCTGATGCGACGACATACGTTTGCCCAAGAGCTTCAGCAACTTGCATGTTGACGCGCTGACCAGGGATGATGAACAAAGGTGGAACTACAAAGCCTGCAGCACTCACGCAAGCAACGTATGTCATGTGGAAAGCTGACAGGGTGTTGGACCAGACGTTGCTTGAGCCCTTGACTGCAACAACACTTGGACTTGCTATGCGTCAGATAGCCGCTTTCATCCATATTGAAAACACGGGTAGCATCCATCTTGTAAGTGATGACGTGGTAGAGCATGACGTTGAATAGATTGCCAATATCGTTGATGTCCGTTGCGTTGCGCACACGTGAGATGACTTGTGCAGTACGTGTCGTGAGGATTGGGTGGCGTGCTACAAAGCGGTTATACAGCGTCCGTGACGTACGGGATCGACAGGACGCGGCACATCACGCATGCCTTCAATATGATATAGTATCGTGTGACTGGGAAGCCAGATGCCTGCATGGATATGATCCAGGAAACAATATCATTCTCAAGAGCAATTGGCAGTGATCGCTTTGGGCCCATTTGAGTCCTGGCATCCTGGCCAGATTTCCAGCTCTGGGCATATCGAGACAGAGTTCGCATTGGAATTCCCGTGGTCGAGGAGATAACGCCGGGTTTGATGTTTTGCTGCCACATCTTGAAGGGCGTCGCTACAGTGAAATTTGACATCAAGCCCACTCAACGAATGCGATATTGTCGTGCTGCCAACATCATTTAATTTATTGATAGGCACATCGTTCTCCCACAAGATATAGCGGATGTTTCATCTCTACAGATTTCTGACAGTGACGCAGTATTTGATATTGCTTACAGTGTGGCAATCGGTCTTGTTTATGGGTCCAAACCTCCAGGGAGAACCGTGGAGATATCGTACGGCAGGTTCTACAACTTGCTTTGTCGCTATAATAACAAATAGTCATGCATTCAATTTAATCATCGCAATGTGTACCAACTTGTGCGTTGACGGCCTTACTCTTGACTTGGGAAATTGCAATTTGAATGTCTATAACTTGTTTTTGCTACAATAATGAATAGTCATGCATTCAATGTTCATCATGTAGTTTGTACCCATGATGTACGTCCACGTCTTCATCGCTGTGCTCTCCTCGACGGCTTCATCGCATACGTCCTTAGAAATAATGAATTGATCAGCTTGATCAATTCAATTTCCAAAGGCAATTGCAAAAAATCGTGTTTAGTTTTCATTGGCCAATACAGGGAAAATTGTTGAAATTTCTTGTTCGAGGAATGGCATGTACACAGATCGTGTTTGATTCAAACCAAGTGTTCGAGATCGAAAGTTGTGAAGACGACAAAGCATTTGGAGAACGACTAGTCTATGTCCACGCTCCTCGTATGACAACCTAGCTTCTACAGATAGACCTCATAAAGCCACAGTATGAGCTAGTGGGGAAATAGACGATTATGACAGCTAGACCACAAGGTGTAAACAGTTCATCTCCCAAGTTATGGAGCGAGTTTGTTCATGTGCATCATGTAAGCATAATGACAGCCTGACTTCTACAAATAGATTTCAGAAAACCACAGTATGAGCTCATGCACGAACAGACGGTTATGTCAACTGGACCAACGAGGTGTGTAGCCGGCTTACCTCCCTAGTTATAGAGATAGTTTGTTCATGTGCTCTATGTATCAACGACAGCCTAACTTTTACAACGTGCCATCATTAATATCTAAACCATAATACAATTGCCATGACAGATATCGCACGGCCAAAATCAAAACCAACAACAAAGGGACGTCCGGCTGGGACGCTGGGCTACAAGCGGCAAGAGCTTGAAAGTCTCATGAACACAATCACACAGATACAATCAATTGGCAGTGATGATTGGCAAGCTGTTTCTGAGCAACACTTCAGAGAAACAGGAATGCAACGCACACCCGAATCACTAAAGAAAAAGTTTAAAGCTGTTCGAGATCAAACGGTACATCAACTTTGGTCTGCTAATATCTATCAAATACTCTAGGGTCCTACAGGTGATCCCAATTGCCCAAAGCACGTAGTTCTTGCAAAATTGCACAAGATGCAATCTTGGAACGAGTTCAACTGGACAATGAGAACGATGCAATGCCTTCAGACGAAGATGAACCCGATGAGGCTGATGAAACAATAAAGAAATTTCCAAGCGTTACTCCAAAGGCATTGGCGACTTCAGTCAAGTCGACTCAGTCTGGATCGGTCACACATTGCCATTCCTCAATGGCCTACTCTAACGCTTGCAACAAACTGACACGTTACTCCAAAGTCGCCAATGCCTTTGGCAGTCTGGTCAAATCGTGTTCGAAGCAACGATGCCTTGGCGCAAATCATAGCTTATGAAGCAGAAGCAGCCAAGGAGCGTGCGGCAATAAGAGCCGAAGAAAGAAAAGTTGATGCTCAGATTCGACGCGAGGAACGTGAAGAAGCTCGTGAATTTGCAAATATGCAAAGAATTGAAGAACGCGAAATACGAGCTGCTGAACGTGAGGCATCAGATCAACGATTTGCTGCAATGATAGCGGCAATATTTCAACAAAATAAGAAATGAGAATGAGTGTAATTCCGTGTACTAAAAATAGAAATGGAAATTGAAAATGATTTCGAAATTGTTTTTGCATAAAAGTCTGTTTTCAATTTCAAAATTTATTCATAAAGAAAATAGAATTTTGACTTTCAGGGGTCACCCAATATCGTTCATTGATCCAGGCATACCAGCAAAAGCGTGCCATATTCACGTTCTGTGATCAACAATTGCTTCGAGAACGACTGCAGTGCCTTTATCACCAGTGTATGCACCCTTAAAAGTGGACGGGCATTTATCCCATTTCCATGCGTAGCAGTCTATTGAACCAACCATTCCAGGGAAGCCACGCTTCGCACTGTAGTTGAGCAGCATTGACAAATCCTCAGATGTTGGAGCTCGCAAATATTCCAGTCCAAATCGATCAATAACAGCACGGCAGAAATGAGTTAGAGCAACACTGGCAGTTGATTCAGAGATGCGGACGTACTCATCACAAGCATCGGCAGCACACCCATACGCAACAATTCTCATTGCAGCCACAATCTTTTGCAATGGAGAAAGGCCTGGCCTTTTCGTGACCGCATCATACTTTTGAGAAAACCAAGGATCTTGATCTTCAACACCTTGCATGATTCTTACAAACAATCGTTTCTGCATGCGAAAGCGTCTTCGGAACAATCCATCGTCACAGACGAAATTCGGCGAAAAGTAGTCGCGAAGTATTCTCTCGTTTCCACTTTGAAAGTCTCGATCAAGATTGGCTTTGCGGCCGACTCTGGAACCGCCACGAGCGCCTTTATTGCGGCCACGTTTTGCTTGAGTTTGCCGTGCAAGGTTCAGGAAAGTCACATTGGTTGCTGACGCTCTCAAGGCTGATGTCACAGCAGTGATCGAGCCGATATCCATGGCGAGCAAAGACTTTCAAGCTTCAGGACGTTTTTGGATAATGGCTTTTGCTATTACAGGAAACGGATACCAAAAATAGCTATTGCTAAATGCGGGATAGAGTGGCTGTTTTAGCTATGGCTATGACTACTGGGGTGGAGGTGCTCTAAGCATATATATAACTCAAAATTGAAGTTTCCAAAATGTTGCGCCGATGTCGTTCGCCATCGACAATATCTCCATGAATACTTTGAATTTCAAGACGCATGATGGCTCAAAATGTAGTCCTTGGGGTCCTTAACAACGTCATGGTCTTAACTCGAAAGTATCAAAATGGCAATAAGTCTGATTATGTTTCGTGGGCTCTCCTTTGTCACCGTGTTCGTGTGGCAAGATCGTCAGTGAGAAGAGAGCACTGGGTTGCAGTTCCCATCAAGAAACATGGGGATACTGCAAAGACATGCCATTTACACTTGATGGAGTGGACCACAGACGCCATGGCCTTGTTCATGGATAGAGATGACCCGTGATAACGACTGTAAGATCTCACTGAGTGCATCAAGATAATGTAGCAACACGATCACGAGCGGATTAATACGTCTTGTGACTCTTCTCACGATTTGATTGTCACCGACAATCAGATTGAATACCTTAGAAGGCTGAATTTGAGTCTAGGGCGTATTCGCGATTGACGACGACGACGCACAGTCTCCATGCACCGCAAAGCGAAATATGATAAGTATTGTGGCATGCGATCTCAGTAGCATTGATCATTCCCATTGGATTTGCCGGCGAAGACGAAGGAATTACTTCAGTGAGTGCTGTTGATGGGGTCATTCAGCGGCGTTCAGTGGTGCAATTGTGAGAAGATAAAGGTGACAACGGATGTTCCCACTTATGGCGCTAACTTAGCTATTTATTGACTACGTATGCCATTTCACTGAACTCTGCAAAGGCCAAGCTCGGCAATCTACGCGTCATGATGGTAGTGAACTCGTAGGAACGGCATGGAAGTCCTTTTGAGTCGCGAAATATGACAGAGAGAACGATCCTCAACGAAAGGTTAATAAGCAGACAATTTGGAGATATGTCTTGACCAATCCTCATCGCCAGACAGTGTCGTGAAAGACCCTCAACGTGTAGCGGGAGGTTTCACGCTCAACGAGTAAAACCACCAATACCAAATGAGGACACGAAGGAAAGAGCTACTACATAGTATTTCTTTAAACCCTGCAGAGATGGGTCGAGTTCATCGGTGTGGCGTGGCCACTTGGACAGCCGGGCCTCAACTTTACAACTTAGAGTCCCCACTTGACGAACGTCAGCTCCTGGGGTTGGCATGAAGTTGCTTGGGGCTGTTTTTATCAATCCATGGTTGCTTCCCACTCGTGAGTCCAAGACTGACGTGAGAACTTCTGCCAAAGTAGCTGCCCACGCTTGTTTTGGAGTATCGCCATCAGTCTACTGTCTCTCGATGAAAACGCGAACCTGCGGTCAGCACAATCAGAGCAAGAGCCTTGGCTAGCAATACGCACCTCACGAGGTTTTGTAGAGACGAGTGATGAGCAATGGCAGTTGTTTGTGGAGGTTTTGTAGAGAATCTCAAACATGAGGGACGAGCAATGGCAGTTGTATGTGAGTTATACTACTGCGTGTCGTGTGACGTTCTTGGCTGCTATCATTGCTTGAAAAGTTTGTTTGATAATCATCTCAACGCTTGATGGATTCGAGTTTTCGGGTAACCTGCAACCAGGCTGGTAAGGTAAAAAACAGGTCATCGCCAGGTCAGCTCACGCTTCCAGGTCACGTGACCTAGACGTGATCTAACGTTATCTCGACGGCAGTAATTCTCTAACCAAATTTGGGTCACGCCATCAATACTATCGTCGAATTTTTTTTTTACATGGCAGCTGATGACCCAACGGAACTACCTGCAGACACAAACTCGATTGGAAATGTTTGGACATCTTCTCACAAAATTTCTTGGGATATGTTTTCTTTCTTTCCATTATGAGCGACTGTCGGTAGTTGTCGTGTCGAGACGGCATGTCCTGGAGTAAATCCACCATGAACAAGTGATAAATAATAGCCTAGGTGGAAAGCATGTCACGAAAGGCAATCATAGGCATGCTGCTGCATTTTACGGGATAGTGTCTCTTTCTATACACATCTAGGGGAAAAATCTAATGTGCAGACTGGAGCTATCTTCGCACTCTATTGATGGCTTGAAAATGTGTGCTTGACAATTGCCAAATGCCAAATTGCACGAACTTAGTAGGCTTTAGTAGGCGTCGTCGCATCTCGCCATCCCTCTACACTCGTGAAACTTAGTGTAGCAATAGTCAATACCAAGGTTCACTATCAAAAGTAAGCAAAGAACTTCTGACCTGCATGCAAGAGTTTGGGCTTGATTCGGCAAAAGACAACTGCACTGTCATGATTTTGTTGAGCTAACAACGTGAACTGCGCCACACACACTGGGTAAGTTAATAACTTCGTCATGATTCTCGAATGGTATTCAAGGTCTCAACAACAGCGAACAATAGATGGACGAACTTCAGTATCGGAGTCTTCCGTCCTTAAAATTGTTAGATGTAGGATAAGACTTGTGCTGTCCATGAGTCTAGGAGCTTTGTAAAGATATAAACAAAAACTACAAGTACTTGCCTCGGATCGTTTGATCTGTCAGTTCAAGTCCAACTAGTTCAAGCCTTGGCAGTGCTGCACAATTTCATTCGTCTCCATGGAGGTGATGATCGAATCACTCGGCAATACGACTATGACGTACTAACTGGCCGAAGACGAGCAAAGCCGTGTCAACTGCCTACTGGAAGCTCAGGATATGAATATGAGATGGCCAAAAAGCTGCACGATGACATAGTAAATTCCATGTGGGCCAATTTTATTAGTAGCTCATAATCGAATCAATAAGACTAAACAAACCATCAGCCAGATAGAACATTGATTTGCCGCTTCAGCCATAGGTCACGTGGAGATCCAGCTGGTAGGAGTAGAAAAAGCTCGGCTTTGGATGGCTCAAGCATTACATCGTAAGCTACGGCCATCTCATTGTCATCAATTTGGTCCAAATATTCGCTATTCAGTAAAGCAACGGCTTCAGCTGACGCCTTGCTCAATGCACAAGAACGCACCGCTGTACTCTCCTTCTCAATCTGAACCCAAGCTCCGATTGATTTTGCAATTGTCATTCCTGGGGTGTTCCGTTTGCGAATTGGTGTCGTTGTTGCTTTGCGCTTCTTTGAGTCATCTTCCTCGCTCGATATATCTTCGCCCATTGCTGTCGAATGGTCGTTATCGTGATACAGCGACAAAGAATCATTGGCAAGTTCGTCGTCCGATAGCGCCTGCTCGCCTCCAATGGATGAAGCCAATGCTCCCTCTGCCATCGTTCCGTCAAAAAGCACGGCCAATGCGTCCTGGTTTTCGATTCCTTCACGCTGTATGCTCCTCATCTTGGCTTGAACTTGCTTTGACTTGACGGCAATGCGCTCAACCCACACAGTCTCGGGGGCAGTTGGTTTCTTAAGTTCATCGTCCCAACCAATCCCACTGTCATCCTTGAGCTAGAGAAGAGCTTCCAATCAGCCTTGAGCTACACAGAACACAGATAGGACATAGTGTTTCGAGATATTACGCGATAAGCTACCTGGTTGTACCGTGTCTTGACTTTGCTGCGATCAAGCTCTAATCCGAAGCGGGCGTTGAACTTGGAGAGTATAGCTGTCCAAGCCTCCTTTTCGAACCCTGAGTCGCTTTGCTTTCCTGCTTCCTTCTGTCGAAGCAGCAACTTGACAAGGTATGCATCCTTGTCTGTATCCCACTTGGCACGCGTCTTTGATGCGTTGTTCATATGACTATGTGATGGTTGGTTTTCAGAACGTTGACCCTCTGCGGATTATCCTTATCACTCCCAAAGTGTAAATATGCGTGTCATGCCGAACGCCAATGAATTTCACAATCAGCTGAATATCATCATATTCATCTTTGTGCAATATCAAGTTTTCACGAAATGATGTTTTCATGAAATCGATTGACAACCGAACGCGCTCTAAAATACAAATTTCACAATTTTTCTGTCCGGAAAAATTCCGGTTAAAAAGTTTTAATTGGCTGTTTGGACATCTTCTAGCACGTTTTAGGCCAATTGGAGGCCAGAAATCGAAAACTCGCGAGAAATACTGTCCAATAGTGCAATAAAAAAATTTCGAAAAAAATGAACTTCACAGCATGGCCGTCGCGCCGATGGTCATATCTCGGTGTCCACAGCGAGTTTGGGGGACCACAACCCGTCAAAATGTAGCTAAAACACTGCTCTATCGCACTGTGTTGCTAACTCCAACTTCAAGAAAAGGCAGTATCCATCATTTCGTTTGCCGAGGTCTCATATACTACCTGGAAATGTCGATCCAAATTGTAATGAATGGAACTGGCTACTCGAATTTATGCACCCACATTACACGCAGCCACTCAGAATACATACACCTGGGAAAAGACAAAGCGTTGAACATGCAAACGATGAGCAACTTTCGTCCAACGGCCAAAGCGAAAAACATTTGATATCGTTGCAAACGGCTTACTAGGTCCGAGATGTCCATTGTGTGAGTGAATAATAGAGTTTTCGGAGCCACTTTAGAGTTGAGATCCACCAGCTGTACCTCTATAAATTAATAAAATTTTATAAAATAATTCTCGAAACATCTCGATCTCAACAGATTTTCAGATCCGTGGCCTGGTTCTCAAAAGTCTTAGAGATACGCATAATCCTCCGGAAAGCTGGAGCCATGCGTCCCACATACTTAGTTTGGCGTGCCAAGTCCATGCAGACCATATAGAGCAGTAGCGCTGTCTATCTGATGGTTAAAGTAGTTCGAAGTCGATGAAATGCAACGAAGACGTGAGTTGTCTTTATTCGGATCCGTATAAATTTCGTTCTCAAGTGCTCACTCACCGAAAGTCGCAAAAACGTAACTTTAGAGTTGAGATCGGCAATCTCGAATCTCAACTCTAAAGTGGCTCCGAAAACTCTCTTATGTCCCGATAAACATATTGATAAGAATAAATTACTTGATGTTTGTATGGCTGTATTGAATGGCTCATATCTCTTGACCTAGAGGTCATATCAAGTTGCTACAACGACCATTGGATTTGTTGTCGAATGATTCGTCGATATGTATCAAATAAATAAGGATTTCCTCCAATCTGACAAAACTGTGAACCTTTTGAGAAAAACCTACTTATATTAAAATCCAGATCCTTTTTCGTTCTGCGAGGACAAACTTATTGAAAAGTACACGACATTGGATGGAATTGACCGAGAAACTTTGCAAAAGTACATGCGTGCGCTTGCCGAAAGTGTTGAAAAGAAGCTTGCCAAGCTTCTCCCAGCCAAGTTTGCGCTAGTTTTCGATGGTTGGACGGCGCAATCCACACATTACCTGGCTGTTTTTGCAACATTTCCTCGCCAATCGAAGGATGTGACCCCGGAAACAGAAAAATAATTTTTGCACACTTCGAGAATAAAATAAATTCATGGACTTGTCTGCTAACAGGAATGAATTATTCTATTCTTTGTATGTATTAAATAAATTCTATGTGTTTTTATTCCGTAGAAATGAATTTGGAATATACGACTGGTTGAAGCCATTCCCAGAATGGACCACGCATTTGACGAACACTCCGACGTGACGTGCTTGAATCCAGTGATCCAAGGCGCGGCACTTGGTCTTCCCTGGGCGCAATTCCTCAGATGGTATGGGACGAGGAAGCGGACATCCACTCCTTCACTGTGACACGCTGGATGGCGTAACGTAAAGATTCATTCTCACAATTTCCTTCTAAGAGTCATTTTGCAAGAATGGACTTCGTGGAAGTGCGAACGCCTCGGAGCGACATCGAAGACGCCAGCGGCACCGAGCAGCCCTCGTCGCCATGCATGGTTCTGGAAGAGCCTCCACATCATAAAGGTCTCCTCTCGGCTGTTCAAGGGACATCAAGAACGTTATGGGAGGATCTCTGCCTTCGAATTCGTGACCTGTCAACTTGTCGTCCGATTCTTTCATCAGGCGTATCGAAGTGGCCAGCAACGTGGTCGACTCAGGCGAGTTCTTATGTCGTGACTTCGGTTCGGTTCTACGCAGCCAATCTTCCCGTCCTGCAGAAGGAATTCCTGGCGGGCATTGCTGTTGCGCTCTTGCAGGTTCCCGAGACAGTTGCCTTCAGTTATGTCGCAGGAGTCGATCCTCTCGTTGGATTGTACGCGACTGCCTTCTTGGGCATCCTTGTCGGAGCTTTGGGCGGCACCGATGGTATCGTTGCTGGAACTGCCGGAGCTTTAGCTGTCGTGATGCCACAATTGACCAGTTCGACCGGCGCACTAGCAGGTTTGACACTCTGTTGCAAGTTCACCTCTGACCTCTGGCTAGATCTCTCGTATGATGAACGTATTCAACATCTATTCATGGCAATCATCTTTACCGGTATCATTTCATCCCACCGGAACAGCTTTTAGAGGTCATTGTAGGCATCTTTCAGCTCGCCTTTGGCTTTTTCGGTCTCACAAAGTACATGTCGATGATCCCCAACACGGCCATGATTGGATTCCTCAATGGACTTTCTATCGTGATGTTTTGGACTCAATTCACTACATTCCAAGAATGCCGCGACCCCCATATGCCCTTTCGAGAGTGTCTTCGCAACGAAGAGCTCAAGTGGATGTCCATGAGTCATCCAAGGTACGAGCAAGAATCCCCAATACTTCTTCCATCTCATGGGGCATTTCTAGCACGTGGACTACCATTGCGATAGTCGTTTTGACAATGTTCATTATGCATTTTTTCCCCAAGGTGCCTTATCTTGGCCCTGTGATTCCACCGACGCTTGTTGTCGCCGCCGTTGGTGTTGGCATTGAATTTGGAATCAATCGACCGTTGCTTCATGCGCCAACTCGAACAATTGGAGAAGTTACGCCGCTATCTGGCGGTGGCTTTCCGAGCTTTCACTGGCCAGCACTCGGGCCATCGCCTCACTGGGGCCCTGTGTTGTCAACCGGTGCGAGTCTTGCTGTCGTAGGCATTTTTGAATCACTCTTAACGCTCCAAGTCGTCTGTGAGCTCACGAAACGAAAAGTATCAACGGCGATTTGTACCCAAGAAACTTTGGCACAAGGTCTTGGCAACATGATCTGCGGCTTCTTTGGCTGTCTTGGCGGTGCATCTATGATCGGCCAGTCAACTTGCAATGTCCTAAACGGCGCTAGAGGCCGAGTGTCGGCTGTCGTCGGGGGCTTTACCATGCTTGCGATTGTCTTGGGCGCAAGTCCTGCAGTTGAAAAAGTGCCCGTCGCATGCCTTACCGGCATAATGTTTATCATTGTCATCCATACGTTTTACTGGCCGACATTTCGCCTGCTCTTGCGTCTCCAGCTCGTCGATTGCATGGGCATCCTCTTGACGACTGCATTGGCCGCTACGATCAATTTAGCTGTCGCTGTCGCTGCTGGTATTGTTTGGCATGCACTCGTCCATGCATGGCAGCACAGCCATTTGCTCTCGCATGTTGTTGTCATGGAAGGCGATGTCAAAGTCTATGGCTTTCAAGGCACATTTTTGTTCAGCAGCGCCGCAGCTTTTCGTGACTGCTTTGCAATCGCCGACGACCCCGACCAGGTTCCTATCTCTCTACATTGTTTTCCTTGCTCAATAAGCTTGTCTTCTAGGTGGTGGTTGACTTTGATCGATGTTTGGTGGTAGACTTTTCGGCCGTCGCTGCTGTCCGACAAGTGGCGATGCGATACCGAGAAGCCGGCAAACAACTTATCGTGCGACACTTGAATCCGCCATCCATGCGTGAATTCTCCAAGGATATGCAATGGACTGTCGTGCCTGAATGGCCTCATCTCCCTCGATCAACGTAAGAAAATCATGTTGTTTACATATTAGTTGGAAGCGTTCCATCCTTTGCGCTGCAATTCAAAGAGCTGTTCTTGGAGGATAGCTGTCAGCTCGATCGTGCTCTTGAGCACCATGCGCAAGCCATCTTGGATATCTTTATTCGACTGCAAGCGGGCGGTGGCAACTTTGGAGGCTTTCGGTGGCTCATGGCCTTCGTCGTCGTCGCCAAAGTGACCACTGCTGCTGCTGCTTGCGCTCGTCAGCTTGTCAAAATCCCGCAGTAGACATCCAAGGTCAAGGAAAATCTCTCAAGTGACCATGGAGACATCATCAAACGTGAAAAAGGATATGAAAAGTATCAGCGGGCATAAGACGGTCGTGCGGTGGATCCAAGACACGGACCATGAGGAAATCATCGCGGCTCTACAAGTTTGACATGAGGAAGCCATTGGCGTTGTCCTGTGGATGGACTTACTCGTGCAGGCTGAAAAGATTTTGGAATGTTGAGACGCCGCATGAGTTTGTTGCCTTGGTTCTGTAAAAGCTCCGTCAGACTGAGAAGTGAGACCAAGGACGAACGATTTTGAGCGCGATTTTCTTTTCAAAGTCGGCTTTCTCCTGGAAAAGCTCGGTCGCAAATGCGCGCTCGCGACTACGTTTAATGTGCGCTGCTTGTTTCAAGTAGGCTTGTGAAATCGACGTCTAAGGAGAAGGAATCAAGCAGTGCTGTGAAAAATGACGGACGTGGCGAGCTGAAGGCGCAGATGTAGGACGCATTGCGTCTGTGAAGAAAGAGTTAGCGTCAGAGGTAGGAGAAGAATCAACTGGTTTTTTTAGGGGCAGTGCGTGGAATATGCGGTGGGGAGTTGGCGGCAGGACGTCGCTTGGCACTGGTTGGACGAAGGACACCAACCTTTGGGCCGTTAGATTCAAGGGAAGCTGGTGCTCGACGCGGAGGGGCTGTACGAGGGCGAAATGCATTCGTTGATGCTACGATTATAGTGGATAAGCAAAGACCGCGACCAGAGATCAGAGCAACCTCGAGGTTGTTCGGTCAACGCATCTAGAAACAACGTTTGGTTAGAACTGATGTCGCCACGAAAAATGCACCGATTGTGTCTTCCGCCTCGACAGCCGCGGATGTATCCTATACAACGCATCGATCTAAGCGAGCAGAGAAGTTGCCATGTGTACATCGAATACGTCTTCTTCTTGGGTAGTGTCCGTCGTCATGTTGGCGCGTCTACTTTGATCGGTTACAACGAAACCGATGCCATGTCACTATTGCTGCATGAATACTGACATCACATTCATAAAGTGGTGACGTCCATGCATTTCTCCAGACATTAACCAGGCTCTCTTGTACATAGCAAAGCAGCGAAGAGGTGATGGTCCTCTCGATAGTACGCTAATGGTGGAGTCGCCGCTGCTCAATGAAAGGGATTAGTTACGCGAACAAGTCATATTATGAATAGTGACATAGAGACAGATGGTATAAATTATAATGGTAACATATCTATTCTCTTGATATTGATATAAACTCAGCGCAGCAAATATAAGACCACCCAAATCTGAAGTGAAAATCAGCTGCTCACGAAGACATTCAGTTCAAGCGTCTAGAAGAGCAGGTCGAAACAATCGACTATGAAAATGGCACGACACTGAACATCAACTTCAGTTCAAAGCCAAGCAGATCTCGAACAAATCAACTTAGAAACTCGAAGTATAGACGAAAAAAATATAAAACCAAGGACTTAAAACGCACGTTAAACTGTCAAATCGTTACGTTTTAAGACTAAAACTTGACGTTAAATAAGCGTTCTTGTGTCTAATCTGAGCCAGTGGACTCCTGTTTGCAATTGACAGCACACACCGATGCCAGCGGGCCCCAAACTCTCAGAAGAAGAGCAAATCAGGATTCTCACGTTCAATCGTGCCGGTTGGACCCAACAAGCCATCGCCGATGAGCTAGAAAGGTCCAAAACCGTCGTGCACCACTTCCTGACCAACCCCAATGGGTACGTAAAGACCAAGCGAAGTGGTAGACCAAGAATTTTGACCCCGACGGCCGAGCGCCATTTGGTCCGAAGCGCTTCCAACTCCCTCAAGACAGCCAAGCAGCTCAAACAAGAACTTTCCTTGCCCATCGCTGAAAGGATCATTCAACACTACCTCCACAAGTCGTATTGGCTCGTCCACAAGAAGCTCAAGAAGGCTCCTGCTCTCACTGAAGATGACAAGACCAATTGTGAAAATTGGGCTAAGTGTCACGTCACTTGGACACAGCACGATTGGGATCGTGTCGTCTTCAGTGACGAGAAGCGATTCAACATTGATGGCCCGGATGGATTTGCCTACTATTGGCATGACATCCGAAAGGAAGAGAAGTTTTTTTCGAAGCGACAACAAGGCGGTGGTGGTGTCATGGTTTGGGGTGGATTCAGTCGTCATGGCACGACCCCCCTTGTGAAAGTTCAAGGAACAATGGACCGTTGGGCTTACGTGGAGATGTTAGGCGAGTATTTGTTGCCCTACATTGATGCCAACTACGGCAGAGACTGCATCTTCCAGCAGGATAATGCGCCAAGCCACGCTGCCGCCGATACTGGCGCATGGTTTCTCGAGCAAAATGTTGAAGTTCTTGACTGGCCAGCGCACTCTCCTGACATGAATCCAATGGAGAATTCATGGAGTCACATGGCGAGAGTTGTTTACCGCAATGGCTGCCAGTTTAAAGACGTCCAGAGCCTGGAGAGTGCTGTTCGTCGAGCATGGGATGAAATTCCCAACTCTTTGCTTGATAGCTTACTCAATTCGATTCAGAAACGGTGTACTTGTGTCTTGATAGCTAAAGGAGGGCCTACGCCTTATTAGTATAAGTTTGGTTCGCCCTCTGGTGTTTTTTGTTGCTTGCTTTGGCCTGTGGTCTTATAAATACTGCGTATATGGCGCAAACTTATTGACACTGCATAATGAGTACAGTCCGTAGTATGATCACCAGTCGTAGTCCAGAAGGTAGCTTGGACCAATTGTGTGCTAATTCTACCACTCAATGGCAGTGACTGTCAATGTGATCCAAGTAATGACTCAATTCAGGAAAAATAACGTCGGTCTTATATTTGTTGCGCTGAGTTTATTTTATGTATTTAGCGGCTTTCTGTATCTATCTAAGTACTCCTTGTAAATTAGTGACGACTACTCTTCTTCAACGGCTGGAAACAAGTACGCCTGCGATCGCTCCATCGGCACATGATCAATGTCTCGTTGAGAGAGAGACATCATAAAGTTTGCGTGGACTTCTTCGTGCGTTTGCTCGACGAGAAAGCGCGTCCATTGTTGGCCCAGGGCGTGCTTCTGGAAGCGTGGCAGGGTGTCGAGGGTCATCAACTTCAGCATCGCTTCCCGGAATGGATCGAAGACGGTTGGATCATGGGCAATCGTAGCGTCGAGGACGATTGCTTTGCTCTTGCATCGATCGTGCTCAAAGATCTTTTGATAGTTCTGACGGAGGGCATCGGGGATATTGGTTTCCATCGGGGCGCCTGGACGCATGAACTCTGCGTAGATCTTTTGAGCGTCGCCGCCACCATTCCTCTTGAAATCATACGCAGCTTTCCACGCCACGACATTTTCAAGGCTGAATTCTAGTCTGGCAAACGCTGAAAAGGCCAAATAGCCTTCCTCTGTCGCTAAAAACTCTTCCAAAACAGCAGTGCTACCAGCGTTGAAACTCCTTCCGGTGACATTCGTGGCACGAACAGGTCGTTCTGTCCATGACCGAGCGAGTGGCCAGCCTACTTGGCATGCCACGACGACCCAGCCAGCCACTGGCAACACCACGAAGCGAATCTTGTACGTAATGACCCACGGCGTCGAGTGATACACCAATGCCAACACGTCGATGAGGAGGAGGAGGCCCAAGAGGCGGCTCATGACTCGGAAATGGTGCCGCAAGCCAAAGTTGTCCATGACTTTGGAGAGCAAGAGGGTCAGAGCGGTAAATGCAACGATGAAGAGGCCGACCTCGGTCAGCAGGACGATGTTGAGAGGCATATTCAAGGGCATGTTGACGCAGTCGGCGACGCTCAGCGCTTGCATTTGCCTCATGGAATCGGAATCAATAGCAGCAAGCGGCGGCAGCAACCAGACAATTGAACCGACGATCCACATGGCAACGATCGCTCGGGGCTGAAGGAATCGTCGAAACTTCGAAATTGTCGCGAGGGATTGCGATTTCACGGACTCGGAATTGTCTCCATGGTGAAGCGCCAACTGCTGCGTGAGGCGGAACGTAATGATGAGTGTCATATGCGTCAAGACGATGCTGAAGAGTGTGAACGTCGTCAAGACGTACAAGAAGACGTTGAACGTGCCACAAGCCACGCTTTCTTGGCAAACCAGCATGATGGAACTCCCGAGAGAGAGAAGAGCCGCGCAGGAACTGGACGCCGCTGCTTGGCTTGGATTCGCATATCGTATGGAAGGAAACTTTCGCCGAGAGACAAAGATAGCGATCACGACGGGACAAGCGCACGAGATGAAGACAAGGACGGCGAAGAGCGCTTGGGACCCGCCGGCCATCTTCGAGATGTTCTATGAATAGCACACATGGACACACAAGTTGACTTAGTAGTTGTCTGCATTTAAAGTTAGTTTTTAGAGTTAATTCAGGAGCAAGGAGGAGGAGGTGACGCCAACGTCAGTTTACTTGGTCACGTACTCGATGCGGTGTTTGAAAGCTTGGAGGTACGAGAGCAAGCGTCGGCGGTCGTCGCTTTGCATCTTCTTGGCCGTCAGAAGCATGCTTTCAAGGAGGAGTTGCGCATGGCCATACAATTCTGCCGCTGCCCCTACACATGCCACGTCAAATTTACCAAGGCGATGGGTCCCAAAGCTTACCTTTCTGGCCAAGGACTTCGTGCACGGCAGCTTCACGTCCAAGACGAAGGACGTGGCGGTAAATGATCTCTTCAAACGAACTCAACGGCGGCGTCTTGTCGATTGAAAGCCATTTCTTGCATTGCTCTGCCTTGTCAATGCACTGGATAAACAAATCTTTGATCCACGCTCTCTTTAATGCCGCGTCTTCTTGAGCAACGACCATGTGCAGCAAGTGGAGACATTTCATTGCGAGGACCAGAGCATCCCCGGGATGCTTGCCCTTGTCTGAAACGAGCGACGCATTCATGGGCGAACCGATCATCGAAGAAGTCGACGAACTGGGCGACGACGACCCCGACTGGATCATCATGGCCGCAGGATCCACAGGTAACAACGAGTCCACGAGCGAAAGAATGGTTTGGACGCGCGCAACCATCGAATCGACTTGCATATCGCAGTCGAATAAAGCCACAGACGTCGTTGCTGTCGGGTCGTCCATGAGGTTGTTCGTCACAAAAAATTTCTTGGCGGAAGTCATATATGATGGCTTAAAGACCGTGGCAGCTGGAGCAGACGTCGACGTCATGAGAGCAGACGGCCGTGGAGGAGTGTCAGACTTGAATGGATTGGTTCGGAGCAGAGACGGTGTATTCAATGGCACCAATTCAGGGCTGATGGGCATTTGAGCTTGAGTTACGGCGGAGGATGTCGTTGTGGAAGACGATTTTAAAGTGGTGGAAGCGCTGCGACGACGATACGACTGTGTTAAGCTGTTGCGGTAGGACTCGTGCAGTCGTGCTGAATGCAGCAAGGCTGGATTTGTCGTAGTGGCTGACGAAGTGGAAGCCGTCATGGCTGGTTTAATATCCACTGGCGCACTCGAAGAGCTCCGAACAATCGCTAGAGTCGATGAGGATAAGTTCAACTGTTTTACACATACGTGGAACAACAGGCGTGGCATCTAAAGCAGCCCGACCCAGGAAAGGAGCGCTGAAGAATTGCTCAAACGACATGCGGGCTCTAGGCTCGCGTACGAGGAGGCCCTGACAGCAACCACACGCTAAATGAATAAGAGAACTGTTTCTAGTACCTCGACAAGGGCAACAGCGTCTCGACTGACGGCTAAATCTTTGGGGAATCGAACGGTTTCTCGCTGAATATTGTGCAAGAGCTGGACTTGATTCGCGCCGTTGAATGGCGGACGGCCAACGATCATTTCATAGAGGATGGTCCCGACGGACCACAAGTCGGCCTTGTTGTCATACTTTTGAAACTGAAGAATCTCTGGCGCCTTGGAAAGAGAGGTTCGTTAGTGAGCAGCAATACAGACTGGTGGTACCATGTACAATGGAGAACCGCAGAGTGTTTCTGCCAAGGATGTTGATTCCAGATGCCGCGCAAAGCCAAAATCGGCTAGGTCACATTAAGCGCCGGCACGAATGAGATGGAGATTGTACCGATCTTTAAGGACGCAGTCGCTGAAGACTCTGTGAGTAGAAGATTCTGTGGTTTCAAGTCTCGATGGATAAGATTGAGGCTCCATAGGACGTGGAGTCCATCGGCCAATTCCCTGAGGAAATGCCTCGCCGTTTCTTCGCTGAGGACGCCATTCGATTGCTTCTTGATAAAATGCTGGAGGTCGCCGCCGTCGCAGTATTCCAGCATGAGGTATATATGCTTGTCTGTCTTTTTGATCTCGTATAGCTTGACAATGTTGGGGTGGTTGATCTGCCGCATGATTGAAATCTCGCTCTCGAGGTTCTCAAGTAACTTTGGATTCAGCTTTGTCTTGTTGATGGCTTTCACAGCGACCGGCACATATGTAATCTTGTGGTAGCCCTTGTACACTATCGCAAACGAGCCACTGCCAATCCGTGCCGTGACGATGTAATCCCCGACAACCGCTTGCTTCTTCTCCATCTTCTCCCGCCGCCGCGAGAATTGAATAAGCTTCGGAATGATCAACATTGCCGGTTATCCGGATAATTCATATTTTTATTATTTGACTCGATCTCCAGCTATTTTGTGTGTATTTTTTTCTTTTCTTATCCGGATAGTTGAAGCTAACTTCTCGGTTTACTTTAACGGATGGTCTGAGAGCGACAGGACGATGTGGACTTCTTCAATTAGGTACAAATTACCAATTAAGTACAACTTATTTCCTTAATCAAGTACATCAACTTCCATGCATTTGCGCAATCTCTTCGATTACCCATGTTTTGATTAAGTACATATTGGACATCAACTGATGCGATGAGACATCTCAAACCCTTCAATAAAGTATATTGATTCCCTTAAATCAAGGCATACTTCAAGTCAATGTATGTGCTGGCATTGTGATATTTACTGTCTCAAGCAGAATTGAGTGCGTTGCGTATCCGCTCAATGACGCCCGACGCCGTTGCTTCCTCCAAAATGGTCTGAACAGTGCGTCCCTTGTTGTCCTGGATCGAGCGATCGATATCGGCAGCGATTAAGACCTTGATCGCAGCGACGCTGGCCATTTCCACGGCGTAATGCAGTGCGGTTTTGCCCTCGGGACAGCGAGCATTCAACTCTTCACGGGAAAGATGCGGTAAGAGCAGCTCGAGGTAGTCAGTCTTGTTCCACGACGCAAATTTGTGCAGCGCCGTCAGACCGTATGCATCTGCGCCGCCTGGATTGACTCCGTCTGGGTTTTCCAAATGACGCTTGATGGCGTCGTAATCCCCTGGAAAGTCGATCAACTTGGAAAGAGCCTTGCGTCCATCAGTGTTTTCGCTTTCGGCACCACCTTCACCACCAGCAACGCGACCTTCTTCTGTCTTGAACATCGTCTTCACGACAGTTTCAGTCTTCTTCAACTGAACACCTTTCAATCCGCCGAGAGAAATGCCCAATGCCATCGGTCGATTCCTCTTTTGCATCGCAGCTACACGCTCTTCTTCCAACTTGGCGCGGTAAGCTGCTGTCGTAGCTTGAATTGCCTCGAACTGTTCTTCACTGCAACGAGATCGGTCAGCAAGATACGTGTTGAAAGTCTCAACGATAGGGTTCTCCGCATTGTCATGACTGACATCCTTCGGACCGCGTCCCCACTTGTCTGTGATCGTCATATCAGCGCCAAAGCTGAGCAAGAGATCAGCTGTTCGATGCGCGCTCTTGTCGCCAGATCCAGCACACAGATGCAATGGTGTTTCGCCGTATTGGTTCTGGCCGTTGATGCTGACTCGACCATCGGCATGGAGGAGAGCCAATGCCTTGAGAGAGGAGTAGAGTGCAGCCATGTGCATGCCTGTTTCTCCGTTTTTCGACGTCAATTGTACATCCACGCGGTCGTCGGCCAAAAGAATCTCGAGCAAGTTGGCGTCGTCGTTCAAGCAAGCGTAGTGGAAGGCAGACTTACCGTCCTTGTCAACTTTGTTGATCGTTTCAGCAGTCAAACGAGGCGCCGTGGATGCCAAGAGCTCCTTGACGTAATCCAAATCGCCGCATGCGGCCGCGTCCACAAACGTTTCCTCGGCTCTTGCCATCGTCGATCACAATTGAAAAATGAAGTGACCTGCAGAATTTAATATTTCAATCCCTTTCTCATTTAGAGGGAGTTCCGAGTAAAATTGCGAATGATCTTCGAACGAGGTTGGCATTGTGATTAATACGGTGACAAATTGGTTTCGCGTGTCCAAGTAGAACTTGGTGCACACTCCTCCAAGTTCGCTCGTCATACAGAGGAAAGCTTTGTGAAAGGAGTTCGGTCTAGGTAGGACGGTGGTATTGCCTAGCTGGTTGTCTTGTTCTTGAAATGACACTTGTGTACTGGTGTTATCATCTGAGAGAAATTGAGAGCGAGTGAGATGCCGAGGGATTTCGGCTAGATGTTATCGCTACTTTGCTTGATGTCTAGGGCTACACCCAGCAGCGAGTTCTCTGCAAGCAACGGAGAGCCTTATCACAGCATGAAACAAACGTCTGCAAGTCATTACATGTTTTGCATCTATTTAGCTTTGTGTCGATTGAACAGAACAACTTTGTATGATGAAGAACGCAACTTCCACGCTGTATATGCCATCGCGGGGGTAGTTCTCCTGCTTCTGGTTGCATTTAACATCAAGCTAGCTGCCTCGGGTGGCGGTCCTCGGGGCAAACGCGAAGTATTTCTTTTGGGACCGTGTGGAAGTGGCAAGATGACATTAATGTTCATTGATTGTGTCAGACCAAAAGCGAAGTGACAAGTCCTTCAGCATGTGAGCGATCTAAATGAACGAGACCTGCAGCTAGGAGAGAGTACAAGGCTCGAACGACTTGGGTTTCATCGATGCCAGTGACAGAAGCCACTTGCGCTTGGAGCTCTGGCTTGGTCCATTCGCCATCGTGGTCAAAAAGAACTTGGAGGATCACGGCAGCAACATGGCGAGACGCAGCTGTCACATCCACGAGCTTACGCATCTGGACTTTGAGCTGAGCTGCATCAGCCTCATGCTTTTCAAGTGTCTCCTGCGTACGCTTCAGCATCTTGGACAGATTCATGGCTTCTTCCTACAAGTAGAACATCCCACAGGAAATATGTCAGCCCATCACGAACCTCAAGAGGGGCTTGCTCTTCGTTGTGTGATGGCGTCAGTTCCAGTATTGATGCTCTCAAGCTGTCGCGCTTTCTCTTGAGCTCTTTTAGTTCTTGTGACGGTTCTGATGCCGACTGGCGTAAAACCCGATCAGCATGGGTACGCTTCATGGCGTCGATGGCTGCCAAGAGGTCTTGTTTTTCTTCAGCACGAAGCATTAAAACGTCGTGGAGCTTTTGAGTTTCGCGCAAGATGGATGCACGGTCTGCATCATCAATTATTACTCGAACGGGGCATGTGAACAAGATACCTGGAGGATGAGCTTGGCGCAATCTGTCGTCAAGAAGTTCGATTTCATTCTGCACAGCAATCAATTGTGCTTCCATCCGCTCAAGGGATTCCTTCCCCGCTTCCATTTGTTCTTCCCACGCACGCTCGTTTCCTTCTTGGAGCTCGTTAATTCGCGCGTCCATATAGTCATCTGTCGCTCGATACTGTGCATGGTCTTTCAATTGCGCTGTCTGTGAGAGCAAATTGTTGTACTTCTGCTCCAAATTCTCAAACGTTGTTCTGTGCTTCGTAATATCTATATTGCCGTCACGTTAGCACCATAGATACCTTTGAGAACCAGCCTACCGTCCCCACTCACAGCTTGAGTGATCTCTCGAAAATCGTCCCAGAATTCAGGTCCCTGCTTTCGTCGAATCTCGACTGTCGAGGTAGATTTCTGGGTCATTCCGTCCTTGATCTGAATCTTGGGGATTTCTCTGTTGGAATCAAAGACATGGCGCCGCAAATTCTCGCTCAGGTCATCGATTGTCCGTGCGGCATGCATATTGTCTCGTCGCCAAATTCAAAAAATGAAAGCTGGTGATTTTATCCGGATATTCATGAAACCCTACACCCCTTAAATCACATTCAATTTTGAATTTGAGATGAGCCAAGCTGACGTCGACCGAATCAACTTGGTACTAAACTATGAGAAGATATACATGGCGCCACCGACGCGCCAGCTGCCCGTGACGATTCTCACGGGCTTTCTCGGCAGTGGAAAGACCACGTTGCTCAAGCATATCTTGAAGAACCGCCTCAATCTTCGTGTGTGTTGCTGTGTGAGCGATGTAGCAGCGCTCAATGTTGATGAACAGTTGATTACAGAGTCCAAGACGCGCATCTCGACGGGATTCCTCATGGATAATGGATGCATGTGTTGCCCCGTTCGACTGGACCTCGACGATACGAGTGAATTCAAAGATGTTGTATGGCAAGTGCTGTCCCAAGAAGAAGGACTCTCCATTGATTACCTCGTCGTGGAAACGAGCGGTACGAACTTACTTTCGCCAGCAGATCCTTGACCAAACGTTCACTCTTCATAGGTACGACAGATCCTCTTGCGCTTATTCAAGCAATCCAAGCTCGATTTGGCAAAATGACACGTGCACGACTCGATTCCGTCGTTACAGTTGTTGATGCTGAAGCCCTCGTCGACACTGAGTTATGCGCCGTGGCGAAGAATCAACTCCAATGTGCTGATGTTGTCCTACTCAACAAGATGGATCTGCTGTCTGAATTTCCAGGTGCAAATGTGGTTTCCTTGTCGGGCTCATTTGGAGTTGTAGAACGTCAAAACCGCGCGCGGGAAACTGTGCAGCAATATGCTCCAGCGGGAGTTCACGTGTACGAGACAACTTTCTGCGACGTCTACTTGCCTCGCATCCTTGACATTTCGCCTCCTGACGGAATATACAATGCAGTGAGCCACGAAAGCGTCAAAGCCCACTGGAACACAGCCCCGATCTCGACCCTTCGCCGAACAACTGACATGTATTTCTCACGTTCATATCCTCCCTCATGCGCTCGTCGTAGATCTCAAGGCTACACGCCAGCCTACTCTGACTGGTCTACTGACGTCTTTGAATCTAAGACTGCGGTCTCGCTCGCGGCATTACATCATTACATTGCCGACAAATTGCCGCCTGGGCTTCTTCGCGCGAAAGGCATCCTGTACCTCCGAGAAGATCCGACTCATCGCTATGTCTTTCAATTGAGCGGAAAACAACGGATTGAGTTGATTTCTACTGGTGTCTGGCCATGCACTCCTTCGACACAACTAGCTGTAATCGGGACTGGCTTTGATTTGACGGCAGTCCAAGCAGATCTACAAACTCTGGCGGATTCACCTGAAGAATCCCATGAATCTGCATGCCTGGCGCTCCTCCATGCCGACGAACGCTTTGAAATCATCCAGACGTCCTCAACGGCTGTCCATTTCCGCCTACAATGTCCAGTCTCGGCCCTCGATGAAACGATGCTCCGCCATCACCATCACATCGATATGGACGATCTCAACGAACAATTGGCGTCAGCTGTCAACCTAGCAGGTCAAGGCGGACTCCTCGTCGCTCTGCCTCGGCCGAATGTCGTGCTTGTCGCGTCTGTAGCTGGCTCGAGCAACCTCAAGACAATGTGGCAAGAAGTTAATGTCCACGCGACCAAGATATTGCGAATCGTTCGACGCAAGTTGGCAGAATGCTTGTGTGGCTTTTAAATGAAAGCTCAATTAACGGTCATATCGTCTACCATTTGATGCCCGATCGGTGGCGGGAGGAGCTTGGAATCCGCTCGTGCCGCGTTGGGCATGCATGTTGCGCAGACCTTGCCGAAGCGCATCAAGATTCGGACGTGGTGGGCCGAATCCACTTGGAACACCGGGTGCCAATTGCCGAGGCGGGCCAAAGCCACTTGGAACTCCTGGAGCTAATGGTTGTTGACTGGCTTGACGTGGTGCTTGATGGCGATATCCTCCACGATGTTGCTGAGGTGGCGCTTGATGGTGATATTGTTGTGGCGGTGGCTGCGAATATGCTCCGCCGTTGTGAGAATACGTTGGAGGACGCACAATGTGTTGCGGGTGGGCTGGGCGACCGTAGTCTCTGCGAGGAGGGCTACGACTTCGACTTCGCCTTGCATTTGAAGGATATTGCGATTGACTAAAGCGCTGAGGAGGGCCAGAGTTTTGGCCAGGGCGGAAGGAATGGCGATTCCCTTGGTTGTTGCGTGGAATCGCGCCGTTCCAGCCACCTGGTGTTGGATTGAATGGCATGTGAATGCCACCGCGCAAGCGAGTGGCCGTCAAACCAGCAGCGGCGCCGGCCAAGTCGACAATGCAAATGTTTTGTCGACCCAAGTTGGGAATCGACAACGAGCGGTCTTCAATCGAGATAAGCGCCGGCTCGGGGACTAGAGCTCCTGGCAACAAGATCGATAGATGCGGTCCTATTTACATTGTTGAGATTAAAGAAATGCATGAGTCACGTCAACGTACCAGCAGTGGGCATTTGAAAGTGATAGCTGTGGCACTGGTTGTTAGGAATGTCGAGGAGTTCAATCTTGGATGCTTGTGGACTTGGGATCGTGCAACCAACAGGGAAATCGCTTGATTCGAGGTAGTGCACAGTGCCAAAGATGCCAAATGTGTCATGGGAGAGCTCAATGGATTGATTTTGGTCGGCAGAAGGAAGCGGATGGTCGCCAACGACGCTGGCGTGAAAAAACAAAAGTTCTTTGCCATAACGTTCGTTGCGCTTCTTTTCGGCATCCGATAATTTTTCCGTTATTGGGTCCATGGCATCAAGCAGTCTTCTCTCGTCAATGAATGGTAGCAAGACAACCCACAACCTATTGAAAAAGAGTAAATACTCGAGAAGAATGTAGAGTCGCAGACCAAGGCATTGCTTTCCCATTGGGATCGACGGGAATTTCTTCAGGATAGAAATCTATTATGGGCGATTCCGGGTCTGTCATCAGCCACTACAGCGAGTATTTATGAATTCAAATGGACAAAAGTCGCTCTACCTGAAAAGGCTTTGGTATCGCATGGCGAGAATCTGCTGGAAAGACGCCCATGAGCTGTTCGAAGGGACGAAAGGGTTGACCGATTTCGAACTGAGGCTTGTAGAGTTCAATGTTCTTCAAGTCGGAGGCGAAGGGAGCATAATGGAACGGATAAAACCACTGCCACGATGCTACGCCAGTGTAGTAGTAGCGCATGACCCAGCAGAGCCCTTCCACGTAGGTTTGGAAAACTTTTTCACGTCCACCGCCTAGAAATTGCATAAATATTGATTTCATGAAGCGTTTGCTACCGGTTTCAATGTCGTGTGCTTTGAGTTTATCATCGTAGTATCGAGTTTTCCAGCCAGGTTCGCCAAGACGAACTTCATCTTGAATCTCTTCTTTGTACTTCTCGAGCTTTTTGTTTTCTTTCGCTTTTATGCGCTCCTTGAGCGCCATTTCTGGCGTCATATTTGCAAATTTTGCGTCGTCTGCATTTGGAGCAATTACTGCCGTGCCAGACTCTCCTTTTTGTTTCTTTACAGAGACGGCATCTTCTTTCGCCGCGGCTGCCATGATTTGATCACGCTGGTTGCTGTTCAACCGATGTGCTTGCCGCATCTACCCACTTGTTTGTCAATCATAATAGTAGCAGCAATCCTGTACAGCATTTTCCCGCTCCTTGACCATACGACGTTGAAAGATCGTCTCTTCGATTGAGCCAACTTCAGCCAAAAGCACATCGACTTTTTCCAGGTCGACTTCGCCGCCTTGCTTGGTCAAATATCCACCAAGAGAAGGCAGCAGCTTGGCGTAGACTAAAATGAGGTAATCAACGGCACCGTCACGAATGTCCAAGCAGGGCAAATGGGGCAAAAAATCATTTCCGACAAAGAAACACATGAAGACGAAGTCATCAACGATGCGCTCAAAGTCGTAGGGAAATGGGAGCTTATACTGCAAAGGCTACAAGAAAACTTGAGGCAAACCGATGAAACACTGGGGCAATTACCTCGAACTCAATCGCGAGATACTCTCGAAGGATGCTTATGTGAAGGAATTGTAGTGGCTTCATGTCGGACGGTGTTGTACTCGAGTCGTGTTCGCCGAATTCACCACGTTTTCGTTTGGCGTCGGCAACACCATTGGCATCCAATTTGATGCGCTTTTCTTTCTCGTATTTGGCTCTGCCGAAGAGAACTTCTTCACGGAGGACTGAGAATTTTACTTCGTGCGTCGCCAGCCCCAACATGATCAAATCGGCATCCAAACCGTGGAGTACGTGATGTTGATTGGGATCGTAGCCTGGTTGACTTCGCTGCGTTCGAATGTACGACATGAGCTTGTGCTCACCTTCTCCAGGTACGCTCGCATCGGAAAAAACGACCTGTTTACGACTCTCAACAAGGACATAGAGAACTGGAGAACTACCTTGAATTGCTTCCACATTGGGCAATTGTTCATGCGATCACGAACGAAGAAACGCATGTACTTCGCAAGTTTGGCCATGAATTTTGTACCTGGAGTAATCACGTTGGAATCCCAAGGCGTTTGCTTTGGGGGAACTTTTTGCCCCATCAATTCCATGTATTCGCGCACTTCGACTTCAACTTCATGGCGTTGCTTAGCCTCTTGCGCTGATCGAAAACGACGCGCGCGTTGTTGGTTCATCTTCGCACGTGGAGCGACACCATCAATTGCCATGTAGAGCAATCGTCGTGGACGGACACAAGCTACTAAACGATCGACATATTCCATCAAACGGAGAAACATTTCCTCTTCCGTGCGCGGTTGTTCACCTTCATCGGGGTGTGCACACGGGTGAATAATGCCATTCATGTCGATAAACAAGTTGTCGAATTCTTGTCCGTTTGGATTTGGAGCTTCCATGTCAATCAAATTGAAGCGCTTACGGCCTTCAATCACAACCGCCCGTTCTTCCACGGCATCCACGACCGTCCGTGGGTACTTTTCACTCAGCCAGCGGTAGAACGCGGGCACTCCCATGCTCGCAATTCAAAATCCCGAACTTGGATTTATTTTGGTCCAATTTGTAATTAAAATATTCCTCATAAACTTACTCTTTGTATGTCATATAATTCCATTCATGTCATCGGGATATCCGATATTTATCCGGATTGAAAAGTTGGTCACACAACCAACCATACAAAGTTGTTAACAGCTGTAAAACGTCTTATTTCGTGTTCGGGGTGCAGGGGTTAATGGGAAGTGTTCAAAAATTCCTGGGGTGTAGGGGCTAAAGGGGTGTAGGGGTTACTTTAACTCTTGCGATAGCAGCTCGTGCCCAGTTGAGCTTGATCATCTTGGCAAGAGATATGCGTGAAGATAGGCCCTCTTTTGCATGGACGCTAGCTTTGGACGCTGGTTCTGTTATGAGAAGATATGCTATTCCTTGTTTTAAATGAGGACCAGCAAAACAAAATCGGGATCCTGTCAAAATTTGTTTTCGACATATTGCAATTGAACGAATGAAACCTCCATAAACTTGTTTTCGAGAAAACAAAAAGAAACACTTTGGAGCTTCTCCCAACAGTGTTTAAAACATTAAAACATTTTTCCTGCCATGCACGGCATGTCAAAGGAACAAGGGTTACATGCATCTACACAACATTGACTACGTATATGTGTAGCACTTTCGACTAAATTACTGGTTCCTTTCGTTGGCTACGTTTGCGCCAATGCTTTTCAGACTTCTTGGCAAATGTTTCAAACATGTTTCAAACATTTGGATGAAATGTTCTAATCGAATTTTCTCTGGTTTAGAGACAGAAAATTAACAAATGAATTATACCATTGCAGAGAGGACGAAAAACACTATCAGTATTGTGGATTCGCTAGAAATTTCCCAATTTGGATTGGTTTTTTGTATCAATCTCCAATCGCGCCAATACATTGGATGAATGAATATTAGAACTGTGCTTTCACAGTACTTTCAAATTTTATTCAGCCAATCAATATCGCTCAAAATATTTATTAGCCCATGGCGTCGATTGTTGAATCGATCCGCTGGCGTGATTCGATTGAACGGGGTCCGGAAATTCGTATCAAATCAACAATACGGCACTACCGGAGTAGAGCCCCACCTAACACTAAATAGTGTTATTCTATGAAGAAAAAACTGGAATTAGTGTAAAATAGTATGCATTTATTGTTCATTGTTACGAATGCCTAAAATAAGACCCTTGAAATACATTTTGCCTGAGCGGCTCGTTGGGAAGTACGAACTGCGCCATAGGAATTCGTTCAAGTAGGATTGCAGTAGGGATCGGTGGACTCCACGCATAGACTTAATGAAGTGCTTGATTTGCACCTCCCACAGGCCTTCAATTCGTTGCGTGTGAGCCCCATTGGAGGGGTTCACAAAATTTTCGGAGTGGTTCACCCACATGTGACCATAATTCATATCCGACAAATTGGGATCATTCAAAGGGTTATACCGACCATTCGCCGAGACGTATGATCCGAATTTGTCGGACATAATCATAGTCCCAGGGCGGATGTGCTTCTTGATCAAAGCTGTCAGGGTAGGCTTAGTTCGATCTTGAAACGTCAAAACACCAAACCACTTCTTGGTAGTGCGGTCAACACCGCCAAAAAGCCAGCAATCCGGGTGCTGGGTGCCCCTGCTATACTTCAACGTCTTTTTCAACGAGGTCTCGTCGATCTCAACAACAGATCCGATACCTCCAATCTATGATATTTGTAAGATAAATTTTCATAGGATATCGAATTTCACAAAATATCAAATCTCATGATGATCTTACCTGTAATGTTGTTTTGACATTTCGTCCGTGCAAACTTGCCGCCAGCGCTGAAACCATTCGCTTGCAGTCTTATCGGAGACTTCTTGCTCTTCCATCACCGTTGTGATTGACTTTCGGGATGCCCAATCGAACATGATTCGAACCAGTTTTTGCATAGGTAGCTTGGATTTCGAGAATAATGTCCCCGCCTTGACGCTAAGCTCAACGAAACCGTGGTTCGATGAGCGGCAGCGCCAGCGGGACTTGTCAGGAGACAAGTTCATGGTTTTTGCGCATTTGGGACAAAGCATTGTTGATTTTAGCAGGCCAACTTTTATGGCCCACTCAATGCATTGCCTCTCATCGCATGTTGCTTTCATCACCACCTCGTAGGAGTAGTCGGTGAGATCGCTGACGTCGTACATGACTTTGTAGGACTAATTCAAAGTGGAAATGACTAAAAAGTGTGGGGATCTGCGTTTTTGATGAGGTTTATCTATATGTTGTTTTCTTCAAGTTCTTTGTTTGGGCGCCTAAATGTGGGGTGTTGCTTCTGTTTTGCCCAAGTCCACTCGTTTTCGCGCGAACTCACTACATGAAGCGCTTTTAAAATAGTGTTAAAATATCATCATGTTTATTACATTAATTAATGTCACACTATTTAGTTTTTGGTTTGTGCACACTATTTAGTGTTAGGTGGGGCTCTACTCCGGTAGTGCCGCGAGCTCTCAAGGGTATCAGATGTCATCTTTCCAAGCCCTTTGTCCAGCAACGCTGAAATCGCTCTGTCGTTGGTTTAATTCAGAGAAATAGTCATCTTAATTTATTTGCTCTGTTAACATCATTATTGCTACCGGAGGCGTGCAAAAATTGGCCGAAGCTCGGCAAGCATGAGCGTGGGGTGATGGATCTCTGTCAACTCACACAACTTTGATGTATGACTTCATATATATAGCCAATTGAAACTACTTTAACTTTTGATTGGACAAAATCAAAATGCCAACACTGTAAATTCCGAAGACAATACATTTTTCGACATGTCGAGCCTGTCGATTTCGTCGACTTAAGGGCTGATAAGTAGGTCAAGATGTAGCTGTGAACATGCTCTATAACGTTAAGAAGAAACACCAATCTGTCTGTGTTAGATGTCAGACATGAATCTCGTGAGTCTTAAACTGTCAGTGTTGGCTGAGCTAGAGGAAGAAGGTTCTCAACAACTGAACAAAGGGCAGTATTATGTGATTCACTGTGGGCTAGAGGTTAGACAGTTGTTCATAAGTTTCGGCTAGGATGTGATGGGCTTGACTGTGTTGAGCTTTGTGCTCCTCACTTTCGAATTGTCCCTGAGCTGAGCCTTCCCTCAACTCAATACAGTTATTTATCATTCGAGTCAACTTTGTTATTCAACATTTCAAGTCGATGTCTACTGAAGGAGCCGCTTCCAAGGGAAACAATCAGTCCCTGTTGGTATTCAATGGGCGAAAGGACAAGTTTCGCGTGTGGACCCAAAAGTTTGTGGCCCACCTTAAAGAGATGAGTATCGCTCAAAGACGAAGTTGCCTTAGTGGCGGGTCTGCTTTTGAGGAAAGACCTGAACCCAATATTAAGTATGAAGAATGGCTTGAAGGCGAGCCTGAGGAATCAAAGGAAGCCGATCCAGTTAAAAAGAGATGGCACAAACTGTATCGAGATGAGCAACAACAAGGAATTCGTTCCTTATTGAGCAAAGTGTTGCCTGACTCCTTTGTGGGTCAAATGAGAGTCGACTATACTGACAAGGAGCCTATCCATCTGATCTGGAGAGACCTTGAACGCAAGTATGGTGTGTCAAATGTGGCAAATGTTAAGTCAAGTGTCAATAAGTTGTTGAAGATTGCTCAAAGCGAGTTCAATTCTGTTGAATCGTACTTAGCAGAGCTCAAGACTTTGAAGAACGTCATCAACTCAAACACACAAAAGTATTTGAAACGTGACGTTATTACTGATGACTTGATTGCCCTGTTGGCATTGGGTGTGTTGCAAAGTGAGTTTTATGGGGCTCAAATTTCATTGGATGAAGAATCTTTTACTTTGTCCGACATTGAGTCCAAGTTGATTGGAATCTTTGGAAACAAGACCAAGAGAGAAATTATGGGAAACAAGTCTGGCCAATCAGGTGGCCACAAAAGTGATGTCAACCATGTGACAAACAAAAGAAAGGCGGCAAGTGTTGAGTCCAACAATGGTGAATGCTTCTACTGTGACGGAACTCAAAACCATTTGACCAATGGGAAGTCGCATTTCAAAAAGAAATGTCCTTTGCGAAAAGAACATTTTGCGAACAACGACTTTCGAAAACATATGAATGATAAGAAAGCCAAAAAGGCCTGAAATGATGTGAAGGTTGATATGATTCAAAGTATTGATCGCGATGCTGGGTATCGTGAGTCAAGTGGTGCAGTGCAACCATCTGTGGAATCTGAACTGGATTAATTCAATTTGGATCCTATGGACGATGTCGACAGCTCTGGATACATGGATATGGGTGATGCATCCGCTGTTGATGTGAATCAAGTGGATTCTAGCGTCATCAACAAAAGATTGAAGAATCTATCCATTGAAGCGAAACATGTCACCTCCAATGTTGAATCTGAGGTACAAAGAAACTACCCGTTTCTTTTGACTGATCGTGAACTCTGCACTAGTGATTGGGCACTGGATAGTGGATGTGGACGTCATTTGACGGGAAAGGCGGATTATTTTAGTTGTAAAACTAATGAAGATAATCTTATCTTTAGATTTGGTGAGGGTAGTAAGCTCATGAGTTCGCACATTGGAAAAGTTCAACTCTGGTTTCGTTCAACGAATGGAATATCACCGTATAGATTCGACTCTGTCGTGCTGGTTCCAGGAGCAAAGTCGAACATCCTGAGTGAAAAGGTGTTGCAAGAACAGGGATATCACATTATCCTAAGCATGTGTGGTAAATATAAGTATGTCTTTAAGAACGATACACTACAGTTTGTTGCTGTAGCTATCAATGGATCATACTATGTGAAACATCACACTCTGAGAGAAAGACAAGTACACTGTGACTCTGTAAAATCAGCTCCTTGTGAGAGAAACTTTACTAATCACGAAACAGAGAGCCTTGTTAAAGAGTGGCATATCCGACTTGGGCATGTCAATAAAGACACTGTTATTTGCATGCTGAGTAGTGGTGTTGTCTCTGGCGTGCCAAAGATTAGTAAAGACAAATTGAAGGGCATCTCTTTTACTTGTCAGCCTTGTGCAACTATGAAAGATCGAAGGATGTCTTTTCGGAACAAAGTGACCAATAAGGTGAAAGCAAACCTTCATACAGTGCACATGGACACATGTCCGTGCAAGATGGCGTATCCCCTTTGGCGACTGCTGGTTCGCCATTCGTCCATTATAATCTTCCAATGAATGATCAGGTGACAACATGATCTGCCCATTGAAAGACACATGTGGACCAGTAAAACAAAATGGACTTTATGGTACTCGTCCTAATATTAAGTATGGATGCACTTTGATTGACGATAACTCGTCATATCGATGGGTTTTTGTATTTGAGGAGAAAACAGAGGTATCTAAGAATGTAAAGGAGATTCTCACTCAAATGGAGAGAGAATGCAATGCTAAAGTGATCGAAATGAGATCTGATGGAGGAACAGAGTTTAACAATAAAGCCCTGCAAGCTTATTGTAAAGGTCAAGGGATTCGATATCAAAAGTCGAACCCGTACTATAAAGAAGAGAATGGGAGTGCAGAAAGAGACTTCCAAACTAAGTTCAGTAAGATTAGATGTGCTCTGTTAGATGCACAGATACCAGTAAATGGTGGCCAGAGGCATTTCATTATATGAATTACATTCAGAATCGAACGCCTATGGCTAGATTAGGAAACAAGACACCTTATGAAGTACTGTATGGAACTGTTCCAGACATCAGTATGATTCAACCATGGGGAAGTGTGTGTTATGCACACGTTCCTGTTGAAGTTAGAAAAGACAAGAAGCTGTCTGCACGTGCTATCAAGTGCAGATTACTGGGTATTTCAGAAGAATACAAAGGCTATCGTCTGTGGAATGAGCATGACAATAGATTTATCATTGCTAGAGATGTAACTTTTGACAGTACATATAAGGATAAGTTACTAAGCAATGCATTTAAGTTAAAGCAACAACCTCTCACACAAGAGGAGATCAGTGAGATAGATGGAATGGATACACTTGATGATCCACCATCAATACAAGGCGAACATGAACAGGTGGACGAATCTGAACCTCATCCAATAGACGTATTGGAGCCTGCCAAACCTGATATATTAGTTGAAGGTGGAAGGTTGTATAAGAAAAGAAAGGTTACATTTTCAGACGATGTTTGTGAAAATATATCTCCTGTGTCAGATAATATCGGAAAGGTGGGAGATTTAATACCTTTTGACAAATTATGAAAAGATTGTCAATTCGGATAATACGGATAAAGAACCACAGCGGTCTATACGACTACAAAAGCGAGCTAAGGTCACTCCAGTCAACACGGCACCTGTTGCTATGTATGATAAGGATGTATCTGATACTAATAAAGATCGTTGGAGTTGTCTCTACAACACAACACCGTGTTATCAGGCTATGGTTGTTAAGAAGAAAGCAAAGAGTAGAGGAGTGAACGAGAATATTCCACGCTCTGTTCAAATGGCTCTAAACTGTCCCGATAAGTACAAATGGGCAGATGCCCTGAACTCGGAATACAATTCCTTGATGGACAATGGTACTTGGACTCTCGTCCCACTACCTGAAGGGAGAAAAGCTCTTCCCTGTCACTGGGTGTTTAGTATTAAGTATCATTCTAATGGTTCAATTGAACGATATAAGGCAAGACTTGTGGCACAAGGGTGTCATCAAGAGTTTGGTGTAGACTGCGATGAAGTGTATGCACCAGTGGCTCGTATCGAGTCCTTAAGATTAGTTATTGCTATCGGAGTAATTTTTGATTGGCATATACATCAGATGGATGTACACACGGCCTTTTTGAATGGTCATATGCCGGAGGAAACGCAGATCTTTATGAAGCAACCTCCTGGATATGTCATTAAAGGGAAAGAGTCGTGGGTATGTGAGTTGAAGAAGAGTCTTTATGGTTTAAAGCAGGCACCACGAATTTGGTACCTTACTCTTCATAAGTTTTTGACAGAAGTGGGTTTCATTCGCTGTCATAAGGAGTATTGCCTATATGTCAAAAAGGTGGGAGAAAGTATAGTAATTATCGTTGTTTATGTCGACGATCTTCTATTATGTCAGACTCCATAAAAGAAATAAGGCAAATTAAGTCTGAATTGAGTAAAAGATTCAAAATGAAAGACCTTGGTGAATTAGGATACATTCTGAAAATGGATGTAGTCAGAGATCGAAACTCAAAGGTTTTGACAATTTCACAAAGAAAGTACATTTTAGATTTACTTCGTAAATTTAATATGGAAGATTGTATGGTGGCCTCGACGCCTCAATTAGTGGGAGTTGAGTTGAAACCTGAAACTCAATTGAGTGCTGAGGAAATTGCAGCACAACCATATGATTACAGAGGACTTGTGGGTTCATTGCAATATCTAGAAAGAGGCACTAGACCTGATATTGCTAATGCAGTGAGAGAACTTAGTAGATTTTTATCTTGCTACAATAAGACTCATTGGGAAGCGGCCCTGAGAGTACTGAGATACTTGAAAGGGACGTTAGATTATGGACTTCTCTTTGATGGTAATAAGGGAGATCTTCAATATGAAGTCTATTCTGACGCGAGCTTCGCGAATCGAGAAAAAGATCGAACTAGTATCTCCGGATATTTAGTATTATTAGCAGGATCTTGTATCTCATGGTGCAGTTGTAAGCAAATCTGTGTTGCATTGTCATCAGCAGAGTCTGAGCTGATTGCTTTGAGTGAAGGAGTTAAGGAAAGCGAATGGTTATGGCATCTATTGTCTGAAATGGGGTATAAACTTAAGAATCCTGTTAAACTCTGGTGTGATAGTAAATCTGCTATAAGTGTGATCCAGAACCCTGGAAATCACAAAACAACAAAACACATTGAGACAAGATATCTGTTCGCCAGAGATCTTGTAGAGAAGAAGAGAGTTAGCATTGAGTATTGTAATACTTATAACATGCTCGCTGACTTACTGACAAAGCCACTACCAGTAAAACAGTTTGAGTTCCTTAGAGAAAAGATAGGGGTACACAACTTATCCTCATTTGAGATCATGGAGTAAAGCACATAACACTGAGTGGGAGTGTTAGATGTCAGACATGAATCTCGTGAGTCTTAAACTGTCAGTGTTGGCTGAACTAGAGGAAGAAGGTTCTCAACAACTGAACAAAGGGCAGTATTATGTGATTCACTGTGGGCTAGAGGTTAGACAGTTGTTCATAAGTTTCGGCTAGGATGTGATGGGCTTGACTGTGTTGAGCTTTGTGCTCCTCACTTTCGAATTGTCCCTGAGCTGAGCCTTCCCTCAACTCAATACAGTTATTTATCATTCGAGTCAACTTTGTTATTCAACAGTCTGATTGTCAAGTACAGTTGTGCCTCGATTTTTGCAACACGAGGAAAATATGAATTCTCACAGGAACCAACTTTAGAAAGATATAAGTTTACAAATACATAGTGAAGCCATCAGAGGAGCATGTCCATTGGCGTATTTGGTAGCCGATCGAATGATGTCATCAAGGCTTCGGATGGCACGATGCCCGTATGTGCCCAGCAATTTCGAATCGTTGAAGGGCAAACTTCATCCCAAGCATCAATACACCACCGAATGGCTTGAAGGACGTCCACTGCGTATGGGTTCTTGCGCTGAGCCTGCGTGACATCTTCACAGGCAACAAGACTATCCACAATGCCAATCGCATGATCAGTTTGTCGACGCTTGTAGAAGTGTTTGAATGCTGCAATTATCCCGGCGTCCATGGGTTGGAGGACAGAAGTGGTGTTAGGTGGCAACATCAAAACCCGGACGTTGCTGATATCTGTAGCTACAACTTTGTGAGATGAAGCATTGTCTAATATAAGTAAAACGGTTCGTCCTTGGGCCTTCATTTCTGCATTGAACTTCATTATCCACTCCGAAAACAAAGCAATCGTCATCCACGCCTTTCTGTTGCTTCGGTAAAAGATATTCAAATCATCAGCGGTCAAAGTTCCAAAACAACGCGGCCTCATTGCTTTCCCAATGAAGAGCAATGGCATTTTGTGGGACCCACTTGCATTTGCTGCCAATGCGACGGATAATCTCGTCTTGTCCTTCTTCAATCCACTGCGCGACTTGCTCGATATTGACGTTTTGGGTTGCGCTTTGAAGAATATGGCTGTTTCGTCCACATTGTACGTGTCTTGTGCATCGTACATGACTGTTTCGTTGCGCAAGAAATCGCGACCACTGTTCACAGCCGCCATGTCTGTCGAGGCGCTCTCACCGTGCAAACGATGTACCCATAGGTAGTGTCGTTTTTGAAAGTTGTAAAGCCACCCTTGTGATGCACTAAATGTGTCGCCGATGTTCAATTGCTCAGCAAGCTTCGCGGCTTTTTGTTTCAATGCACGCCCAGTGATACATACGTGTTTTGGTTTGCAACTTGGACCCAGTTTGCTAGAATTTCGTCCAACTGGGGATGCTTGGGTGGTTTAAAGTTGCGGCGTTCTTCTGTTGCCTTTTCGTCAATTTGGAAAGCTCTGCATTGTCGTGTCTCTTTGACGAGACGACTGGCTGTTGCCTTGTGTATTTCGCAACCAAAGTGCGCCTTTGCCATTTCGCAAATCTGCTTAAGAGTCATGGTGCTGCCTGCTTGGTTGTACGCTGCTCGTAGCGTTTCTTTCTGTCGCAATGTCAATCGCTTCCGCTTGTCTGGCATTATCTCTGTCATGCGTTTTGACACGCACGATTTCAAATTTCAAAAATTCACCCTATCATTTAATATCATTTTAAATATTAAATTATGAGATGTATTTCGTTTGACCCTGTTGCAAAAATCGAGGCACGACTGTAGTCTGATTTTGTTTTGCTGGTCCTCAAATATCCGAGCTCGGGATGGCATGTGTGGGTGTGAAATCGCCTATCTACCTCAAATGGCTCTATTTCAGTATGGTCGGAGTTTTTCGAGGCCTCGCGTGGATTTCGATCTTCTTGATGAACTACACTAGCCGGCTAGCAGCAAGAGGTGCTCTCTGATGTCGATTCCTATCCATAGACGCTTGTTTGGTTGACAAGAGAGGAAGGTGAACCAGCTGCTGAAGTGTCGCCACTTTCTCATGTTGACTCGAATTTCTGCGTGAAAAATGGGATTTTTCAGGTAAAAAATGTATTTTTGGGCCAAAATATGGGATTTTTATGTTGCTCGTCTGTGCCGCAAGTTGTCGGTCGACGTCTCGACGGACTGGTCAGGAATGCCAACATGCCAAGCGCCGCAAGATCCTCAAAGATCTCTTACGAGAGCGTGTTGATTTGCAGGACGTCTTCCGATCACGTGAGCTTTTCCTCGTCATCACACAATTCCAGCCTGGATGCACGCACGATCTCAAACCATTCAGCAAGTTTAAGCAACGAAATCTCGACAAGATCGCCTTCCTCGTGCCACATCTCGACGTCATCCATCAAACATTGACGCCTTGGTACGAGATTTATGGCCACGCCCGTCTCGGCACCATGTTTCAGTGTCTGGAGTTTATGCCACCCATCGTTGTGCTCGACGCACTGGCTCATGGAAAGATTGACGTTCTCTGCTACCTCCATACACACTGGCTATGGGCATTGGATTCTGCCATTCGGAACGAAGCTGGTGATGCAATCCCAATCATGAACGTCGCGGCGATCCACGGCCAAGAAGCTGCGGTTCGTTTCCTTCATGACCATAATCACAGGCGCAGTACGCATTTTGCCATGACTGGCGCTGCTCGCCATGGACATCTCGAAGTGGTCAAATTTCTCCATACACATGGCTATCCCTGCACTGAAGAAGCCATGAACGTCGCGGCGCGCTACGGACATCTCGACGTTGTTCAGTTTCTCCACGAAAATCGTACCGAAGGCTGCACGACTGACGCTATGGACTGGGCGGCTGAAAATGGTCACCTGGACGTCGTTCGCTTCCTCCACCTGCATCGAAGAGAAGGCTGTACGACAAATGCAATCGACTGGGCGGCCGAGCACGGCCATTTGCATGTTATTCAATTCCTCCACGAGAACCGCACGGAAGGCTGTACGACAGAAGCCATGGACCACGCCGCTCTGTCGGGACATTTGGAAGTTGTTCAATACCTGCATGCCCATCGAACGGAAGGCTGTACCACAGACGCGATGAACTACGCCGCACATATGGGCCGCCTGGAAATCGTCGCCTTTTTACACACGCATCGCACAGAAGGATGCACAACGTCAGCCATGGACGTGGCCGCGGGCGACGGCCATTTGCATATCGTCGAGTATTTGCATACTCATCGAAACGAAGGATGCACCGAAGATGCGCTCGACACTGCAGCGTGGCATGGACACTTGGAAGTTGTGAAATTCCTCCATGAGAAGCGAACTGAAGGCGGGAGCGCCTTTGCGATGGACATGGCCGCAGCCAAAGGTCACTTGAAAGTGATCCAGTTCCTCCACGCGAATCGAACAGAGGGCTGCACGACGCATGCCATGGACTGGGCAGCGCACAATGGCCACCTCGAGATTGTGCAGTTTCTCCATGCGAATCGAAAGGAGGGATGCACCGCTTATGCCCTGCAGAGTGCAAGAAGCAACGGCCACACGCGCGTCGTCCGCTTCCTAGAACGCCACGGCTACAAAGAAGAGAAGACGCTCGAATCTGCGCTGTCAGACGCCACATTACGCAACCATCTCGATGAAATCGTTGGACATATCTTGACCCATTAATAAATTAGTTGGCTCATCGCCGCAGCAAAGAGCACAGGTTTCTTTTGAAAGAGTGCTTGGATAATTTGGGGACGGGCTAGAAGTTCGTCTTGGACGATCCCGCTCACTTGGGGGAAATCATCACAGAGCAGACATACCAAGTCAACAATTTCATCATTGGACGCATCTCGCTTGACAAACTCCGACACGAGTTGTGACGCGAGCGCGGCGGCGAAATCTGGCTTCCCGTGCTCAAACGCGTGTTTCATGCATGCTTGAATGGCTGGTTTTGTTGATGAATTTATGGGGACGTGTGGCAATGTGTCGACCAAGCAGCACATGACGGCTGGAGTTGGGGGTAGACTTTGTACAAGCGAGGCAAACTCTTGGATGGAGTTGTTCGTCGAGTTGACGACTTGTTTTGACAGCGCATAGAGTTGTTCAAGCGCTGTCGGGGCGGTTGCGACTGGAGCTACGGTCACTACATTTTTCAATTTGCGCATACGAGACACCTAGGCAGATCCGTGTCAACCCGAGGACGATTGGAGTGGAGTACAATGTGCTTGGAGAATTCCATGGCCAAGCTTGTTTTGATCATGGATTCGAGGCTTGCGATCGCTTTTTCAGTGGCAATATTCATCGCAACGCTCTTGACGCTCGTGGGAATCGTCGGCGAAATGAGAACTTCCATGGCTTGCGGAATATGATGGCGACAGTATGGCTCGGCCGCTTCTCTGGCTTGTCGACAGGCCTAATCATGCAAAAAGTGTCAAAGCGAGCGGAGGGAAGGCAATCTGACTTGTATTTTTGCTGCCGGCAGTTGCTGTCGGACTTGAGCAGTGAGCCACCGCGTCTGATCTTCCTTGGATTGACTGGTATTTACTTGAGAGAGTAATTTCTCAACAAATGCCGCCGCAGATGGTTGCAGAATCGTTGTGTTGGCAAAATGGCACACGTTGGTGATGACAGTGTCCACGACGAACTCGACAGTTGGTTGGAGACTGGGATATTGCTTATAAAATGCAATTGTCAATGCTGAATCTGCCATGGACGCAACTGGTTGTTCCATGGTGTCCACTGACAGCAGTGACGACTGTTGAACAACGTATGGACGCAGTTTCACCTTGCGGCTTGTGCTTTGCTTGTCGTCTTGGTACAACGTTTGCAAGAATCGACGAAATATCGCAACATCCTACATGCAATAATTGTGAATCAAACTCTCGATCATGAGAATGTGGTCTGTACCTTGACGCAGCTCTGGACGTACAAGCTGTTAACAAGAAATGGAATCGCATCCATGTGTTGACATTGTATTTGCAGGCCACCATCAAGAGGCGATTGGACTTGAGCCATACATTTTGATCGCAAAAGGCCTTCGAGTTGCAGCATTAAGTAGAGTGTGTTTTCGCTGGGGGAAGCGTTCAGCCGAGGGGAGCAATAGACTTGCTGCAGACGGTTAAAGACTTTTTGGAAATATGTTGTTTCAACAGCAATTGGATCTTTTGTCACCATCATCAAGTAGTCGCAAATCCAAGGAATATGGGCCATCAATGTGTGATCTGCAATGCTCGCCTACGACTTTTTGAGAACAAGCAACGATCAAGGATATACCTCCAAGTAGACATTGATGTCAAGAGGAACTGGTATTTGATTTCGCATTCGAATAGCATCACGAGAGGCAGCTTCCATGGCAGCATTGTTATTTGTCCATTGTGGCAACGTCCAGTACGGCGAAAAATGCAACCATCCAAGAAATTTGCCTAGTAGTTTTGCTTGGAGCACCATCATGCTGAAATGTTTCCGAAGGGATGAAGGAGAGAGAGACATCAATGTGTTAAGGATTTGAACCAAGTTGGCATGGAGTACCGCGGCAACCAGCGAGGAGAATTCGTGTCGGTTGCTTCCAGTCAAAAATTCGTAAAAGAAACGCTGGTTGTCCGTGAAAGGTGCTGCATCGATGTCGTTGTCGTCCTTGGCCACTTTTTTCTCGAGTGCAAGGGAATTTTGTTTGCTTTGGTTGTGCGTTAGACGTTGATGCAATTTTCGAAGACGGTCGGCGTTCTTGAGTTTGTCATCGCCAATAATTTTCGCAACCAAGTCTCGATCATTTTCACCGAGGGGATTGATGCCCACTTGAAGCAATTCCGTAACAAAGAGCTGCGCAAACCACCAGTGGTTGCTCGAAAGGAGCTCATCCAACACAACTCCAGGCTGAATTGTGTCCTGGCGATTTGTCATGGATGACTGCGCACTTTGCCATGTGCGCAGCAAGGCCAAGAAGCTATCGCGGGCTTTTTCACGGTTGCTATAGACGACTGTTTCTTCAGGCGTGCGAAAATGCAGGCGCGAATCTGTTTCTTCTCTAAAAGGCACGGCGAAATTACGATTTGACGCGCGAGCTAATGTGGAATCAGTACTGCAGCCTGATAAGATGCTACATACCTTCGCCTTCTACAGGAAGCTGAGTTCCTGCCTGTTGGCTTTCTGTGGCTCGCAATTCTTCATACTTTTCGATGTAAGCAGTAAATCGATCGAGCAGTGGGCTAGCTACATTTGCTTTATGAAAAGCATCAATGGCGAGCTTCAAAATATCCACTCCATAAGCTTCGAGCCAGGATGGCACTTGATTAAGGACAGAAACTGCGAACTGTCTCGCGTCTTTGTCGTCCTTCTGAAGTAGTGAGAACAGCCACTGGAGCTCAATGTTTGTGCTTGGTACGAGCTTTCCTTGCAGGACGAACGTGTACAGAGCAGCCGGAGGAGTGAGATTGTGATCGATATGCTCAAGGACGCGTTCGATTGACTGTGGCTCTTCTTCTGACCCGGCCGATGAATTGTTTGATGTATCCAGCGGCTCATTTGGATGGTTATCTAAAGATGGTTTTGAAGGCAATTGTTTGGAATTTTTTGCAGCTGATGGTGCCATAAGTCTGGTCTCAAATTTCTCGAGAACTCCTTTTTCAAGCAGAACTTCCTCTACATCTTGTGGTGTTGATAGCAGTGGAGCGTCTAGTGAGGTTGTGGACAAAAGAGTCGATCGTATTCGTCTTCTGTCTTTCTGGGGTTTTTTCGTCACTGCGACATGATTAGCCGGTGGTGATTTCTTGGATGGACCACTAGAGCCACCTAATAGACTATTAGATCTTCCTTCGTTTTGATGGATGCACACCTAGTGGAGGAAAGTCCTGTGTCGTCCAAGCAGGAGGAGGTGCTGGTGGATTTGGTATCGCTACGACTGGGACTCGCTTCTTGGAAATCTTCTCTTTTCTGATTGGCGCGGTAGGTGTTGGGGTTGTTGGCGGAGCGACATTGGAGGATAAATCCGCTTGCTCTTTGAAGCCGCTCTTGAAATGAACTCGCAAGTGGCTCAGGAACGAATAGACCAACTGATCAGGGTTCAATTCTTCGAGACGCGTCTCAAATTCGTTGCCTAGACTCAGGAAGTCGCTTGGACACGCACTGTCATTTCTGTTGTCATTGGCGTCGACGAGGTCCTTTGGCTCGTAGTATGTCGAGCGGCTCACAATCCATCGCTGAATTTGCGCACTTTGTCCTTCTATACATGCTTTCCACACAGCTTCTCCCAGTACAGCTTCAAAGGCAGCTTCACTGTCCAGCACAGTGTCGACCATCTTTCCCGCCGGATCGAGATTTGAATTTTGAAATGCATCGAACTTTATTCATCCGGAAAGAAACAATTAACCGGAAATTCGAGAAAAAAATGCAAAAATTCAAACTCACAATAAAAATGAACTGAAGATTAAATTTTCTGAATAAAACAATTATTTATTGGCGAATTTTCGACAGCGCACGTGTTGAACGATCTGAACGCTGCCTTCCATGCTGCCATGCTCAGTGCCGCCAGAGAACTCGTTTCCGCCTGTGATCTTGAAACAAGAGGACGAATATCACTTGCAGCGCGTAGCCAAGGAGAATCTACGAGCGATGCAAGATCTACACAACAGATGCGCGTCCAACATGATGACATGGATTCCGTGTGAGGTTGGTTTCCCATGCAATGCCAGAAAATTACACAGAAGAGCTCTGTAGATGAGTGGTCATTCAATTGAAGATCCTCAAGTCATGAAAACACACTTTGTTGATCCAGAAAGCACCGTGGACGGGCAAGCGTGCGTGTTGTACCGAGCATCAATCACAGTCCACTCCTCGTTTTCGGAGGTGCAGTCGTTGATCGTCGTAGATCAGACAAGACCAAACGTACCCTAGGTCATGAGTGCAATTGCGTCAAGCAACACTAAAGAATACCGCAAGCAAATGCGAAATCTCTACCCGTCCGACTTTGTTGATGGCATTTGCTTGCATTCGTTGCCACCAACTAAACTGAATCGACCGCGGTACTTCTACAAAGCACTCAAGTGGTGCGCATTGCAGCCTCCAAGCAACGGCACCGCGTTTGACTTTTGTTTCCTTGAATATGCTGGCATTCACAAAGACGCCAACAAGAAGGTAGTCAGGTCTCAATCATCCTTGGTCATATGACGTCAACAAAGGTCGGCTTTTGTATCCAACAAAGCGTTACGATGGACAAAATCGTTCCCGACTTTGCGCATCGCGGCTTGTTGCGCAATCTATTCACACGCACTGGGATCCTCGTGACGACAACTGTGCGGAAGAACGTACTCCACGTCATCTCGTACTGCCAAATTCAAGGCGCACGTCTACAGCCAGCACAGGCTCGACATGCCGAAGTCCTCATGTTTCGACGCGTATGCTGGAACCAACTCGAGTGTCCATGCTTAATCCATAGTAGGTTGCCGCGCTGCGCAACTTGGCATTGTACTTAGAAAGCTGTCGGCTGGGTAAAATTCCATTGATTGAACGATGGCGATGGGTCCCTGACACTGCTCGACGAACATGTGCGGTCTGCGCCAAGACTTTTTTGCTGCGGCGCAAGCATCATTGTCGTCAGTGCGGCGAAGGTATCTCCTCCCTCCTGTCGGCAGTCTTCTTATCTATTGATCTAGTGGTTTGCAACCTCTGTGCTCCACTCCGTGACGTGGACATGGCGATCTTTGGAGCTACACGGATGCGGATCTGTCAAGTTTGCGTCTTGCGGAGCGACGTTGTGATCAAGTACGCTTCTCTCTTTGTCTGCAAATTCTGGATGTCGTTCTGTTCAATCTCTTAGGGATGATCAGTGTAGATCCTCTGTGCTTACAGGGCCAGACGACATGACCGATGATCTTCCTGATGATCAAACTGGATACGGAGCTCAGCAGAACAAAACTTTGGCTACGAACGAACGGAGTACAAAGCCAGTGGAGTCGACAGAGGCTTCAAGCCACAGCCATCTCCCGTACCCTCTCTCGTTCAACCAGGCAAGCGACGTCGAGTCGAGGACAAGCATGATTGGGTCGGACGAGACGGACTTTGTGTTCGCAACCAACAACTACCTCAAGATCATGCGACAGCTCCAAGAAAATCAATCGACAAAGACGATGACAGGGCGCTCAACAGACGAGAGGGGGCTATTGATACCGCCGCCACCGCCGCCGCGGGGGCTACAGGTAGAGACCCAGTCTTATGGCCTTATTAGTCAACTGCCTCGCAGGTTGCACGACGAGCTCATCCGGCGGATCTACCCGTCTTAACGTCGGCTATGAAGTCGACGCTCTTAGCACGTCAAGCAAAACTACGCGAGAGGCGTGGAGCTCCAAATTGATATGGTTGCGCTGATGGACGTCCGTTAGGGCAAGAAGTACATCATTGCCACTCCAGCGGTCAGTAGGTCATTGACCATTCCCCCGCTGCAACTCCCTCATCATGGCGCATCTAATGCTACGTGAATGAGGTACGCTCGCTTATGGGATCTCCTGAGGACTGACGCAAGTAGACAATCTTTTCATTCACATTAGTCGTGGATTGGGATGATAGGAGTGACAAAGCGATAGTCGACGACAACGAGTCCCATCTTGCGGAAAGAAGACACAAAGCCGACTGTGCCCGAAACATTGGCGGTAAAGCCGTCCAGATCAAAGTTGTCGGGCACTTTGATCACAACGTACTGCGTTCGGCCGACTAGGAGCTCACAAACAGTTGAGAGAGGCCAGTCGCCAAGGTACAAATCGACCGTAGAGCGAGAGCGGTATTCAGGACCACCCCACGGCGGATCAATAAAGACGACATCTTGGCGAAAACATTGAGCGACTTCGACGTAGTTGGCGCAGAAGCATTGAATGTTCACAAATGAGAGCACAGTGTGGAGGTTGTGCACGAGCATTTGGAAGCGTGTTGCGTCAATTTCGATCGCTTGAACGTAACGAAAGTATGTGCAGAAGGAGCTTGAGTTGCCACCAATGCACGCCGTGCCGTCGGTGATAACGCTGTCGGGGCTGACACCGTCAAGGGACATCAAGAAATGAGAGATGCGCGCAGCAGTTTTCATGTCGGTGACGCTGTATTGAGCAACTTCATCCAGCTGGAGTTGGATGCGGAGTTCGGGGGCCACACCTCCAAAGAGAAAATCACGCTTGTCGTTGGGATCTGATGTGGTCTTGTTCTTCTTATTGGTCTTCTGCTGTGTTTTCTCTGGCGATGTCGGTTCTGGAATCGGTGTGCCGGCGACCAGCGCATTCCACAGCGACATTTCATTCGCGTTGAGAGGGCGCTCATCAATGTCGTCGTCAACTTGATTGTTGGTCTGTTTCTTCTTGCTTTTCTTTGTCTCTGAATCGGTCAAGGACGATGCGGAGGATGTCGACGCCGACGAGGATGGCGAGAGTTTCATCGCGGCCAATTTGGACTGCAGATCATCGTCGGTTGGGAGTTGAATATTTGTCGCATCAGTCTTCTGTTTCCGTCTCGATTTCGCTCCTGGTCGATTACGTCGAGGGTGAGACGTACGCGACGACGACGACGGTAGTGTCTCTGTCGTAGCAGACGTCATGTGAGCTGTAATCCAAGAATGGAACGGACGGCCACGGCACGGGCGGCGGCACCTGACGAGGACGTGGTCGATTGCTTATTGGCCCGCGTCCGCCCACGGGTGGAAAAACTGCCGACCAATCCACGCTCAGGACAGCTTAAAATCGAAATCAAAGTAAAAAACGTCCGATTAAAATAAAACCTTCCAAAATGCATCCTATATTAACCCAGTATTCAATATCAAAATTTATACAATATCAAAGGTTTTTGGTGTTCATACCTTGAATTAGCTCTTGATAGTGTCACCTTGCTATCCCGAACCAACAGCATAATGACAATAAGCAGCTCGTTTATTCATAGCGTGGGATTTTAGTTTGAAGGGTTATCTATCTATAAAACTACGTGGAGGCTGATGAGTAAGAATATTAACTATGAGAGACTTATGTTATTCCAGTATTGACCGCCTGGACATGACGGTAATTTAAACTTCAACGTTTCAACGGATCATATCTCCACAGCTAAATCGTTGGCACAGTTTTTTTTTCTCCACAACGCCAGGCAATGCAAAGCGTAATGTCGTTCGGGAGAGGTGAGAGGTGGAGTCAAAAGCGAGTTTAAGAAAACGCCACAACATGAAGATCAATCTAGCCGACAGTGTCTATTGGACGATGTCCAGCAAAAGATCGTTGACCTGCTGATTGCTTCTTGGGTGCCTCAACGATATCGGGTGCTGAAGAACTTACTGTGTGTATTTTTTATATTCATTGTCACTTTGTACGTAATGCTATGGGCAGAAGAGAAGAACAGAGCAACAACCCGCACTGAATCAGTGTCCGGATAAAAGAGCATCTGATCCGGATATTTGAATTACGGATATCCTTTATTTTATCCGTATAGTTTTCTTCCGGATAAAGCTCGTTAAAAAGTTTTTAACCGGACAATTGAAAAGATGCCCCAAGTGTTTGTCCGTGTCCGAGGCAATGTCCAGAAGGTCATGTTTCGACAGACATTGATCCGAGCGATGATCAAGCGGGGAATTGTGGGCGGTGCATCGAACAACCGCCAGCAGAAAGATTTGGTCGATATCACGTTCGAAGGTGAAGAAGACGCCATCGGCCAGCTCGTTCAAGCGTTGAAAACGACCAAGCCACTCAATAGCTGGGGCGCGCAAGTCGAGAAGCTTGAAATTCGGGACTCAGGCATATCCATGGAAGACCACCAAGTGAGAACAGTTTGTCGTGGTTGAGAGCTGATTTGTGTCGTAGGTCACCACCGAAAATGTGGATAATCGCTCGTGGAACCCGAATGTGGTCATGTACTTGTAAGCCAAGCACTCGCCAGTCGCGCTCCAGACTCGACGCCATAACTCTAATACTAAACTGAACGTAAAGCCTGTCTTCTCAACCGAACCCATGAGTCCAGAGTCAAAGCATACCTACACCGAAGCGAAGACTCTTGAAGTCCATGTGGGTCCGAGCGCAATCTGAGCACAAGTTGGCATTTTCACACGTTGAAATGTCCACTACGTCTACGTGCTCCAGGAGAAACCACAAGAGCGTAAAGATTGCAAGACAAGGATTGACGAGATGGCAAAAACATTGTTTGAATCACAAAGAGATGGAGATGGGCTCCACCTGATCTACCTTTCGATCAGATAGATACGATTCAACAAGCGTGGAGTTAGGAACAGACAACTGCTGCGTCGGACGACTCAAGCCGTCGTCTACAACAGAGCGTTCAACTCTTGGAAAATGCAGAACGGCTCAGGGCAGTATGGAGCTACGAGGCGACAGGGGGAACGGCATGGATGGATCGGCAGTGGATCCTGCTCTCTCTGAAGCTCTTCGGGGGAATGTAGCCCACGTACCAAGCCAGGGGGTTAGCTCGATTGATGTTGTCCCAAGGAGGACAAATGCTCGACGCACATGTTGACCTTGGGGCCAACAAAAGCCGTCTTCGCAACGCTGCGCGTACAAGACTCGACCGAGCAAATGCGATCTTTGCGGTGGTTGTTGCATAAACCACCGCCGCGATCTGTCTTGCCACAACCGGGAACGCTGCAGATGCGCTTTTCACCGTGCTTGGCACAGAAGCCGTCGCGCTGGACGCTCTTGGTGCATAGTGGATAGCTGCAAGGCTGGCCTCCTCCATGCGTTCGACAGAGACCGCGGCCCTAAATGGCCAAGTGAGACATAAGAGATATGCACACAATCATTACAAGTGCTTTCTTTGTACATCCTTGGTGATTACATGGCGTGCCGCCTCCGTGACGTTTGCAACGACCGTGCGATTGCGCGACGCGAACACAGTTTGGCTCCATGCATCGCTTGCCGCCGCCGTGGAGAATGCATCGTTGGCGTCCTTGGTTGCTCTTGGAACAGTTCGGGACGGAACAGAAGCGCGTGCCGCCATGGTCTTTGCATTTCCCACGGTACGGAATCACGACGGAGCATCCAGGCGCTAGACATTGCTGCTTTACACCAGTCGTTTGAACCAGAGGTACAGCAGCAGCAGAGGACGAAGAGGGAGGTGGAGAGAGATGTGGGAAGCTCACGCGATGATGCGTTGGAGGTTCATACGTCCCTGGCAGGATTGGCGGTTGAGTTGATGGCGCATACCCAGACCTACTGGCTGCCGTGAAATGTATCCTGTATCATTTCGAGGGTCTACCCTGGGTAATGCTGGGGGGCATATTGAAACTGGCGATTGGCATGGGGATGCGGAAGGCTGTTGTTCCATCCGCCGTGGTACGGAAACGCGGGCGGTGGCGGTTGATCCAAGCGTGGAATGGTCGGCGGTGGCGTGTGGTGGCTATAGAAATGTATCTGCGCCTCGTCGTCTTCGTCTTCTTGCTGCATGTTGAACCAAGAAGATGCAAAAGTGGAGTGCGTCGCATGGCATGTGCGGTCGCGAGAGACGTGAAAAATCACCACCTCGAAAAGAGACAATTAAATACATGATACAACAGCAGGGTGAACCAGGGGACGACTCGCCACTCGAGTCTGCTGGCGACTTCTTTTTCCAGACAGACGAGGCTGCGATTCCTCTCCATGTTTTTTCGCCACTGTTGGACTTTGTACTGCGCATATGACCAGGTCCGACCAAGAGCTCACCTGCCGCGGCATCTGGCACTTTAGCCATGTCTTGCCTGATACCCAAACATAGAATATTGTGAAATTTAATAACTTTTGTAAATTTATAGTAATATTATTAATTGATTTTCAAAGGTTTGTGGTTTGGAACAGCATTAAGAATACAGGAAGATGAGGAAAGATCCGTCCTGTAGACTTTATTGCACGAATCGAGCAAGATTCATGCGCAGCTTTCGATGTAGGACATTGAGACAGTGGTCGGATGGGCACTCTGAAGAAAGCGACGTTGAATATGCGTTCAAATATATGCCGTCAAGTGGATACACAGGGCAGGTTCTGTCCATCTATGTGCTCCATACATTCCCCGTCTGGCTCTGTCGTTGTGAGCCGCATCGTTTGCAGTGATCGGTGCGTTGGACATCTAGGTCTTTCCCCCTCCTTGGGGGAAAGACATACCAAGGTTGGTATGGAGGAGGCTCAGAACCACGATGAAGTCTTTCTTCATTTTTATAGTTGGGGGGTACAGTACACTCCAAAATGACAGTCAGTACGACACAGTCGACCGGTGCAATCATACAGCCACAAAATCGACACGTCGACGTGGAAATTTGTACTTGCATTTTGTAATACCTGTCATATTTTATAATCCTGTTCAATAGCCCATATCTCCTCTATGTCATGGCGGTGAGGAAGTCGCATTGAGCACGACGCGATACTGTATTGCTTTTGCTTGAAACTGGTCAGAGGTGCACTCGACATGGATATCTTCACATGGGCATGCAACGCTGATTCATTGACAGTGCAACTCGAGATCGTGTACATGTACCCTCCCGACGAGCCTTTCCTTCGCCTCGAACGTCCAAATCCACCACGAGACACCGTGACGGAATCGTCGTCGCCGTGTGAATCCAGTTGTGAAAGAGAGCGCATGCTGCGTTGTGTGTCGAGCGGCGGGGAACAACAGAGATGGTTGACGAGCTGACGACTGCCCCATGTGGTGTTTGTGTAACTTGACTTGGCGACGGTAGGCTGACGCCACTTTGATTGTGGGACTCCAAGTCCACTGTGGAGGAACGAAGTTTCCGAGTGAAAGTACAGTGTTTAGAGCATCGACCACAAAGCTACGGCAAAAAGACCAGAGAGCGCCACCGAAAGCCCCACTGGCGATGCATCTGACGCCACACAATCCACACAGCCTATCACACGACGCTTGAAACTCCAACATCACAAGTAGCCGACCTGGAAGCGTGCATTTCGTACACGACGAGCCGACGCAAGCTCCATTGCGGCAGAAGCATTGACTCTGGAGGCAAATACCTACAACGTCAGCAGTGAGCACGATCCACTCGGGTTTGTACCTTGCGTGCCGCAGTCTGGACGGGACGTCGTCGTGCATGTGTCGATTGTCGTCGTGACATCGCTCGTGGTGCCACACCATTTGTCTCCTAAGTGATATGAAGTCAACGACCAGAAGCAGAGGCGAGGGCGTGCCTTGATAGCCAGGGTTGCAGTCGCATGTGTTGGTCTTGAGATTGCAACTTCCAGCTACAACTCCGTCATGATTCAGGATGGAGGTTGAACGCATGGATGTCGTACCGAGTTTGTCGGAATTGCAAGTCTGGTTGCGAGTGCAGCCCATGCACTGATCGCCAGTGTAGCCAACGTTGCAGACACATTGGCCCTACAGAGTGTCAAACAACGAGTGCAAGTTGGGTCGTGCTTACCGAGACGCAAGTGCCGCCAACGCCACAGTCGCCCACGCAGTCGTTCGAAATCACTTGGTCGCAGAATCGACCGCCAAAGCCAACGTCGCACAAACACTACACGAGACCGCGCATGAGTCAGCTAGAATGAAGACTCGCGGGCTTTGCATACGCGGTATGTGCCTTGTGGCGCATCTCGATCAATGGGCGCGCACGTTCCATGCTTGGAGCAGAGCGTCTACAGCCACACATTGGTCACGAGGGTCAGATAGAGCGGAGGCTCACCATCTTGTCGGTATCGCAGCTCAAACCAGTACTGCAGACAGCGGGGAAGACGCTTTGCTGCTTGCATTGATCTGCAAAGAGTCAAAATCAAGCAGAGAAGACTATGTTGCACCTTTGAGGACGCACTGGAAGGATCCGGCGATCGTGCGATTGCTCCCCGTGGGTTTGTAGCATTCAAAGCACGTGTCCTCTTGGAGCAATCGTGTCGCGTTGTTCGAGGCGGTGGAGGGAGCGGTTGTGCCGGATGTTCCGCTCTATGAACGTCCTTCAACATAGTCCATACGCTTTTCCAACTGACCGGTGAGGAAGTTGCAGTCTGCTGTCCCGATGACGAGCAGCATTGAACATTGCGGATCTTCTTGGTCTCGACAAAGAGGCACATCATGTTGCCAATCTCCGAGTCTTGGGACGGGCAGTGGCCAAACGTACGGCCACCGCAGACAGGCGAGCTCGCCGTGCACTTTGAGAAGGACGAGCGGCCTAGGATGGTCAAGTTGCAATCCTCTCATGGCCAGCTCTGCCTCTTACCAGTGTCAACAGTCACGCAAGTGGCGTTTCCTCCGCAGTCAGCGTCCGACGAGCAACGACCTTGAAGGCCCTGGACCTACAAAGAACGACATGGTGAAGAGCATCCCATGGCTCCATGGCGTACTGTAGCAAGCGCAGCGACGGCAACAAGGACGAGCAATGCCACCATGGAGCGAAAAATGAACTTTGGAGCATTAACATGCGACCGACTCGACGAGTTTGTTCGATATTAGAAAGACAAGCACGACAAATCTTCGTTATCTTTGATGAACTGCGTCGACCTCGACGACGTCGAGCCATGCTTCAGGGCCGAGGGAAATGACTCTCGGGATGTCTTGGAGGCTGTCGACCGTGGGCTTTCCAACCATGACTTGGCGCGCCGTTTCGACCAAGTCGGGAGCATTCCAAAGAAGAATGCCCACGAGTTTATGCCCTCGAAGGTAGTAGACGATGCCGCGCTCATACGGCGAGTCTGGCGTGGATAGCCACACCCCGATAGTTTGCAATCTGCCGTCAATCTCGCCGACACCATCGCAGACGACGCCAAGGCCAGCCATGTTGCTGTGGAACATGGGCTGATGGCGGTAGACTTTCTTGCTCGTGCTGTTGGCCTAATGACGAGAGAGACTCTTGAGGAAATCGCCGCACGAGGAGGAAGCGTACCATGTTGTGTCCTGCCAAGAGGCCACTGTTGACTGCGTGGTCGTAGCGATCGAGACGGCGCCGTCCAATGAACTCGTCGTAGTAACTAGCGGCACTTCCAGCGATAAAGACGTCCGCCATGGCTTCCAGCTGGCTGTTGACGACAATGCCTAGCAAAAGCTCAACTTCGCATCGACGCCTTCAGGACACAAGCACTGTACCGTCGTTGTTGGAATCAATCTCTAAGCCATTGACTTGAGCAAAGCTATGAACGCCAGGATCAATGTGAGTCGGAGCCAAGACGACATAGTCGGTCTCTTCTTGAGTTGTTTCTGCTGCTGTCGTCATGCAAGTGAGAGCGACGTGGTTGTTGGCAGGCTTCACACTCGTCACGAGCGTTCCAGGTCGAACTTGAACGTTTCCAAGCGCTTCAAGTCGTCTTTTGAGCTCCAAGGATAGATATGGAGGGACTTCATGACCGCAAGGTCCAGGCAGTCCATCAAAAATGAGCCGCACCTGCATGATCAGTGAAATTGGAGCACAGTTCAGCCAGTACCGTGCGCTTGGTATTCTTGGAGTCTGAGGCAACGGCAGCGGCAAGTTCCGTGGCGAGTAGGCCGCCACCGATGATGGAAACTGACTCGATATCGGGTGGAAGAGAGCTCAACGCTTCAAAATCGCTTCGCGTTGTTGCCGTGTTGACTCTGTCCACGAGAGCGTACGAGAGACGATAACTATCAAGAACATAGAGCGGTCGTGGCTTTCCAGTAGTTGCAATCAAGCACTTGTCGTACGAGACCTACATTGGCATGCGTCAGGAGCGATAGGCAGTGTACGATGGAATACACTCGAGCCATCGGCGATTTGGATGGTTTTTGCCTCCAAGTCGAAGAGCAAAGGGTCCTGTTTGGCAAGAACGACCGTAACATTTGGGGGCGATGTTTCGTGCTCGTCTTCAAGACGCGGGCAGATAAACCGACGCCATTCATTGTACGAGTGTGTCAGTGCGTCGGACATCGTCGTCGGTTTGACGTCAACATGATCAAGTCTTGGCAAGTGGGCTTCGTCGCTAATCATGAGGATCTCCGTGTTAGGCTGTTGCTGCAAAATAGCTTCGATTGCAGCATACGCAGTCGTACACGCGCCGACAATGACGTATGGGAAATGCTTGCGATCTTGTGAGTGAGTCGTTGGTTGATGCAGTGGCGGCAAGTCTACAGACGCTCGTTACAGGTCGGGAAAGCGGCAATTTAATTGCACCTTTGTTTTCAATCACAATACTCCATTCATTCAGCGTATAGCGATGGTTCAAGCCAGCAACAGCGCAAGCTGCGGCGGCCGGCCCTCGCGATCGGTGCAGGAGCGCTCGAAACATCTTTCTCGCTGATGACGCACTCGGATTGGTTAATTTTTATCCAATACCATCGATGACAGACATCCGGATAAAATTGTATTATTCGGAATTGAATCCGGTTAATGATAGTTCCGGATAATAAAGTTTACACTCAGCGTGGTGTTGATCATGGAAAATGACTGCCGATGTCAGTTCGCCGCGGCGGTCGGGAGAAACGCATCCACGGCAGAATGGCTGCTGGGTATAGACCAGGCAGGACCACGACATCGATTCCAACACATTCGTCAGGCTCTGTTCCCACTGCAGTACGTTGGAGCTTGGGGAGGCGTCGGTCTTGTCATCGCAGTCTGCCATGAACCTGTCGTCATTGCGCTTACCCTCAGCACAGAGCTTCGCGGGATCTGTCGCAGTTTGGAGAGCGACATGAGACCGACACGTACATGCACACAATGATGGATGCACGTGACGTCCAAACGACACTCGCAGCGGGGAAATCGTCGGTGTATATCGATATCAAGGTCCTATCGTGTGTTCATGATTTCACGTCCGCGTAGCGCTCTTTTCCTGCGGCGTCATGATCCATTCCAGGCTACGAAAAGTGGCTTTCGTTCCGAGTCTGTGCCGCCAATATCGCAAGAACGCGCTACCGTCAGAAGAAGCCTTGGCGTCATTGCTCTTGAGCAACTCTTCGTAGAGGGGAACAAGTTATCGGACAATGGCTCTAGCAAGAGGCAAGTCTCAGTAAGCCTATCCATGGTGCTGAGCTATTCCATGTCGAGCTTGTCAGTTGTTGCCACAACCAGCGGCAATTCCAGCGTCTTCTCTTCATTTCCCATTCTGCAATGAGCTCCGCCATGGCTGCGTCTCCCAAGTCCGACTTACCCCCCCCCCTCGCCAAGCCTCATACGTCGTCGCAGATCAACCTCCCACTCGTTGACTTGGACAGTTGTGACTCGGACGAACCAACAACGGACGTGCCACGACGGTAGAACGCCACGTCCCCATAGTTGGCAACCCCGACATTCGCATCATCGAAGCCAAATCAAGTCGTTGCCTCTCCTCGTCTTTCCATGTCATCTCCGCCTTGCGGCTCTTCGCAAGGTTGCAGTCGGCGAGTTGAAACTGTCGTTGCAGTTCAACATGCCAAAGGCGGCGTTGACACCTGGCGCTCTCGTGAAAGCTCATGATATTTCAACCAAACAGCTCATGGACGACGCCCTCGTGGACCATGACGTGAGTGAATCGGGCGGCGACTCGGACGAAGAGCCCAAGCCAACGCAGCCTCCACGGGTGCAAACCGTCATGTACAAGATCAACTCGTACACGGCGCTGACGAAGCTCGACAAGTCGAAACCGGAAGGCGGGAGCAGGGTCTCCGTCAAGCAAAACGACCAAGCCGGAGCTTGCAGTCGCTGCGTCCAGAGCAAGGACATGCCGAGTGTTCACTTCGCAGCCTATGCTGGCCATGCGTCGTGTCTGGCCAAGTTACTGAAAGAGCCAAATGGCGGCGCTGTCGTCGACAAACACCACCGCACGCCATTGTTCTACGCGTGTGCGTCCAACCAAGCCGACTGCTGCTCGCTTCTCCTCGAGAATCGACGACAGTGGATTGACATCGCAGACGCACAGCTCGATACACCCGTGCACGTCTGCTGCTTCTTCGGTTGGGACGCTTGTCTTGAGGTGACCTTTTCCATCGCGGGCGTTCTCATGGCGACGGTAGAAACTCCTCGACGCTGGCGCCAATCCGCATGTCCGCAATGCCAAGGGCTTCCGGCCTAGCCACATCACGAAGACGCCAGCGTGTCTAAAGATCCTCGTCACGCATGGCGACGATCTCCTCCAGGGGGACAAACTCGGCCGCACACCGCTCTTTGTGGCTTGTACGCGCAGCCGCGTCGACTGCGTTGCTTTCCTCTGTCAATGGGACTACCAAGTCCATTCGTGGATGCTCGAGCAGGAAGACGATCGAAGCGACCGCCCGATCCATGCAGCGGCTTGCAATGGAAGCGCGGGGTGCCTTGAGGTGCTCGTCAAGTATGGCGCCGACGTCTTTGCAAAGAACGCACGAGGACTCACAGCTCTGGACCTCGCCGTGACCAACCACCACTCCGTAGACCTCTCCATCTTGCGCGGAGCTCTCACTTTGTGTCGTAGGCCTGCGTGGAGCTGCTCCAGAAAGCCATCACGGACGCGGTCCGCTTCGCCACTAGCTCCCAAGATCTTGACGGCCAGCACTGTAGGAAACGTCGTCGACGTGGTTTCACCAGCCGTACTCCCGACTCGACAACAATCGACCGCAGACTTCGAGCGAGTGGAGCGAATGCACCGACGCGGAGAGCGGCTACATCTTCTTCTACAACAACTTGACTGGGAAGTGCCAGTGGGAGAAGCCCGACGGGTGCAACCTCAACACTGCAAGTGACGTCACCGTTCTGTCTAGCTACGTGTCGTCCCATGAAGCGCAAGCCACTCCAACGACAGACCAGTCGACGTCTCCGCAGCAACAGCAGCAGCACTTGTCGGTGAGCAACTTGGATTCCTTGAGCATGGTTGAGCGATGGGTAGGATGACGACGGCGGCGGCGACTACGTTTGGGTGAAGAAGAAGAAGAAAACGATCACCGTCGTCGCGAGCACTCAGTCGGAATGGATGGTCGTGCAGGATCCAGGATCGAAAGCGCTCTACTACAAGAATACCATCACGGGCGAGTCGCAGTGGGAAGAGCCCGAGGCGATCCAGAAGCTCCAGCATGACGCTCAAGCGCATACGTCGCAGCATGCCCAGGAGCTCTGGGACGAACTCAACAAGTCGCGAGACACACTGGCGGCAGTACGTCCTACGTTTCAACCATTCGTTCCTTACCTCTTGGCTTGATCGAGTAGAAGATCGAAGAGGAGCGTCAGCGCCAAGCAAGCCTCACAGCGGCATCGATCGCGGCGTTCCAAGCGTCGACTCAGTCGCGTCGGGAAGAAATGCATCACAAGGAACTCAAGACGCTCCTCCCAAAGTCGTCCTTCGCCAAGCCAAAGCTCAAACCCATGTCCATGCGCGGTACTTTTCCTCTCCACGGTGGAACGCGATGGACGGAATAGGTTCCATGATGAAGCTCTCCATGCACACGATCGAAGACGTGGAGAATGAAAATGCCGACGATCCCGTCGATGCCTTGAGCATGTTGTGCGACGACGAGCCGTTCCTGAATTTGTTCTTGGGATCTTTCATCCGGTATGACACGAAAGAACCGCCGGCCATGCCGTCCGCACGTTCGAAACGAAGCGTCCACTTGGACATGACGGGCGCCCAACGCATCTACAATGGACTCTTCCACTACTACTTGACGCTCATCGATCCGTTCAATGTCGTCTCCATGACGTACGTCGCGCGTTCTCTTCCATTGGACTCACATGGATCGAACAGGAAAGCTCAATTCCGCGTGCTGCTCAAGGACGCCTACTTGCTACCGAACGCTGCGAGCAACGGAGTCACGCCGCCACTCAAGCTCCATGCCGCTGATATGATCTTTGCGCTCGTGGCAACCGAACAGCTCGACAAGAGTACGCCGTCTTTCTCTCCTAGGCGGCAAGTCAACGTGGTTGTTCTAGATGGGGCGAAGGAAATGGTCATGGCCGTGTCCGGGTTCTACAAAGCGATGCTGAACGTCGGCGAGCGCGCCGTGGCTCTGCTGGATGAAAAGGCGGAAGCTGCTATCGACGACGTGGATGTGTGGTTCTGCACCGAGTACATGCTTCCCCTCCTTCGTCGACTCGCGAGCAAGATGGCCGAGAACGTCAAGCGGTACAAGGAAATCGACGCCGACATGACTGGCGATCCACACGTCGTCGCCCTCGTGAGCGGAAACCGCAGCCAGCTTCATGCTCTCCATCGATACTACAGCAGTGACTCTCGATTCAAGCTCATGACGTTCGACACACTGAGTCAATTCGCGGCGGACTTTGGGCTCACGCCGCTCGTGTGTTCCGTCTCGGCGCTCTTCCACATCTGTGAGGCAATCAACTGGATCAACGGTCACTCGTACACTGTCGTGATCTCGTTCGAGAAGTTTGTCCAGATCTGCCGCACGATCGCGGTGCGTCGGCGGAAGAGTGACGTCTTGACTTGAACACGCTCGTAGGTTCTCTACTCTCAGGATGGAGCATCGGGGGTCTTGGCGTGTTGGCAAGGCTTTCTCTCGCTGCTCAACAATCGACGCCACAATCGAGCGACTACACGCGGCCATGGAGCCCTTGTATTCATCCCGCTTGTCGTCAATCCCAATGAAATGCCGATGAAGGAAGAGGTCGCGGCTCCCCCTCCAGCGACGGTAGAGGAGGATCAAGATCCAAACCAGGAAGAATCATAATCCACTAATCCATGGTCGGGTGAAATGAATCCTTACGTTGCTCGCGCTTGCCGACAAGTCCGAAGGAGTCCTGACGACGCGAAAGAAGTCCATGCCGGGATATTTGGAGTTGTCGACTTGGGAGTCGCGCTGCACATCCACCACACTCCTCACGACATGCTCGACAGATGACGGGCTTCAAGTGCTGATGTACGCAAGGCAACTGATCGTCAAGACCTGTCTTGAAGCTCGTGGAGCATGGAGAGATCGTAGTCTTCTCGACTCGCGGCAATGAACTCTCCCTTGGCTGGCGCCTTCAAGCAATTGAGTTGAAATGTGTGGTGGGAAATCACTCCAGACACATCACCGTCATGCATCCAAGCATCGTGTAGGATCCATTCAACATCCGGGCATGAAGTCCACCCTCTCTCCCTTGCCATGAAGCTCACTCTGGTCTCCCCGTGCGATGTGTATGTGCGCTAGTCTACTGTCCACCGGGGAATCGCCATCGAGTCGGATTGTGTGGTCAACAGAGAACAGCACTGTGTGGCGTGAACGAGGCACCTCTTGCCCTCCATGAGGATCGAAGACTCGGAAACCACGCCGCATACCATGTACCGCGTTCCTCTTGGCATCAAATCATTCGCGGAGGACATGCTTCGGACGATCAAAGCGGGTGGGAAATCCACCGTCGGCGATTAGTAAGCCGCGGTCGATGCTTGATTGGAAACTTTCACGCGACCGGGTGTATGAAGGAGGTGCGTGGGACCAACTGGTGTCTGTTGACTGGATCGAGAGTCTTGTCCTCTTCGTATGCTCGTCTGTACAACCTCTAGCGCAAGGGCGAAAGGCGGGGAGGAGGATGAAGTCGTTGGGTGGAAAGGTGACCAAATGATTCGTAAGTCAGTTCAAGGAACCACCGACGACCTGTGGCATTGCAACAACGTCGTACTCGATCGAGGACAAGAGTCATCCATTTGACAAGATCGCACGATGGAATGGCCATGGGATCTCCAACGATGTGTGGCGTTGAGCGACTTGGCGAGTTGTCATCTTCATAAGAAATGCCTTGCGTCGTGCGCGGCGTCGTGGGACCACGTCAGTGACGCAACAAATGCGTTACTCGACACGTGTCCATGAGGCGAGCAGAGTAGGTCGATCGCTCCGACAAGAGTTGGGTTGTGAGAAGCGACTACATTGACGATCGTCCTGCGTGGTGCGATATTCCAGTCCTCGTTGACCATGTTGGATTGTTGTTCCATGATTGTGGCCGACCGTAGCACTCGCGCTCTATGACGCGACTTGGATCCTTCCCCGACAAATTTGGCGCCGCGGCTTACAACCAAGACATCCCACTCGTTGTCGACTGTCGCTGGCTCGGAGCGCAAACACCGATGTGTCGTTCCATGCAGGAGACGATCCGAGTTTCGCGCGCCGTGTCGTTGCTCACGACCGTCATCTTTGCCTTCCTATAGTATAGAAAGACCAAGCATGAGTCTTACAGGTGACCAGATCGTGATGGCGATCCCACTAGTGTGGTCCGCGGGCTTCGTAGGTGAACAAATCGACCGCTGCGATCAATCTTTCACTTGATAATTCCCGCGATCTTGGCCGCATTCTCGATGGACGACGTTCAAGGGCTGCCCAAGTACAAGACAGAGCCGCATTTCACCATGGACGGCATTGAAATCTTGCATGAACAGATCGAGCCGATTCCGTTCCACGTCGACGTCCCAATGCAGCAACACGCGACGTCGAGTGTCATCTACGGAGAATACTTGATTGAGCTCAGTACGATGCTCACGACGCCACCGACTCCTCCGAGTCACCCGCCGGTTCTCTCCACGGGGAAGGACAAATCGGCGGTAAATGAAGTTGCAGGCCAGTGCCTCATCAAAGGCTGCATGCGGTGCATCAACTACCGCGGGTATTGCAAAGACCACGGCGGCGTGCGCAAGTGCAGCGTGATGGGCTGCTCGAAAGGAAGTCAAGGGAAGAAGTTGTGTATCGCCCATGGGGGCGGGAAGAAGTGCGAGAGGGAACTTTGCAGCAAGTCCGCCCAGAGTCATGGACTGTGCAAAGCCCACGGCGGCGGTGCGCGGTGTGTCTTTCCAGGCTGCAACAAGAGCTCACAAGGAGGCGGTCACTGCCGCAAGCACGGCGGCGGCAAACGATGCACGGAAGACGGTTGTACAAGCGGAGCTCAACGGGGGGACCGCTGCGCCAAGCACGGCGGGTCCCGACTGTGCAGGTGGGCAGACTGCGGCCGGACAGACCGCGGCGGTGGTTTATGCGAGATCCACCGCCGAGACAAAGTATGCTACGTCGATGGCTGCAACCGCCTTGGGCTCAAGGAACATGGAGGCTTCTGTCAAAACCACCGGCAGCCCCATCACGTTGTCACTCACTGCTAGCCATGTATGTCGTAGACTCGAATGTTAAGTCGTCGTATGCGTTACGTCTGTTGCTCCATGGAGGTGTGTGTGCAATCGTCTTGCATTTGTCGTGTATGCACGCGTCGCGGAAGGCCATCGTCGCTGTCATCTCCATTGCGTGCTGCTTGTCGATGAGCATGACGCAGTGAAGAGCATGTTGGTACACTACAGTAGACCGGCCGTGAGGAGCTGCACCATGATCTACAGTCGAGAGTCGTCGCTGTGGTGTGTTTACCTCGTGAGAGTGGCCATGCATGCGACTGTAGTGACTGTACATCGACTCAGACGTGGCGACGGACACTCGCGTGGCAATGATTGGCGATCGTGGCGCATGTTATGTGCGTCGACGAGTCGGCGGCAGCCTGTCGATGGATGGTTGACTTTCCGCCTCGTTGTAGTGACTAATTTTTTCCTTTTCGAGTCTGCATCTGCCACTCTTCCACCCGTCGGACGGACCGAGCAGGTCGCGCCAGAAAGATTGACACCCGATGCGTCGTCCATCTCTCTCATAGCTCGTGCGACTCTCTGTAACTCACCAAGTTGCATTGCACAAGTACAGTAAACCCCTCTTGATGAAAGCGCCTCCCTTTGATGACCAACCAACTACTGTACGTAGATTGACATCGACGACAACCACGTACGTACCGTAGAGCCTAGAGCATTCCCAGCGCCATGGCACTTGGACATTGAGACGAGGAAACCTCATGGTCTCGTCAACAAGAAAACAAGTGAACTCATCAACCTTCTGGTGTCCAAAGGATCGTCCACTGGGACGACGGACAAAGTTGATGGACAAACTGTACAAGCTCCATGGCAACGCGGTCCAATTTGATCCTCATGTCGGGTGGACGTCACGACAAGGAGAGCACCTTCCTCGCGGCTTTGCATGCCACGGTTGGCATTGACAAGGACGAAAACTTGGAGCCATGTGGGATGCACCAACTGGTATGCAACCACAGCGGAGTGACACGGCTTGCGTTTTCGAGTCTCCAAGGCACCCAAAATCTGCAGTGAGCAAACTGTCAACGCAGCTGGGTGTTGCCTGAGTCATTAACTTTCTGCTTACCGTGAGACTGGATCATCTTGATCCTCCGTGCAAAGAGACTTTTGCGCTGGATGGATGCTGCCGACCCCGTGGGTCGTCTGGATGTTTTCGGAAGAGGATAAGACTCGACGCGAGCTGCGCCGCCCCTCGACACCTTCAAGAGACTCGGCTCCGTATTCAACATGTTTAGGCTGCACCTATGCCATACATGACGGCGCTACACACACCGCGGCATTATGAGATGCAAGCTTACATGCTCCCCCCCTTGCCTTCCGCAGAGGAGTAATGCTTCGAATAGAGACGGCCGAGAGCGCCCCTCGTGTCCAACTGATGAGTTCGAAATAGAACGGCGCATTCGCCCTTCCGAAAGACGAATGCACGGTTGGGATGTAATCGCAGTCGATCGTTCAAGCGACTCGCCAGAGCTCAGGCGTGTTAAAGTCACTGAATTCCAACATACTTTGGTGCACGCACCCTGATCTATAACACGCAATGGAGTTCCTCGAGGTGCCCCTACAGCGCGCTCATGAGCAGAATATCGTCGCCCACATGGACTCTTCACCAGTGCCGCTCTGTCGTCGTCGCTGCAGAAGAAGCCACAGCTATCGTCGTTCATAGAAACGTACGTGTGCAAAAACAGTCGAGCGCTGACGCGTTGAGGAGGATAACGCTTCTCGTTGATCGTATCCAATTGAAAGGTTTCCATGCGATTTCGACAACATGACATGCCTTTCCCATGATCATGTCGTGACGACCTGTTCGTTATATCTGAGTCGCAAACTCTCGGCTTCGATCGACGACTTACGGAACGCTTCGTCTCCCAAAGTCTCTGCTCTCGTATATCAAGAGTCTACACGCTGGCATGCAAATTGAATCATGTTGAAAGACACCGTCGGTCGGTCGCGCCCATGCAGCACAATCTGGCCGAATGCTTGTAAACATCCATGGAGATTAACGTCTTTTGCTGCCTCTCCCGCATGACCTCTGGCCGCCGTTGTGTCAATAATTTCGTCGCGAAAAATGTGTTGCCCGTGGAAAAATAACCGCCATCCACGACTTTTGTTGCACACGTCGTCGTGTATGCGCAAGAACACGATAATCAGACCACACATGACGTCGGTGCCTTGAATACCCGATCGATCGTTCGTGGCCAACCAATCCTATATATGCATCGAAGTGTCGACATGAGCGTCGTCGGCCATGATGGCACGTTCGACAAGAACTACATACCTTTGTCTACAGTATCAACTTTGCGGGCTCCATGATGAGAGAGAGTGCAGCGATCATCCGAAAGGTGTAGTGTAAACATTTCTCGTCCACATGACAAGCCGGGAGCTCAACCAGATGCTCTGCACCTCTTCAAGCGTGAGCAATCAAGTCGATATAGACTTGACCCTCTCAAGACAGAACTTGATGGAGCTCCGTTTTTTCCATCGACGAAGCGCTTTGGCCTTTCTCGACCAAGGTAGCGTTGGCTCTGTCTTTGATCCACGAGTCGGCATTCGGTGTGCATCAACAGTGGACCTCCACAAGACGTGGTAACAACAAACCTGACCAACCATGGCTTGGTTGTGTCGAGGCCAACGGTCGCCCATCGCGGATTGCTTGTTACTGTGGTGAGGCGTTGTGTCCCTAGTTAAATGTATGGAGACCACGTGCCCCGGGTGGGATATTATGTACTTCAGATGGTATTTACGCATACCAGCCTGTTTGCATCGTAATCCACACGAACCAACTGTCTCACCATGCGTCAAACGACACATCGTCGCAATCGCAATGCCCTACCAACTCTTTCCTCCCTTATTGTTGCTAGATAGTGGGTTGCAAGGTCGACATTTTCAATATCTGCGGGGTGACGTGGTGAGAGATTCAGATCGCGGGGGCACAGTAGGCTTTTTGAACTCAGCGTGACTGTAACTTTATGAGTTAGTCCCGACAATGGAGCAACAAAAACATGCGTGAAAAGAATATGCCGCGCGGCGTGGAGATGGCGCCCATTTGCTTGGCCATGATGTGTTCTTGAGCAATCCTTTCAGTGTCTGGCGTGTGGATAACAAGCTCAAGATGGGTCCGCTCTTGTCGTCGGTTTCATCCCGACGACTGTCGTGTGGTTGTTCGTGGCTTGTATATGCCACCGGACGGACGGTGGCAGTCGTCAAGTAGTTGGAACCTTTTTGTCCAGGAGTTTGGATCCAACGTGCTTGCTCTCAAGCACGCAATCAGTTTCCACCACACACACACATCGCCATGGCCGACCCGACCAGACCAGGACGGACTCCCACGGTGAAATCAAGTCCATCTCCTGTTACTCATCCCGATTTGCAACCAATTTTACCAAGTGGTCTCATGCGCCAGAGAGAGAGAGAGAGCGCACCAAAAGACAACGTCGCCGAACCTTCTCTCCACCGCGCGCGTGCCAAAGCAAAAGCAGCGGGCGGAGCGGTATCAAAACCAAATGGACATTCGACCGCCTGCCGCGGCCAACAACGCGCGTCGTCACGAGATCGACTGAATTCCATGCGTGGGAGGCAGACACCATGTCATGGGGTTGAAAAGGAGCAAAGCCAGCCACGCAGGCTGTATAACCCATCGAAGGAGCATGTCGAACTGCCTCGAGTCAGTCGTGGGTTAGGAGTGGTTGCACCATCGCAAGATGTTGGATTCACTATAGTATACATTCCACGATGGGTTTCATGGTGGCCCACACGATGACACATGGCATTTTTGAATTTCCAATGCGTTTGGCTCATCTCACGACACCGAAAGACGTGACCCTCGCGCTCAAAGTGAACGAAGACGACGACGCACCCGTAATGATTGAAGGCTTTCAGTGCTTTGACGCGAGTTTGCTCGAGCCGATTCCGTTCGAGACGAACGTCCAAGTCGAGCCACTCACGCTCGAGTCGGCGCAAGATTACTTTCTCATCGACTTGGACCCGGTCAAATTAGAATCCCCCCACGACAAAGACGAACAGACGATCACAGAACTCTTGGGCCAATGCTTCACGCCGGGATGCAACAAGTCGATCTCATACCGCGGCCACTGCAAGGAACACGGTGGTGTCCGTCTCTGCAGTGTCATCGGCTGCCCCAAGGGAAATCAAGGCAAACGCTTGTGTATTAGCCACGGCGGTGGGAAGCGCTGCAGCTTCCCAGACTGTGAAAAGTCGGCGCAATCCCACGGGTTGTGCAAAGCGCACGGTGGTGGCGCAAGATGTACAGTATCGGACTGCGACAAGAGTTCTCAAGGTGGCGGTCTCTGCCGAAAACACGGCGGTGGACGTCGTTGCTCGATCCCCAACTGCACGAGCGGCGCCCAGCGTGCGAATTTGTGCGCGAAACATGGCGGCTCTCGCCTCTGCAGGGTGGCCGACTGCGGTCGCACGGACCGTGGCGGCGGGTTGTGCGAAAACCACAGGAAGGGTCTCGTCTGCATCGAAGCGACGTGCAACCGATTAGCGATCGCAGAGAGCCCCGAGAAGCTCTGCCTCCGCCACACGCGTCGTGGATGTTAGTCTTGTGTTCCATCTACTAACTTATTCAGAGCAATATATATCCGTGCTAGATGAGTGGCGCATGTCCAAGGCATCTACCGCCGCTAGTGGGTGACATTCCATCCACCGTCGTGCATACGTATTGTCACGCCGTCGAGTCCAACTGTGGCGCGCGTTGCAAGGAAGAGCAGCTTGCTCTTTGATGCAGCACATGCTCTCGACTAGGTCTACCGTCAAGCAGGTGGAAAAATCCATGGCGTATCTTTGGGATCAGGTGAGTGGCTGGCGTTGGATCAGTGGTGGCGACGAAAGGAGACGACGTTTGTGGTTCACGGCGTATGGTGCTCAAGGGTGGCATCATGGGTTCGCCAAGCGATGTCGTCAGAGGCGAGGTAGCACACGCGCCTTGTCGAGTGTGCTAATTCAAGAGGTGTTGTGCTTGTTCCGTCATGGGCTGCTACATGTCCGTCTCAAGATGGTCATTACCAACGGCAGACGACCGACGGACGAAGAGAAGATGGAATGGTCGGCGGCCGGGTGAACCCATCGAGTGGGTATTACCCGTAGAACGTATATCAAACGTTGCGTCCATATTTCAGACTTTATACAAAATTTCGAAGGTAAGTGGGACGTTGTTAGAGTTGACAAATCGTATATTGTGAGTTGCATACAAATTTGAAGATAAACTCTATGCCTCCTTTTTGAACTAAATATCGATTATAAGGGGTATTATTTATTAAGATGATCAATTTCTACAGGATTCCATTTTGCCGACAACAAGGCCTCAGGCATGAAGCCAAGCCAAGACAGCACCCACAGGTGTCTGGACGAATAAAGTGTCTGGACGAATAAAGACGATAAAATGATTTCGAGTTTCTGTCATACCGTGTAATGTATAGAGAACTCGCGGTAGTCGTTGCTTTGTCTACGAAATTGGCGTGCTATCATGGGCTTACGCCGAAGAAAACTAGTCGTCGTCGTTTGCAGGCATGAACAACTGTGTTCTGCCCTTGCGTGTTCTGCTATCATGTCGGCGTCTCCTGATTGATCACTTGTCGGATCGATGAGAATTACCGTCAGCTTCTTTGTTGATGGCTATGGGCATGTCAAAATTTACCCGTCAGAATCGATATATATAAAATTGGAAAGGTATAGGTCGGACCCAGGTGAGAATAAATTCTACCTCTCATTTATTATATTTTGCCTTCATCAGGTTTGTACAAATTTTCATAGTAGGTACAACTGTGAACTTATAATATCTTGCAACTTTTAATATACGGACTAGTCCAGTCCGCCCATCGCGACGAAACGCGACCACTGTCAAATCCGTCGAGAGAGAGTCTACGAATCGACAGCGAGTTCCTATGCATGCTCTCTGTCTCATCCATGATCAACTGACGGGACGGTAGCCAACGTGACGCAATCTCTCATTCCATCGTGGCTTTGACAACATTCGTGCAATGCTGGTCACCGTCTTGCCGTCCCACACGTCGTCGAGACCGTACCATGAAACTTGCGACTGAAGGACGAGTTGGATTTCAAGTTGATTAAAAGAGAGCTTGGTTCCATGTCGTGGCGTTCCATGGCTTTGGCTGCACGACGAGCGACGCACTCGCTGGCGCGTCGTTTTGGACGCCGAGAGGAATGCCTCGGACGTCCGAGATGGAATACACGGGGAGGAAACCAGCGTAGTGAGGAAATGTCGCGAGCCACGTGATGGTCGTCGAGTTGTCCGCGTTCGTCCTGTTGAATGGACCGGTCACGCTCACGTCTTGGAAGCCAACCAAGGACGGAAGGATCCAACCAAAGTCATACGGACCGCCGTAGAGAACTCTCCACGTCGTGTCGAGTTGGTACTTGAATTGAAACCAGGAGGCCTGCAACGTGCCGTTGTACGTGATCGTTTGGACGCGCGAGGATGCATTCCACACGACGATGTTGGGGCCAGGAGAGGCCACGGGGCATTGATACATGCCGTAGCAGTGGCTGGCGTTCTGCAGGGCGCGCCAGCTTGCATTCATCGGTACGGACGCATCCGAGCAGGATCGAATGATGGGATTCAAATCAAACGACGCACCCACTGCGCCTCGCTTCACGAGAGGTGCAATCGACGGGAACGCTTTGTTCATGATGCAAGTCACGTAGTTGTTGCACTGCGTATCGAGGAGGCACGACTGTTGAAAGTCCAGCCAGCACGACCCGCATGGATCTACTCGAACGCGATGAGACCGTGGAGGAAAGACAAGCGTAGAGTACCTTGGAGCACCACGGGGTTCGTCTTGGGGTCGTAGATCGGCATGACTTGGACTGCCGACGAAGACACGAGCTTGGTGACGATGGTGACGGGAAACGACGGCGTCACGATATCATAACCAACGATTGGAGCCATGGCAGTCGCCATCGTGACGATCGATGGCATGGGACCAATGTGGTTGTTGAACACAATGTCGATCGTCGTGACAGAGGTCGTGTTGACAAGGACGACGACTTCACAGTCGCCAAAGACGCACGCGTTGATCTGGGCGGTCAAGTTTGCCGCCGAGTTGTTTTGGGTAAACAAGACGAAGGGGCAGACGGTGTTGTTGCCGTAGGATAGAACGAACGGGAGGCTCGACGACGACTGTTGGGACCACAGAGCTGTTTGAATCTGGATCCAGCCAGGCGTCGGCGCTCGGTAGATGAGCCTCGACGGTCCTTGCGTTGCTACACGACGTTAAGAGCATGGAGACGAGGGACTGCGTCATACCGAATGAGCAGACGCGATCCAGCATACAGCTCATGTACGCATTGAAGAGCGTTCGTCCTGGCGAGGCTGTCAAGTTGGAAAAGCACGCCGCAGCTGGGAGCGTCGTGTTGAGACTGTCGCCGTAGAGACCGTTCGTGATCAAGTTTTGTCGGTCGGACGGGGTCGTCGAGCTCTCGACGCACGTCTTGAGGGTCGAGCAATCCAAGTCGTTGCTGCATTGCCCTGCAAGCTTTGTGCAGTAGACGCAGCCCTCATAGCGCTACAACAACGTGCAGTCAGTCTCGCTTGTCAAGTTGGGTCGACGTACATAAGTCTGCGTGACGCGGGGAGGTTTCGTCGCGTTGGTCAAGTGGATTTCGAGCAGAACTGCCTTGGCTTCGAGTGGAATCGACGAGAACGTCGTGTAGACTTTGTTGCTGCTCTGGCTGCCGACGATCGCGCGGGCCGTCTTGGTGTTGATCAAGTTGGCCTAGACAGACATGTGAGAGAGCCTGGCGCGGACGACGACGAGTCTACCGTGACGTTGACAGTCACAAAGGATTGATCGGACAGCCGAACAAAGTCAAACAAGATGTTGGACCGCGGCACGTCGTAGAGCGTCCAAATGCTCGGCGACTGACTGATCAATGGACCGTAGGGGCTTGTCGTGATTGAAGTGTTGAAGTATTGCTGCGCTTTGATGCGAGAGAGGATGTACACGTCGGACGAGTCGACGATCCACTTGAGGTGGAGGCAGAACTGGTTCTGCGCCAAGCACGCTCCTTGCTGAGTGTACGTTGGGGATAACCACGGATTGTTAATGTTGAACGAGTTGATGTAGGGATACCAGACGAGTCCACCGTCGAGCGCTGGCGCGATTGTTGTCGGCGGGTAAGTCCATGTTGGATATGGCGTATACGTGTATGGCGCGGTGGTCGGCGGACTTGTCGTCGTGGGCGGTCGTGGTAGCCACCATTGATTCGAAGAGGCGATCCATGGCGCCTCGACAGTCATGTTCAAATTGCCAAAGTCAAAGCCAAAGATAGTCATGTAGTTGGCCAAGTAGACGGTTGTGCCCATGGGCGTCACGATCCCGTTCAAGAGCTTGCTGATGATTGTGGATTCGTTGTGGCCATCGTACACGGTGCTGTAGCGAATGAACAAAAGCACAGTCGTCTCCGTGGTGTTTGCGGTGGTCGAATTTTGGACCTCCATGATGTAGGTGTCTTCAAATCCTTGGAATCTGAAATCCAAGAGCGGATAAGTGGCGTATCGGATGCGAGCCAAGGCGGAGAGCGTCAAGTATTGCCCCGTGAAGTTGGCGGCTTTGGTCCCCTGGGCGACAAAATGCAGTTTGGTCAATACGTATGGCAATCCTGCTGAAAAATCATCAAGTGTTGGCGGCGGGGAGCCTGGTGTAAGCCTTGGCGCGGTCGGGATGTCATAGATACTCAACAAAATCGATCCCGAAGCGACCGTGAGCGCGTCTGTGATCACTTGGATAAATTCATCAACGTTCAAGTTATAGAGCGCGGGCATAAGAGTTGACGGGTCGTACGCAACCGCCTGAAATGCCATTTCGATCTGGAAATTTTGCGTCCTTGTCGTGTCGAAATAGTCCAACGGGCGTATTTCTAACAAGGTGACAGAGGCAGACGAGCCGACGATCAAGTTTTGGTTCAAAAGAATCGGCTGGACGTAGCCCACAATCACCTGCTTGACATTGTCTTCATTCGCCTCGATGACGTTCAAGTCGATGTTGTTCCATTGGACGACAAGATACGCAGTCGCATTGCTTTGGGCATGACTGTGGCAGACGAGCAGCGAGAGGAGGAGGCCGAGGAACCACCACCGCATCGCCTTGAAACAAATGGAAGAATGCTCGAAACATGGGAAATCTATCGAAGGTTGCATGACTCGTCGGCCAAATGTTCGAATTTTGGCCAGACTGTCGTGGGATTGTAACTCATCCGGAAAATATCCGTACTGTGACTGTTCATGGATTTTTTTTGCAGAAACGGTTGATTTCAAAATTCAAAATACTTTCAAGTGGACAAAATGCAAACTTTTATTACTCTACATACATGCACGCTGCGTCGTCTTAAAGTAGGCGCTTGTTCCATGCTGTGGCATTCCATGTTTGGTTGCGCACGACGAGGAGTGCGCTAGGAATGTTGTCGTTGACGATACTGAGCGGCACGCCGAATTGGTCAGTGATCCAGTAGTTGGGGAGATAGCCAGCGTATGACGGATACAAGACCGTCCAAGTGAACGTCGTGGCGCCAATCGTGTTGGTCGTATTTGAAAAACTGTTGACACTCATGAAGGGAAAGCCCACGAGTGAGCTGAGAATCTTGTCGAAGTCGTTCGGGCCGCCGTATTGCCAAAACGACGCGTTGTCCCTCTGAATGTTGAAATAAAACGACGGCGACATGTTCGATAGGCTGGGCGACGTGTAGGTAATGGTTTGAGTTCGGAAAGGAACCCTCCAGATGATGGATCGTTGGCCTTGAGTTGCCACGGGGCATTGACGCAAGGCATAGCACTGACTGGCGTTCTGAAGCGCCCGCCAGCTTGCAAACATGGGAACGGAAGGATCCGAGCACGATTGAATGGTCGGGCTCAAGTCGAAAGTTGCACCATCAGCTGCATATTGAATAAGTTGTGCGATCGATTGATACGACTTCTTCATGATGCAGTTGACGTAGCTGTTGCAGAGCTTGTCGAGGAGGCAATTCTGAAGAAATTCAAGCCAGCATGACCAGCATGCGCCTACAAAACCGTGAGGACAAGCAACATCGAGGAGAGATTACCTTGTGGAACCTCAGGGTTCGTGACTGGATCGTAGATGGGGAAAAGCGCCAATGCCGAAGACGACATGAGCTTCGTCGTGATGGTAACATTAGGAACACTGCCGAAAAAGCCCACAATGGGCACGTTCGAGAAGTTGGAGATCGAAACAAGCGACGGCATCGGGCCAATGTGGTTGTTGAAGACAATGTCGATCGTCGTCGCGTTGGTCGAGTTGAACAAAACGACGACTTCGCAGTCGCCAAAGACGCACGCATTGATTTGGGACGTCACGTCGGCGACAGAATTGTTTTGACTGATGTAGATCGGGCATGCCGAGTTGTTGGCATACGTAAGATTGAACGCGAGGACCACCGACGGCTGCATGTTCCATGGCAGAGTTTGAATCTGGATCCATCCTGGAGTTGGAGCTTGCCAAATCAATTTGGATGGGTTTTGGGTGACTACATTGCATTAGCCGAGCAGTCGACAGCGCGACGTACCAAACGGACAGGCGCGGTTGATCATGCAGCTCATGTAGGAGTCATACAGCGTACGTCCTGGGGATGGCGGTAGGCGGCGAAAGCAGTTGGCCGTCGCGACCGTCGTGTTGAGACTGTCGCCGTAGTCTCCATTCGCAATCAAGTTGTTTTGGTCCCAGACTGAAGTGGCATTGTCAACGCAGGCTTTGAGCGACGTGCAGTTGAAATCTGTGGCACATTGCGTTGCGAGTTTACTGCAGTAAGCACACCCTTCCTCTTGCTAAAACAACTTAGTAACATCAAGTCATGTCAGCCGTACCAGTGTCTTAGTACTCACGGGCGGTGGCACCAGCGTCGTCACGCGGATTTCAAGCACAAGTTCTTTGGCATTGAGTGGCGTCGCGTGGTAGTTGATGTAGATGTTGCTGTTGGTTGTACTCGTGACAGTCGACGTAGCTGAGCTTTGTGTGAGAAAATTCGCCTGGCGGGCACGTTAGCGGTGGCCAAATCGGATAAACTTACTGCGATCGTGACCGTGAAGAGCGCTTGATCGGACGGTCGAATGAAATCCAGCACGATGTTGGATCTCGGGATGTCGTAGAGTGTCCAGATGCTTGGAATCGAGCTGTTGATAGCAGGACCCGTCGCATTGGCAAGAATCGTCGTGTTGATGAATTGCTGGGCTTTGATCCGAGCAAGAACAAACGCGGTCGTTGAGTTGTCGACGAGCCATTTCAAGTGGAGACAGAATTGATTCTGTGGGCTGCAGTACCCTGGCTGCAAGTACATGGGCGCGAAGTTGGCGTTGACGACGCGGAAGGTGTAGGCGTAGGGATAATTCATGAGTCCGCCGTCGAGCATGGGCACCACAATCGACGGCTGTGGAGTAGGTGGCCACGTTTCGTTTGGAAAGATTATTGTTGGAGGCAACGTCGTGTTGGTGCTGTACGTCTTTGTTGTGTTTGTCGTGTTTGTCGTCGTGGTCGTCACGGTGGGTGCGATCCACCAGTTGTTAGACAGTGGTGTCCATGGCACGTCAATGGCCATGCTAAAGTTACGAGCGTTGAAACCAAACGTGTTCATGTAGTCTGCGAGGAAGATGGTGCTGTTGGAGACCCCTGAAGCGATCGCGGTGATCGTGCTGTTGGTCGTCCGGGCGGTGTTGTTGATGCGGACGAAGACCAACACGTCCGTCTCGACTCGAGGCGTCGTAATGTTCGTCACTTGCATCACATAGGCGTCTTCAAAGCCATCGTTCTTGAATCCAAGGAGCGAGTAGAATGCATAACGCATGCGCGTCAGGGTGGTCAGAGTGAAGAAATTGCCCGTGAATCCGGTCGCGTTCACAATGGGCGAGTAGAAACGCAAGTTGGATATCACATACGATGCATTGGCGGCAAAGACGTCGAGCGCCGCTGGCGTGGGAGCGATTTGAAGTCGAGAGACGGATGGAGTGCTGGCAGAGGTCACAGTGAACACAGCAGCAGACGTCAAGCTGGTTAAGTTGACAGCAATCGCAGCCGTGAGAGCTGTCGTGTTGGCTGCAAGCGCAGTCGTCAGTATCGTTGAGCTCAAGCTCATGGCTTGGACAGCGAATTCGATCGTGAAGTTTTGCGCCACTGTAATGGCGGCGTTTGGGGCGCGGATTTCGAGCAGAGTCACATTAGCTGTCGTGTTGGCCGTGATATTGGCTGCGATGAGCGGCGTCAAATAGCGCACGACGGACACTCGGATTGTATTTTCATTCGTTTCAATCGTCGTCAAGTTCACATTGGCCCACGTGAGGCGAACATACGCCGTCTGGAGCGACGCTGCCGCCACTGTTGTTGTTGGCGGTGCAACAGTTGTGGTTGGTGGTGCGGTTGTAGTCTGCGCGAGCACAGTCCCGACAAAAAGCACCAACGCGATGAGCCAGCGCATCTTGCTGTCTTGCAAGTTCTTGACAAGTGGCTCAACCAACGAACAATCTGCTTGAATCTCGAAGGTTAGTTGAAAGGTCGCAACCAGGAATATTCGAATATCGCAAATCTCGATTCCAATGAGCTCACTCGGCGTTGCAACCCTCCAGTTCCTTCAAGACAACGCCTCTCTCTTTGTCTTCCCTTGACTGAGAGCATCGTCTCGTCCTACCTTTATTCCATTATGCTGCAAGTGGAAAACCGTCGGGGGATTGTAGCAATCCGGATAATATCCGGATACGACGTTTCAATCACAAGATCGATCTATTTCGAGCTGAGTCAATCATGCTGCAGCCGACGCGGCCAATGCGCACTCCTGGGACGCCAGGAGATAGACGGAGCCGCGGTGGGAATGCGAAATCCATGAGCGTTGTGGAAACCCCGGAGGAGCTCTTTCCGCTGCGCAAGGGAGATTTTGGTCGCAACCGACATGCCACCATCATGCCCATGGCGAAACCAAGCTCTGACCGAACGTTTCTCACTCGTACGACATGGCCACGACGACAGCATTGACTTCGATCGTATTGAATAGGTCTCAAGGATGACAGAGGAGAGCTACGACCACCATCGCCGTTTGAACCTGGCGGCCCTGCAGAGGACACCGACAGCGGACTCCAGCCTGAAAACTACTTTGGCGGCGAGGCGCTCTCTCGATTCTGGAACATGTTTCAAAAGCAAGACTCCAACTTGCGCTCGAAACGACCACGTCCGCATTCTCCACGGTAATCGAGAGCATTCTGCGTCGTCTAGGACGGAGGATTCTCTAGGACGACGTACCTGTCGCGGCTCCGACAGCTCGCACGTTGCCCAGAACCATTGGGAGTCATTCGCAAGTGTGCCTCTCCTCGTGTCGACCTTCAGTAGGCTCGTCGTCGTGTCCAGCAGTGTTTTTGATTTGGACTGTAGCGACTACGAGATTGGGAATGACCTCGCTTCGGCTATGGGAGCGAGCATTTCGCTCATTCCTGGCATCGACGCGGTCAATTTCGCGTCGAACCGCATTTCCGACCGAGCGGCGGGGGATGTCATCTCCCACTTGCAAGTCGCATCCGCCCTCGGCGGACTTGATTTCTCCAACAACAAGCTCAATCTCCACGCGGCGAAATCCCTCTCGAACCTCATCGCCATCACGAAAACGCTCGTCGACGTCAACCTCGAGCACAATCGTCTTGGCAGCGGCGCCGTCGTCGTGCTCTGCGATGGTAAAATTCGTCGACACCACTCGCCTGAGGCAACATGGTAGCTCTCAAGAAAAACCAGACCGTGACGCGACTCAACTTGTCTGAAAACCAGTTCGCGACGGCAGGTAGAGAGCTGCAAACCTGTCGCTCCTGAGCGCGCGCTCGTAGGCATGAATGCCATCGCAAGCCTTCTCGTCGAGAACGCCAAGATCGAAGAGCTCTACTTGTCGTGGAATAAAATCCGCGGCGTCGGTGGCCAGCGCATCGTGGAAGCGATCAGCTACCACAACTCTTTGCGAGTCCTCGATCTCTCATGGAATCGACTCAACTCGTGTCCCAACCACTCGATCGCGACAGCGCTAGCGTCGTCCTTGACCAACAACAAAGTGCTCGCCCACCTTGACCTGAGCAACAACGCATTCGACGCGAGAGCGTGCGCCATCCTCGCCAGTGCGCTCTTGACCAACCACACCATCCTCGGGTCCTTGTCGTCCAGGGAATGCTCATGCTCATGGACTTGAGTAGACTTCACATGACTGGCAACCAAGCCAAAGTCGACGCGCAGGGCTTTCTTCTCCCCCTTACGACGCCCATTGAGATCCACACGCAGCACAAATTCTGCTCCATCAAGCATTTCGAGATGCATCAGGAGAATTCCGACGTGACGCCGTCGGCTTTTGACGCCTACTGGCCGTACGTTGACCGCGCTTGCTGGCTTTGCGGCCGCTGGTCCGAGCACCGCTTTGTCTGGACGCCGTCGTCGCAGAAAATCGATGCCAAAGCCAAAGTGAAGCTTCATCTCTCCATCGACGACTGGACTGGCCACGACATGACTCGAACGCAGGAAGCTTTCATGCTCTACCGCATGCTCCCTCCTGGGAAGACCAAGTACTTTATCACGGTGGAGACCGAGGTACCTCGGTGAGCTTCCTATCGAACGTCACGGAGGTGTGACTAGGCCCAGAACCCAGACGACAGACCAAAGCGGCAATATGTCGTCCTCAAGGATAAACGCACGGCGCGGATTCTTCGAACACACGGCGACGAGCACACGTTTGGCACGCTCCAGGTAGAGACTCTCCGACAAGGAACGAGTTGATCGCGGTCTAGTACGTCAACTCCATTGCCATGACGCGGTACGACGGCCCGAATCCATGCCATGCGACGATGCCGCGTCCTGGCGCCAACACGGTCAAAGTTCTCAAATGGGACATCAAAAAGTCGGTCTTTGCCACGCGTTTCAAGGAGAGTCCGAGCAAAGCGCCGGTCGACACGGACGCAGTGGTGGCCAAAGCGTTCGCGGTGGACTTCCGCCACTGCAAGATTGATCGCATCGTGCGGGATCCCGAGCGAAAGAAAGAGCTGGAAGCCGCGGGCGTCGTCCATTACCGCGCGATCACGTACAAACAGCCTGTCGTCGGGTTGTAACGATCCCACACAATCTTGTAGCAATCTGTACCGCATGTACTGCTCGCGCGGCGCCCGCGTCGCGATCGACCAAGTTTCGATCTCATGGTCGGGTTTCAATGAGTTCCTAAGCGACTGCCACTTGGTGGACGAGTCGTCCGAGCGCTGCAAAGCATCCGACATGGACAACGTCTTCGTGGCGGCGAATTTGGAGATGACCGAGGAGGCCAAGCAGCAAGACAACCCCGACCGAAGCTTGACGCGGTTCGAATTCCTCGAATGCATCATCCGCATTGCGATCAACAAGTACAGCAACTCGAAGCGTATGTCCTTCGTCATCCTTGCGTCTTGACAGAATGCGTAGCTGTCGTCTGTGAGACGCCAGCGCAGGCGTTGAACCGACTGATGGACGACCATCTCGTCGCGGCGGTCCCGGAAGACCCGAACGAATTCCGGACCAACTACTTGTACAAGGAAGAGATCAGCGACATCTTCCTCGAATACGTCGTTCTCGTACCTCTCGATCGTCTATCTCAGTCTCAAACTTGCTCGCGTAGTTGCAAGACTTGTACGCTGCCAACAGCGGTCAATACTGCCGCGTCGGGGAGCCCAAGCGCATGGCAATTCAAGAACTCGTCCAGCTTCTGTGCGTCTCATTGCGTTCGTCTCGTCAACTCACGTCGTCTGATAGAGAGTCCTTCCGCTTCTTCACCGACACGGAACTCAAACCGAGGGATCTACGCGAACCGTTCTTCTCGTCGAAAATGCTCCTGCTCGATGAAATGGCACCGCCAGAATCACTCAAGAAGTTGCTCTGCTTCAGCGACTTCCTCGAAGTTCTTCTTCGAGTTGCACTCTTGAGGTATCCCCCGCCGTCGACAGACCTTGCCGACGCCGCTGCATCGCTACAGAAGTTGTTTGCCCAGCACATCTGTGCCAAGGATAAACTCGTCGAGACGTTCCAGCATGGCGCTGACAAAGTTCGCATTGTCGGTGCGCTCAGTCGGCGTCCGTCCAAGCGGACAGCCGTACACTCTCTGCCGAGGAAACCTTCGGTAGATGAAGGCAATAACATGTAAGAATTCATCACAAGTTGAATACATGAATTACAAGCCCATGACTTCTCGCAGCTCTTGCACGACGGCATCATGGGCTCGCCGGCGACGAACAACGACGGGATCTCGTGACGCATTGCCCGATTGCATCTCGACATATCGCGCCGCTCGCTCCACCAGGCCTTCCACGGATCCTCGCTTGGCCGCTGACGCTTCGACGGCGTCGAGTCGTTGGTTGGCAGCTTCAAGAAGTCGTTGGAGTTGTGAGATCTCGGAGCGAAGGAGAGCTACGTCGTGTGTAGTCGTCGCGGGTTCGTCCTCGGCTTTTGTAGAGACTGGCGGCTCCTCCGGGCCGCTGTCGTCGTTGTCGTCGTCGGCTTGGCTAGAGATATCATGATGATTTGGTGTGCCGTCAATGTCGTCATCGTCCTCTTCATCGAGGATTTCCACGGCATCTTCTCTCCAGTGGATTTTCCCGGACGACGGCGACGCCTTTGCAATGTTTTGGTTGAGCGTATCTCGGATCTGCGTGAGGCGAGAAAACAATTCGTGGACATTCTTGAGCCTCGTCGTCTGCGCCGCCACTGGACTCTCCACTGCTGCTACGATGTTTCCGTGGCTTTCGTTCGCAGTCAGTCCTTGATCGCGGAGATAGTCGAGTTCGCTGGCGTGGTAGAGAATTCGACCGTTGGATGACGCAGAGCGCTGCTTCCCAGGCTACAGAAGAGCTTAGCATGGGATTCCCTTGGTAGATTTACCAAAAGCTGCGATGAATCCAGCAATGTGATGGACGGTCGTCGCTGCGTTGAATCCAATGACGTGGCACGCTGTGGTTTAATTCTCTAATTGAAACGTGAGAAGAGAAAGCGAAGAGGCGTCTTACTGCGCCACCACCGCTGGATCGATCGCTGTCTTTGTCGTCATCTTCGTCTCCGCCGCTGTCGCTAAACTCAGCCTAGGAAGGGTTGAAGGCGTCAATCTTGAGGTTGACGTACCAGAGCGCGGCGATCGACTACGTCGAATTCGTTGAGAGCAAAGTCGATTTGATTGCTTGGTCTCTCCTCCGTCTTGGATTCAGCGACGCTGTGCGCTTTCGTCACGCAGGCAGAGCAGACGCGCACCCACGCGCTGGAAGACAGCGTTGGGATGTCCACTTCGCGCTGCATGGCGCAGTTTCCACAGACGACCTCGCCACACAGACGGCAGTGATGCTTTCGCGCAAAATTGAACGATTTGAGGCAGACGGCGCAAAACTTGCGGCATGTGTCTTGGACCCACTGAGACTTATGCACTGCTGGAATAGCCCCAAGGCGGCGCATCGTCACGACTTCTCCCACGCGAACAAGAACACGAGATATGCGCTGATGGAGCCACGCTTCGAGCCTTTCAAGTGACATCTTGTGAGGAGATCCTTGCGCGATGGCTGTCACGTGGACAGAGTCGGGAGTTTCCAATGAGGGGTAGACGAGGAAACCAGTCCGGTGATATTCCTCACGGCGATAACCCAGCGCTGTCAGAGGCGGCACTTCTCGTGGTCGATCAATCGAATGCATAATGCAAAAGCCGACAGTCGATGATGTCCCTTCTGGAATCATGCCAGCGTACTCGAGGTAGCAGTAATCCACCATCGCATCGGCTTCTTTAAACGCAATCCATTTGACATGACATCCATTTTCAATTTTCTCGAGCGTCATGCTATCGACAAAGTGTTTTCCATGGAGACGACGCATGCTCTGTCGATGTTCTGTCGTGTCGGCGGTTCCCAAAAGTTCAACCACTTCGGCTACAGTCGCTCGAACCGTTGTCGTGCCTCGCACGACGAGACTCGCGGTGCTTTTGCCGACATGGGACGATTCTTTCTGTTCAATGCAGTGAACTTTTCCCATGACAAGTCCGTCTTTGTTCTACATGGTACTGTCGTCATCTCGTGAGCTTGTTGCAGTGTTACCTCAATGCGTTTCCACGAGAATGTCGTCGCTGCTTCACGCACTTGCTCCAACGCACGCTTGGCCTTGTTAAAGTACGCATACGTCTCCTTAGGCGAGAGCCGCATCGATGGAAAGAACGACTTCTGCACGGGCAGCTCCATTTTCGCTTGTCCTGCCAAGCGTCGGGATGCCTTGGCCGTTTCGAAAATGGATCTCCTGCCCAGGGTCAAATACGTAAATCACAATATTTAATGGACTTTTTATACATTTATCAAATATAAAATATTTAATAGCAAATCATATATCGCTATGATGAGATGCAAGAACTTTCTAACGAAGCGACGTACAGGATGAGCAAACTGACCTATCGTGACACCATCGAGGAGGCCACGGACTGAAGGCGGTGTACGAGGAGCGGCGTGGCATTGTTTTGGACCCCTCGATGATGTCCGACACATGCATTTTCCATGGAGGAGATAATGAGGATAACATTAGTGTGAGCTTAGATCAACGACTTTGTCGACTATATCGTCCAAGACGTATGAGACTTCATTCCCACCAAACATTCCAGTAGGCCACGCTGATTCGTACGACTCGGTTTCCACAGCAGGCGAGGGCTCCTCATCGTCTAATTCATTGCCAAGATTGGGCGTCGAGTCTTCGACAATATTGGGAATCAAGGATGTCTCGGACGAACTTCCCGCGGCTTGCAAAGGAGGAGGCGTCGAGGCAACATCAACTTCGAGCTCCCCCACATCAGGAACTTCGGGTATTTCGTCCACTTCGGGGCGGACGTCCTGAGTTGGGGCAACATAGATAGCTGGACTGGCTTCTGGAGCTGCAGTTGTGGCTTCAACTTTGACATCATCGCCATCATCTATTTCCACCACTTCTATTTCACGGGTTGGAACCAAAGTCTTTTTGGCTGAAGTTGGCGATGCCTTCTTGGAGGAGTCATCCTTTCCAGCCTTGGCTTTTTGTTTTGTTGGCATCGGTGACGTTGTGGCGAGAGGAGACAATGGGGCGGTTTGCGCAGGTGTCATGTCGGATTCAATATCGCGCTTGGCTTTTTTCTTCGGGGGAGATTTCTTGGCCTTCTTGTTGGATTTTTTTGGTGATGGAGTGGACTTCACAGGTACAGGAGCCGCTTTCTTCGCTCGAGAGGGGTGCTTGTTTGGATACATGTACCGATGAAGAAGTGTGAGACGATAAGTCAAGATATTTTTTTGCGTGGTGTGGTTGAATTCCCCAAGGCGTGCCACGTTGTTGAGCAGTTTGGATGCATTTACGTCGTTCCTCGTTTTTTCACATGCAGCGCATTCCAAGTCGACTGTCGTGTCTTTGAGGCACAATTTGTGGAAAAACTTAACACATAGTGTGCAGTGCGACAGGCAATCGGCACTGATCTGTTCTTTGCAGACAAAACAAGGCCGGTATGAGCTCAAGACGGTGGCCACAGCTTTGGGGATCTTGAGCGACACAACATTGGAGCCACTGCCATTGTCATCTCGAGATCGTTTTTTGTACGACTTGGACGAGAGTTTCATCGGTAATTCTTCAATTTGTTCTCCATTCGCAGCTCGGGCAGCAACGGCCGCCGATGCTTTTTCAATATTGACAATGGCCTTCTTTATTTCTTCGTCTTCGAGAATATTCTCGTACTTTTGGACAGGTTTCTTGGGAGCTCGGTCACTTCTCCTTACGTAGGCATCTTCGTCGAACACCTAGGCCAGTCATGAGACACAAATCCAGCCTCTCCTTGTACCTGAATGGCGTTGTCCATGCCGGAGGTTCGTTCTCTTCGAGTGGATGAAATTCGAAAATGACGAGGAATTTAATATTAAGTGATAGAATAATTATATCTTCATCTTCGTATGTACAGTAAAAAGTACGATCGTATTTTGAACATTGTTCAGATTCAAAATTTCCATCAAGGGAAATTGCGCGCGAACGTCATCGGCAGACGAATCTCACAGCATCAGCTCATCAAGATCAAGCTCAGTGGCCGTTGAATACGACCACAAAATGCACTAGATGGACGTTCATTTCCAGCTCCTAATCTACAGAAGTCTCGTCGTTGATTAAGTGCCAAAAATCGATGCGAAAAACAGCACATGGAAGGTTCCAAGAAAAGCCATTGTGGATTACCTAGGCGAGGCAAGATATAAGCCACATGAAGCTGTTGCTGACCCACAAAAGACCATGGTCTATTCGTAGCATGGATGTCGCAAATGGAGAAAACGCTTCATGAACCTCATTCCATTTTTAGCAATTTTCAATGAGCGGCGCAGCTTTGGGGGTCGCGGCCATTGTTGCGAATGTGCTTGTGCCCGGTGCTGGTCTAATTGTGCAGCACTTACCACAGATTGCAGCATTCTTGAGTGGCATCAATGGGAAATGCGATCAACTCTCACTCAATGAAGCTCATTTTAAGCGTGTGAGCAGTCGTCTGCACGAGCTGTTAACTCAGCTCACAACAATGGAAGCTAATGGGCAACTTCCGTCGATCCAAGTTGTCAAGCGATACACTGAGTTGCTTGATGCGTTCGACGCGTTCTTGACGAAATACCTGGCTTCCAACTTCATTTGCCGCCTTCTCACACAAGACACAGTACTGAACAAAATCACTGTGTTCCATCAGGAAGTCGACGAGCTCCTCACAGTGCTCAATCTTGCTCACATTGCGCATATGACAGACTGGCGCGCCCAGTATGAGTTGGACCAAGCCGATGAAAATACTAAGTGGACCGCCCTCCTCCAGTCCAACAGATTGCTCGTGGATGAATGTGTTGATGCGCGGAAACAACGCGAAGCCATGCTACGGCTCCTCCATGCGCTACACCGTCCAACTGTGTCAGGCCAGCAACGTCAGCTAGTTAAAACTGCGTTCCAAGCCCTTCAACGTATTTCCAACTCAGCAGTTGTCGAAGTTCCTCCATGGTTCATTCCACCCGAAGACGTGAGCATCAGCAATGTAGCATTCGCAAGAGGTGCGACCGCTGCCATTCATCACGGTGTATGGAGACTTCATACTCCTGTCGTCGTCAAGTGCTTCAATTCGACTAGTCCACACCTTGACCATGAAATCGAGCTTTGGGTAAAATTACGCCACCCCTATGTGCTTGCAATGTATGGTGCCTGCCACATTGGAAACACGCCATTTGTGCTGTGCGAAGTGGCTCATACAAGCTTGGATGCGTATAGCTGTCAGCTAGAATCTCGTACGTCCAGATGACATGACTACTTGTATTTCTGACCCTCAGTCTCTTAGCGGTTGAAAGAAGCCATGAAATTCCCAGGATGTTGTGGGAAGCAGCGCTTGGGGTTCAACACCTTCACCAAAATAACATCGTCCATGGCGATCTGAAATGCAACAACCTTCTTGTCACCAATGACGGTCACATTAAGTTGGCTGACTTTGGAAGCAGTTTCCATCTCCTCATGGGTGCTCGCCCCACCGAAACACAAGAATTCAGTTTGCGATGGACTGCCCCTGAGTGCCTCGACGGAGCAATTAGCAGAACGCTTTTCACAGACATATTCGCCCTTGGGTTGTGTTTTGTTGAGGCATTAACCACTGAAGTTCCTTTTTCGGAATTCACAGCTGATGCTGACGTACGACAACCACGTGTGTAAAGATGACGTACTCTGTAGGTTCGCGAGGCCATTCGGTCAGGACGGCTTCCAGACTTACACGACTGGCCAGGATTCATTCCCCTCGTTGCAGCGATGTGTCATTCAGATCCAACTCAGCGGCCTGCGATTGACTCTATCGTGGTCAAACTTCATGATATGCTCGCTGCCATGCCCCATACAGCCGCATGTAGCCATTGCGCGTCTACGCTTTTGCCTCAAGCGACTTTTTGCCACAGTTGCGGTGTCGCCGTCAAGGCGAGTGCGATCTCAACAGCTGAAGGCTCCTCTTCGATGCAACCGCGACAAATTCCAGATTCAGATCACATTGTCAGAGAATATGGATATGCTTTGAAGGACGAAGCAAAAAGTGAAAACCCCATAGAAAAGGATAGGGCGCGACGAAGGCGACATTCGATCCATCTCTCGATCTCCGATATCCACAACATGGTTGCAAATCAAGAAGTTGAAAGTCTCGTCGATCTCCTGACACAAGCTGCTGCGCCCATGCAGGAAAAGGCCCTCCAAGCTCTTCTAAACATGGCTGCGGAAGCCCCACGCCTAGTTGCGTCTGGTGTGCTGGACCCGCTTGTTGATCTTGCAGCAAAAGGTATGACGTACAACAAACTTGTCACATTATTGACTCTTGGAAAGGATCAACTCCAACTTGCAAGGAATTGGCTGCAGCACTTTTGGGCCTCTTGGCATACCGACGGCCAGAAAATGCTAAGTTGATTAGAGAAAAAGGCGGTATCCAAGCCTTGATCAAATTATTACGCCAAGGCACATTTGTTCAACGGAGCTTTGCTTTGCGAGGGATTGCGTACATTACAGATGTCGATGCGGATTCGTGTATGCTTGTGGTGGATGAGAGTAAGCCTCTTTTACCACGATATAAAGGTCACGTCCCAAATTAGGTGGTATCTCTGCTGTCTGTGAAATGCTTCGTGGATCAGACCGGCTCAAAGAACATGCTTTATGGGTACTTGCAAATATCTCTGACGAGGCAATTCAGAGTGGTCTTGTCGACACAAGCTTGCTCTTACAAATTGTTACCGAAATTGAAGACATGTCGTACGATCAACAAGCACACGCTCTCCGTTTGTTGACCAACACTGTGGAGTCATTGCCACGCAAATTAATTGTGTCATTGATACCTCTGCTGGTGACATTGATGCGGCGCCACCAACATGAAGGCGTTTTGGCGCGCGCTATGGCAAAAGTCTCATTTATCAACGACGAATACTCATCGCTACTGGTCCACTGTGGTGCGATTCCGCTGTTGTGGGCACTATTTCAGCAAAATAAGAGCTCTGAAGCATGCTTGGTGGCACTGACTAATCTCGCAATTGACGATGACTGTCGATGCCAATTGAGTCGGAATCGAGGTCTGGTTTTAGCACTAACATGCTTAAAGCATGAGAACCCACCATGCATTCAAACGGCTGCTGCGCATTTATGTCACAATCTTTCCTTAGAAGAGGCCAATCGCGAATGGATCGTTGAGGTATATGCATTTCGCCCTTTCTTTCTGAAATGTTTCCGTTAGTTGGGTGGTGTGCGATCACTTCTGCAATTGATTCTTGAACGCAATGAGCTGGTGCAGCTTGGGTTGGTCACTCTGTCGCGCTTGACATTAATATCGTCCAGCCTCGACCCATTCGTGCCAGTAGTAGCCTGGAGCGTTCACCAATTGCTGCCTCGTCGGCGGGATGATGACTTTATGGTCGTCGTGCTAAGCATGCTGCAAAATGCGATACTGAATGAGCAATGCATGGAAGCCTTTCTGTCTGCTGGTGGCATTGCAATATTGCTGAAGCTACTGGTGAAATCAAGCCATACCCATCTCGTGATTGCAATTCTTGCGAATGTTTCAAATTCGTATGATTCCGTCACGGCGATTGTTCGTGATCCAGAGGCCATGTATACCATCATGAACAGTGCCTCAAGTAGCACATGGCTCGAAAAGCGACAAGCTCTTCAATGCGTCTCCAATATCACATACATCGAACCTGCATCAATGCAAGTTGTGAAGGGAAGAGGCATACCATTGCTCGTCGAAATTATTTGTACACCCCGAGGTAAGCACAAAATTTCATACATATTGCTCGACATGAGTAGATGAGTCCGATCCTCGTTTTGAGCTTCAGTCATATGCTCTAGCTATTATTTACCATTTGACCCACCATGAACCATTTCAAACATTGCTAATGAACGACACGTCACTCATCCCCAAACTGCGAAGGTGGGCTTCGTCCTCAACCTCAGGAGCGACCATTGCACATGCGACTTTGATGAGACTCGGTTTGAGCACGACTAGAAAGGGGACAATGCGTTCGCTATATAAAACAACCATTGCCAAATTAAAACACGCTGTAAGCTCATTGAGTAATCAAGACGACGAAGAAGCGTCGCCACTCGTGATCCAGCTCCAGCAAAAGCGAAGTCGGCTCAACGCACTACATGCTTTGGCTGGACGTATTCCCCACGAGACATCCCCACAAGACATCGTCGCATCTGGTGCATTGGACATAATATTGACCTTCTTGGACGACAAGACGCTTCGATCACCCGCACTCCGTGTTATTTATCTCATAGTTGATCACAGTGAACAGCTTAGCCAAAACTCCATCGATCGAATGCTACCTCCACTACTCCGAGTAACAAAATCTGACCGTGGCTCGGAGCGCACTTTAGCAACCGAAATAGTTTTGTCCTTGGCAAATCATGGTCATGCGAAGGCTGACATTGTATGCGACTTGACCCCAGAAGACGACTCAGCTGTACTCCTCCACTAAGAATCAATTACTGTCCTCGATGCGTTTGCCTCTCTTATCCAGACGCGTTTATCAAGCAAGTTCCAAAGCGAGAGGCGGCAAATTATGATGCATTCGATGAAATGCTTGTATGAAGAGACATGGATATATATACCCTTGAAATTGTTTCAACAACACAATTTCTTGGCTTGTTTCCACGGTTTGTATTGAAGAATCCCTAAAAAGTACCTCATGCAGCAACAACTACAGTGTAAAAAGTTCGAAAGTCCACAGACCGACCCAACTTTATCAGGAAATGAATAATTGAAAGTTATTCAATCTATCTTGGCGCAAGGATCGTCGAAGCGGCATTCCAGCGACATGAAGCCTTTGAGTGACTTTTGGATAGCCCAATTCAATGCCCAAGAGTGTTTAGCCTGGTAAATTTCAATCTGGGCTTTAAATAATCTCATCATGATGCAAGGGCAAGCATAAAATTGTGATGTATGCGACCAATAAATATCTACGTCGGCGCCCACACAACAAGTGCCAACCTCGGTGTATGTCCACAATATTAACTCCAATTACAATGCTTCTGAAGCAAGACTCACAACAACTGAGCCCTCTTCAGCTGTATCGACCAATGTTCGCCTTTGTATTCCATTTGATCCCGGACTACTCGTAAAGCAGACCAAGACTACGCATCGAAATTGCGTTGATATGATATAAACGTTGGCGTTGGGCGAGCCATTTTGTTCGGTATGGTGTGGGGAGATGGACAAAAATAGGAACCGCATCCCTTAAAATAGCCCAAGCTGTTTCCATGGATTGCAACTCATTCTTGCTTTTGCCAGAAACAAACAACATGAAGATCTCAATCACTATTGCTGCCATCGTCTTGTCGACTGCCTCGGTCGCGGCACAAAACTCGACGAATACCACCAATTCCACGAATACGACAAATACCACGTCCTCAAATACAATTACGCTGACAAATTGTGATCTCTCTATCAGCGCCGCCAACAACTGGACTTTGTCTCAAGGATGCACCAACGACCTCCAAGGTGGCTCACCACCGACGCTGAATGCCATTTATGCCGACATTTCGACACGTCCTACAACAACCGTCTATCTCTATGGCTTGTGCGGCTCGACCAGTTGTTCCGCGGATTTCACCATTTTCACATCAGCATACCCGCAATGCGCAGCCACTTCCGCACCCAGCTTACGATCGTGGATCCAAGCGTATACTAGCAATTGCTCGACCATCAGCACGTCGCTCGGCAACAGCACTTGCACTGTGGCGAATTATGCCGATTACAACTGGGCCAAATATCAAGTTCAGCTCACTCAGCAGTGTGCAAGTGCTTTAAATTTGACCACCAGCAGCCTCTGGTACACGGCAATCCAATCCATGAGCTTGACGAATAATGCTGTCACGAATGCATTCTGCAACACGCCAGCCTGCGTCTCGTTGACTACCGGCACAACAAGCCAGCTTGGTAACTGCACGGTCCAATCGGGTGAAAATCTATTCAACACAGCGACAAACGTCGTGAATTACTGCAACAGCCTTAAGGCATCAACCCCTACGCCAACTCAAGCAACGACGCCAACCCCAGTGGCTACCACCCCGACGCCCGCTGGGACCGCGGCGACAACCTCTGTGCCGGCCGCGACACCCACGCCTACACCAACTCCAACTGCTACAAAATCCTCTGCATCTACCTTTGCGACTACGTTTGCCGTCGGACTAGCCGCGGGTTTCCTAGTCATGCTCACCTAAATTGCATACTCTAATGGCATGACCAAATCAAAGTCAGCTTTAGCGTTCCATCGCATGCAGCACGAGTGTATCCGACAGTTGGTCAAATACTCGACGAGCGTTGGAAACTTTATCCAGTCGGACGTCAAAGTCAAGCCACAGGCGCTGCTATCGCCACCTCATCACAAACTCCATCCAACATGAAGTCGGTAGCAGAAACTTGGACTCAGTCGTCAACACGGTCCCAGCTCTCTTCGCGGACGATGCTTTCAGTGTATGGTGCAGGTCGGACTCGATAGAATGCAAGGATTTCTTTAGGAAATAGAGTTTATGCTAGCAAGACGACTCACTTACGAGTCCAACGACAACCAAACTCATCAAGTTTGACGCGGAAGACTTGGAGTCGGCGTGGGGACCGCCGTTGTAGTTCCGCCAGCAGTAGCAGATGTCGTAGAGTGGCTCCCCCAGCGGTGGCAGAAGTCGTCGAAGGTGCAGTTGTGGATGCCGTAGTTGGTGGCGGAGTTGTTGGCGCAATGACGTTGCAGTAGTTGATCAAGCTGGTTGCGGTCTTGTACAAGTTTTCACACGAGCTGACGTTGCAATTCCCCAACATACTCGTGATCTTTGTCGTCAACGCGTCGCAGTCAGCCGAGTTGCAAAAGACATTCGTGAATGCATTGTTGGTCAAGGCCGCAGGTTGGACGGCCGCGTACCAAAGACTGGTCGTGCTCAAGGAGAGAGCATTGGCGCACTGTTGAGTGAGCTGGACTTGATACCTCGCCCAGTTGTAGTCGCCATAATTCGCAAGCGTGCAAGTGCTGTTGGCGATCCACTCACTCAAGCTCGAGCTTGTCTAAGTAAGTGAAAAAGATCGAATCCAATATTGAGCTGTCGTGCACGTAGGTTACGACGAGTTGAAAGTGGCAAAATCCGCTGCACAGTCGTTCGAGCCGCATCAGCCATAGCCATAGACTGAATTGATATCGTGGGCTGCAATGCCGGCAAAAATTGCAGTGAGATTTGGTGGAATACCACATTGGAGGTCATTTGTACAAGCCTGAGATCGAGTCGAGCTCTTGGCAAGGTTGATGCTAAGCTGTTGGCGCTGCAGTCGGCTGCGAAGGAGCATGTGTACCTATGATAGCTCCAGTAGCGATGGAGTTGCTACGAGGGCGATCTTCATCTTGTCTTCCGGGTAAAAGCAGGCATAAAATGCTGGGCGTCAAGACACACTTGGCTATTTTGATCTCAAGACAACAACCAAGATGGAGACGTGATTCGGACCAAACGATGACCTCCAAAACGTCGAACTCTCAAAAATAGACTCGACTCCTTGAACGATTCACTCCCGCTTGCCTGTAGACTTGCTAGCGTCTTGGCCATTCGATTGACAAAGTTTCCTTGTGACCTTGGCGATGAACTTGTTGATGAAATTCCAGTTGTGGAGTGCATTGAAAATGTATCAGGATTATCTAGGCTAGCAAGAGCATGCAACTTGCAACAAATCCAACGACTAACGCGCCAAAGACGGTGGAAGCACCAGACTTGGTCGGCGTCGGTGTGGGGGCCGCCGTGGTCGTTCCTCCAGTAGTAGCAGCAGTCGTCGATGGTTGAGTTGTCTTGGCTGCTGGCGGCGTCGTTGGCGCAATGGCATTACAGTAGTCGGTCAAGTTGGTTGCAGTCTTGAACAAGTTTTCAACTGACATTGCAATTGCCGAGCATGTTGATGGTACTAGTCGTGAGCGAGACGCAGTCATCCGAGGTGCAAAAGGCATTCGTGAGCGCATTGTTGGACAAGGTGGCGGCTTGGATGGCCGAGTACCAGAGACTGCTCGTGCTCAAGGAGAGAGCGTTCGCGCACTGTGGAGTGATCTGGACTTGATATCTCGCCCAGTTGTAGTCCAAGGTGCATGTGCTGTTTGCGATCGATGCGTACACAGCCGTGCAAGTGGCAGCATAGCCTTGAATCCAAGTGAGCAAACTCGGACAATGTTGGTGAAGTCCGCGGCACAGTTGGTCGAGCCACACAAGCCATAGCAGTAGACAGTCGTCGAAGAACGCGCTGCAATGTCGGCGTAAATGGCGTTGAGTGACGGTGGAGAGCCGCCTTGGAGGTCATTCGTACACGCTTGAGACATAGTCCAGTTGTTGGCAGCATTAATGCTTGCATCACAGTCTGATGGCGCCACAGTCGGTGCTGGTGTTGGGGCTATCGTTATCGTGTTTGGAGATGTCGTCGTGGTATTTGGAGCGACTGTAGTCGTATTTGGAGGTGCTGTTATTGTCGGAGCTGGTGTTGCTGTTGTTGGAGCTGGTGCTGCTGTTGTTGGCGCAGGCGTCGGTGGATTCACGCAGTAGTTGATGGCATTTGTAGCCGTCGTGTACAAGTTTTCCCCTGAGGAGACAGTTCAGTTGGCCAGGAAGCTCACCGTCGAGTTGGTCAGCGTTTGGCAGTCCGATGACGCACAGAATGCAGTCGTGAGGTCATTTGTGATCAAATTGAGCGACGTGACGACGGAATACCAGAGTGAACTCGTGGTGTAGGAAAAGTTGGCCAGCGCCGCAGCACAGTTGGTCGTGAGAGTCACTTGGTACTTGGCCCAGAGGTAGTCTGCGGTATTGCCGAGGGTACAAGCGCCACCACCAGCCGTCAGATCATTGCTGAGCGGTGAGCAAGCCGTCGAAAAGTTGGAAATCGGTGCGTCGTTACTCGTTGCCGTGTTGGGATCGCACGACGGATAGTTGAGTCCATTGATTTGGTTGACGCAGTTGGTCGAGCCGCAGAGGCCGTACGTGTATTCCGAGTTGGGATTGTTGACATAATCTGCAAAGACTGTGGCGATCGTCCGTGGCGTGCCGCCTTGGAGAGATCATTCGTACAGTCTTGCGTCAACGTGGCGTTGTTGGCAGCATTGATGACAGAGTCGTCTAAGCATGGAGTAGACGACGAGATGGCAAAGTTGATCGCAGCGACGGTGGCAAACTTCATTCTTTCTGGCAAATCCAAGGATGAAAGCCTGAAGATCGATGGAATTTGAGCTTAGCGACAAAGTCTGGAACCGGTGAACTCGACGCGAGGGCTTCATCTGGGCAAACCGTCGTCATCTACAATGGACTTGGGAATTCCTCTGGTGTCGTTAGGCGTATCGACGTTAGGCCATCGTATAAACCACAGGCGAACATTGAGTCGCTTCTTCGGGAGCACCAACGTCTCTGGAAGTATGGAGGGCGCTCTAGACCGCATTGCATTGGTAACAGGTCAAACATCTTGGACCAAGTCGTTGCGGTTCGCTGCTCCCGTTCCACCTCGTCATTGTAGGAATGGACAATTGGGAGCTCGCAACAATGTAGATCGTGCTCCGTTCGCTCCTGCGCTCCCGTCAACGGGGTCCAAGTCGCGGACACTGTTGCCGTGTGTCAACTTACTGTGCAATTTGATCTCTTCTCATCGTGTAATTCACCGTCTGGGTCGAAATCATACCTCTGATCGAGTCTAGGAATCCCTCAGGCATGAGCCAAAGGCGACAACTATCGCGCTGGGCCGCAATCTGCATAGGATCCACGGCGGGAACGATCCAACGTCCAACGCGTCGCATGATTGTGTAGTTGTCACATCATTCCGATGTTCGTCAAAAACCTCATTCAAACATTCCGGATAAATCCGGATAAGACATTCCAGTGGATCGATGTGACGAACCCTCAACCCACAGATTACGACAAGCCGAGACGATCAAGACCTCGCTGAGCGTACAGAGCCTAACGAAGCGTGCTATCTTTCCGCATGAAGACCTTCAGTACGTTGTCATGGCCCATTTTTCTTTTACAATGTATGCTGATCGTGTCTATTTTCGAGCGATGGAGGACATCTTGGTGCCCCCGGATCGCTCTCTTCCTCGAGGAATTCAGTCGCCGCGCTCTGTCGCGCTCAAATCTTCATTGCCACGCGAGAGGAATTCAGTCGGCGCTTCTAGACATGCAAACAATAATTTGCATTGTCGCACGCAGACTTTGTTGTCAACTTGGACTTTACTGTGTCATTCCGATGTGGGCGCCAAGTATAGGCTTCAATCTCGTACAGATTCCGGATAAATCCGGATAAATGACCGTGCCGATCGCGTGGACACGAAACCCGACGCCGCGCCGCCACTTGCATCGATCCAAGTGCTGCTTTTGCGATGTTAGACCTCAAGGAACCTCCTGTGTTGGAGGAGAACAAGCTGCGGACTTTCTAGCTGTGGTTTCGCAGAGACGGCGATAGAATGTTGGTCTCGAGTCATCATTCCGACTCCAGAACACCATCGAAAGCAAGCACAACCGCAACGCCATCGACATGTTCAAGTTTTGTCCTGAATGCGGCGTCAAGGCGTCGGCGGGATCCGCCAAGTTCTGCTCGGAATGCGGCTTCCGCTTTGAAACGAATGGATCTGCGCCTGTTCCCCCTCCTCCACCGAGCGATGTGTACAAGCCGTTGCCGACCGAGCCGATCAAGCCAATTCCCATGGCGGTACCACTCGCACAAGCTCGATCGCTGTCAATTCCACAAGTCGTCGTGCCGCCAGCCGCCACGGGAGCCGAAGCACAGTCGATTTACTCGCAATGTATGGATACGATCCGCGCAGCACGTGGCGGAAACAACGAAGTCGGTGTGAAAGCCTTCAAGAGCAACTGCAAAGCGTACGGACTGAGCGAAATGGACGCTCCAACGTTCCATGCGAGTCTTGTGACGGAACTTGGCGCCGAATCGACGTCGGCACTTGTGCCTCACCTCGTTCGTCTCATTCCTGATGAAAACAAACGCCGCGATCTACTGGAATACGATGCCGCGTCGACTGCAACCCTCGACATGCGCCGAATGAGTCTTGGCAGCGATGGAGACTCGGAACCACGCTCATCCTCCTTTAGCTCCAACACCAAATTGTACATTGCTGTCATCATCATGCTACATAACTCATTCTTGCTCGTAGGAACCCGAACGGGTCGCGCGGCTTTCTCTCTGGACGCTATGCCGACCATCCGAATTGCGATATCTGCCGCACGTCCTTTGACGTGTACAAACGGCGACATCAATGGTATGGATAATTTTGCCATGGATCTCATGGGAATTTTGTTGTTTCTAGTCGTTTCTGCGGCATGTATGTCTGCAGCGCATGCTCTCCTGTCAAGCTCTTGATTCCATTTGGCCAGCAGATCGAAGGATGCAAAGGATACAGCGAGTCGGAACCTCAACGTGTGTGCATTCAATGCGCTCCACGTCTCCATCCGCTCCAAGACGAACTCGTTGCCAAGCATGGATCTTTCCTCAAGGACAATGACCACACTGCCGGCAGTCGCATCCATGTGTACGATCATCAGCTTCCTCTGCCTCTGATTTGTTTTGCATTTGTAGACCATACAGCGCCAACCTCGAGAAGGAATGCCGCAATGCCGCTGATATTATCGGCAATTTCTTCCGCGATGACTGGGGTGCTTCGAAGGATCGTAGTATTCCAGCTGCCTTCCTTGAAAAGGCCCATGGTCTGGCCATTATGAGCATTGCCAAAGTTGGTTTCCTCGTCTCGGCTCAAGCAGGCACTGGTCTCGTCGTGGCAAAATTGCCCGATGGCTCGTGGTCGGCGCCAAGTGCAATCGGTACTGTCGGTACGTCCTTTCATTCCTGGCGATTCTGGACATGCTCACGGTGCTTGTAGGGTTGTCTGGTGGTTTTGAAGTTGGTGGCGAGCTTGTCGAAGTCATGATAATCTTGTACGTCATCGATATCATCGCGACGTTGCTTCTCACAATCCGCGTCTAGGGGTTCGCCTGGTGCTGTCAAAGTCTTTCACAAGGCGCAAGTCAATGTCGGCGCCGGTTTGGATCTGACAGTCGGACCGTACGGTAGAGCAGCTCAAGCCGCAGCAGCAGTGGGTCCTGCAGGACTTGGAGCCAACTACGCCTACTCCCAGAGCAAAGGTTTTTACGCTGGTATTTCTCTGTCAGGCACGGTCATTGCTGTGCGCAAGGAAGTTAACACGAAGTTTTACGGCCGCACGCTTGAAGCGAGTGCCATCTTGGGTGGCGAGGTTTGTCGAAAGAATTATGTCGAAGTGGCTCGAGCACTTTTTGTCGTAGGTGGAACAGCCCAATGCAGCGAAACCATTGTACGAGGCCATTCAAAATGCCATGGAGGGTATCAAGATGCATCGGGTACGTCAACAGTTCAATGTCGATGGTTTTGTAACATGGGCATTGGATAGTTGGAAACAGCGCGACGTGTGGAAGCCATGGGATCTTGTCGATCGTGTGGTTGCCGCACATTTGTGCCCCACACGACGCAGATTTGGAACAAAAATTGCAAAACGTGCAAGCATATTCACTGAGAACTAAACGTAAACACGAAGAGCATCTTGCAAATAGACAAACTTGCCGTCCATGGGAAACCATTGGAAACAATACTCATGGTGACTGTCATGGGCCCATTGTTAAATCATTACTTCACCCGTACGTGGCCGCTTAATTCGCTGTCTGTCTTTGCCGGAAGCATACAGTTCCCGCACAACAGCAGTACACTCAGACACAGCGACTTGGATGGCAAAGAGACGACCATCGCGGATCTCTGGTCGAAAATGAACCTTGCGAAAGAACTCTCCAGGATCGTCCTCCTTGTCGTCGTTTAAAACTGCCAAGAGCTCCTGCTCTGATGATTCCAGTCGAGTGTGCGACGAAATTGACTGGGTCTGCGAGGGGGAAGTTTGCGATACTGGGAGGCTTCTTCTCTGGGAGTACATATTGGGCAGCAGTTGGATATCGCTGGAGTCATCCGTCCATTCGAATCTAGGAAAGGATTGAGATAAGCGATCAAGACCGACCCAAAATCAACTTACCGAGACATCAATGTCTTGGGCGCGGTAGTTTTTGTCTTTGATCGACGCTGTAAGGATCGCTGACTTGATCCCCTGCTTTGGACTGAACAAATCTCAACTGTATTGTCGTCATCGCTTGAGTCAATCACAATTACGTCAATGTCCTCAGTAGTAGCAGTTGTACTGACTGGTGGATTATTCTCAGAGAATTTATCCTCCTTGACAGTGGACGACAACGAGGCGGTCTCAACATCGTCTTGGATGAAATTCTCAGAAAGATTTTGCGGAACAAATGCCGTGGGTCGTTCTTCTTCGCTTTGTGTGGATGATGATGAAGACAATTGTGGAGATTGGGGAGATTGAGGTCCGGTATCATCGTTTGGATGGCTTGATGATGGTGTCGGGCCGTACTGAGTGAGGCTTTGGTGGCAAAACGCAACAAGACCGTCGACACTTTGAGATGACGAGTCATTAGCTTGGGTTTGTGGAGTATAGTCAAGGGACGCCGGTTGATGTTGTGAAGCACAGTCGAGGGATGCCGGTTGAGTATGTGGTGCAAAATCAAAGGACGCAGGGTGATTTCCTGGATCAGTGTCTAGAGATTCAGGTGAGCCATTCTCCGACTCTGTCTCTGATGATGCTTTTTGCACAGGGAATGGAGTGTCGAACATTACGGATGCACTCTGTGATTCTGACTCATTGGGAACGCTGCCATTTTCAGCAATGAGCTGTGAGTCTGTCATCGCACCATTGGTTTCCTCACCCTCGAGTATTGTGAGTTGGTCGGTGGGAATTTCGCAATCTTCGATTGTAAGAGGGTTTCGATCACTGAATATGTAAGCATGGTATTGCTGAGTTGAGGGAGGGAGCAAAAGCGCTTCAAGAAAAGCGAGTGATTTGTCTTCTAAAAGTCGGAGAATAGCAGGGTCTCTAAGAACGTGGGGTTGTTCATTTGCTTGGATATCAGCCACGTCGAGGATCGATAGGTCCAATACGTTGAGGCAAATTCGACGCGCGTGTGATGCAGCATGAGGAATACCTCGTCGGTGTCGAAACGGAGTCGAGAAATGGCATTCCTCAATACGGAGGAGACATCCACAGAGATTCTTAGTCGATACAATGTGTGGATATTCGGCACGCGCTTGTGCAACAAACGTTGGAGGTAAGAACGCCCAAATACTATGGGATCCATCGTTGAGGACAACAGCTTCCGAGAGAGAATCGCAGCGAGAAACCAGAACAATATTCGACTTCACGATGCGGTCTTCAGTTTCGCTTCTATCTTCCAGCGATTTGGTCAGCAGAGCTTCGAGACGCTTGAAGAGGAAGGCCGTCAACGCTCTCATGCTCAATCGCGCGCCTTTCTTGCAAAAATTCGAATGTCATTCCATTTTCAAAATCGAACATTAACCCCTAACCTCCTATCTACCTAAAACCCTAAACCCCTCAACCCCAAAATTTCATCTCTCGTTGCAGTCATAAACTACCGCGGAAAGCTTCGCTCAGCCGTCCATTTGCCCGTGGATTTCGACGGGAAACCTCAAGTAAAGCGACGATTTTTATCACTCTAAGCTTAGCACAGTCTTCTGATGTCCGTTTAGAGTTCTCATTGCGAGTAATGCATCCAAAGCTTGAAATGACGGCTTGGAACTTACTGTGGTTTCCGCCGTCGTTTATGACGGTGAGCTGGTGTCATGAGTTTGCTCCGTGGCACTGATCGCGGCTCGTTTAGGCGACAATGCTGTGCTGAGATCTAATCAAGCTCTGGCATGACGTGAAACTTTCACCAGTTACGAGAACAGTTGCAAGCCAAAAGCTGCGGTTTCAATCGAGGTCTTGGGGACATTCCAAGCTCATGTCCGAGCATGAAGCGTTTGCTCGACAAAGCGAGAGAAAAGAAGAGAAAGGCAGCGTCCCGTGTCACGCTTATGCTGCCAAATGCATCGTCGTTGTCGCGACTGTCTCCGTCCAAAGTCATCGATGCTGACGAGTCGCTTGTGCGGCTTCAAGGCCACGTGACGCAAACGATCACCAAGATCAAGACCAAGCTGACAGACGCCGGGACTTCCCTCGTAACGCGGTTGACGTCTTCATGTCGTCAAATTTTGAAGCGAACAAGACTGCCACCCAAACTCGGGCAGCATATTTCGTCGGCGCGGCGCTTCTTCCACAAAGTCACGTCGAGATCCAAGCAGGCCGTCCAAGCGATCGCCGACAAGATCAACGTTCCCCAGAGCATCGCCAAGCCTCTGCGGCAGTTCTCCTATCTCGCCAACAAGTTCGTCCTCTCCAAGATCCCAACGATCAAGGTGCTGGACAAGCTCAAAAAGTTTGCCAAGTTCTTCCTCTCAAGGCCTGATGCAAGTCGGTACGTCGTCGTCGCGATTCTTTGGACTCATGACGTGGCAGCACGAGTCGCTCCCAGGAACTCCTCGAGCACTTTGTCCGGAGCTGGGTGAGTCGCGTCAAAGCCCGCCTAGCTGCTCGCGACTACGCGGCACGAGTCCGCACGGAAGTCACAGACGAAGTGATGCGACTGCTCGACACAACCACAAGTGGGTTTGTGGCCAAATTACAAGCCGCGGCGCATCGCGAACGATCCAACGCCGCTCAAGTCATCCAAAAGCGTTGGAAACATGCCAAAGCGCGATGGAGACAGCGGGAAATGGATCAAGCGCGTGTTGTCTTTGCCTTGCGTCTTGCTGGACGGCGATTGATCTGTCGGCACATGGCGGAATCGGTCGTAGCTTCCGCAATAAAGCATGCAAAAGGACGTCTTGCTGTCCGAACGTTGCAAAGCCATTGGCGAGGATGCTCCACTCGTGAGCGACTCAAGAGACAAGCGAGGGTCAAGCGGCGACGGCGAGACATCCAACGCCAGAAAAAAATCGTTCAGCAAGCAAGTCCAGCGCATCGACGTACGTCCTCAGCGGCGCCATGAGCTAAATTTCTTGACGCTGTAGGCGAAGAACTGCTTCTAGCAACGCTCAAGCGAGTGTGGGCACGAGAAGACTTCATTCCAGCCATGCCTCGCAAGCACCGGCACATGTTCTCAATGGCAGCGCGGCCTACGTTGGATCCCATTGCGCCGCGGACACCGCCGAATGGCCACGAGCATCACGGCTTGCATCGCATGAACATGACAAAGTGGCAAAAGTACGTCGTCTTGTCCAGTTTGGGCTTTGACTTGCGTCATGAAGGCTCAAAGGGCATGTGAATCCAAAGCGATGCTGGGTCGCAATTCCCATCCATGTCCAAGAACATGCGCAAAAAGTGACGCTGACGCCGTTGCAGTCGCCATCGCAGCAGCCATCCAAGCAGCAGCACAAATATTACCACTTGTCTTACGACTGGGTCCCTGGCACGCTCTTGGAAGACCCGCCGTCGTCTCCGCCGACATTTGAAGAAAAAGTGCGGCAACTCCAAGCATCAGGACAGCTCAACCAGCTCGCCAAGTCGCAAAGCAGCTTGTTGTAAGCATCTAAAGCACAACAGCCACACATTTCAAGCTCCAAACGACACCGTCGGCTCTGAGCCACTCATTCAATGGCGACGACTTGGATGCTCTTCCATTCTTCGCCCTTGGTCCATCCTGGAAAGCGCTCGAGGCGGCCTTGGCCTGTGATTTCCAAGTCGGAAGGTTCACTCGTTGCAAGTTGCTTGCTGTCCGTCAAGGCAACGATCTCGACGACGGCGATTTCAAACGCCGACGAGGATTCCACGAGCTTCATGAGGAATCGCTCCATGAACTCCAAGTTGAAAGAATGGGATTCACTTCGGACGACTGAGAGAAAGCGGACGAGATGGTGGCGCTGGTCAAGGAAGACGGCGTCATAGCCACCTCGACTCCACTTGACGGGCTTGAGCCACACGCCAGCGTTCGTTGGAAGCATGTCAAAGTGCGCCGCGTTGGTTGGATCGAAGCGACGAAGTGGAGCTTGCGACCAATACTCGATGCGCGTCTTCTTGGCGTCGCTGAGGCAAACGACGCCTTTGAATTGCAGATTGGACAGGAATGCCCACTCCGCCTTCCATCCATTGGCGGTGGGAGACGCGGACGGCTTCAACATCCCAGCCAGCTTTTGAATCAACGCTTGATTTCCAGAGAGAGCGACCTCCGCGGCAGCGTACGCACTCAAAAAGTCGGCATTGTGCGCGCCATCCGAGCTGAAGGAATGGATCAACAGACGGTCAAGCGATTCCGTCAGGATTGGATCAAGTTGTCCGCCCGATGCCGCTGCGATAGATTGCTTGAGGTCGTTGATCACAGCGTCCGTCGTCATCGTAAACATGTAGCGAGCACTTCCCCCCGCGAAATAAAACTTGGACTCGGTCACTTCAGTCTTGACGACACTGCTGATGGTCGTCGAGATGTCGACGTGGGCGTAGGAAGCGTTGAGATGGCAGCGAATGTCGTCAAAGAAATCGTCCTCTTGGACTGCCTCAACGCACTCGCTCAGTGTCCATGCGTGCAGCTTGAACTCGACGAGTCCATCTTGTTTGTCCTCGTAGATCTTGGTCCTGTAGCGCGTTGCCCTTGATGCGACGATCACAAGGCGCCTTGTCGCTGTCTTCCGACGTCTCCAGCGGCGTAAAATTGCCTGTTCCTCATCGTGCTGATGCGTGACGCCGTCCAAAATGACAAAGTGATTCGCGTCGTCGTCCAACTCGTCAAAGAAGATCTCCCTCAACTCGATGTAGCTTGAGAGAGCTCGAGTGCGAATCGAGCCGTCTTCAAGTCGAACACAGTGAGGAGCATCATCTCCGTCAATACAAATCCACGTGACAGTCCACTTGGTCGTGTCGAGCGTCGAGGCGAAGGCAAGGGTCGTCAGTGTCTTCCCAGAGCTAGGAGAACCGACGATGTAGCCGAGATGCCCGTCGCGTTCGATTTGTGTGGTCAAAAACGCGACTTGGTCATGAAAAGCTCGACGGCAGTAGAGAAGGAGCTTGTCTCTCGGAGTCTGGACGCGAAAGCACGACAGATAGCTTGCATCCATGGCAAACAACTTGGTCCCATCGATGTACTTGGCAAATGTGCCATGGCGCAGAGTGAACGTCGTTGTTTCCCATGATGGATTCGGTCGTTTGGTGCATGGTCGATCTGGATGACTCGCTGCGTGAGAGGAAAGAGGACGAGCATCATGAAGCCCTCGACGCGCATCATTCAAGTGTTCATCTGCTTGGACTTGATCTGTCTCGGAGGTTTGGGATTCTGAATTCGACGGACTTTTGCGTTTGTTCTCTGCGCTCCTCTCCTCGAGCACAGCCAGAGCTCGATGCCAGACTCGTCGAGCGAGTTCAAGATCGTCCAATGCGTCGTTATACAAAGGCTCATGGCCACTGAGTATTCTCCCATCTTGTCCGTCTCGTTGTAGCAGGTTTTCGTAAGACATCACGTTCGCGACTTGACTGTTGAGTGTCTTCTTGTTTTGTGGCGGAAATTCAACTTCAGACGCCGAGATATCGGAAGAAACTCTGCCATCGTCTTGCTTGCGCGTATCTCCGAGATGAGAGGGAAATGAACGCCTTAGGCATGATCAACGGAGTCGATTCACCGTTGCAGCTCGAAACTTGGCATGTACGCGGCGCTATGAGTTTGTACATTGAGACTTCCTGAAAAAATGCACGTGCGCAGTAGAACGACGGATCTCCCCGAATGGCGCTGGAAAAATGCAAACGCACTCTTCTCTCAACAAACACAGAGGAAATGGGAGAGCCGAGTCATGACGTGAAGAAACATGAGGAGAGACTGCACTGTATGACGGAAATGCTCTTCGTCGCGCAATAATCATGGATCATCCCCAGGCCCTCATGGGTCAATTCAAAGTGCGAGGACAGTTAACGTAGTTGTAAGAGCGCACGACATCTCGTAACAAGGAAGGACGCAAAGATCAAGAAGAGAGGCGTGAAACAAGTGGCTGGTCGTGTTATTTTCGAGGCGCAATCGTAATGCGGTCTTGACCCGGTTGAATTCCCATGTCTGCGAGGAATTTCTGCATCCTTGCTGCTTCGGCATCCTACAATGTGATTGAGAGTCAATGCGGAAAGAAGCGACGGACCTGAGCAGCAGCAACGCGCTGTTGCATTTCTTCGAGCTTGCGGTCTTGCGCTTGCTTTCGTCGTTGAAGCCGCGCTTGGAAATCATCCGAGCCGCCCAAGAGGAAATCGTCACTGAGGTTGAGACCATCTTTGGCATCGTCGCGCTCTCGCGCCGCGCCATGCACAGCAGCGGCGACTTGACGTTTTTTCTCAATCGTGGCGTCGCTGTAGCTCGAGTCAGATGGACAACAACGAGATGGAATGGCTTACCGTCCACTGGCTTTGGGCACCAATTCCTCCATGACCATTTCTTTACGCTTGTTGTAATTTTTCCGATCGCGCCGTGCTCGTTTCCTCTCCTCGTCTGAATCACAATCGTCGTCCTCTTCCTTGCTAGATTTGTGCTTGGAAGACGTTCGCGCAGGTTCTTTGACTTTGTTTCGATCATCCACGGGGTTGGACACATGTTTGACTTTGTTGGTCGATACGTCGACGGAATCTTTGGTCGTTGCAAGTTCAAGGCGCTCGTTCTCGTTGAGTTTGAAACCCCATTTATGCTTGGTCCGATGGATGCTTTCAAGAATGCTCTGGGGTATCGTCGTGTAATACATGGAGTCTAGTCGCTGGCCATTCCATTTGTGAACGAATTTGGCAAAATACGACTGCGCGCCAGTCGACGAGAGATCGTCAAAGTAGATATTCTTCTCAAGTTTGAGCCATACGCGGAACTCTTGCGCTTTCTCAAAGTAGTCGTCTTGTGAAATCTCTACAGGAAAGCGTCCATGAGGTGTCCAGGAAGACGATGATAGAGTGTCTACCTGGCGCATCTCCATGGTGATGCTTGGACTTGTGTTTCTTGTGCTTCTTGTGGCTTTTCTTCTTCTTATCTATACACACTCTATAAGTTTAAGGAGTCGTTGGGGCGTTCCTTACCGTGTCTTTCTTCGCTCGAGTCGCGAGACTTGCGCTTGGACATCTTCGCCTCCAAACCTTGGGATCAAGAATGTATGTCTTTAAAGAATAAATAGAATGCTCGTCAACTAAAAGAACTATTTAAAGAAAGACTACTCCTTGTGAAGTCGAAGCTTCATGATGTGACCAAAGCGCTGGACTTTTTGCATTTTCTGGAGCGTCGTTCCATACGCGGCAGTTTGGTGCTTGGCGTTCAGGATATCTTGAAGAGATTCGAGCTTCTGTTCAAGGCCCACGCTGCTCTTTTGTCTACAAAAAAACAAAATCAAACTCTCAATCCAAGTGCAGGACAGACGAATAGCCTTCGTCGTCCAACGCTTTGTCGCTTTCTTTCTCTTTGACACCCATGTGAGAGCAAATAAGGTGATGGAGTCGCTGGCCTTGCTCTAGTTCAATTAGCCATTGAGGAGCCTATGTCACCAGAAAAGAACTGTTGCAATATTTTGGAGGATGATACCTCGTGGAATTTGGTGGCAGCAACTGCAAGAGGAGATGCAGCGGTCTTTTGTATGGCATGAAGCTCCTTCTTGTGGAGGGCTAAATTGTGACGGTCCTGCGACTTGCGCATTTGAAGACACCAGTCCGTAGCATCTTCAAAATAGATCCATTCGTACATTGGAACCACGCATAACAAAGCCTGAGCACTGAGTTCTTTGGGAAACCTATGGCAAATCAACAATGGCCACTGCAAAGGACTGACCCAGTCTCGGCATAGTCATTTGCTTCTGCCTCCGTTGGAAAACAGCGAAAGACACACAACGTCGGTTCAGAGCCATCGCCAACGACGAGAGTACTCACGCATGCAAAATTGTAGGGTTGTTTGAGCTCCATGGCCATGTGGTTGTGTTCAATGTCCTGCAGATTGAGAAGCTTTACTTTCTACTCCAGCCGCGTCAAGATAGGCACGAGGCTATTCTACGCACCTGCATCGTAGTGTTTGGCGGAGAATGACTCAAATCAAGAGGCTCGATATAGCCGCATATATCTGTCATAATTGATGCAACAGCGTCCGCAGAGAGTGCAGACGCTGGACCTCTCTCTGTGATGAATTGGAAGGAGTTATCTAGGCCTAGTTTTACCTGGTGAACACTTGGTTGCTAATTTGTCGAGGCTCCCGTGGTCATGGAGATATTCTTGCATTTTCTCGTCGCAATATGTCGTTGAGAGCATGTGATCAGTGTTAGTTGGAACAATGACATGTCTGCCCATCTCGACGATGAAAAACTCTACTGGGTGCTCATGTTTAAATGGGAGAGATCGATAGGCGTAGGCATTCTCAAACGCCTCGACGTGGTTTGCAGCAACCACAGCTTGGTCGTGAGTGGCATATACGCCAATGACTCGGAAGGCTGGTTGCTTTGATCTTGGGTTGAGTTCTATGAGAAGTAAGTTGGACATTTATCTCGATGTTTTGATACCTTTGTTGGAGAGATTGATGACAACAAAGCCACATTGAAGAACTTGTGGAAGAGATTCCCGTTTGCTTGGAGAGCTCATAGACGGTTCATGAGCTCCTTTCTTCTTGGGAGATGTTCGACGATTTTTAGAAACAGACGGGAGTGAGAAGACAAAGTTTTCCGACATCGAGTCTGCGGGCGGCATGTTCCGTGCAGCTAATGAGTTAGTTAATCATGGACAAATTAATGTAGTTAAATGTACCCAAGTAGTTCAAGTAGACAATTGGGTTGCCTTCGTTGAGAACATCGATGGCGGTATTTGCATCATTTTCGACAGCTTGCTCAAGTAAGTCAATTCGTTTTGGGGTTAAGATATCAGGGTTGTAGTGAAGTGTATATCCAGCCAGCGTGTTTGTCGGCGGTGGAGTGGCTTGAGCCTTTAATGGACTAAGAAGCAACAATTCGTTGCCTTCAACTAATTCCGTTGGTGGCAGGTCAGCCTGCAAAGCATCATTTTTAAGTCGCGTCTGCAGATATTACCTTGTTGATCGATGGAGTCTTAGCCTTGAGGCTAGGAATATGCTTCTGGCCCAGCCGCCGTTGGATTCGATCGAGGTTGGCCTCCTTTTGAACCACCTATCCGACTTATTTTTCTCCAAGTGCAATTGACATCCTACCTTTCGTTTGTATTCCTCCCACTTGAGTGTCTTGTACAGCTGGTCAAAGACAACAATGGGCTGTTTGTTTTGATGGGTGTGCGTACGCAGGGTTTCCCTTGCCATGCGAGACAAGCGGTTGAAAACGTCATATTTGGTTAAAATGAGCACCTACGCGATCGTTCAGACGACCAAATGTAGAAGAACTAACTTCAATTGGAGTTGATGCCGTCGCTGTGTCTGTACGCAAGACCACTTCGTTGAAATTCTTTCCTGTAGCTCTGTAGTCGTCAGTCAGTCAAACGATGGAAAAAGATATTGTACGCATCATCGCCAAAAACATTGGAAGGCCCAAGTCGTGCCACAACGACGGAATACTTGTGATAGGACTTGGGATCCGTCACAACACGAGAAATAACCACCTCGCCCCGAGTAATAAAGTAAATTTGAGTCGCCTTGTCGCCTATTCATTACCAATTTCACGATACAATGCTGTAAATTAAGTCTACCTTGCTTGAAGAAAGTCGTATTAGCAGCGCATCGTTGTTCGATCAATACATAGCTAAGTTCTTCCATCAGCTCAGACGTCCACTCTACAGATTGGAAGATTGGGATTCGATCAAGTAACTCCAATCGTTTCTGCATGTCTTCTTTCTGAAGCTTTTTCAAAATCGAGTTGTAATCCTTTTCAGAAATAATTAGGAGCTCGCATTGCTCGGTTGCCACGACAGTCGCACTTCTCAAGCCGTCCTCTACATATTTTAGCGACAAATCATCATGGTAGTTTACTCTTGATAAGAGCGAGGTCGCCAAAGTGACTGCCTTCGCCAAGATTTACAAGCTTTGCTTGGCCAGAACCACCGCGTTTGTCAGGTGCGTTGATCTTGACATCCACGGAGCCACTCAGAATGACGTAGAATAATTTGCCCACTTCGCCTTCACGAAAGATTGTTGTATTTGCGTCGACATTAATCAAGTCGATGATCGTGCAAAGCTCTTGGACAAATGTTTTTGGGAGTCCACGGAAAAACTTCAGCGTCTGGAGGAATGTGGCAAGTGTGACTAAATCGGCTTTTGACCTTGCACTAGGCTTCTTCTTGAGGATTTTTAAGTATGTAGCGTGATTGCCCGCGACCACCTACAGGATATCTGTAACATGTGCCCAGCAACACGATTGAAACCTCGGACAATCGATTTGGTGGAGCAATTGATGCTTTGGCCAAGAAAGCTTGTTGATCTTCTTTGAGCATCACGTTGTAGTCATCACGACAGATAGATACGAGCTCTGTCGGAACTTTGGTCACAATGGTTGCTACACATAGTTAGCAAGAATAGAAATGTATCAACAGACCTGCCCGCGGCTCATTGTTGAGTAGAGAGCGTTCGCCAAAAAACTCACCTTTGGAAATTAGCGAGATCCAGAGGATGTAGAATACCCTTGCCGATTTCACATACGACAACTTCGACGAATTCTCCCATAACTTTTTGACTCACTCGGACTTCAACTTTGCCTAAGGAATCGGCAGGATTTGCGGTAGTAGAACATATTCAAATACCTGAAAACACAATGTAGAGAGCATCGCCTTCTTCTCCCTATATTCTAAGTATTGAGTAATACAATAGATCGTCGTGTTCACTTGTTTGAATACAACTTCGTTGGCATAATATGCATGTAGCTTCATGCGTCGGCAGAGTAGAGTGAGCTACACAAAGCTATTGAGGTCCTGAATGGAATGCAAGAAAATTACCTCGACAGTTTGCAGTGACTCAAAATCTGTGCATGTGTTCAATTTTGTCTTTTGGAACCATGTCTTGAGAGCTTGAATGTCATTATTGGATCGATTTTCAGCACTTCGACCAAAAGCAGCACGACACGACTCGGCTAAGATCAAGTTGCGACCATATTCTGGATTCGATGCCTCCCGTTTTCTTTCTTCAATTGCTGCTTCTCTCGATGCCTTGAGAGGATCATTTAATAGACTAGCTAGGAAATATACCTCTCTGTGGTCATCGTCAGCTTCATGGGGTAGATTGTTTCTTGATCCAATCGATGACGACCAGTGCCGCATAGTTGCAGATTGCGGAAGTGGCTTGACAGTTCCACTTCGCGTGGAAACTTTGTTGACGTATTGCTTGACTTTAGGACTCTTAAGAATATCTCGAAGCGATGTCTTCCTATATTCTTCGTTGTCATCGTTTGCCGATTGCGATGAGCCTAAAATTGACATGAATAAATTCTCATGCTGTACAGACCTTCGATATTGGGCTGCATTGTTGACTTGCGCACAACGTTGGACCAAATATTGGTCGTTTGAGATGATGTGTGGTTCAATGTAAGTGGAGGGGGCTTTGGGGTCGCAAGTTTCGGCAATTGGCAATTGGCCGAAACTTGCGTCACCTTGACTGATTCATTGAGGGGAAGAGCCGATTCTGGTAGAACTGACGTTGGATTTTTTTGCGAGAGTACTTTGGTCACTTGAGCTCGCATCAAGACGTTTTTGATCGTGAGCTGAAGCCGTTTCTTTCCCGCTCCAGTCGTTGTCGCAGCGGAATTTGGCTTGACTGGCTGACGCTCATCTTGTGCCTTTGGCTCATCGTTTTCATCTTCCTCATCCAGCGCCTCGAGGTGTATCGGGTGCTTGGACTTTCTCTCCATCGCAGTTGTGAAATTGAAACGACGGTTTCATCCTTTATCCGGTAATCCGGATAAAAATATGAAATATGATTGGTCGAAATAAATACAAGCTAACCAATCAGATCTTGTAAATCAAATCCATGGCAGTACAAACAAAGAAGTGCGGCGAAGGATGCAGCGCGGCCAACAAGTTGGGATTGCGCTCTTCTCTTCGATCGTGGCGGGGACTGCCAGTATGGGCGTCTGGCAGGTAACTTATATTGAAATGGATGTACTCATGCTGATAATATGCAGACGAACCGCTACATGTGGAAAGTGGACTTGATCGAGCAGCGGAAGAAACACCTCGATGCACCAGTGCAACCGCTTCCGAACGATGCTACGTTTGGAAATGCACCAGAAGACTTGGAATTTCGTCCGCTTGAGCTGGAAGGAAAGTTTGTCCCCAATACGACGTTCTACTTGTGTACGTGAGCCATGTATATGCTCCTGTGCTACGAACAACATTAGACCCGCGATCACCTCCAATTGATATGCAAGACACGAAAGGACGTGTTACCTCTGGCGGATATATCTACCAGCTCTTCCAGCGACCCAATGGGACATCCGTCATGGTGAACCGTGGATGGTTGCCCAAAGCAGATATGGAAGAGCATATGAAGCTCCCTGACGCACCAAGCAAGACGGAAAAAATTGTCGGACTCATCGTTCAAGGAGAAGAGGTTCGTTTAAACATGCCAAATGATACCAACATGGCGCTTTATCCTTAGGAGAAGACATTTTCTCCACCGAACGAACCTCAGAAGCGTCATTTTTTCTGGCTAGACCAACCACAACTAGCTAAAGCTATGGGAAACACCGAGTATGTACCAGTCTTAGTGGATCAGTTGGCAAACGAGGACGAAGCGCGTCCTGTGGGTGAACCTCTTCGCAAGATGAAGCAAAATTACTTGGAATTCTACATGACGCCATGGAAACATGCCATGTATGCTGGCATTTGGTATTGTCCAACAATATTCACTGCAATTAATATTGTGATTTAGGTACACTCTGGCCATTTTGGGAACCGGCATGGTGTTCCATCGTTTCCGATCCACAGCTCGCCGTGCTGCCAAGTCCAAGTCCGCCTAGACTACTGTCTCCACTGCCAATCCTTTTGTAACCTTGAACAAGACTTGTAGCTCAGCTACATGAATCCTCTCGTGTGTTCACCTGGTGCATCTCTCAAATAACACAAAATTTGAGGACGCCAAAGGTGTCGGACTGGTATTCAACTTATCCTTGTCACTCTTTCTTGTCGCCGAGAACCATGAAGCAGCTCAAACCTTGCCAAAGCCCACAGAATGTACTCTTCCACAACATCTCTTTCTATTGGGACAAGGTCAATTTTATGAATATTTGATTGGATATAATTCTCTTTAAATGGCCTGTGATTGGCTTAAATTGCAAAATATCAATTTTATTGGATAATAAAATAATATTTTAGCCAATAGAAATGGACGATGGACTTCATATCAATCTTGCAAGTTCCCCCTGTGAGAAATGAGCGCTCCGACGATTTCGCCCGAGGATGTGACGGTCAAGACCGATGAAAACGAGCACATGAATGAAGCTACGGCGAGCGAAGGGCGCCTTGATGTGGGGATTCATCCGTTGGTACTCATGAATCTCTGCGATCACTGGACGCGTACGCAATCGAGCGGTCCAACGTCAACACCCAAGCCAGTCGTGGGTGCCCTCTTTGGCATTCAAAAGGGACGAGACATCAATGTCATGGACTCATTTGAACTTCCCACAGCGCACGAGTTGAGCTCATCTGACTCGAATATGAGCTTGAAAACGTTCTTGACGCAACGCACGGAGCAATTCGCAACTGTCTATCCTGGCTTTGAGTTTCTTGGATGGTATGCCGTGCAGGACAAGATCCAAGCGTCGGATTTAACCACACATCGCATGGTACATCCCTTATCTATTCACATGGAGCACCCTCATGTTGACTGATCTAGTTTATGGAGTTCAACGAGTCGCCGCTTTTCCTTGTCCTCGACCCTACGCCACCTCCAGCGAACAAAGACAACGTCAAAGTTAAGCTTCCTCTTGCGCTTTACGAGTCGGAATTGCATGTGGTCAACAATTCGCCCACCATGTTGTTTGTAAAAGCTCCATTCAAAGTCCACACGACGGAATCGGAAGGCATTGCATTGGATCACATTTCCAAAGTTGCGCCGACGAATGCCACTACGCAATCATCCTGTATCTAACCAAGCCGTACGCTTGAACTAACACTCAAAGAATAGTGCACGGCAGCTTGGGCAGCCTCCGCGACGCGATTCAAATGCTCGACAAGCAACTTGGCGTGCTTCGGCGTTTCTTGGAAGCCACCAAGAATAGTTCCTCCTCGATCCGCTCCCAAGCTTGACGAGTATCTGTAGGTGAAATTCCCGTGGATCATCAACTGCTTCGTCAAGTTGCAAGCAGCTGCCAGCAGCTTCCGGCCATGAAGGCGGAGCTCTTCGATCTCTCCTTCTCTCGGGTAAATTCCCCCAAAGTGCCATTTGCCTCACTGTCGTGATGCAGGAACTCAACGACACATTGCTCGTCACGTACTTGGCCACGATCACGAAAGGCATTGCATGTACCCATGCGATTATGGACAAATTTGCCATCGCTCAAGACCGTGGACATCCTCATCGCGGCACGGCTCCCATGCTTTAGCTCTTTAATCGGATCGTGTAATGCTCGTACTTGAGTTCATTGGCATCCCAGACCGACTCGAGGAGCTGTGGCCCATCGGGTAATGTTTCGACGGCAACAATCTGTGTCTCGAATGGCGGGGCAAGGAGCAATTCCTGCAGCCGGACGACACCAAATCGACTGTGACTTGTAGCATTCACCAAGTACGCCACGCCTACAGCACACGACCGCACGTCATCCTTGTCGTCCACGGATTCGCTTGCGCACCTGAAGGTTTCAATCGCGTCTTGATGACATTGGCAAACCCTTCGGCGGTCGTTGGATCGCAAATGATGTCGCTCGCAATGACCATATCGACACGAGGAGCCTGAATGACAACGGTGATGAAGAGGTCGACGAGCGATGCAGTACTTCGTCGTCGAGGTGATCCCAGTCGAGATGCTCGACGGCCGCCATTTCTTGCATTTGATTCAGGCCGACGTTGTACGTGAGAGCGAGAAGTGTGTCTTGCTGGTAGTCTGTCAGGATGGTCTTGCGGCTGTATGAAGCAGCCACGATGCCACTGAGACCGAGACCGCTACCGACTTCGAGCACAGTTTGCTCAAGGAAGAGTTCACTAACAACACGGTTGACGCGATGGCGGAAGGGAATCCTGTGTACCGATGGAGATGGATCCAGCGAGCTAGAATGACAGCAGCTCCCCAGAGGAGATAACCTGTCTTGGGCTGGCCAGTCATGCGTCGTTTGACAGCGCGGATGAGCACGACGCGTTCGTCTTGCGAATCTTCATCGCGAGGATCTCGTGGAAGTGGTTGGAGTTGAGGCCACTGGCGAGTCGGTCGCTCCAGCGGAAGTGTTCTACGAGCGACGGTGAGTCTTGGAGGACAGGTAGCAAATCGTTGGTACTTGCAGGGAAAGGAAATGTTTAGTCCTGTCGTGTTGCAATTGTGCGTTGAACTATTGACAACGACGAGAGACGCGGCCTAGCAATCGATCAAACGACGTCGCTGGCGAAGGATATTTACTTCTTGAATGCGGTCGTTCTCATGGACGAGGAGCTTTAGAAGAAGCCCGTGAATACCCAACTGAGCTATACAAGGAGAGCAATAAGCTACGGTCAGTAGATCATTAGATGTACCAGCATGGACGGCATTGTCTTCGTCAAGGACAACCTCGGCAACGATCGCTAGGAGCTACATATCCATATAAAGTTCATTGTGGAAAGAAGAGAGAGAACATACGTTCTCTGCAGTTACGACAGCGTCTTCAGTTGGCTCACGCTGTTTGAGGAAGGAAGCGAGCTCGGTCTTGGCGTACTCCAAGAAGCCAGCTAGACCAGCATTCGAATGAGATTCACGTCGAACGAACACCAGAAACGGACGCACCTACGCCGAGGAAGCAACGGCCCATCGGATCCTGCGCTAAAGCCTCGATTTCGCTCATGGAATGTGCCACCAGGGCCGCTTGAATGCGCGCAACGAGAGCGTCGAGCGCGCGCTTTGTCCACATTGTCGCTACCGGTGTCGATACCGTCACTGGAACTTTTCAATTGTCTGCCAATCAAGAATCTCCGGATAGTGACGTGTCACTATCTCCATTTTTAAAATCTTGACAGACACGACGACCACGGCATGGGTTCCCCAGCGGATTCCACCGCAAGCTAGCTCCATCCAGCGCTCTTCTGTGGCACAATCGGCGCTTCTAACGATAGTCTAGGGCTCTCCGATCTTTCAGGATGGATGGAGTTTGAATTGGAGAGAGCAACAATGTAGCCAGTGCTGGAGGTTTGGCGAAGAACAACATCACAGAGGTCAAGTTGTCAACGTCAAACACCTGACGACGCACTGGAAAGTCTACGTTGCTTGTCTTTCTAATCTCAGTGGAGTTTGACCTCGCTGTGGATGGATTCTCCGACGAGTAACGCTGTCTGTCCAGCGCTCCTTGTTGAGTTTGTCTCTTTTGGATCTTTGTGTCATCGGATGAAACGGACTTCTCACGACGACACACAAAGCGCGCTACAAAGTTGGCGATGAAGTGCGAACCTTCGCGGCCGTCCAAGATCCCACGACGTATGGAATTTGCAGAGAGAAGGAAAGATCCACGACGACGGACGAAATGGTCGGCCAAAGCACCGACATCATCCAAACCCTGTCGGCTCGTGGCGCAATCAAATCGGAAGCGACGATGTACTCCATTGTCACCGACCTTTCTACTGTGCTTTGAAGATGTTGTTGCGCGGCGAAGACAGCGGCAAGCTATGCAGCCTTCAAAGACAACAGAACCGACGATCACAACTGCCGAGAGGAAAGCAATCTTTGCACACATTCGGAAAATGCCGCCGTGGCGAGAACGGGTCGCGCACTGCATGAAACAGCGACAAGAACGAGCGACCCTTGAAGACAGCGACGAGACAGCAGACGAGAGCGTGTCCAGCAGCAGCAGCAGCAGTGGTGGTAGTGGCGAAGCTTATGACGAAGATTACGAGGTGGAATTCATCGAAGAAGAAGACGAGGAAGAGGTCGAGCCGCCATTTCTTGCGGACCTGGAAACGCTGTTGAGGCGGCGCCAAGTCCGACTGAGCCACCGCGCGTGGGTCGAGACAGATCCATTGCAAGTCATGTTTACAGACTTTTACAAACTCATGGAGGACGTTGTCGACGGCAGGCAGCCGTTCTCATCATAAAGAGTACTAGTAGTACAATTTAGAATACATTTTCAATGCAATGTGTGGACAGGAATGGCGCGGTGACATGGCGGCTAGACAGTGATGAAGATCTTCTTGTGTGCCATCCAAACTGCAATCAGCGTCCAGCTAGACGAAGACATGAGATCCTTTGCCAGCATTGACGTACCAGATAGCACCGCCGAGGTTGCTCAGGACGCGATCTGTCTTGGAATCGTCATCGATATCCCAACCAAAGGGAACATGCTGCCCCAAAACTTCATGCTACAATCGATTGTGAGCTCCAATGACGACAGATTGAAGACAAACCCCAACGTAGAGCGCGATGGCGTTCATTCCGTTCTGCTTGAACGGCGTGCCGTACCAGAAGGCATATTTGTCAACGACGAGATACATGGTGCAAAGCACAAGACTCGCAATCCCAGACACGGTCAGGACGAACGACAAGCTCCACAGTTGCTTGTTGAGTGGAATCGTCCCGCCTTCAACTCGAAAGCCAGCAAGGCCAAGCCCGATCAGCATGAGCACAACGCCAGAACCTGTCAAGATCGCGACTTTATGCGTCTAAGATGCGGAGTTGAGTGTCCAGTCCATTGAAGTGTTGAAGCTTACCCAGACTTTGGCGTTGAGGAAGAAGCCGCCCGTGACGTAGCCGATGTAGGCCATGAAGGCGACCATGAACCAGTTGAGGAAACCCTCAGGGTCATTCGTGCCGGGGATGTACAAGTGATCATCGCTAAAGATTTTCTGGTCGATGTAGTAGTGAGCGCCGCCCGTGCAGCCTTCAATCTCATTCCCTACGACATTGGAATTCAAATCAAGGATGGAAAGAAGGGAGCTACCGATGTAACCCGTCGGACATCCAGGCACAGGTAAGCAGAAAGTGATGAGAAGGTTCGTCAAGACGAGAGAGCCGATGAAGCTGCCTTCGATGATGCGTTGTTGCCATGGCCGCGTGTCGGACTTGAGGACGAGACCGAGGACAATCGCGACAGTTGTCATGAAGAAGGCGAATGCAAACGACTGGAGGACGCCAGTGATACGCCCCGTCTTGAGGTTGCGAAAGTTGTTGACGACAAGACCGAGGAGGAAGAGTTTGACGGAGCGGATCAAGCTATCAAGGAGGATTCTCCAAAGTGGCGTGCCTTTCTTTGCATGAGATGCCATGCTGATGTTCATTGTGACGCCCATGATCCACGCAAAGCACGGGAAGACGCAGTCTGCAGGCTCAAGGCCGTTCCACGCGACGTGTGTGAATGCTTTCAAGCCGCCGCCGCCAAGGTTGACAAAGATCATGGCAAAGATCGTGATGCCGCGGAAGACATCCAAGCAAACGACACGCACGCGCTTGTCCGCATTGCGTGGTCGTCCGTCAAGGAGAGGTTCTTCCACCATCTCTGGCATTTGACAGACTGTGTGCGGCATCGTGATTGCGAGAATGAAAATGGGATCCTGGAAGCAACAGATTGTTCGTTACAGTACGCGGCCCGAGGAAGGTTTGATTGGGTGCAGCATCTTGTGGATGGCGTCGAAACGAGAAGAGCACGACAGAGAACACTCTGCGAGCTATTTCCATCCTCTCCTTGCGCTAATTTTGGGATGCTTGCCACCGCACGTTGCGCGTTTTTCACTCCCAGGGACTCCATCACCCAAGCTTTTGCCGTTCGTCATACGATCGAACGACACAATTCAAGAGCGGACAAGGAGGAAGACTCGTCAAGCGAAAGGCAAAAAGGTGTTCATCAAGAGAATAGCGCTATCGAAGGCAGTCTGGAAGCAAGTCGTCCTTGTGGACTTGAGCTTGAAGCCTCCTGACCCTCCATTTCACATCTCGTGATTTCGAACGATTCAAGAAACAAACACATGGAGTCGAAACGCCCAAGTGCGATGCAAGACCTGGCTCAAGATCGATGTTGCAATGCCTACGGAGGAGCGTTCTGTCGCTAGCAGATCTTTGGAGCCATGTTGTGCACTTCTCAAGCGCCACGGTGTCATGGGCCATGGTTGGAATTCTGGTGAAGTCAGCCACCTTCTTCAAAGACTTTTGTCTTGACCACATCATCCAAATGCAAATGTTGACAAGCGGCAGGAAGATGCATGGAGGCAAAGGAGTGACGAAGAGCTCACGACAATTGCGTTGACGACGCACTTGGAGTTGAATTCAGTGCTCGTTTGTGGCGACACAACACCGAGACATGATCAAATTGAGATGATAATAATTTCTTGAGTCTCTTTAAAGACCCCCTGGCCGATGAATCTACGCGTGGAATCTGCACTAGGTTTCAGAGGGAGCATTTGGAGAGTGTCATATTCATGCTGAGTGGGAATGTCTGTGGCTTTGACACGACGAAAGCGTCGAGCTCGATCCTGCCGTCGTGATGATTTCAAATTAGCGTGCCAGTAGCATCGTGCTCGTTTGAGCCACGCTCGAGCATCTTGTTTCGTTGCGTGAGCAATCGTGTCGATAGAAGATCGACGGTCACCAAAAGAGAGATCTTCTCTGTCCTTGTGAAGATATCGCCGTGCAGAAACGGGTGCAAGCGTTGGAATCATTGAGAGGCATGTGTGATGGCGGTCGGACCACAAATATGTGAGTCCTCCTCCAGGTGCACAACTTGAAGGCATTCCGACCAAAGAATTCACCGCGTGTCCATTTTGAAAGATCCATGCTGTGGTTGGAATGCACACGTA